>OX940812.1:2925186-3550186 GCA_954870605.1 Acer campestre
TTCATAATGCATTTACACTATGATACTTTTGATTCTTAATATTTTTATTTATTTTATGAAAAATATATTTATTTGAATTTTTGACATTTCATTCTTTATAATTGAATACTTAAAAAAAAAAAAAAAAAAAAAAAAACATTAATCATATTTCTTTGACTGAAAAAACTTCTAGCACAACAAGCAAAGTAACTCATAAGTAATAACATATAACATGGATGGAATGATTAAATCCAAAAACATTTCATGTATATAGCAACTGGGACATAATATCATCTTCTCACTGCTTCCATTACATCAAAGTAACTCATAAGTAATAACATCTAACATGGAAGGAATGATTAAATCCAAAAACATTTCATATACCAATAGGGACATAATATCATCTTCTCACTGCTTCCATTACATCAAAGTAACTGAAAATCTATACATTTCCGTATATAAACCTAGTAATTAAAACCCATATAATCAAGATGATGGCAAAGCTAGGAAAATGATGGACGGCAGCAAGTTAATAAAAACTGGGAGTATGAATTAGACGTCATTCTTTCACTTGGAAAAGATGATGAACTATGTTTGAAGGATATGGGGGTGACTCCGCAGGTGTATTTGTTTCGGTAGGGGGAGATGGTTATTGGGAACGCCCTGCGGACGGGGACAAACTGGGGACCTTTGGATAGATCAACGTCAATGTCCACCCAATAATCTTGTTCCGGCTCATGTCCCGTGGGATGCACTAATGCCAACTTAAGTGCATCACCCTGGCGCTTAAACCTCTCCACCAAAAACGTATCAAGAACTTCTGTATAATTGAACAGAACAATCAAGGTCAAGTCGACTAATGCCGATGAGTTGTTCGTTAGTTGGCCGGAGATTTGTCTCATGTTCATCGAAAAAAAAAAACAAAAGGGAATTGTTAACACCGTCAGAAAACAACAAAGAAAATTTAGACTTTTATTCAAGAAAAATCAAAATTGATTACCAAGATGCCTTCGAATGGAGCATGAGAATGCTTAGTCAAATTTGAAGTCTGGTAATAGAGAACTAACAAGTACAAGAAAATAGATTAAAAGCAAAAGAAATATTCAGAGGAAGAACTTTTTCATTTATGAGAACAACTACTTTGCCTACAACAAGCACCACAAGGTCCACAACCTAGTGTATATAAGAATCTCTTGGACAGTCCCACCCTCAGTTAAAAAACAATATATTTTGACTTAATCCAGACCGGCGCCCTCTTGTCCCATCAATGAAACAGCCTTTTGACTTGTTGTTGGAAAGACAAATCAACTTTGCATATTCCAAGAATCATGAAACATGGGAAGTTGAATTTTATTTATGAACCTTGGGAGATTAAAGTCATATGTCAATGTATCTTGAAAGTTTAAAAGTCATTTGCTTTATTTCGAAGTGTCCTTTGATTATTTCAATGGGTCATCTGTAATGCTATATTGTAAAGTAGCATGTAATCTTTGACCAGTTGCATGTTCAAATATCCAGATGAAACTATGTCAAACATTACATGATGGAAAGTGATCATCCTTACACGATATATTTAGTGTAGTGTGTAAACAACCTTACTGTACAGCGTGTAATCATTGACCAGTTGCATGTTCTAATATCCAGATGAATCTATGTCAAAGATTACACGATCTAAAGTGATCATCCTTACACGATACATTTAGCGGAGCGTGTAACCAAGCTTATTGTACAGCATGTAATCATTGACTAGTTGCATGTTAATATCCAGATGAAACTATGTCAAAGATTACACGATGGAAAGTGATCATCCTTACACAATACAATAAGCATAGCGTGTAACCATTTTACTTTTTAGCGTGTAATCACTACAAGAAAATCACACAATTCTTGACAGTTAAAAACTGTCAAGAAAGGTTTCCTTGACGGTTTTTTAACTGTCAAGGATGCTAGTGTCAAGAAAGCTCTTGACAGTTGCTCTTGACAGTTAACCATCGCCGCCCCCCTCCATTCCGACCCCCCACTGCCGTCGCCACCGTCTAACCACAACAGACCGCCGGCCGCCGCCCGACCACCACCTAATAATAATGACAATTTAATTGTCATTATTGTGAATCGAACTCGTGACCTCAAGTCAAGAGTCATAAGCCTTTACCACTGAACTACAACATTTTATATGTTACTAACTGAAAAATATTTTTATATAACTTATATGAGTTGTTAGAAATAAAAAATAAAAAACTTATTAGATAGATTTAAATTTATTTAACTAATCAAAATTCTAATTTCTATTACAGACATAAATTAAAAAATATTTATTGAAACTTTTAATAAAATTAAATTTTTTTAAAATATATATAGTCGAGTTATTGATCTATACTCTATGGTCACATTTGGTTACATGGTGGAATGGTAATCGAAATGGTAATGAGAATGAGAATGGAAAGGAAAGGAAAATTAAGTTTTTTGTTTGGTTGGAACTTTAGAACCTAGTCTCTGAATCAATATTATTTTGTTTAGTTAACAATGGAATAGAATGAAGTTAACTGTAATTTGACCAAAATACCCTTAATTATAAAATATTCATAATAACATGATATATTATGGATAATAATAATATAAAAGTATATTATAAATAATATATATAATATATATTATTTGATATATTAATATATAATATATATAATAACATAATATATATAATACATATATATTATATAATATAATATAATATATAAATATAAATATAAATATATATAATTTACAATATATATATATTTATATAATATATATTATTTAATATATACTATAATATAATATATATATATATTAATATATTAATATTATACATATTATATATAATATATGTAACAATATATAATAATATAATATATAATATATATAATAATATAATATATATATTATATAATATATGTAATAATTTATAATATATATAATAATATAATATATATTATTATATTTATATAATTATAAATATTATATATATTATAATATATGCAATAATATATAATATATATAATAATATAATATATATATAATATTATATAATATATAAAAATTGTCTTTCTTGACAGTTAAATACTGTCAAGAAGTAAAAACTGTCAAGAAAAACCATCTTTCTTGACAGTTTTTGAAAACCGTCAAGAAAAAACTGTCAACAAAGGTGGTTTTTCTTGTAGTGAATGATTGACCAGTTGCACGTTCTAATAAGAAGATGATGAAACTATGTCAAAGATTACACGATGGAAAGTGATCATCCTTACACGATACATTAAGCGTAGCATGTAACCATGCTTACTTTTTAGCATGTAATGATTGACCAATTGCACGTTCTAATAAGTGATAAACCGTCGTGCACTCACAAAAATGATCACAAAAATGATGTAATTTTGTTTGATCTTTGAAAACCCTTTTAAGCTACTTCAATCCTTTAAAATGTGATTTTATAGCAAATGGTAAGCAAGTTCGTTCCACAGGGATATGAAGTGCTAATTAGATAGATTGACTAATCTTGGACAAGTAAAATAAATCATAATATTTGATAGATGTATGGTTTCAAAAACCACCAATGCTAACTACTAAATTGAAAATACACAAATGTTATGAAAAATAGAATACTCAACAACCTTGATAAGAATAGTGATGAAAACAATTAATAAGATAGCTAAGGAATAGATTGATTAGCATTTGAGTGTGGATAATGCCATATAGCCACTTTAATGTACCAATCTCTTTATGTCAACCACTAAAGGATTAGATTAGTGGGGTTGATATACCCACCACTAATCTATCATATTCAATGGGTTTTTAATCACACAAGAAATGTCAATCCAAATATGAATATATAACATATTACTCTACTCAAGATTGCAATTAACAAGTGATATACAAGTCAATTACATAATGAATAGAATCTAATATTTTGAATGAATAGAACACATAAGAGATTCATTACAAAGCTTAAAGCTAATACCCACAACCAAATGATCCTCAAATCTATCCCCTAGATTAGGGGTTTAGTTACACATATTAACAATAAATGAAAAGAAGTAAATAGTAAGGAAATCACCCTTGGGCCTCCTTCTTTAAGCTTGATCCTTCTTCTCCTTTATGCTCCTAAATGCAAGGAATAGAAGTAAAGGATATGTCTTGAAGTGTGGATGTTTTGGTGGAAAGTGACAAAGGAATTTGGGTGGAGAAATGGTAGGAGAGGAATGATTTAGGGAAGTAGTCAAGGTTTTATGTTGAGGTTTGGATGGGATTAGATGAGTACAAGTAGAGAAATGGAGGATGAGGAATGGTGTGCCATGGATGAGAAAGCTAGATCTCAATGTGTTCAATTCCATGCTCTCTAAGGTCTGGATCTCCTCTCTGAAGATGAAAGGCCACTATATATACACACACTCTTGGACATGTACTGATAACTGCTTGATTCGCTGATGTGGCGCCAAGTTCGCTATTTTATCGCTATGGCGACCCTGGTGCGCAAAACGGTTAGATGCAAAGGTCGCCATGAACACCATCTTTTTTGCCATATAGCAAGTGGCGACCATGAGCAATTTGGGATGAGGTCTCCATTTGCAAGAGGTGATTGTCATGACAACCTCAAATGGCGACCATGAATAAAAATGGGAGGTCGCCATTTGCAAGGGGTGGTTGTCATGACAACCTCAAATGGTGACCGTAACTGATGCATTTTTGCAACCTTCTGTCGCCATGGCGACTAAGTGGCGACCAAATGGCGACCTTCTGAAGCTCTAAATAATCCTCTATCGTCATGGAGACCATGTGGCATCCTCCTCTTGCCTAAGTAGCGAAAATGCCCTGTTTCTTCCCATTTGTGAGCCTTTTTGCACACAAGTCCTCAACTTCATCCCAGTTGCTCTTGAAACCTGATAAAACCTGAAACACTCAATTTAACACCATTAAACACGGGGAAATACCGGAGAATCAAGCAAAAAGAGTCGGAAATGAGAGCCAAAATCATACCAATTTTGCTTGATCAAATACCCTCAAACCTATCTTTTGCTAGTCCTCGAGCAAAACAATCACAAGCAAACCCCCAATGACATGCATCAAGACATTTCAAAGGCTTTCACTTTCTTATGGTCAATGTGCGAAGCCAATAATGAAGAGATTAAAACGATTATGCAATAGTGAGGACTTCAACATGTAAGAGTATGTCAAGTAAAGATTAAAAATGTGCCACTCTTAGATATGATTGTATGCAATGCGATCTTACATTCGAAATGCCAAAGCTTCAAAACAAAGGTGTTGTTGAGTTTAGAATGTAATTCGCTTTGATACTAAACCTCACCGGATTCTCTCTTCTTTTCTCTAAGACTCCTAGGTTTCACTCAATATCATTCATGTGCAATATGAGTTCATGTTATGGGCATTTAATTGATTACACATGATAATCATTAAAAAACGCAATTTCCTGAAAAATGATCTCATGAATGGAATTGCAACCATGAATTAGAAAGAACATGCATCAACCAAATTGTACAAAATGGACAATCCTAAAGATCATGAAGATCTTTTCTTTGGTTGTAATGGGGCCTCAGGTTATGGTGAAACAAAGAATGGGGCAATGGATAACAAGGAACCTAATGATTAAACTAAGGCATACATTTTAATTATGAGTTCCACAAGTTTCACACATATTGTTCACACTTCAAGGTGTCCAGGCTCACAATTCTACATGTGCATGCTACTCTTATTTTCAAATTGAGTAGTTCCTTTACTTTTCTTTCTTTTCTAGGCCAATTGTACCTAATTTCTTGGTTCTCTTTTTCTTTGCTTGCCAATTCTTTTCTTTGCATGCTTTTCATTTTCTTTTCTTTTCACACTCTTTTCAAGCTTTTGTTTTCTTTCAATTTTTCTTTTCAAACATTCTTGCTTTGCAGGACTCTTTGCACACATTTACATGCCTAGGTACACACCTTACATTTTCAAGTTCAAAATTTTACATTGATTTCCTAAGCCTTAGTAAATCATTTGGTCAAGGTAGGTCAATTATCGTAAGGCTATAAGGTTCATGTAAATCATTTGCTTTGTTAGTACTTGGCTTTTTGACCTCGGCACTTGAATCTCCTTGACTTATGTTAAGCCTCTCTTCTTTTGGAAGTTGAATCGTTTTCATCAACGTTGCTTCAATCTCTTGCTTAGCCTTTGCAAGTTCTGCAAGGTGGTCAAGTTCCGTCTTCTTCGTTAACTCCAACAACTTTGTAAGGTCTTCGAATTCCTTTGATGCGGAATTCTTCTCAACTTCAGGTCTCTCAATTTGGAGTTCCAACTCTTTATTCTTGTTCGAGACTTCCCCATTCTTCTTTAGGAGTATGCCCTTATCAACTCTAAGCATCTTTACTTCAAATATGAGTTTCTTGTTTAGCTCTTGAAGCATATTCACCTTTTCCATTTCCAAGGCTTCCTTGCCTTCAAATTCCTTCCTCGTGAGCTGCAACATTTTCTCAAATTCTTCCCACATTTCTTCTTTCTCTCGGGAAGTTTCCTCTATTTTCTCTTGAAGTCGAGCCTTCCCTTCCTTCAGCTCATCCATTTTTAATATTAATTCCCTATCAATATTCATAACATCCTCGCACATTGATTGCTTCATTTTTACACTAAGTGTAGCCCCATTTCCATATCATTTTGAGTTCGTTTCTCGGGTAAAACCGGGTATTTAATATGATAAAATAAGTGTTTCAGGTATTTATGGAGTTCAGGGGCATTGGTGTCTTTTTGGAGAATCAGGGGTCAACGTGCAAAATTTGGAGAAAAGATTGAAGATTATGTGATTAGAGAAGAGTTGAGGGGTGCTTTCTGTAATTTTCCAGCCAACGCACGCGCGCACGCCACGTCATAAGTGAAACGGTGCGTTTTGGCGTTGATGCTGATGACATCAGCATGACGTCAGGATGACGTCATCGTCTTCTACCTTCAGCAGCCCATCTGCAGACCCGCGCGGGTCAACCCGACCCGGTTCTCGACCCGGATTCAACCCGGTCCAGTCCGACCGTTTTTCGACGCATTTTCCGGCGGGTCTCCGCCCAGATCGACGGCCGGTGCTCCCCCAGTCCGTTTGGCACCATTTTTACGCCTCCATGTGCACTTTTTCTCTCACCTCCAATTCCTCCAACTTCCATGGCTTCCACCTCCATTTTCTCCAACCGCGGCATGCAAGCGGCACTCAAGCGACAGTAATTCGCCGCGGTTTCAGTGCCGCGGTCGTCCAACCGCGGCACCCTCGCGACAGAAATCTTCCAAACTTGCCGCGGTTCCGTTGTCGCTTCCGCCAACCGCGAAAATGCCCAGACCGCGGCAGTCCGTCTCTTGGTCTTTTTGGACGAATTCTTGGTCGTTTTGGACGAACTTCTTGCCCTATTTTGGACCCATATATATACATCTCTTCATCTTTTGAGAGGGAGGGAGGAGCCACACAAAAAGAAACAAAATTCTCTCCAAAGAGAGAAAACTCTCCCACTCCTCCAAGACTCCATCTTTCCTAAATTCCTACACAATCCAAGAGACACTTGACACCAATCTATGATCTTTTCTTGTTCTTGGGAGAAAGAAAGTTGAAGGAGCTTGAAAAAGGAGAGGAGCAAAAGGAAGAAGAGGAAGCTCTCCATTATAGTTTTCTCTAACTTTTTCTCTTTTATCCTTTGTTATAGCCATGTATTTATTTGAGATTATTTGTTGTATGGCTATTAGTTGTAATATGAGCTAAACTTTCATTGTTAGGATTTGATGAACCCCACCCATGAATATTTATATGTATTGACCTTTGTTTATCCCTTATGTGCAAGATTGTTGTTTGTATGGGTATTTTTGTGTGCTTAATGCTTTTCAATTGTTTGATCTCCTTTTGAATGAATTTTTGTGGTGTGTTATGTACTGACCGGAGACGCACGCCACGTGCTCGATAAAATGCCCTCTATGCATGTCTAGAAAAGTAGACCTACTTAGGCTAGCGTATAGGATTCCCTAGTGTGCCAAGGTTCTTAATGAACTCATTCATATATTCCGAGTAATCGAGAGATAGGCTTGGGTATGATTTTGGGTGCGATCTATTCTACTCGACCGAGATTGTGGGTTAACATTTGGGTGCATGAATCTATGAAATACATGAGCATGTTTGGGTGAATAATTGAGTCTAGAACGGAAATCGACATAGGGTGGGGTGTAGTCAAATCCTAGCATATTTCTCTCTATTATTACACTTGTGTTTATTTTCGTGTTATTTCTTTTTAGTTTAGTTTAGTTTAATTTACTTAATTGGAAAACCAACCTGTTTGTTTGTTTGAATAGCAAATAGACTAATCAATTTCGGTAATCGGTCACTCGATCCCTGTGGGAACGAACTTTACTTACTATTGTGCTACTCTCCGACCTCGTCCTATTTCGAGTGTCACTTGAGTGATAGCCACACATCTTGATCAACTCTTTCTTCTCTTTTTCAAATGATTTGAACATTGGTTGGCCCGATGAGGTAGGTTTTTCAAAGCCATCGGTCTCATCATAGCTCATTGAGAAGTCTTGGTGCATCCTCCAATCTTGGTTGTAAGAGTTGTTGAAGTTCCCTTCAAATGTCATCTCCATGGATTGGTCTGGCCAACTAAGTGACATATCGTTACTGAAATTCTGTGTGATTTCCCCTTGAGAGGCTATAGCATCTTGCAAGAGCTCTCTTATCTTATCTTCAGATGACATGCTCATTTGCGGGTAACTTGGCCACGAGTTTTGCATGAAAAAAATATAGAGAATCCTGAAACAAAAAGAAACAAAAGCTATCAAAGAAATAAAAAGAAACTAAATAAAAGAAAAAAAATTCAAATTAGCAATAAACTAACTAGTATCGATATCAATCATTCCGCTCAATCCCCGGCAGCGGCGCCAAAAATTTGGCTATCACTCAAGTGACACTCGCAATAGGACGAGGTCGGAGAGTAGCACAATAGTAAGTAAAGTTCGTTCCCACAGGGATCGAGTGATCGATTACCGAAATTGATTAGCCTATTTGCTATTCAAACAATCAAAAAGGTTGGTTTTCCAATTAAGTAAATTAAACTAAACTAAACTAAAATAAAACTAAATGCTATTGCGAAAAAGAAATAACACGAAAATAAACACAAGTGTAATAATAGAGAGAAATATGCTAGGATTTGACTACACCCCACCCTATGTCGATTTCCGTTCTAGACTCAATTATTCACCCAAAACATGCTCATGTAATTCATAGATTCATGCACCCAAATGTTAACCCACAATCTCGGTCGAGTAGAATAGATCGCACCCAAAATCATACCCAAGCCTATCTCTCGATTACTCGGAATATATGAATGAGTTCATTAAGAACCTTGGCACACTAAGGAATCCTATACGCTAGCCTAAGTAGGTCTACTTTTCTAGACATGTATAGAAGGCATTTTATCGAGCACGTGGCGTGCGTCTCCGGTCAGTACATAACACACCACAAAAAATCATTCAAAAGGAGATCAAACAATTGAAAAGCATTAAGTACATTAAAATACCCATACAAACAACAATCTTGCACATAAGGGATAAACAAAGGTCAATATATATAAATATTCATGGGTGGGGTTCATCAAATCCTAACAATGAAAGTTTAGCTCATATTACAACTAATAGCCATACAACAAATAATCTCAAATAAATACATGGCTATAACAAAGGATAAAAGAGAAAAAGTTAGAGAAAACTATAATTGAGAGCTTCCTCTTCTTCCTTTTGCTCTCCTTTTTCAAGCTCCTTCAATTTTCTTTCTCCCAAGAACAAGAAAGGATCATAGATTGGTGTCAAGTGTCTCTTGGATTGTGTAGGAATTTAGGAAAGATGGAGTCTTGGTGAGTATGAGAGTTCCCTTTCTTTGGAGAGTATTTTCTTTTCTTTTTGTGTGTCCCCTTTGCTCTCTCAAAAGATGAAGAGATGTATATATATGGGTCCAAAATAGGGCAAGAAATTCGTCCAAAACGACAAAGAATTTGTCCAAAACGACCGAGAGACGGACTGCCGCGGTCTGGGCATTTTCACGGTTGGCGGAAGCGACAACTGAACCGCGGCAAGCTCGGAAGGTTTCTGTCGCGAGGATGCCGCAGTTGGACGATCGCGGCACTTCAACCGCGGCGCCTTTAGGAGATTTCTATCGCTAGGGTGCCGCTAGCTTGCCGCGGTTGGGGACTTGGAGGTTTGGAAGCCATGGAAGTTGGAGGAATTGGAGGTGAGAGAAAAAGTGTGTATGGAGGCGTGAAAATGGTGCCAAACGGACTGGGGGAGCTCCGGCTGTCGATCTGGGTGGAAAACCGCCGGAAAACACCCCGAAAATCGGCTGGACGAGGCCGGGTCAGAAGTCGGGTCACGACCGGGTCGGGTCGACCCGCGCGGGTCTGCAGATGGGTCGCTGAAGGTAGGAGACGACGTGACGTCATCATGACGTCACGCTGATGCGAGCAACCTCAATGCCAAAACGCACCGTTTCACTTATGACGTGGCGTACGCGCGTGCGTTGGCTGGAAAATTACAATATGCACCCCTCAGCTTTTCTCTAATCACATAATCTTCAGTCTTTTCTTCAAATTTTGCACGTGGACCCCTGATTCTCCAAAAAGACACCAATGCCCCTGAACTCCAAAAAATACCTGAAACACTTATTTTATCATATTAAATACCCGGTTTTACCCGAGAAACGAACTCAAAATGATATGGAAATGGGGCTACATTTTGTGTAAAATGAAGAGGAAGCTGAGCTTTCTTCTTCTTCTTTGTCTTTTTTATTTTATTTTATTTTATTTTATTGTCTACAGCACATCCAACTTGTGAAGACCATATCCCCCTCCTCAAATCGAACCAGATTTAGATCTACATATTATCATAAAGTCCTGGATGTCTAATTTTCGGTGCATTTTACGGTTCGTCTATCAGAGTTTTCTAGAGGAAGTTATAACCGTTTTAATAACCAAAGGTTAGAGCTAGGGGTGGGCAAAAAACCATTAAACCAAACCAAACCAAACCAGTGAACCAAATCGGTCCAATCAGTTTTTTCCGGTTTTTAACTGTTAATCGGTTCGGTTCGGTTTTTTTTTAATAAAAACCAGTATTTTCGATTCGGTTTCCGATTCTAGGGTTCGAACTAGTGAACCGAACCGAGAACCGGTGTATATAATGAAAAATCCCTAAAAGTTTTCTCTGCTTTGCCTCTTTGCCTCTCTCTCGAGTCTCGTCTAATTCTTGACCCTAAAACCTTTAGGAACTATTTTCATAACGTAACATGTATCAACTGCTACTGCTTGACTGATCATGTATCAACTACTACTGCATGACATGTATAGAATTCAGTGTACTCAGTAGTTGATACATGTTATTTTCATAAAAATAATAGAGATTAATTTCAAGTGTTCGATTTTTAATTATAGCTAGCTGCTTGACATTTAGGAATTCTATTTATTACGAAAATAATGTATGTACAAATTATAATTTATAATAACGTAACATGTATCAATTGCCTATTGCTTGACTGATCATGTATGTACAAATTACTCTCTCTCTCTCTACAAGATGATTATATAAGTACTTGCAAAACCGGAAAAACCGAAACGAAACGAACCGAACTGGTTCAATAAGTTTTTGATCGGTTCACACTTTTCAATTTTATAGGATCGGTTCACTTTTTCAAAAACCGGATATTATCAGTTTTTATCGGTTACGCCCACCCTTAGTTAGAGCTGGAGAATTCTACAGGCATGACCTCCATTTTTGGTAGCCAAATTGTTTTGATGGTCGCAAGATGTATTTTTTGAGGAAAACCACTCCAAATTGGTCTAGAATTGCCCCAGAACATTCCAAATCAAATCCCAATGACTCTAGAAGATTAAAGCTCATTTTAGGAATGCTTCCTGAACTGCTTTTAGGGCTAAAAGTGATTCCGAACTGGGCCTAGGGTGTTTAGTAAAATTCCAGGAAAGTGCTTTTGGTCACTTTTGACTTCCCCAACAGCAGTTTTGAGAACTATTTTTGTTGCTTTTAGAAAACTGATTCCCAGGAAATATTAATGAAAATGCAATAGATTATTGATATATATATATATATATAAGATAAATGCTTTCTTCTACAATAATAACAAAAATCCTAGTTAAAAATCTAGTTATGAAAGTAAACAAAAATGAGTTAATGTATTTTACTAATCATTGAAATTGGATTTCACTCAGACCGCAAATTTGGCAGCAGCTCCAAATGCGTTTTTGATTTATTTATAACTAATTGTCAATCTATGCAGACTATTGTATGCTCATCTTCATATATTTTAATGGTTTCTTCAATTCTTCCAACTTCTTCGTTCTCACCAAAGATGAGAGAGATTCCTTGACCTGCAAATAGGAAATATAATAATAGATACAAAGAATTTGTATAAAAGCAGAATTTGCACCTCTGAAGGGTACCCGTTTCTGAGAGAGTAAAATGCATTGGTTTCTTTAGGGACGGAAGATATAAGGATTTAATAACCTTAATTCCCTTCCTATAAAACCTGAGATATCATATTGGATTTCGTATTACTACTTAATCTATTAAACACGACACAAAGTAATCATACCAACTCTGGAGAATCCAAGAAATGAAATTAAAGTGGTAATAACTTATATGCGTCCTCATCAGTCTTACCGTCTCCAATATATATTGGGAGGATACCATCACTATTACAAACACATGAAAATTGAAATATGTGAGGGACAGAGCCACCTTAGGACGAGGTGGGGCCACTGCCCCCCTAAAGTTTTACAATTTTACAATTTTACAATGAGTAATTCTACATATAATCGTGAGTGCGCAATCGCCGCGTAATCGCTTTGGACAAGAGTGGTGTCCAATATTAAAAAATTGATTTTTTTATGCGGGTCCTATATTTTATTCACTCTTTTCCAAAACGATTACGCGGCGGTTGCGCACTTCACGGTTGTATGTAGAATTACTCTTTTACAGTTCTACCTCTACATTAATTTGAGTTTCATCCTAAAATTTTAGATTTTTATGTTTTTATCCCTATTTCATTTTTAGATTTTCTATTTCTTTTATAAAATACATTATTAATAATTTTATCTCAATCACATATAAAATATATTTCATTCTAAATATATTATTTCTTTCTTCATATCTTAAATATAAATCAAAAGTTAATCATAACATATATGTTTTGTTATATTAATCGTAATTTTTTCTTCTTATTAACATTATACTTACTCAATTCTATCTGAATTGATTTTTTTTTTTTTTTATTTCATTATCTTACTTATCTCACTCTAATACCATACCATACCTTTGATATGTTATTTATTTATTTATTTATATAGTTTTTTTGCCAAACATGTTATATATATATAAATATATATACAGATTTTCTATTGTTAGTTCGTTCTGACAATAAATTTATCAGGACGAAGATTGTGAACCACTAGATTTACATACTTTGACTCAAAGTGTATGCACTTGTCAAAATTTCTCCATAATCTATGGTCTACATTCTTCGTCTTGATATATTTATTGTCAGGACAAACTAACAATAAAAAGACTGTATATATATATATGTTGATTTATGTTTAACTATTAAGAAATTTCACCAAACAAACTTTTATAATTTGTTAATAATTAAAAAAGTTTTTGGATATTAGAAAAAAATTGGAGTATAATTTAAATTTAAATTTGTTTTTAAATCTTAAACACTAATGAATCTTGAATTAATGGCCATAAATTTTAGTTTATATTATTTTTAGAGTAATGCTAAAAATCCCGCCAACTTTATATCTAACTTATATTCTAACTAGTGATTTGTCAATTGACAAATGAATACTTATTAATTATGATTTATTTCACTTATCACATTCATATGGATTAAATTGTCTAAGTTATAAATTAGGATATGAGTTGAAATATTTAACATTGTTCTTATTTTTATTATGTTTTCATCATTATTATTTCAAGTATCATCTTAAATGTTTTTTACAAATATACAAATTAAAATAATTTACCTCAATAAAAAATTATTATTCATTTTCAACAATTAATGAAAAAAATAATATTTTTTTCAAAATATAAACAACATTTTTTTAATTAATGTTTTCTTCAACATAACCTTTAAGATATAGGCCTATTTAACTCGTTATTTCACGGCACCTCCTCTGGAACATACTCCTGGCTCCGTCCCTATATGTGATGATCAAATTATGTAGCATGTGATGATGGGAGATATTTGTAATTAGAGAGTAAGAGAAAAAAGTAGGGATGTCAAAATTACTCATTGGTCTAAGAACCCGTGGGGACCCAACCCGTTAGGAGCGGTTTTAACTATACCATTTAAGTCGTGGTATGGGGTTGGTATTTTTTTCAATCCCCGATTTAATTTTGATACGGTTACGGGATTTCAACTCCCCACCCTGCCCCATCCCTGTACCCGCTATCAATATATATATATATATAAACATAATTTTTCTCCTCCCACAAACATAATTTTCTCTCTTTTTTTCCCATTTTTTTCCCTCCATTGAAACACTACTCCATCACAAATCATTATATATAATGTACCCCTGACACTATTATTTTCATATTATTCAATACTATTTCTATGATATTTATCAAAAAGTCATAAAAAAAATTTTATATTAATGGGATGGGGATGGTATAGGGCAAAAAACCAATCCTTTAATGGGGAATCCTCGTACATGCACCATTTATTTTAAGGTGGATATTCATCGGGGGATGATATTTCTCATAGCAATTGATATTGGGGATGGTAATGGAAAACCTGTCCCCGACCAGTACTATTGACATCCCTAGAAAAAAGTACCAAGAGATTCAAGCAAAAATTCAACTGCTTTTCCCTTATTCCAGTCAATCTCAGGACGTACCAGACCTCTAAAACCTGAAATTTAAGCCAAAAAATAAAATAAAATAAAGGTCTATCACAATTTAGTTAGAGATACAAGTCTCAAATTAATATAACATGGTTCTAGACAACTATACAATTGAGGGTAGTCTTTAAGAATATCATGGACATATTGAGCTATTGTAGGCCAACTCTAAAGTTAAAAGAAGTGGAGAAATTTAAAATTTTCCAAACAATGTGTTCAATATTAAGCTAATTGTGGTTTTTATAGAGAAAATTGAGGGAGATGAGAGGGCTTTTGACTAAAGATTGTGATAAGCATTATGATTAAGTGGTTTAATTGTTTAAATTAATGAAAGTTTGATTTAAAAGAGAGAATGTGATGAGTTTTGGGTATTCCATTATTTTTTTGTTGTTTTTGTTTTGAAAACGTTGGTATTCCATTGTTGATCATTATAAGTCACCTAGAATCGCATCAATCGCCGAAAGTGAATGCTCCACCCTGGCCCTCTTCTAGGGGTATCCCCTCAAGCCGGGATGTTTGTAACCTGATCTCTTGATGCTGGCCAAAATATCCATAACTTCATCATCATCGTCCTCCTTCACCCAATCCGGTTGCGGTCCAAAGGTGGTGGGAACATGCACCTCCTGGCCATCAACACGGGCGGTAGGCCCCCAGTTCCCCTTCACGACTATCCACTCTTTCTTCCACCCAGGGTCCTTCCTCCAGGTGATAGGAACAACAAAATCAACTGCATTAACACAACGTAAATAGTATTGACCACGAGGCTGCTGCGACATAGGGGAAAGTTAAAAAACGGATCATAACTCCTTATACCCCAGCTCCCTAACACCAGGTAGATCTCCAGCGACCTCCCGCCACAACATGAGGAACCCCACTTGGTTCTTCCAGAACCCTGGTACCAGTTGCATCGGAGCTAGCTCGAACGCGCACAAGGCTAGCTTGAAAGTAGGATGCAACGAGAGGCGAACCTCGCCTTCAAAGGCTACGACGTGGATAGGGAGATGACCAGGGGGGAGCATAAGCATCATAATCCTCAGTAGGGAGAAAAAGCCCGATGTCATTTGGGATGTTAAAATCGTGCCTCAATCGAGATAACACGCCCACGGTGCACTCGGAGGGAAGCACACATTCAAACGGCTCTTGGGGATCTGCCCCTTCCCCAGTAACGACCAAGTAGAAGACTCCCCCTGATCCACATACTCTACACCGTGGCCCCCTTCGCCGGAAAGTGCTTCCTAACTAGCCCTCTCTCCCTCATCGGAGACATGCACCGGGGAGGAGGGCGAATTCGTGAACCCGGTTCCGATTGAAGAGTGGTGCCCAGAGCGCCAAAGGTGAGGAAGAGCCCGGCCCCCCCAACCATTGAATCGCCACTCTGCTTTCGCCTTTTCAGGGAAAAACCAGACTATTTCAGGGAACCATCCTCTCCGCCATAATCAAAATCCCTTTCCGCGTTAGAATCGTTGGACGCCATTGATACAGAGAGAATGAAGAAGCAAAAATCTATGAAGAAACGATGGAAGGAGATGAAAAGGTTCAAGAAAAAAGAGGAAGACAAAAAACTGAAGTGGCGAAGAAAGAAGAAGAGACTCCGGTCAAACCCCCTTAAAAAAATGGAAGAAATTCAAATGAGGAGATCTCAACCCTCCAAGTGATCTAACAGTGAGGAAGCTTCAGGCGAAAAGAAGTGATGTGACGACGGAAGCGCCCCCGAGTGCCACGTGGAGTCTAGCATCGAAATGACCCTCAACTGACGCCACGCACCCTGAGAAATGAGCCTATTATGAACCGCCATCATTGTTGCATTCAATGTAGGAAATGAATGGGAATAACTGCGAATACTGAAGAAATCAGAGGAATAAATGAGAAAAAACCAAGCGAGAAAAGTCCTTCATGCGACCCAGTAGCCCGCCTCCAACATTCAATACGACCACCAACGTTCAAGGCAGGGGGACTTCTGTTAACCGAAAAAATAGGTAATTAAATCAAGGAAGAACTTTTCCACTACACTAGCTCCTTCACTCCAAAATACTCGGTACCAAGGCGTTCCAAATCCTTCTAGGGCACTTGAAGTTCAGAAGGACGGCGTTGTTCACAAAGGGCCCGCCTCCTTTGAAGCACCTGGGATGAAAGAGGACGTGGTAGCTAAGCATACCTGGTCCCCTTAGAGCACCTGAGAAGTAAAGGAATGTGTGATCCAAAGGGAACCCGCCTTCCTCGAAGCGCCTAGTGTGAAGCAGGGCCAGGTAGTAGGACTTACCTTGTCCCCTTTAGGATGACTAGAGATTAAAAGAGCGAGATCCGCTGGGAACCTGGACTCCATACAACACCCAGTATAGAGGGTAGAGCCTGGTGTCCTCGAGCCTGGCCTCCCTAGCAACCACCAGGTAATGAACAATACTTGACTCAAGAACTAGCGCGGAAACCCCACTCGGGTACCCAAGCAAGGACTGGTCAGCCACTCCTAGAAAGGTAGCTCGACTCCCCAGAGGTACTAGGAGAAGCTCCTAAGAACATTTTAGAAACAGCCTATAGAGCCTTACAAGTGACGATCCCATCCCGGAAGCTGACGTTAGCCCTCATGCAAAGCCACGTGAGAGGAAGAAGATGACCAGGAAAACTCTTAGAACCCCATCGGCACCTCACTAATGCACATCAACAAACATGGGAGAGGGAAGGTAAACAATCAACGGCTATGATCATACTGGACCGTGCCACACCAACAGTCTACTCCCCCTCCACCTAAGCCCTAATGGAAGTCAACTATCCCTTGCATGAAGAAGGATGTTATGATTTCCCAGCAAAATACTTTCAGAAACCCAGCAAGCATAAAGAAGGAAATGGTGGAGAAGGGTGCCTGACAGGGTGCAGTGTGACAGACGCTGACGCTGTCCCCTACTAGGCCTAGTCTTGACAGCGACCTCCCACGGTTGTAGAGATCCCTTCCGACCAATCAAACCCTTCCAAAACGCCACCTAATCGCCATATCAGCCTTACTGAAGCCTCCATCTAGGTCTAGGGTATAGGTGGAACAATTACAGCCCTTGAGAGCATATGCCAGCCACGACCCAACTGGGAAGCAACGGTTAGGATTAATCCCGCCAACTTCGGCCTTGGAACTAGGGCTCCTACCTACCTAGACCAGGGTCACAGCAAGGGACATGCCCCCATGGCATCATCCCAACCCTCCAACCTTTATCACCTCAACATGTAGCTGGAGGGAACGGTGGAGATTGAATCAAGAGTTCCCGCCAAAAGAGCATCTCTCACCTACCCCCTACTACGTATCCTATAAATACCCCAACTCACCATGAGTAAAGGGTTGGCCTCTAGAAACTAAGACAAGACAACAAGTGATTACTGGTATGCCTAGATAAAGCACCTATCGTATCCGCTCTACTTGGCTACTACCTCGCCTAGCTAAAGCACCTATCGTGCTAGTTCTACTTGGCTACTACCCCGCCTAGCTAAAGCACCTATCGTGCCGGTCATATTTGGCAATTGCCTCGCCTAGAGAAAGCTCCTACACATTTATTCCTGTCCACTATGACCACACCCAAACTAACCCCTATACGAATCACCATGACCCGGTTCGTCTCATCATGTTAATGATGTAAAAAGGCTATGATCAATGTATTTTCCCGCTAATTAATAAGAAGGACTTTAGTGATTGATTGATATCTCCTGATACTCCCTCTCTTTGTTTTGAATCATACCCCCTCCTCAACCTTATGTCTCCTGTCAGGACCAGCCTATAGCTATGAGTTGGTTCCTGGTTCGGCCCAGGCCAACCGCGGTGCACCAGTATGCCATGGTCAATTGTTGTCCGAAAAGGCTCCTGGCCGATTTTAAAGGATATCACATACTAATAATTTAAAATATTAACAACAACAATACTTACCCTTTCGGTGAAAATGGTATCCAGCTTTTCCCCCATCCGTCACTCATTCAACTCCCATTTCAGAATACGTGGGGGGGGGGGGGGGGGGGGGGGGGGTAGCTCGTTTCCCCTGCGGGTCCCACATTTTTTACTGCCAAGTTCGGGTATAACCTCAAAAACAAATATCTGCGTAATAGATAAGTACAATGATAATAAGTAAAAACATGAGTTGTATAAAAAAAAAATTACAATTAAAGTATGGCTTCAAATTCTAAATTCTCACCAATAGTGCATGTGATACACCATATAAGTTGTACGTCTAGATGGTGTGTACATTAGCGCCCTTTTCTTGCTGCCATTGTTCAAACCGCTCCCGTTGATCATCCAACGCATGCTTGAAACCATGTATAGACCGCTTATACATGTGTGTGCCCCATGGGAACGCATCAAAAGCATCCAAGTCCTCAACTAGGTAAAACTATCATAATGGAACTTTATCTCTCTCGTCCAACCCCATAAGTATCCAATTGAGCATAAACAATAAGCACAACTTCACCACACCGTACTGCTGCACAAAAATACCACTCCGCAGCACTATTCTCAGCTCTTTAAACTCGATGTCTCGACTTTGAAAGTACCACTCGTGTATGCCATTCTCTACCATATCATAGCTCGCTATCTCGGGAATGACTCCGAACTTCAAACCGGTGATTAGACATAATTCAACCTTCGAGAACCAGACCTCGTGCTTGCCTAACAAAAATCTCATCTCATCTTCTAGGCCATTGTGATGCAACTCACACAAAAACAGTCGATGGACGACAATCCCAGCCAAAAAATGAATCTCTTGATGCATCTGAAGGAAATGACCAAAACATGACTCAGTATACCGACGTCGGTCTTCGATATTCAGATCATCAGGTACACTCCCAAGGGCGTTGTCGATATCTCTAAGGTCATCGAAATGGTCATGGGGAGTAATTTTTCCCTTGTACCATGCTCCCACTGTGGTTTTAAGTGAATCCTATCTCTGTTTCCTCATCTGCATATTCACAGAAAAAAAAATATAAGTTTATTAAAAGGCTCGAATAAAAAGGCTCGGGCAGTGTATGAAAAGGCTCGGGTAGCGTATGAAAAGGCTTGAACACTTTATTAAAAGGCTCGGGTAGCATATGAAAAGGCTCGAACTGTGTAACACTCCATCAAAAGGCTCGAGTTGTGTATGAATAAAAGGCTCGAACACTTCATTAAAAGTCTTGGGTAGTATATGAAAAGGCTCGGGTAGCGTATGAAAAGGCTCGAACTGTGTAACACTTCATTAAAAGGCTCCGGTAGTGTATTAAAAGGCTCGAAGAATCAAAATTCACTAACCTATTCATAAATAATTAAAAGGTTCGGATCTAGTTTCAAAAGGCTCGAAAACTCACGAAAAGGCTCAGATCTAGTGTAAAAAGGCTCGAAGATTTTAAAAAGTTTGGGAACTGTTATAAAGGCTCGGGTAACATTTAAAAAAGCTAAGGGACAGTTATAAAAGGCTCGGGGATAGTTATAAAAGGCTCAAAAAAAATTTAAAAAGGCTCGGGGACAGTTATAAAAGGCTCGAAAAATTTTCAAAAAGGCTCGGGAACCCAGATCTTCATCTTCTTCAAAACAAATTTTTTCAGAAACAAAAACCCTAACCTAACCTCATCATCAAACAAACATAATCAACCACAACAAATCAAATCAAACCTGATCTACATGATGAAAATGGCATGCAACATCAAACACAATAAACTTTTCAAGAACAGAAACGCTTGAGGAAGAAAACTAACCGCTGTCTTTTTAGTTCGCCGCTGAACTCTCTTCGATGTCAGTACTGTAGCTCCGTCGCTGGTCAGTTTGTTGTCGATTTTGATTGCCTTTAGGATTGTAGCGCCGACGGCTTTTCTCTCTCAAGGGTTTTCTCTCACGTTTGAAAATGAAACAAATTGACAAAAAAAGTATTTTTGTCTCGTCACCCAAATAGGTGCCTTTTAAACTTAAATTACTAATGCGGTGACAGTCTTACAAAAAACGCCCTATATAGTGACAAAAAAATTTTGAACTCTTTTTCGACACAATCTACTTGGTAACCATACCAGTCTAGTGGCTAGCTTTGTGTGGTCACATAGGAATGTTTGTTATCTTTCTTTGGCAATTAATAGAAAATCCAATACATGTTAGTTTGCTCATTTGTAGTCACTAAATCCAAAACGATTATTTCAGGGAAATTTCATAGAATGTATTGTAAACTAAACACTGTTTTAGAAGCAAATATCTGACCTTGTTAAAACAAATTCAAAGCAGGACACTCAAAAGTGAAGAAAACATGAATATATGTAAGGATTCTCATATTGATTGGCTTATTTCGTGGACAAACCACATGTTGGGGTTTATTTTGTAAGGGTAGCTTAGGTGGTTAAGGATCAGCCCAAGGACCCTTTTCAAGACCTCAAGGTGGCAAGCACTCTAAAGGTATATCTCTAGTGCTTATTTTCCATTGAAGAGATTTAGTAGCACACACTCACTTAGCATATTCTTGTATGTGTGCATTCTCTTCACATGTCACTTTCACACATACACTTTTATGAATTGTATCATGTTGTGTGCTTGTGTCTTGTAATTCGTTTTTCATAGATGGTCGGAAACGTCCGCGCTTGCACATATGTGTGCTTGGTTTTGCGTGAAGACCGCTCTCGGAGATTGCCTTGGCTTTCTCCTTGGATTCACCACTTTTGGTGAATCAGCGGATAGATCGGCGGCCCTGGCTGCCGAATGAAACCGCCATTTTGGACCAAAGGTCTCTGGTCTGATTCTGCGGTTGTGATCGGCGACCACGACCACCGATCCGAAACCGCTGATCATACCTGATGCATTTATTATTCTCGGGTTTGGTTCTACGGTTTATTAGGCGGTTTCGAAACAGCCATTTCTCCCCTGTTTCTCTCGGGATGAATTCGGCGGTCATAATCGGCGGCCTGGCCGCTGAATTAAACCGCCGATCGTGCGGTTCAAGGGTAAACTTGTCTTTTCATGTGCCCTGTTCTTGATGCCTATAAATATACCATCTTCTCTGTTTCTAAAGTTAGTTCTTTGATTCATTTGAACCCTAAAGCAAAAAGAGAGACACTTGAGAGAAAATCCATCAAGAACTCACCTTTAAACACTCAAAGCATTCATTTTGATTCATCAAGTTCATCTAGGATAATCCATGGTTAGTTTTGCATCATCACAACATGCTTGGTAAGATTTTGACTAACTTCATCTAATTTTAGTTTCTTTCTTGTCAAGCCATCTCTTTATTTCCTTGTATGCTTTATGTTCACATGCTAGATACAAGATAGAGATTGTTTGTGATGAATATGATTGAGTGTTGTATTGTGATAGCTATCTAGGTTTTGCTTAATCTTGATTAGCTAAGCTTTATGATATGTCATTTAACTTTTGATATCTAGGATTGATTTCATTGATATATCATCATCCTAGATAAGCATATAGGGTTGCCTTACTCTTATTGCATTTTGAGTATTCATATAGTCACATAGGCTTGTTATCTCTTCTTTGAGAAGTAAGACTTGTGTAGCTTCCGCAATTAGGTTGCGTAAATCACAAGCAATTGGACTAGGTTCACTCATACCGGGATTAGGTAGGTGTGTGATTACTTCCGGGATTAGGTTGTAATCTTTCTCACATTTAGTGGATTCAAGGTTCAAGTGTGGCTCACTTATTAGCCCGAGGTTTTTCCCATAAGGGTTTCTATGTAAATATCAAGTGTCATTTAATTTCCGCACCATATTACACTTGCTATATTTGTATTGACTATTAGGGATATTTTCCTAATCTTGACCAACCATACACGAAAATTGGGTAAAATTTGTTAAAATCTATTCCCCCCCAGATTAATGTTGAACACACCGTAATTTGTTTCAACATATAAACAGAAACTTCAAGTGTTGTACATGAATTATTCAAATACAATTTAGACACAGTTACACAAGCATGGAACATTATTTGGATTAACTTACAAACGAGAAATCTTGTAATGGAAATGAGACCGATTATATGAGAGACTCATGTCATATGGAATGATTTGAATTGGACATATATGTCAGCGGTTAATTATGAAGACCATTATAAATTACAATTAACGCTCGATGTACGTGTATTTTTAACTGAAAGGGTATAATGGGGGAATAGTTTGAATTACAGGGGATAATGACTATTAAAAGAACTAGAGGGGGATTTTGACCAGTAGTTCAAACTATAGTGATGATTTTGATAATATCCCATATAATTAAGATAATCATCAGCTGATCAGCGATAGTTAATGTTAAATACTAATTAACTACGGGCCGCGGGCCATACTATAATTGAAAGGTCAAAACTACCCACTTCAACGGACCAAAAGAATTTGAAACTTGAGCCAGTTTTCTCCCAAAATACAAGGGCACTACTGTAATTACATCTTCGACTCCTCTCTTTAACAATTCCCGCTGTTACCAATCCAAAAAATTATCATGTTAGTAGTTGACAGTTGCAGAGAAATGGAATCGGACTTTATAGAGATCTCCGGCGAAGATGATTCGCTATTGCCGCTGCCAAAGATCACGAACGACGACGTTTCAAGTCTCGGCAAAAGCTTTTTCTCTTGCTTCCCTCTTCAACTCCCCAGATCCGACTGCCCTGTCAAACCTCCTGTCCTCTACCACACTCCCTCCGGTTAGGGTTTCACTTTCTTTTTTTTTACTGCATTGTGTTTGTTTCATTCAAATTTCGGTTCTTTAGATTTTTATTCGTGTAATTTGATTCGTAATTGGTAAACCGTAACCTATAAATGTTTAATTAGATTGTCGGATATTTTGGATTTGGGGTTTTTGTGTGTTTTGATTAAATGTTGGATCTAATGCTTCAATGTCAATTCATTATTTTTTTTTTAAATATATAAAGAAACTGAGTTACGTTTACTGTATTGTAGTGAAATTGAAAGGCAATGAAGACGAAGAAAAGCTGGATTCATTATCACATAGAGATGGTGTAAACAAAGAGAACATAAATTTAAACAAACCAGAATTGCCAAAACTCAATATGGAGCCACACCAAATGAAGAGGAAGAAAAAGGGATTCAATATGCGGAAAAGCTTGGCGTGGGACCAGACCTTCTTTACTGAAGAAGGTGATCAAATGTTTTTTTGTTTTTTTTTTAGTGAATTTTTTTTATTCCTCTTAAAATTCAAAGAATGTGAGTAGGAACTCTTAGTGAATTAAACTTACTAGTTGCTTTGTGAGTTAGGTGTTCTGGATCTGTTAGAGTTGTCTATGATCAGTGGCAGTTTTGGCAAGTCTAGTGGGGAGATGTTGTCGGCTATTCATGCAAATCTGAACACATCCAAAGCAGCGACTAAAGAATTAAAAGTTTCTAAGGTACCAGTTCCAAAGCCGGATGCTTCTGTGATTTCTGCCACTGCTAAAAGCACAATTCTGTGTACAAGCAGCTCAACGCAAAATCAGATTGCTCAACGAGGTAATTTAGGTGTAAATCTCCTGATTTTAGGTGTCTGGATTTTGTGTTTTAAAGGATTATTTGTTGAGTTAAATTTTCCATCAGCAATTCATATGTTTGTTTGTTCAAAGTTTAATATGCATGCTATCTTCATGGTCTGGGATAATGATACTTCTCTGTCAATTCAAATGTCACACTTTCATCAGATGGAACTTACATATGTGTATTATTTTGGTTTCTTCTTTCTCTCTCAGCTGTCAATGCTCAAAGAAATATTGGATTAAAGGGTTCCATAAACAATTCTAAAATTGCCCAAAACAATGCTAAATCTGATTTTGCTAGCAAATCTATGGCCTCAAAATCCTCTGTTCAACCAGCTAGAAGAAATATGGTAAGGAAACTGAAACTCTTAGAAGTGATTGCTTTTTAGACCTACATTATGGAATGTTCTGGGGGCTATTTGCAATTTATACTCCATTGGCATTTCCTTACTATGGCAAAGCATGCATTTTATATTTGTGATTTTCTTTCAAATTCACAGGTCAGTTCAGTGTCAAAAATCAATTCATCAACCAATTCACAGCATCTTTTTGTTACCAAAGCTAATAATGGCTTAAAGATAAACCCAGCTCCAGAACTTCAAGCTTTTGGGCATGCATCAAACAACGTTAAGGGTGGTTCCAGCAAATCAAACATTTCTCTCCCTCAAAAGGTTCCATGCAGTGCTGGAAGCATGCAGTATGCTCAACCACAAACAGCTAAACCATCAGGTTTGCGAATGCCATCACCGTCATTGAGTTTCTTTAATCAGGTAAACTCAAATGGATTGTTTCAAATAATTAGAGAGATACATTCATTGTGAATTATTGTCTAGTGTTACTACTTACTGAACTGTTTGATTGAATTTTTTTTTTTTTTTTTTTTTTTTTTGTCTTTGCAGTCAAAAGCTTCACATAATTTATTACAGAGAAGCAATCAAGCTTGCAATTCGGAGTCAAATATTCCTAACTTGAGGAAATTAAGTGTATTGAACACTATTAATGAAAGGTCCATACCTGCGCCTGGGAAGATAGCGAACATGGTCAACAATGTGTCACCGAGTGCAAACTTGAGACTCCCAGGATCAATTACAGGATCTTCTATTCCATCCAATGCTAAACTTGATTCACATGAAAAGATGAAATCCAACTTGCATAATGATGATATGCATAAAGTGTGTATGAATGTGACATCTAACTGTAACAGTTCTGACATTTTAAAGCTGCAACAGTTGCATAATCCATGCAATAATTTTGAGCAACAATCTGGGCAACATGCATAACCAAGCAAAAAAGAGATCTCTCATGTGGAGGATAATGAATCGTTGAGTAATGATAACAAATTGCTCTTACAAAGAGCCCCCGAAGTGAAGGAGGATGAGGACAATGAAATAGTTGCCAATGTCTACCCAATAAGTATAGATTTGAGTGGGGATGAATCTGAAAACCCTGATTGTAAGTCCCATCTTTTCCCAACAATGCAAGTAGATGGTGTTTTTGAGACAAGCACAAGGGACATGATTGACCATATATGCATAGATGAAAAAACATGTGATTCATCAATTAAGAATCATGGTGTCTTTTCAGAGTCACTGTATGTGAAGAGTTGCGTGCCTGATGTTAACGAACAATCCAAGGAACAATCAGATAAGAAGAAGCCTTCCACCTGTCAAGATGGTCAGATTTCTAATGAGAGTGGATCTTTTTCAGAGTTCCAACAATGGAATAATGCATTGATTGCAGATGCCAATCCAGAGGCCAGATGCTGTAGTGTTAATGAAATAGAAAGTTCTCACAGTCCATTTCAATCCAAAAACACAGAGGAAGCCAAAGACTGTGTGGCTGGAGTTGATATCTTCAGTACAAAATCACAAGTGGGAGATGTAGAATTGCAGTCTGCAGGTGGAATGCCATCAGTTGGAAGCAGAAACAATATATTGTGCTCTCCAGTTTTAGATAGTGTTGATTTAATGATTGTTGATGATGCGAGCAAAGTTACAGTTGATTCTGTCGAAAGCAGATCAAAATGTTCCAGCGTTCCATTTTCTATATCACCTGCTGTGAAAAATTGTAGTTTTGATACGGCTAAAACAGCAGAGTGCCTGCATAGTGATGATGCTTTGTCAGATTCCATTGATGCACCATTCAGCAATGATATAAAGCTCCATGGTCAAACTACTTCCGGGGAATGAGAAATGATGACTAAAGATCAGATAACAGCTACAATAACCACTGGAGATATTCAGCTCTCAAATGTTCCCGATAGTGGAGATTTCAGTGGGTGTGAGCTGGAAAATCTTCAGCATTTGACATCTCAACATGGCGCTATGGTGCAACCTGAGGTAAAAAATGTAATTGCTGCACTGCAAGTTAATGGTGGTTTTGAGACAAAAGATATAAATAAGCACAAAGATATGGAAGACAATATACCACAAAACAATCACTGCTACAACTCTGATTTACTGCCTGGAGATGATACTCCTTTTTAACAGCAGAGTACTTCCATAGTACACAATGACGGGTTGACTTCTATGCACATTGTCAACAGTCAGTCTGAGGAGGGCAATGAGCTTTTGTTTAATAAGGGTATAAGCTTTGAGAAGTCCAGTAATGTTGATACTGGGAGCATTGCAGATATAAGTCCGGATGTCAAAAATCCAAGTGGAAGACGATCAGATAGCTGTCACGTTCTATTTCAACATGAGCACACAGAAAAAACTAATGAAGAAATTGCTGGGGCTAATACCACAATTAAGAAATTACTTGTGGATGATGCGCAGAGACAGGACTTAGATGGGAATATATCAGTTGATAGCTGCAACTGTAACCTTAATACTTCAGCAATGAAGAATAAGTCTTCAGTGTGTGTTGATGGTGTACATGAACAATCTGTGGCGCATTCCGATCCTGACCCTGTATCTGCACTAGGTTCAATGGATTCTCATTCATCCTGTTTGAATGACAAGTTAACAACAAACAACTTTTCTTCTGAAGCATCACGGGAAAGAAATGTTTGTGGGAGTGTGATGGATGTTGAATCAAGAAGTTCTATTGTTGGGACTCACATAGTCCTTGCATTGAAGAATGGTGGTACTCTTGAGGAACAAGAGCCCAACTATCCATCTGAAGTGTCTTGTTCTTTTGACATCAAGACATCAGTTGAAAATCCTATATATCATGCTGATACTAAGTTCAGGCATGATGATGATGAATCCAATCATGCTTATTTTGTGGGATTTGATGTGTCATTGGAGATGAGAGACGATCAAATTTCAGGGGGAGCAAAATCTGGCAATTCTAAGGAAATTCAGATATTGTCAAGCGTACAAGATATAGAAGTAAATATACTGAACAGTGTTGTTTTGGAAGAGGAAGTTGAAAGGAGTAATGACAGTCCAAACCGTAAAATGCAGCATGAGTTGGAGGATGGCATGTGTGCTACAGAAGATAAAGATGGATGTGTCTTTCAGGTTTTGAAATTTAATGAATCTAAGAGTGATGTTTTGCCTGAGGAAGCTGAAACTACTATTTTGCAAAAGATTGGTGGTCCTAACAGTGACATGAAGCATGGGTTGGAAGACACTATATGCGCAGCAGATGATAATGATGAAACAAAACTTCTGTGAGTCATTATTTCTAGATCAAAGCTAACAGTGTTTATTTTCCTGTTTGGAATTTGTTCCTTATTTTCATTTAGAAAACTGTTTTGAGTGATTAAGAGAATTTTGGAGTGGATTTTGACCCTGATTATTTTTCATGGCGGTGGAAATTCTGGGAATGATAAGAAAAAAATTGATCTTGTGATAAAACCTCCACCATATGCTGTTCCATTTTCTGATGAATGGTTAGCTGCATTTGAAGCCGCTGGAGAGGTAATCAATTCTCGTTGAGATGCTGTAAAGAGGGAAAAAAATGTTGCATTTTTAATTAGAAATTTTGCCTGTCAAATATTTTGATTTTGACTTGGTGATCAAGTTTTTCATGGCATTACAATCCTGATTAATCTGATTAGCAGTATTGATTAATCAGCAGTTTTATATCTTATAAGGGTGCAAATGCCATTTTATATATGGTTGAGATATATGCATAACTTATAGATCATGTGCACCCATCCCGACATGAACATCCTTAATATAAGCCGGTTCTTTCTATCAAATATAGGACGGAGGATCAAATTCTAGTAGAATATTTTGTAAACCGTTGATGTGTACATTTTTCGTCGTTAAAAAGATCGTCCATCAAAGAAATTTATAAAACCTAGCTTTGCTAAAAAATGTTTTCAAAACACAAGTATGGTGGCAAGCAAGGGTCGTCCATAGAGATCAGAGGTAATAGTGATCAAATTAAGATTAATAATACTAGTGATACTTAAAAAATAAAAGTGCAATGGTTGGTTTTAAAAGTTAACAACTAAAATGCAAGCTATAATTATGTTGATTAATCTAAAGTTAACTAATAATTAGCAAGAATATGGAATGATAAGATAATGAGTAGGAGTCGATGTATTCACAACACAAGTAGTGGGCTACCCGTTTATCGCTTTAAGAATCAATTCGATCATTTAGGGCTAATCTATCTTAAAGTGTGAATTCTCCCCTACAACTCAACTATTGATGTGCTAGATTGAGTGTAAGGGAAATCCTCTTTAAACCTAGATAGATTAACTAGCCGGGTTATGTTAGATTAACTAGCCGGGTTATGTTAGATTAACTAGCCGGGATGTTGATGCGATTTCATTGATAGGTGTTCTTAGTGTTGGTGTGATAGTGATGATGGTTTCTTGGTTTCTACCTAGGTTTCTGGGTGGGTGTTCTTGTTTCTGGGTGTGGGTGTATACTGTTGTGTTTGTGTTTGTATTTTGGTGTTGATGTGTGTTTGTGTTTGGTGTTGATGATAATAACGAAATAACCCAATTTTTTTTTCCAAATCTGCTATTTTTTTTCTTTTCTTGATTTGTTCAAAAAGTTTTAGTTTTCCAGATCTGTTCTCTTGTTCATCTTATCTTCGGATCTCTTGGATTTTTTTTTTAAAATAATACATTCTCTTCTTTTTAATTTTAATTTTTGTTAAATAAAAAAAAATCAATTTTTTTGTATTTAAACTTCTAATTATATATAAATTATTATTTAATTTTTTTTAGCTGACACATGGCATATTCCATTTATAGACTAAAATAACCCTAAAACCTTTATCTTGTAATAACGATTGCCTAACATAAGGACCCATTTGATGTATTTCTGAAAACATAGGTACCACGGGTTATAAAAAAGCAAACACACTTAAAAAATTGATGTTTTCTCTAAGCTTAGGGATTAAATTGATAATACCCCCTTCATTTATTTTTATTTTTTATGATATCTATTAATTCGGGACTACACCCTTGTTGGCGGCAACACTTTGAGTTATGCATATGTCTTTTATTTAAGCTATCGATTGCTTCACTGATTATCCAGAATTAAAATGAAAAGAAATTAAGGTCCAAAGAATAGATAATCAAATAAAAAGGGAAAATCGCAAATATCCCCTGACTTTTGACCTAATGCCAAATCAAACCCTCTGGTTTGAACAATAGCCAAATCAAACCCTACAATTAAATAGATTCTAGGCTTAATTGCAGAAACATCCCCTAAGTTTAGACAAAACTGTGTTTTTTATGCAACCTTTCCATTTATTGCACAAACACCCCTGTAAAACGTTGACCAAACATTGACAAAAATGGAATGACGAAAATATCCTTACACGGAATTATCAATACCCCCCTGAACTTTGTCATATTAGATAAACCGGTCCCTCTATTTTCTATAATAGCATGTCAACCCTTGAAAATCTTTAACCTCTAATTAAAAATATTAATAGCTCTAATCAAGGATTGAACCATCAACCTAATGGTTAGAAGCCACAAGTCCTAACCAACTGAGCTATGGATGCTCATTGTTAGCGGTTTGTTGATTTAAATATATATACCTAGTTATATAATGTGTGTGTATATACATATATGTTAAGGTTTAATTGACAAAATAATTTAAATCTATTTCTTTCCATAATTTTAACAGATTTAAAATAATTATTTCCTATTTATTTTCTTATTTTCTTTTTCTTTTTCATAAATATGTTTTTATATATTAAATTAAATGTGAGTTTATTTTAAATATATATGAGTTCATTTTAAATTATATAAACATATTTAAATTATTTTTTTAAAAAAAAATTTAACTATATATATACATATATACATGTAAAATAAAGAAAAAGAAAAAGAAAATTAGAAAATTAGAAAACAAAATGAAAATAATTATTTTACATCCGTTAAAATTATGGAAAGAAACATATTTAAATTATTTTGTCAATTATGCCTTAAAATATATAACTATATATATAAATTTAAATCAAAAGCTTTAGCAATGAGCTTCAGTAGCTCAGTTGGTTAGGACTTATGGTTTCTCACCATAAGATTGATGTTTCAATCTCTAATGAGAGCAATTAGTTTTTTTAATTAGAGGTTAAAGGATTTCAGGGGTTGACCTGCTATTATATAAAATAGAGGGACCAATTTATCTAATATGAAAAAGCTCACGGGGGGAATTGATAATTCCTTGTAAGGGTATTTTCGTCATTCCATTTTCGTCAACGTTTTACAAGGGTATTTGTGTAATAAACTGAAAGGTTGCATAAAAAAAACACAGTTTCGTCTAAACTTAGGGGATGTTTCTGCAATTAAGCCTATAATCTATTTAATTGTAGGGTTTGATTTGGCTATTGTTCAAATCAGAGGGTTTGATTTTGCATTAGGTCAAAAGTCAGGGGGGTATTGCGATTCTCCCTTTATTTTTTCATTTTGTTTTCCAACTTTGGATCCAATTTTAAGATCCAATCGATTTTTATTTTTTTTTCATTTTCTTTCAAGAAAAAATCAGTTTTTTTTTTTTTTTTTTTTCATTTTTCTTTAATTTATTATGATATATTTTAATTTTAAACTAAATTTTCTTCTTTTTTTTCTCAAAAGAAAAACTAAAATGTTTCATTTTATTTTATTTTTTAAAAGGAAATAAATGTCCTGGGGTAAAGACATCATTTTATCTATTCTGTAACCTTTGACCGTTAAAATTTTGGTTAAATGGACCAATTTGATACATTTTTGAAAAGTAAAGGACCACGGGTTGTAAAAAAGAAAACACGCTTAAAATATTGATGTTTCCCCAAAACCTAGGGACTAAATTGATAATACCCTTAAAAATAAATAAAAAATAAATAAAAAAATAAAAAAAATAAAAAAAACTCCAAATATCGCCACTCGCCATAGATGAAATTAATTGAAGTTACATACTGACATCTAATAAGGCTTCTTCTCTCGATCTCCAACTCAACTTCTGAGAAAAAAAAAATCCAAATCCTGAAAAATTCTCATTTCTCTCTTTCATTTTATCGAGAAACAACACCGATACGAGTGCACCATTGCCACCACAGAACTATGATAATCTGACAACAGTTGTTCCTCACCTGGTTGATGCCAAAGTCATTGCTTCATTAATAGAAGCCCTTCCTGCCGAAATCGCCAAGGCCCACTTCCTCCTCAGCTCGCTCAAGCCCCAACCAGATCTGGAAACTATCACGTCGGCTCAATCCTTAAAAATTGACTTTTTGCCACTCCTTCTCATGCGTGCTTAATGAGCAAACTCAAATAAATAAATAAATAAATAAATGCATTCAATCATAGAACAAGGAATGAATGGAAAAAATTGAAAAAAATTATATAAATTTATATTTCATATAAGAAACCATCCAAGTTTATAACCTTTCAAACAAAAACCATACATTAGTGTAAAACTGTTCTGCTTCGTAGAAAAAGTGAGCTCTCTCCGCAAACATACACACATGAATCTTCTAATTTTTACTCTTTCTGGTGTTTAATTAGCTTATATAATATTAGCCTTTCTTGAGTTGATTATGATTTGCTTAACCAACTTCAAAATATATAGTTTTCAATTATATAGTTTTCTCTGGTTTCTGTACTGTTTGTCAAGTAATTTATGTTAGAAAACACATATGGGAAGCCAAAAAAAGATGAGACATATCCCATATTGAAAATACAAAAAGCAAGAGAAAAGAATATATATATATATATATCAATGGACAATAATTTTCAAGTCAGCACCTCCTCATTGTATTACTATCAGTACTTTTAATAAAAGCCATTATATTTAAATGATTTCACTTGGCTGTATGCACTTGTCAAAGCATCTTTTAAATCCAATGACTTTCATTAAAATGTGCTGACAGTAATACAATGAGAGGGTGCTGACTTGAAAATTACTGTATCAATGGATTTTGAAATTAACATTAATCATAATTAGGTTGTTAGACATCTCTATAACTAATTGAGACCTCATGTATGTGCATGTAGGCTTTGTTGATAACTAGGATGTTGATTTGCATTATAACATCTAGTTAAACATATAATGTTTAGTCTAGCACTCATTGCATTTGTGCATCATTGTGATATACACTTAGACTTATAATTCTCTTTAAGAGTCAAAGTCTTGTGACATCTAGGTGAAGTTGCACAAGCATTGTACTAGCTCCTCTGTAAAAGGCCTGCGGGTAGAGTAGGAGGTGCTCACTTGAGAGTGTAACCTTCTCTTCATATAGAGGTTGTCTAGGGTTGGTCTAGGTTCGCTATAAAAGGCATGCGGGCAGTAGTGGTGGGTTAATGACCGTGTAGGGTTTGACGTGGTCAACCTATGTTGTAAACACCATTACATATAGTGGATTCGAGGATCATGTGAGACGCACATATCAGCCCGTGGTTTTTTCCTTATTGAAGGTTTCCAAGTAAAAATCAAGTGTTCTTTAAATTTCGCACTTTCACTTGATTTATTTTGTTGTGTGTTTGGGTTTTCATATGTTAATTTTAACTAATCGAAAAAATTGGTAATAATCGATTATTAACCCATTCACCCCCATCTAGGTTGTTTAGATACACGCTATATAGGTTGTTTAGATACACGCTATATTTATTTTCAACTTCTCTATAGCTTCATCTTTGTTTTTCAACAAATATACATAGCAGTATTTGGTGCTATCATCTATAAACATGATGAAATATTTGTTGCCACCTCTTATTTGAACAAATTTTAAATCACATATATTTGTGTGAATTAAAACAAGAGGTTCAAATTTCCTTTCAATAGCTTGAAATGATGACCTTGTTAGTTTTGCTTCAACGCAAACTTCACACTTATGTTTGGGATCAATATTAAACATGGGAAAATGATCTAAGTTAATTAGTCTACGTAGAATATCATAATTAACGTGTCCTAGTCTACCATGCCATAAATTGAAAGACTCAAGCAAATAAACTGAAGCATTATCTTTATTGATAGTTCTTTTAACAACAGATACATTAGTTACATATATCCCCTACCCACATAAGTTCCCCGCTTAGTCAAAACTACTTTGTTTGATTCAAACACCATCTTGAACCCATGCTGATTTAGCAACAAACCGAACACCAAGTTCTTGCGAATTTCAGGTACATACAACACATTGTTCAAGCTCAAGGTTATACCAGAGGTCATCTTGAGAACGACTTGACCATGTCCATTTACGTCAAATGAGGCTGAGTTGCCCATATACAACTTTTTCCCATTCGCCTCTTCTTCAAATGTATTGAACATCTCCCTGTCATAGCATATATGACAAGTGGCCCTAGTATCCAACCACCACTCCCTCGTGTTTGACCCGACTAGGTTTGCTTCTGTCACAACTGCAGAAAGATTGATCTTTGAAACATCTTTTGAGATCCCAGCAACCATGTTTGCCTTATGGTTCTTCTTCTTCTTTGGCAATCTGCACTCAGAAGATTTGTGACCCAGCTTGTCACAGTTGAAGCACTTCCCTTGGAATTTTGGGTTCTTAGAGGCTCCTTCCTTTGGACCCAATTTGGATCATTTCCTAGGCTTGTTCTTCTTAAATTTGGAACTTTGCCCTTGCTCTACAACATTAATCTTCAGGCAGATTAACATCTTTCTTGTCATACTTCCTGTGATCTTCTTCAATACGAAGTTTGAGAATGAAATCCTCAATTTTCATCTCCATTCGCTTGTGTTTGAGATAGTTCTTGAATTCCTTCCATGATGGAGGTAGCTTCTCAATGATAGCAACCACCTGGAAGGTTTCACTCTGGATCATCCATTCGGCATGTATTTCATGCAGAATCACCTAAAGCTCTTGAACTTGACTCATAACTGTCTTGGAGTCCCCTATCTTGTAATCAAGAAACCGGCCCACAACAAACTTCTTGGATCCAGCGTCCTCAGTTTTATATTTCCGGTCTAATGACTCCCACAGTTCTTTGGTTGTTTTCTTTGAAGAATAAACGCTATTGAATGAATCTGACAGCTCGTTCAGTATGTAATTGCGGCACAGAAAATCTGAATGGTTCCATGCATCAATAACATTCCATACCTGAACATCTCGCTTTTCACCACCATTGGGTTTAGGAGCTTCTTCAGTCAATAACCTAGCAAGGTTCAGTGCAGTCAAATAAAACAGCATCTTCTGCTGCTAACGATTAAAGAACAGTCCACTAAATTTATTAAGCTTCTCCATGTGATTCATTGGTAACGGAATCAAATTCATATAGGGGTTTGCCGTCGGAACATTCTCTTGACTCACATACTGGCTCATCATCGGATCATGCATGTTTCTCACAAAGGAACTGCTAGCCGGAGTCATTGTAGCCACGCTTGGCAACAAAATAGGCACATTGCCAACAAGCAAAGGGTTCACAGTCGAAGCATCTAATCCCACTGTTGGATTTGCATTCAGAGTCTCTAGTGGAACACTCGTGTTCACGTTGGATTTGTCCGCCATAGTATCTGAAACAAGAACAAAATTGTTTTAAAATGACGAAAATAATAGCTCTGATATCAAGTAATAGATATCGCACAGAATCAAACTAGATTCCAGATTTCAGAAAAAGAAATCATAGTGAATCAAAACAGATTCCAAATTTCAGAAGAGAGATCTTCTTCAATGAATTTTGTACTCAATTCCCTTCAACTTCAGCCCACTAAAAGAAAAGTGAACACACTTTGCTTTGTACCTAAAAGTTTCAAATGAATCCACTTCTGCCATGATTTTTGTGGCAGACGAACTTGGTTGGAGATTTAAATATAAAAAGAATCCAAAATTCATTACTGGAGTCATCAGTCATGTCATGTTCAAAATCACAACAAGAGACAGAAAATGAAACCGTCACTCGTTTTTTTTTCCTTAATTAAATTAATAAATAAACATTTTCATATAAAGAATAGATATGATTGTAAACGAGTGTAGTATTGTCATGTTCGTGTCGTATTAACTTGAATATATGGCTCGTTTGGTGCGTGAGATATGATAAGATTATTTTTATGGGATTGAATTGGATAGGGAAGGATTGGATTAAATTTAGTGATGTGATATGTTTGTATGGGATTGGATTACAATAATCATGTCTCTTGTTTGGTGTGGTATGAGATTAGATAAAAAAATAATTTTATCATATTTAATACAGTGTGAAATTTATTAATATAAAATTAATTTTTAGATAAATTAAGTATTTAATTTTTAAAAACTAAATAAAAGATTTAAAATTAATATTAAAGAAAATAACATTTTTTTTAATTAATATTTACAAATATTATAATAAGATATATTAAATAAATATATAATTTTAGAGTTAAATTTTAAAAAAATATATTCTTTATAATTGCCCCACAACGAATAATGAAACATCATAAATGAAACGAGATTTGAGTGTATTCTCCATAAAGACTGACCCCATATTAGACAAACCAATCACCTACAATCCAATGGTTGACAAATCTCGTAGTTAATACAAAGATCTGAAGGAAAACTAAATTTTTTTTGTTGCTTTTATTTTCTTTTTCTTTTTATCCCTTTTTTTTTTATTTTTTTTTTATTTTTACATTTTCCATGTCCCAAACACCAAATTTTCAGATTTCAAAAACCAACTTTATCACCAAAACATTCAATTTCATACTCATCAACCCACAAACAATTTAATTTCATCAACACAATCAAAACCCACCAACAATTACATTTAATCAACATAATCAAAACCCACAAAACTCACTAAACAAAATCAAAACGAACTAAACACAGCCATTTTTCCAATTTTGTGGGTTCTGAATGTGTTAAAAAAAATGATAGAAAGAAAGCAACAAAAAAATTGTACCGATTTTTTCAATTTTTTAAGTAAATATTTTTAAATATATTTAAATAATAAAATAAAAGATAAATAAGTTTTCAAGGGTAGTTTAGTCATTTTGGGATACAAATGTGGTTAAAGGTTAATGTTAACAAAGTCAAATGGCGATAGGGTAGAAAAAAATGAATATTTATACAATTACACCTAAATTCATAGTTGTTTGTGAAATTTACCCACCAAAATAACCTCTCATTTTTACCCGGGGGCACTATTGACTTTCCATACCCCAAACACATTTCAATTGGGATATTTGTGTTTGAATATGACATTTATTTAAAAATTTACTTTATTAGATAAATAGAAGGTATGTTTGTGCAATTAACCCAGATTGAAATATAAAAAGAATCCAAAATTAATTACTGTAGTCATCAGTCATGTCTTGTTCAAAATCAGTCTATAATGTACTTAATTTTTTTTTGAAAAAGTAAAATAGTTTTATTTTTATTTATTTATTTATTTATTTATAACTATATTATCAATACATAATTTTAGAATGTGCCATGTACACAATCTTAGAGGGTTGCAAGTTGCAACTATCACTCTAAAAAAATTCATTTTTCAAGTTCAGCCCCTGGCCATAGAGCTCACGGGCCTAAATAATCAATTTGAGGGTCAAGGGCAAACTCAGCCCAACCCATTTGACAACCTCTATCAAACGGGACCTATCGAGTTCTAATGGCGTTTGAATCCGATCATGAACATTTTTGCTTTTCTTTTGCTATTTTCTATTTCTTTTCATCGTTTCTTTTTTTAGGTTTTAGAAGTACCAACCAAACAAGTACATATCTTAGCAATTCACGAGCCTGATATAATTATTTTATTTTATTTATTAGGAAGGGAAGGACTCGAACCCGTAACCTCGTGGTGCAGGTGTAAAGGTTTACTGTCGAACAAACCTCATCTCATCCTTGATATAACTAATTTGGGCAACTAAAGGCAAAATTAACAAACGACCATCTCAAAAAGCCTACCTAACTGATACAACCCTTGTAGAACCGTCAAAAATTTCACGTCACAGCTACTGTTTCTGTTCTAATTCTATAACAAAATTGCATGAGGCCAACAAGTATGCAAAACCATCGGTTCTTACAATAAAATATAAATATATGGGGAACGGAGATAGCATCATCATTCAGCCGACTAAACACAATGCCGTTCAAAGAGATTAACACAAACCGACCTTCAGTCCAATGCCAAGAGTCTCTTTCTGGTCTCAATTTCAATGCACTCTGGCTGATATTGATCCATTGATCATTTCGTTTAAAGTTGAAAATGAATTGATAGAAACCTGTTGTGTATCAAATACACAAGATAAAGAATTTAAGAGAATTTGGAAGAAATAGAAGAATTTTAGACAAAGGAAAAGATTATTTCATATATTTTCAACATAATCTCAATACAATTGCATCCAGCTATTTATAGGCTGAAGATGATGTGAAAGACCTTGTAAATAACAACAAAGGAAACAATAACTGATGAAACGAAATAACAGGGAAGTGCACCACTCACGTACTTGTGGTATTGCTCCACTCATACAATCATGGTCATGGTTCACCCATGAATTCCCCACTTATCAATACAACTAACAATAACTAATAACAACTACTACTACCACGTTGAGGAGAGTGTGTGCCAAATGTGTGTGCCTCACCACCCATGTCGCATGAACCGTAACACAAAACTAACAATAACTACCAATACTCATGACTAAATCCCTTCCCACTTCATGGCTTGCATGTGCTTGGATTATGCACATATCAAAACCTTGCCCTTTGAAAAACTAACAGAGTGCACTCCCAAAGAATCTGCAAAGAAATGAGAAGGCCAGATGAAATGCATTGAAACAATATTGGAATATGGAAATACAAAATTGACCTACTACATACAACTGTCATCGTTATATACTGGAATTATTTCCATATGATATTATGTATTTCTTATATACTGGAATTGTCCTAAGATGAATAGGCAACCCAAAATTCAACTGTGCATATCATATACCCTTGATGACCTCAAAATTTGATGCAGTAACAGCTGTATTTTATAATAACAAAGATAGAAAAAGAAATAGAGAGATTTGATTAACATACATGCAGGGAGAGAGATTTCTATGAATTCTGATGGCTGAAGTTCATCTAACTTTTATTGGCACCAGCAGATGCCCTCTTTTTCCTCTTGTGCTTTGGCTTCACAGCATCCTTCAAAGTTTTTGGTCCATCCTTCCATAATCCAGCTTCAGATGCCTCAATTTCCATAGAAGCTCACTTATGGAAATCTTTCGTAATCTACACGTCAGTTTGTTTGCAAATCTTACGTGTCCTAGAACAAACTCGCTTGAGCATAATTTCTATGCACCAATAGCCTTCTAGCTAGGGACTGTTGGATTGTTTATTACTTTGTAGAAGATGAGTGGTGTAGTAGGTGATGGGTGTTATAGTCTTGTTACTCTATATATGGGTCTTGTTACCATTTTTCCAATGGTTGAAAAATGTGTCAACACTTGTGTGAGAAAAAGGGACTGCGGATACCCATAAAGGTCTGTGTGTTTTTCCAATGAAAGACATGATATTCACATGCATGCTGATGCTCATCCCTCTTTCCCATTTTTCAACCCATAACCCTTGCCTTCAAAAGATGAAAAAAGATAACACCTCTCTCTCTTTGGTAAATATCAACCCTACAACACAGAACACCTAAAATTATTCTTGCTACTCTCTGAACTATGGTTCGTGCCAGGAGAAGGATTTTAGCTCCAGTATTTTTCTAGATTTACTTTATTACATACCGTAAAACCCTATAATTTTCCACCCCATGAGCCACTAAATTATCAAATTGCAGAGAAGCTTAAGCATCAAAGATTACTACATTACAAAAGCAGCAAGAAGCAAATGTAGTAATAACAAAAGTAAAGTACCACGTGAAGCTAGAGTAGCTTTCAGGAAATCTGAATCAAAACCCATCGAGTAAGGATCCCTGAGATGAGAGGCAAAAATATGAGTTGGAAAGAAACCAAAGGAAATAGTAAGTTAAAGCATAACAGAGGAATCTGTTATGACCTTTTTCATAGGGTCAACTTATATAGAAAGAAAAGAAAGAAACAGAAGAAAGAAAAAAAAAAAACATCACAAATGTAAAATGTCCTTAATAAGACAACTGTTGCACTATACTTATTACTTTAAATTTCAAAAATAAGATCAAGAATCGGCTTAGTACGCCACGGAAAGAGATGCCTCCACAACAAAGATAATTCAATCAGATCAAGATGACCAACTATCAACAGGCGTCCCAAGAAACATATCTCTGTGCTAAAGGAGTGTCCAACATCCCAAAAGCATAATTTCCAAAGTTTCTACAAAGCATTTGTAAAAGAAGTCTATTTAGATGTTTTAAACATTTAAAGTTGGATCTATATAGCTGTAAAAAATTTAGATGAACTGATTTGCATGGCATCATTCCATTTCAACTCTCAGCACCTGTAAGCAAGTTTCAAGAGGAAGGGGTTGCACACCCAAAATTTATATCAATATTTCTACTATTATGTTAAGAATAAGCTTGAAAAGCAAAAAATGAAATTGTTTAGGTTATTAAAAGACAAAACACAAAAAAGCTACAATAATGTCATGTAGTATAACTTATTACTCACAAGTCACCACCGGTGAACTAGCTATTTCACTAACATTTAAGACAATAATTAGTCAAATTATAGTCGATGGACCTCAAAACTGAACCCCTTGTTCCCTACTATATTTAAATTTTCGAATGAAATATACCATGAAAGGAAATTAAAACCTAAGGTATTGATCAGAGAACTTGCGCGCTTTAAAACCAATACATATAAACTATAAAAGGTTCAACAAGTTCTTCACAAATACTCAACTTAGCAAAATAAAAACACCTTTCCATTTCTTTCTTAAGTTTTAAGAATGTTGATCTCATTTCAAGCACAAATACTCAGTACTTCAACAGAAGTTTTCTGCCTTTAAGTAAGATACAAACTACATTTTAAATTTACTAAGGAAACACCATACCAACTTGTGGGGCCTCCAACAAGATTAGTACTGCCACCATCCCACTTATTTCCACCCAACTCAGATAATTTGGTTTCACCTTCACCATCTTTCTGACTAGCACAACTTCCCTCCAATGCCAGTTTTGACCTCTCCATGACAACTCGCTTACACCCTTATGTTCAAAAGACAGGTTTTGCTTTCCTTTCACATTACCACCAGAACCAATACTCTCCAAAGCAATTGAAGCTGGGTAACGCTTGATCTTACTTAACGCTAGTTTTGTCTTGTATGCTTCAACCTATATCAATGTGGAAATACTAGGTCACAGCAAGAAAACAGTTCAAGTAGAAACAACAATTTGGCAAAATAATTTCATCAAGAAAAGAACCTCATTAAAGCCATAAAATCACTTTCAAAGCAACATTATTTGGTTCCTAATATATATTAAAGCAAATTAAACCGTTGCCTTTCCTTTTCTGGACAAGCTGATCAAACCTCTGAATGGAAAAAAAAATGTCTGATGCAAAATGTTAACAAGGAGTATATTTTTGAAAGTACCAACAACGCAATAAGGCTAATGAAGATCTAGCATTGCATTCAGAAAAGGAGCAACTTTGGTTTCTAACTCTAAATCTACAGATCTTCAAGCCCATAGTGCATTCAGAACAGACATGCTTTCCGGTGAGGAAATGATTTTAGGTTCAACCTTCACCTCAATAATCTGGATCTCATTATAACTAAACTGATTTAGTTCAGGCAATTATTCCTTTCTACAGTTCTGCCCTCAACTAACCAGCACACTCAAGCATGGGTTACCTTTTTCCAATGAAGAAATGAACAGTTTTCTCATCACAAACTTGACAAAGAAAACAAAAGGTCAAAATTTACTTATAGAAAGGGCAAACAAATGGGGATGGGCAGTCATAAAACAATAAAGTTATCAAATGCGCCACTCTAGACAATATTAAATTTCGTTTGTTATATCGCTGAAGTAACACTTACCTTAAATCAAAGATTTCAGAAGCCCACTGATAAGTTTGCTTGACTAGACTAATTTACAATTGTATAGACATTTTAAACATAGCTATTAATTAAAAGGATGGTAGGCAAATTTGAGGAAGAATTTCATTAAGTACCTAGTGACCACAAACAATTCAAGTGTTCATCTTCACCAAACAACGCAGAAAAAGAATCCAGCAACTTCATGATTTGGTTAGTAATCTCTCCCACACCACTGGAAAGGTGTCATAAAGCAGAACTGGATAAAAATGGCAAGTTTCATAATCATATGTTTTACTACACCTTCTAAAAATCATGTGCTAATATGCCTAATGGAGTAAAAATGAAATTCACCTAGAGCTCTCCATCTCCCCTTTGTTGGTAAAAATAATAAATACATCCAATCACCAAAGAAGAGTGAACATCAAGGAAAATTAAAATAAATAAAGATGCCTACCATCTCAAATCCAATGCATCATAAAAATATTTATATAAAAAATAAAAAAATAATATAAAATAAAAATAAAAAATAAAAAATAAAAACCTAAACAAAACAAAAAACCAGCAAATTAGATTTTGTCAAAAAAATATAGGACTCGACATCAACCTAATGGAACTTATATTACATCAAACTATAAATCGATAATTGCCTTTGTGCCTCCAAAATCTACCGTGTCCATGAAACCTCTTAAAAGCCCCATAAGTACTTGTAAATTAAGTTCCAACACCAGAAACTTAAAAAAAAAGATTTTTTGCAAAAAAAATCCAAGACCAATGAGTGAAAAAAAAGTCAGAAATATGATGGTCCAAATTCTGAAAAGGAATATTGAAAAAAAAAAAAAAAAAAAAAAAAAAAAAAAAAACAGCATACATAAGTTTGGAAAAGGAATGCTTAATTGGATGGAGATCTAGGTTACAATGCTGACCAGTGTATAATACTTCTGTGCACAAGGCAAAGCAAGCTAAGTTAAAATTGCTCTGCTTGGCACTATGTTTAAGATCAACTTGTTAGACTTTTAAATGAGAAAATGTTGTGAGCTAACAGAAAAAGGAAAAGGCCCAGAAATGAAGAAACTGTACAGTTTGCCTTTCACCACTGCCAGATCTAATTGCAGATAATCAATCAGAGAGTAAAACATCTTGTAGGCATAAAATATAATAATTAAGAAGCATAAAAGCCTTCTCAACTTTGATAAGATTATTATGAAAAGAAGAAACCCACTGCATCATTTATCTTCTTTGTTATATCACCAGCTGTTCTGGAAGCAAGCCGCAAACATTGCATGATGACAGTCTGCAGGACGCCCTCCCCTCCAGGTTTTTGAATAGCACATATATCACCATTTGCATTACGGGTAGCAGTCATTCTTCCAGCCATAACAGCTTCTTCATGGTGGGTTGGGTCTATAACCTACATGACATTTTGACACAACAGAAGAGGTTGATGAATAAACTATATCTCTACGTGATATGCATCATTTGAAGATTCCAGAAAAAAAATTACAGGATTACATTTGCTTGCCAAGATGTTCTCAGTCTCACTACTAAAAAAATCCAAAAGGAACTGCTATGGGAAGAATGGAAGATGATGCACTATCAAGGGCAGTGGTTCCAACAATCATATCAAAATACATGGCCCAGAAGCAATCCAAAAGAATAACTGTAGCAGCCAAGAGACTGACAGATAGTGAACTTGGAAACATCCAATTAGAGTAGTCCTTTCGAATTTTAATACTTACAAACTAGAGCATGACATTATATCCAGTAATACTTCAAAATGAATATACAATATTTTTTATTATTTGAACAGACACAATAATTTAGCTTGTTCCTCAAAAAATCCAGGAGACCAAAGGCACTTAAGATTCAATCCACAGAAATTTCAGGAGCTAACCTCAGGTGGATGTAAGATTACTTCATGACCATCTTCCCCACCTAATGAGCATTCAGGTGGCCTCCGGAACGTCAATAGAGCAGCCAACGCAGCAATGTTAGCAGCATCAACAAGGTTTCTGTTTCCATTTCCACAAATTAAGTTAATTAAATATAAGACAAGCATTTAACATTAGTAAAAAAAAAAAAAAAAAAAAAATTCAAACAACAATCTACAATCAGAAATATATATATATATATATATATAATATCTTACCCTCCATTGTCTAGAATGTGAAGATCTATACGGATAGCCCAGACCAACTTCCAGGCTAGTACACAAAGAGACTCTGTATCCACCGCCCTGCTTTCCCTTCAAGATTGCTAACTAAAATATAAAACGTCTCTCAGGCTAATATAGCTCTTGCTAAGATGCCCCTACCATGATTTTGGAACATGTTCAAAATTTCTATTCCTGTCAAAATTTTCACTCTCACTAAGGCCTTCTTAAGATAAACTTGACAAGAATATTCCACAAACCATTGTATAACATTTGAGTTCATAGAAAAATATATATATCACTGAAGTTTCAGAATGGTCCAAAAAATTGACAAACTAAGCCTATGTTTGGTAGGAAGGAAAAGGGAGAGGAAAGAAAGGGGTGCAGGGAAGAGTGGAGGGAAAAGGGAGAAGTGGGTGTTTGGTATGGAGAGAAAAGTGGAGGGAAAGGAAAATTGGAGAGAAAAATGGAGAGAAAAAACCATGTGGGGCCCACCATATTCTTTCCTTCCAAAAGTGGGAGGAAAAGGGAGGGAAAGAAAGAGTAAAAAAAAAAGTGGGGTCCACCATTATGGTAAATTACAATTTTATCCAAAAAAAATTTAATATATAAAATATAATATAAGGGTAAAATAGTAAAATCGATAAAATGATCTTTTCTTTCCTTCCTGTTTACCAAACAACACGAGGGAAAATCATTTTCCTATCTTTCCCTTATATTTTCTATCCCTTCAAATCTTTCCATATCTTTCCATCCTTCCTATTTTCTTTCCTCCCTACCAAACGGAGCCTAAAACTTTATGGGATGAAAATTTAGACTTTAGAGAAGTAAATATTGTTTGGATAATAGTCACCTTAGACCGCGATCTATTATTTTCCCAACTCCACCGCATGGCTCGAATGAGGGATCAGCCATTGGAGAGAATTCAGTGAAAATTGAAAGTGTTCCCCCATTGGGTCTGTCTCGATAAGGTTGAAGCAATTGGCAAGTCACAAAACCTATTGCATGAGTCTGGCCAAGCTGCACCTCAGAAGACCCATCTTCTCTGCACATTCATCATTATATCAATGAAACTATCATTTATGATTTATTAAAAAACATTAATAAGAATATTGCCTTAAATGCAAGGAAAGAAGATCCTTGTTTAGCAAAACATAAGCAATCACAAAAAAAAAAAAAAAAAAAAAAAAAATCTATTAACCTATTCTCTCTGCATACTAAAACATAGCGGGAAGAAAAAAGAAAAGTACCAATTAGTGATTAAAATTGTAATCTTCCTAGGAAAAGAACATATAAAACTATAAATCAAGATTTGGAATTACATACATGTATGTCAGTGAGCTAATACTTGCCTGCCAAATTTAACTGATAGTTTACGATACTCATAAGGGTTGCGACCGTCAATTATGATACCAGAAAGCAATACTGTCTCTATGAATTTCCTATCATTCACAGTCAACCTCCACGTATTTGCTAATCTTGAATCCATTTTTTATCCCACTTCTGCCAAAAATTAAAAATTATTATAAAAAAGTTAGAAATATATAGATACATAAATAAAATTGCTTCGCTTTTCCTACGCATCACAACAAACAGTTTGAAGCAATCAAGAAGCTTAAAATTAAACTTGCAATTTTTCTACAAATTTAATTTCTGGGAAACCAATCAAAGCACAGAAGCTGAAGCCAAGTTTGTAAAATTGACAAATTAAAGAAACAAAGCAATAGCAACAGAAACTGGTTACAACAAAGAAAAACCCCAGGGTGATTTTTGTTTAATTTACTACAAAATTTAAAAGAAAAGACCTTCAATAAACAATTAAACAAAACCATGTATCTTCTTCAACAAAGCATCTGGCTAGCGAGTTCTTATCAGCGACCTCAAGTTCGAGGCACTCTGATTGAGTACTGGTTTTGGACTATTGTCAAACAGGTGGTGGGCACACAATGTTCATGTTGAAAATATAGCATTCTGACAAACCTGCTTTCCATTCACAGCCTAGTCAAAGTGTAAACACTTATTTAACACAATTCTAAAACCAAACAAACTCATTTTACATTTCAAGCAACTCAAAAAAACTATTGAAAAAACTATCAGCAATGAAATGTTGAATTTACCTTACTCTTTCTACCCATGGAAAGGATTCCTCCTATATTCCAATGAAATTGTTTCAGTAACAAATCCAGCTTCTTCAACCCTTACTTTCATTTCCACCCATTATAAGCAGCAACCATCATGATGTTGCATCAATATAACCTCATAAAGCAGCAATAAATTTGAGTAAGTTGTCCTGAACTATCAGATTTTGAAGAACTTATTTACACTTAAAAATAGCTAGTCAAAGAAAACAATAATGTGTTTTTCACGAAAGCGTCAATTTCAATTAGTTAGTCGGGGGGAACAGAACCTGGTGGCAGCTTAGGATTGGGGGGAGCAAGCCCGTTGTTTGCTCCCTTTCCCTTTATTGATGCCGATAATAATTAAGTAGATATAATGATATATACAAGGACAATGTTCTTTCCTTTAAGCGAGGCTAGTGGAAAGAAAATTAACAGTAGCTACTAGCTAGTTAAAGAATGTAATACAGCAATGTGCTGGTTTTTTTTTTTTTTTTTTTTTTTTTTTTTGAATAATCAATGTGCTGGTTACTTTAATTACAACTTCAAATATTGATTTGATTTGAGAACCAATGTACTAAAATATAATATTTGGATTTAAGTGGGAAAAGTATAAATTTACAAGATTAAATAGTAAATATATAATTTTTAAGAATGTTTATTTTGTTTGGCCTATAGTTATACTAATGCTTATACAGTAGTACTAAAAATGTTTACAAATTAACCGTCGGGGAGTCGATAATTGTCTCAATAATGAAATTGATAGAAAGAAATCATGCTTGGTATTTAAAATTTGCTTGTAACTATTTCTTGATGAGTAAATGGTGGAGTGTGCTAACAAAAATATAATACAATATTTTTTTTTTAAAAGGATATTTTTGGCATTAAATGGGGTTTATTTACGAACTAGAGATTTTTAAAATATTTTAGGGATGTACTTACGAAAGGGGATGTACATACAGTTTTTGAAGGCTATCAATATCATCACTCTTTATATATAGCTCAATTGGGCTTTAAAATTACAGTTGGTCCATTTGAAAATATGGGTTTTTTTGTTGGATTTGCTATGGCCCATGGATTATCTGGTTGGATTACCCATGCCTTGTACTAGGCCATAGCTCATTTGGTTTTTGAATGACGATATTTGCACCCCTCAAAAACTGTATATACACCCCAAATTAGTATGTTTTTGAAAATTCAAAAATGCCTTTGAGTAAAATTACCAACAAGACTAAATAGTTTATAATTACCCCACAAATAATTATTAATTAGTTTCCTATTTTAATTTTTTATGAAAAAAAAAAAGTTTCCTATTAATGATTAGATTTTAACATATATCATTAATTTCAAATTTTTTTTAAGGAAATACAAATTGATTGCTAAGTATGAATAATGAATCAAAATCATCCAAAATTAGTTGTGAAAGTTATGAATTAATTATTATTAGTTTAAAATCAAAATCTCTTTAGACCTTTTTTTTTTTTTTTTTTTTTTTTTTGCTATCAATATCAGTTATTCTTCAATTTCAGCAAAAAATTTTCTATTTCCAAATCAATTGGGACAATGACACAAACCTTGCATCCCTACTACTTTCACAAACAGAAAATGGATCTCCAACTAGAAAACCTCAAATTGTAGTGATTTTATGGACATAAAACAATCAAATAAGAAATGAAGAGAATTGTTTAACATGATGAGAGAGAAAAAAAAGAACGAAAAATAAAGTTTTATTTTATGGAATGAAAACATAAAATAGAAAAAGTGAAGGAAGAGAAAGAACATTAGTAATTCTTATTATCTGTATTTATTAATAAAATTTATTATTTCTTGTGATCAATTTAAAGGGATAATAAAAAATAATAATGTATATACTTAATCACTTGTGGATTAGAAATAAGCGTCGGAAATCATAGTAAGGTATGCAATTGTAGAGTATTGGTATAATTGGGTTTAGACTAGGAAACCCATTTGGACATCCAAGTGGGCCAAGAGCACAAGCTATACATGGCCAAGCCCAAGCATGAGCTGTTATTTAATGTAAAGAGTTGTGATATTTGTGGTAGCCAAAAATGGCCCATCAGCCCAAAGCAGCAAAGCCCCGACTTATTTTACCTTGGCCCAAACTTGAGTAGCCCAACAAGAAAGGCAACAGCAAAGATTTGGTCGTCTAAAGACCAAGTCAGCCATGAGTGTCAAGTAACGAGATTCTGGGGGAGAAAATCTCTCCGAGAATCACGTCCACAATCAGCCCATGATTCTACCTACTGATTTCCAATGGTAACCTGGTTTGGCCTATAAATAGCAAAGCGTTTTTCCCAACAAGGGGAGATTGAAAAAAGCTTACTAAAGCGTACTGAAATTCTGAGTAAAAGGATCACGGCCACCAGAATCCAACATTCTCGATCATTACAACCGTTGCTCAGCCCAAGCATACCTAAGGCTAACGATCTAAATCATTCTTTTTGCTTTTTACTTCATTCATCTACTTTTTCTGTTCTTGTTTGTTTGTTGCATGTTAATAGGTCGATCGACCAAGTTTATTTGCAGGAAAACAAACCTAACGACAACATCATTTGAATGGTCTTGTCCAAGTTGCATTGGGCCTGACAAAACATCGACCCGATCCACATCGATTGTAGGTCGACTCCCTACAGTTTGGCGCCCACCGTGGGGCCCGTCGTAACTTTACAGATCAATTAAAACGTTTAAACTTTCAGATGAACAACGATGTCTGGCGAAGGAACCGTTCCAACCATCAAAGAGCAGATAGCTGCGCTGATCGCTCAAACAGTGGCCAATGTAGAAAAATTGAGAGCGTTGGAGGCTGAAAATGCTGCAATTCAAGCTACTAATGAGGAACTGCGAGCTATGGTCGATGGAGTTGTACCCGACAGTGAAGAAGTGGGGAATCCAGTTTCGGTCCTTAATGTTGGACAAGAGGTCGACCGACGAGGTCGAGACTCTCCAACAGGTCCAGGGATCCCAGATGTGAATCCAAATGTTGGGCAAACAACCCAGCAAACACCCCAGACCGCTCGAGTTGACATCGACCTTAACAACCTGCCCATTCGAAAAGACAACGAGCAGGATCCTGTTATGGGCAGGCAACCTGAGAATGTCATAGGGACACTAGTGTCACTTCAGTCGACACCAGGTTTGGTAAAATCTGGACCTGACCAATCTACCATTGTTAATTTGGAATTTTCTCGTAGGTTCGCAGAAATGGAAGCCCTCATACAAAGAATTCCAGGCGTTCCAGCTCCAATTAAAAAGAGCAACATGAACAGCTTTGCGGACTCACCCTTCGTCGACGCAATAGCACTTGTCGAGATGCCCAAAAAGTTCAGCTTCCCAAACATGAAACAATATGAGGGAACGACTGATCCAGACGACCACATAGCACAATACAAGCAAAGAATGTTCACTGCAGCAATTCCACGCGATCTACGAGAAGCGTGCATGTGCAAAGTCTTCGGGTCTAGCCTCAATGGTCCAGCTTTACAATGGTATACCAATTTGCCTAACAATTCTATTAATTCTTTTTGCATAGCTTACAGACACCTTCGTGGAGCAATTTACAAGTAGCCGCAAACTGGAGAAACAGTCGGACAACCTATACACTATAACTCAAAAACATGGCGAAAACTTAAGGACTTATGTAGGTCGCTTCAACAGAGAGAAAGTTCAAATCCCTCACTGCAATCAGGCGACAACGATATATGCCTTTAGAAAAGGCCTCAGGTTTGATTCTGAGCTTTATAAGGAATTAACCAAATATCCATGCAGGACAATGGAAGATGTGTTGGCCAAAGCGTGGGCCCAAATCAAATGGGAAGAAGACGAAGCTAACTACGTAAGCAGAGCCAACAATTATTCAAACCGTAGAAACGACCGAGTAGATAGACGATCGAATGACAGAAGGGCAGAACCTTATCCGACTGGTGATAGAAGATCCACTCGACAAAACGGCGAAGGCTCAAGCGACAGTCGACCTTACAAACGGGATTACCCAAGAACCAGTCGACCACGAGCAGAAGTACCTGAATACAATCTAAGCATCGAACCAGTCGACCTCGTAGCAGTCATGAGGGAGATGGGCAAGATGGTAAAGTGGCCAACAAAAATGAATGCGTTACCAGAACATCGAGATGCAAAGCTGAGATGCGAGTTCCATGGAGATCATGGCCATCGAACTGAAGATTGTATCGCCCTCAAGTTCAAAGTCGCGGAACTACTGAAACAAGGACATTTACAAGAGTTCTTAACAGAAAAGGGGAAACAAACCCTGGCAAGACAGAACGACAGAATGACCAGCGCTAACGATGGTCCACCAGAACCACCTCGACACGACATAGTTATAAATTTCATTACAGGAGGTTCTGAAGTGAGTGGCATTAGTTACTCAGCAGCTAAAAGACACACGCGTCATGTTTTAAACACAGAAATCCAGCCGAGCAGGGAGCATCCATCGACCTTCGACGAGACCGTTACCTTCAAATCTACAGACAAATCAGATTTGTTCTCCCCTCATTACGATGCTCTTGTTATTTCATTACATATTGCTAATTGTTTAACAAAAAGAATTTTGATTGACAATGGCAGCTCATGTAACATTTTATTTAACAGTGCCTTGAGAGAAATGCAGGTCGACGAGTCAAAGCTAAGCCATCGGACGACAATGTTGACGGGATTCAGTGGAGAACAAAAAAGCACGTTGGGAGAAATCGTGCTACCAATCTATGCTGAAGGCGTGAACCTTTACGTCAACTTCCTAGTGCTCGATTGTCAGTCACCCTATAACGCAATCCTGGGGAGACCATGGATACATGAGATGACGGCAATCCTGTCGACTTACCACCAGATGATTAAATTTCCAACGAGGTGGGGGGTTCGAGAAATTAAAGGAGAACAGAGAGCAGCCAGAGAGTGCTATCAAAATGCCATGAAGAAGAAAAAAGAGTCATTATAGCAATTACAGGAATCTAAAGTCGAGTCGACTCTGAACGCACCGACAATGGAGGATCTTGATGAGGTGTCGATCGACTCAAGTCGACCAGATCGTAAGGTGTTCATAGGGTCAAGACTATCAAAGGAAACCCGACAACAACTGATTGACTTCCTAAAAGAACGGCAAGGCAGTTTTGCATGGTCACACTCAGATATGGTCGGCATTGATCCAGGGGTAATAGTTCACCAACTGCAGGTCGACCCCGATCATCAACCGGTAAAACAAAAGCGGAGAAAATTCACTCCGGAAAGAAACAAAGTAATCAACGAAGAAATTCAGAAGCTGATCGACATAGGCTCAGTGAAAGAAGTCTGGCATCCCGACTGGCTAGCAAATGTCGTGGTCGTTAAGAAGAAGAACAGCAAGTGGCGGGTATGCATTGACTTCACAGACCTCAACAAAGCATGCCCCAAAGATTCATTCCCTTTGCCCCATATCGACATGCTTGTCGACGCAACAGCCGGGCATGAACTACTCAGTTTTATGGACGCCTACTCCGGCTACGACCAGATCCTAATGCATCCAGACGACCAGGAGAAAATAGCCTTCGTAACAGAACAAGGTACCTTTTGTTATAAAGTAATGCCGTTTGGTTTGAAAAATGCAGGTGCCACCTACCAACGACTTGTGAACATGATGTTCGCCAAAATGCTTGGCTCGACAATGGAAGTCTACATCAATGATATGCTGGTCAAATCACTTGTGCCCGCTAACACATAGACCACCTGAGGCAGTCGTTCGATGTTCTTGACAAATACGGTATGAAATTAAATCCTACTAAATGCTCTTTTGGTGTCTCATCAGGAAAGTTTTTAGGGTACTTGGTCACACAAAGAGGCGTTGAAGCCAACCCCGACCAAATCCGATCAATACGAGAAATCGAGTCACCAAAATGCATTAAGGACGTACAAAAGCTCACTGGCCGAGTAGCAGCATTAAACATGTTCATTTCCAAGTCGTCTAAACGATGCCATCCATTCTTCAACACCTTGAGGAAAATCAAGGCCTTCGAATGGAACGACGAATGCGAGAAGGCGTTGCAAGATTTAAAAGAATATTTGACTTCACCACCTCTGTTGTCAAAACCAAAGGACGGTGAGACGTTACTCATATACTTGGCCGTCTCAAGTACAGCCGTCAGCGCAATATTGGTGAGGGAAGAAAGTGATCGACAACATCCTGTGTATTACGTAAGCAAGGCATTGCTCGATGCTGAGACACAATACAGTCGATTGGAAAAACTGGCACTAGCGTTGGTTGTTGCAGCCCGAAAATTGAGGCCATACTTCCAGTGCCATTCAATTAAGGTATTAACGACTTACCCTCTCAAAAATATACTGCATAAACCTGAAGTTTTAGGTCGACTGACGAAATGGGCCATCGAACTAAGTGAATACGACATCAACTATCATCCGTGAACAGCATTGAAATCACAGGTATTAGCTGATTTTGTTGCAGATTTTACACCTAACGAAAACTTTCAGGCAGAAAAAGAATTGATAGCTCTTACGGAGACGATGTCGAGTGAGAAATGGATATTGTCTATCTACGGATCAAGCAATGTAAAAGGCAGTGGACTAGGATTGGTGCTCAAGTCTCCCTATGGGGACATAATAGAGCAGTCCATCCATTGTGAGTTCCGTGCGACAAACAACGAAGTAGAATACGAAGCACTAATCGCTGGACTCGACCTAGCCAAGAGTTTGAACATCAAAAACCTCCAAGTGTTTAGCGACTCGTAATTGGTCATCCGACAAATAAATGGGTCGTATGAAGCAAGGGATCAAAGGATGACCGCCTACTTGGCCAAGGCCAAACTGATTCAGTCGACCTTCGACGAATTCACTATAGAACAAATACCAAGGTCGGAGAACTCCCCGGCAGATGCATTAGCTTATCTGATCAAAGTCAATTCCAGTCGTACACCTTACATCACCAACTATCCAAGCAGCAGAAATAGTTGCCCCAGTCAACAACAATAGAAATTGGATGGACCCACTTCTGGATTATTTGCGAGCCGACATCCTACCTGGAGACAGAACTGAGGCGAGGAAAATCAAAGCAAAAGCCGTGAAATTCTGCATATTGTATGGAAAATTGTACAAGAAATCTTTCACATGGCCCTACTTAAGATGTGTAACCCCACGAGAAGCGTATGACGTTCTAAAGAGTCTGCACTACGAAGAATGTGGAAATCACTCTGGAGCTCGAAGTTTGTCGAATAGAGCCATCACCGCAAGATACTATTGGCCGACGATGCGGACCGACTCTCAAATTCACATAAAGTCGTGCGACAAATGTTAGAGATTCACACCAGTCTGCCATCTTCCCCCAGGTATGTTGAACTCAATTTCGGCTCCTTGGCCTTTTATGAAATGGGGGATGGACATCGTAGGTAAACTCCCAGCTGCACCTAGAGGAGTCGTCTACATGTTGGTAATGACAGATTACTTTACGAAGTGGGTGGAAATCGAAGCCTTACCCCAAGTACGCGACATTGAGGTACGCAATTTTGTATGAAAGTATATCATTTGCAGGTTTGGGGTCCCACGAGAAATAGTGACCAACAACGGATCACAGTTCATTTCATTCGACTTCAAGAACTTCTGCGACAAATATGGCATAAAACTGAGCTTTTCGACTCCACGTTATCCCCAAGCCAATGGACAGGTGGAGTCGACAAATAAAACCATAATCAACACACTGAATAAGCGACTAGAAGCTGAAAAGAATGAATGGGTGGAAAAGCTCCCAGAGATCCTATGGTCGTATCATACTACTCCTCGACGGTCGACAGGGGAAACTCCATTCTCCCTTATTTATGGGTCTGAAGCAGTGATCCCCATCGAGACACGACTCCCAACCACACGGAGTGAAAATCTAAACGAAGCCCAAAATAACTGTGAGCTCGCCTTCGAGTTGGACCATTTGGATGAACGACGTGATCGAGCGGCTCTCAGAGTACATTCGTATCAACAACAAGTCGCACGACATTACAATAAGAAAGTAAACATCAGAACCTTCAAAGTCAACGACTGGGTGCTACGACGTGTTTTCCAAAACACCAGAGAAGAAGGAGCCGGAAAATTGGGGCCGACTTGGGAAGGACCTTACCAAATAACGGAAATCGTTGGTCGAGGAGCATACAAATTGCGCGGACTCGACAGTCGAGAGCTAAACAACAGTTGGAATGCACTACACTTAAAACAGTATCACTTCTAAACTAGAATCTTTTGTTATTTTTTACTTTCATTGATATGATAATTCCAATGATACTAATGATGCACAAAGAGCAATGATGAAAAACTTAGTACTAAGTTAAGAACTGAGCTCACAAAACATATTTTTCAGAATTTCAGTCGATTTCGACATATTATATTGCTACAAAATTTTATCGTTATTACAACATTAACGGATTGTGCCCCAATGTCGACGACAATTTAATGGATTGTGCCCCGATGTCGACAACAACAAAAACCTACTCCCAACATTCTTATTTGACAAACGAACAATGGGAGTCAGAGGGACAGCACCAGACAAATGTAAATGTCGACTAACGCATGTACGCGATGAAATTGTCGACTGAACGCATGTATGCGATATAAAAATGTAATTGTTGACTAAACGCATGTACGCGATGAAATGAAATCTGTCGACTGACGCATGTACGCGATGTAATTTGTCAACTGACGCATGTACGCGAGTATTTTATAAATAAATATCAGCCATGTTGTTTATCATTTTTATCTATACTATAATGCTGTTCGACCTATGCATGAATATAAGTTTATAGGCTTGTTTCATTCAGATATTTAATCTTGTGTAAACCCCATTATAAGATGGTCATGTCGTTTCCACATGCAAACAAATGGATAAGTAATGAAGACATGCAAACAGATTATAAACATCGATCAAAAAGATTAGTAGTAACATAATAAATGGTCGAGATGACCAAATCATCCACGTACAAATTTTTTTTTTAAAAAGAGAAGATAATATATCAAATTGCAGGTGGGTCGACATGAGGCGAATCAATTAAAGGTGGGTTGTCGGCATTGGCACGTTCAAAGAGTGCATTCTCACCAAGTGCTTGCTCATTGTCTTGCCCAGACGACGACTCCTCCATCTTCTTCATCTCTTCGTATAGGTCGACCATCTGTCGCATCATGGCCACATCCCACTTGGTGTGGTTACCGGAGAGATAGTCTTGGAAGAGCTCCGCCTTCGCCTTGCAAATAGCAGTCGATGCAATAGTCGTCAGTTGGTCCTTCAAACCAATGACAATGCCTTTTTGCTCGTTGACCTCCACGCGAGCCTCGGTCGACTCCTGGGCATGCCAATCCCTTGCTGTCTTCACCTCCTGCAGCTCTTTCTCAAGAGCCGTGTTCTTCTGTTGAAGTTCCTCGACAGTCTTGTCAACCTTAGCTTTCTCCATCTTTAAAACATCAATCGACTTCCTCTACTTTCCGCATCTGTCACTCATCACCTTAAACCTCTCGTGCAGTTGCAGCGATCCCTGCAGAGTCTACAAAGCAGGAAAGATTCGTGTCAAACATGCGTTATAAAAACCGATAAGAGATCAAAATACAAACTTACCTGAAAAGCCATGAGGAGTGTCGTTTCTAGCACTTCTTCTGTCCTCTTGGTTTTCAGAAACTTCTCATCAGCTACCAAAATAAAGTCAGTCGACTTTTTCAAAAATGCCGCCGGCGCTGAGAAGGATGACAATCCAGAGAAGGACACGGTTGGCGATTAGGAAAGCGAGGCAGAAGTCGGCTGCTTGGGGGTCGAGTCGACTCTTTTCCCCTTTTCAATCGCCGAGCTTCTCTTCTGCTTCTTCTTTGCTGGAAACTTTTCAGGAGAGGAGGTGTATACATGTCCAACAGACGCTGAAGCACCCTCCTTTGACGTGTCGTCTGCTTTGCTTTTCTTAGCCGCCGCCGCCCTCTTTCTGGTCATCTCATCCCTGAATTTCTTCAGGGCATCAGCATCGTTTGGGAGGTTCAGTCTTGCGCTCGCCATCGACGTCACTGCGAAACGACGTTCATTGTCAGATACATGCGACAAGAATTTCATTTGATATTGGAGAATTTCGAAACTTCTCCTAATCCAGACATACGACAAGAAGTCTTTCACACTAGGATAAGGCTCTTGCGACCTATTAAGAGTCGACCATCTCCATAGACTGCTAGGCCTAAGTTTACCTTTCGTTAGCATCACCTTACAACTTTTATCCTTTTCAGGGATACCAAGCATTGCTTCGGTGCGAGCAGGAGCAATGTCGCACGACGGTTTACTCCCTATGCCTTTTATCTCTACAAAATAAGCTGAGAATCAGCAAGGGTAATCTAGGTAAATAAAAACACGAAACGACAACTGTCGAACGACACTCACCAAACCTATTCCAAGTTCGTCTGCATTGATACGACTCATTCCCCATCGACCAAGGACCATCAATTGGGGGACCTTTGGCAAAAAAGTAAGTGTCTTTCCAATATCGATCGTTCGTCGTCGTATCAATAATGATTTGCTGCTCTTTACTCCTAGGTATCAGCATATAGTGACCCCGGTCGTGTATGTGCTCCTTCAAGTAATAGTTATGGAGGAGACTTCCTAACCTAAAAGGTAGGTTGTATCTCTCACTGAGAACACCCAAACTCAGCAATATCCTCCACGAGTTTGGCATCAGTTGACCGGGAGCAAGGTCGTAATATAGCAGCAATCGTCGCACCAGCTGGGGGACAGGGAATCTAAACCCTAAACGAAGGGTGTACTCGTAGAAACATGTCCACCTTGGTATATCCCAATCTGCCCGCTCATGTTCCCTGGATGCGCGTAGCTCGACATCACTTGGGATGCCATAAATCTCCCTCAACACATATAAGTTCTCATTTGAAACCAGACTGGCTGGACTTTCATTGAGGACACCTAATGGTCGACCGGATGTGGTAGCTTCATCTACGTCGACATACTCCGGGTGATCGATTATCGTTGCAACGGCACGTACGCCGCCTTTTTCAAGTATGCCCTTTGTGTTTATGGCAACGACATTCGACGGGTCCTCTATCGTGACTTGTCGATCTACATCTACCATTCTTCTATCAACTCCAACACTATCTTCTCCCTCACTTGTAGTCCAAATATATTGTGGGTCAGAGATTGTATCATCGCTCGACAGGTTCACATCGTCGTTCAACATGTTGACACCTAAAGCTGACAATGCAAAAAATGCACAAGTCAGAAACTAGTACGCTACAATCACAACCTAGGGTTTCTAAAGTCATATCCTAGGGTTTCTTCAGCGGAAAAGTATCCAATCTTGAAAACCCTACAGGCTCTAGCGTCCTACAAATCGAACGATTCAATCTTACAAGTCGATTGACTAATGCGTTTGTTTACAATAGTCGCGTGAAGCATATAAACACCAAACATTGCAATTGACTACAGCAAACAAGATCAAACAACAAAGATAACCGAAACATAGCAAAAGCAACGCCAAGAACAATGAAGAACAACACATAAACCCAGAAATTAAAACGAAGGTAAGTCTCTATTTCTTATGGGTTTTTTTTTTATATAAATCATAAATTTCACGTAGGAAAATCAAACAAAAACACAACAAAAGCAGAAAAAAAAATGGAGTTTTTACTTACCTTGAAGGAGTTTTTGAAAGAGAATTTCTGAAGAATCTGAAGGTAGTCCACGAAAAGCCTGCAGAAAAAAGCAAAACCTAGAATATGCGAAGAAAAGGAGAAGAAAAGCTAGGGGGAAAAGTGTGCTTCTTTGAGTTTCAAACTGAAGAAAAAATGAGTAAAGAAAAACGACGGTTTTCTTATAATCCAATTCTCAACCATAAATGCCACGTGTCAATGCCCCATTACTTACCACTTAACCAAGGTAGCCTACTCAACTATGGTAACTATCTGTAATGATGGTTTTGAGTTTTGAAATTCGAAAAGGTTCTATCTTGAAACTAAGCCAGCACGCGTGAATTAAATATGTGACGTCATTCTAGGGAATCGAAACGATAGCTGTCTTTTCAGTTTGACCTTTGGTTTGCCCCCTTATGTAGTATTCGTCGTACGACATCTGAAAACTCGGTGTTCTAATGGAAGCATTGTTTGCATCGGCATGAGTTGGCTATTGACACAATTCATTACAGTCGATTCAAGCTAGACTGCTCAAACGACATCAAGAAACCACTTAAAATAGCTAGCTACATATCAAGTCGATTCAAGTTTGGTCGCTGGACAATGGTCGACACGATGTAAAACACTTTCTACTTCGTTGAACTCTCTTTAGAGAGTGGGGGACAAACTGTGGTAGCCAAAAATGACCCATCAACCCAAAGCAGTAAAGCCCAGACTTATTTTACCTTGGCCCAAACTTGAGTAGCCCAACAAGAAAGGCAACAGCAAAGATTTGGTCGTCTAAGACCAAGTCAGCCATGAGTGTCAAGTAGCGAGATTCTGGGGGAGAAAATCTCTCCAAGAATCACGTCCACAATCAGCCCATGATTCTACCTATTGGTTTCGAACGGTAACCTGGTTTGGCCTATAAATAGCAAAGCGTTTTTCCCAACAAGGGGAGATTGAAAAAAGCTTACTAAAGCGTACTGAAATTCTGAGTAAAAGGATCACGGCCACCGGAATCTAACATTCTCGATCATTACAACCGTTGCTCAGCCCTAGCATACCTAAGGCTAACGATCTAAATCATTCTTTTTGCTTTTTACTTCATTCATCTACTTTTTCTGTTCTTGTTTGTTTGTTGCAGGTTAATAGGTCGATCGACCAAGTTTATTTGCAGGAAAACAAACCTAACGACAACATCATTTGAATGGTCTTGTCCAAGTTGCATTGGGCCTGACAAAACCTCGACCCGATCCACATCGATTGTAGGTCGACTCCCTACAATATTTACACCCCTCTAAAATTGCATTTGCAACCCAAATAAGTATATTTTTAGAATTCCAACAATACCCTTAAATAAATTATCAAAATGATTAATATAAGTATATCATGTATATCTTATTAATAAAATATTTAATATTATAATAATTATTAATTAAATAATTATAAAACAATTAAAAAAAGAAATTTGAAGGCATCTGGATAGATTCGAAAGAATCCACATCTCTTCCAAGACCAAGAGCTCCATCCATCGATTTTCATCAAACAAAATAGAATTTTATATTTTATACCCAAAGTAATGTCTGTTGCTGCTGCTCTACAAATTGATTTTTACAGTAAAGAGAGAATTATAGAGCATGTGCAGAAGTGATTATAATATTAATAACATGTATAAGTATAAGGTGGCATGTAACCACATTTCAATTAATTCAAAATTTCATTATTGAGTCTACCTGTTGTTCCTATATAATGCTGTTATCTTACCTACTATGAATCTATGATACTTCTTTCCCTTTAATTCTATGCAATCACTTCTCTAGCTAATAATTTGAAAACTTAATTTCAACCTGCAATACCAAAAGCACAGAACAAGGGATTTTTTTTTTTAGCATTTAGTTTTTTAATATTTCATTTTGTGTCACTAATAAATCTCTATACGAACTTAGAAAGCCTAAAGAAATTAGTGAATTATAGGTTTAACTAGTAAAATGGCTCGCGCTCTGCTGCGGGAGTATTATACCGTTTTATATATTATTTTCAATTTTAATAAATGTATTGATCTAAATTATGAAACAAACAAAATTAAAATATAAAAAATATATTAATCAAAAATAAAATGCAAATATATTTTCAAATGTAAATCCATCGTCCTCTATCTCTTCTTCAACTCTTGACCATCCACTATCTCTACCAAACAATTTTTTTTCTCTCAACAATCAACTCATCTCTCACCTAAATCATCTTTTTTATCTTTGTTTTTTTTTCTCTTTCAGATAGAGAGAGAATAATTATTCATTAAAAAAATTTAAAAAGTAAATAAACCATTTGAAACAACCAACCGCTAGGGCGCTGTCACAATAATTCTATGAACACATCATGTGATTTGACAAATATAAATAAGATATAATTACTTTGGTGGATATCTATTTAGTTAAACTCTATCAAAATGGTCATTATATTGGAAATTTGTTTCAAAATGACTATTTTAGCAAACAATGACCATTTCCATCACACTATTTGTCAAAATAGCCATTTTGATAGGTAATAACCAAATGGGTGGTCACCAAGGTAATTATCCCTATAAACAAATTAAGATGAGCACAACACATATATCAAAAAATTCTCAGTAAACAGTAAATCAAAATATCAAACATCCAAACGTTATAAAAATCACTACATCAGTTGACAACTATGAAAATATTCCACAAAAGTCTCGTAACAAAGAGAAAGATAATGATAAGCTTACAGCTTGGAGTTGTGAGCTTTAGTGTCCGGAAGCAAATATCATATAGGGCTTTATTGTCCAAAACCATACATTCATCTACATTTTCAACCAACTGGTAAACAAAGAGGGTTGCATTGTATGGTTCGACAACAATGTTGGAAACCTTCAAGGATGGGAACACCAAGAAAGTGAGTATCATTCGGTTTGAGACAAAAATTTCCTCACTTCGTTTTTTCCCTCATAATTTTTTTTTCACGCAAATCGAGACTTATTTTGTAAATCTGAGACTTATTGGGTAAAATTCGAGACTTATTCTGTAAATTTGAGACTTACTTAGACAAATTCGATACTTATTTTGATAATTCGAGACTTATGGGGTATTTTTACAAATTTGAGATTTACAGAGTAAAAATAAGAATTTTTTTTAAAAAATATTTAGGTCGTCTTCTTCATCCATCAATGGAGGATGACACTGTTTCCAGATCGACGATGAAGGCTTGATTTTTTCTCTAGATTTCAACTTCTCGAGTGTTCGTCGAATAGTTTCTTATCTAATTTCAGAAGGCTACTCGCCTACTCGAGCCTTTGTCTCCAAAATAGCTACTCGATCGACGAAATCCAGCGAGAAGAAGTGACGAAGGCTCGATTTTGTCTTTGGAGACTACTCGTCTAATTTCGTTGTGCCTTCGTTTCAAGCTAATTTTGTCACCATATTTTATCGTGCGAACCAATGAAGATGATGCCGTTTCTAGGCAATGACGGAAACTCGTGAAGCTGCTCAACAAAGATGATGAAGGCTCCGATTTTTGGAGCTCCTCCATTGATGGAGCTTTGAACTCCATCGATGGAGGTTTTTGAAAAATAAAATAAAAAAGGGACTAATAAAAGATAATTATTGAAAAGTGAGGGTATTTTTGTCCATAATCAATCTTTGGTGCTATTTAAATTCGAGTTATTAAAGCGATGCTAATTCCAAAAGTCACTCTTAAAAATGTGCTATATATATATATATCACATGCTATGAGATGACTTAAATCTGATACATTGTTAGGCTGAATGAGTGTTCTAATCACCAAGCCACATTGGGTGATGGTATATTAGAAAGTTTTGATGGTTGAGATTTTATCTTATATATAATTTTCATATTACATTAGTTATTTATTTTCGAATGATTAAAGAAAAAAAAATGATAACTAATTAATAATTTACATAGAAATATATTAAAGTTGGTTAGTATTAAAAAAGATGGAGAGATTTATTCAAAAAAAAAAAAAAGATGGAGAGAGATTGAGAGAAAGAGAGGACGGTGGGTGGGTAGAGAAAAAGAGAGTGAGGGAGGTGGTGATAGTACACCTTTTTTTTTTTTTTTTTTTTTTTTTTTTTTTTAACAACACATCAATGACATTTTTGTAAATAAATTGAAATCCCCTCAATTTTACTGTTCATGTAAACAGTTTAATTTCATCTTGAGTTTTAGTATATATATAATTATATTCGAATTTTTGAAGGGTTGCCATGTACATCTAGTTTGAAATATATAACGAAACTGGCGGAAATTGACGTGAGTCACGTTTAATCCCCTAACAACTACAATGTCCCCATTACTCAACTTCCAAATTTACATTATACATATATATATATATATATAAACAATGTAATTAAGGAGTGAGATCCCCGCATGTTTTTCTTGTAGATATCCCACACCTAATAATTATTATATATAGATGCATTTGCTGGTATGAAATTCCGCACATTGTTTTGTGGGAAACCTGGTTTGTTGGAAAACTAAGATCCCTTACAAAACGGGCCGGAATATCCCATATTTGAGAATCTCTCTCTATAAAAAAACTTTTTTTTTTTTTTTTATAGATACTTTTGATAAATTTTTTATACTCCCAAGGGAGGGCTTTGACATCTATACACTCTATATAAAAAGAGTGAGTTGAGTTTGATTTTTAACCTTTTGTATTTTGTTGTGATTTTTTTTCATGAAAAAAAGACTTATATGCCCTTGTTCTTTTCAATATTTCCTTACTAATTGTACCACTACTACAAAAAACGCAAAAAAAATCGGTTATTTTACATGGAAGAAATCGGTTTTTAAAATTTTAAAAACCGATGTCTATTTGAGTGATTTAGAAAAAAGCGAGCTAAAGACATCGGTTTTTAACCGATGTAAAAGCATAAGAAAATACATCGGTTATATATAAAACCGATTTAAAAACCTTGACGTAAAATTGATGAATTATAAAAATTAATCTCGCCGTCCGGTTGCCGACAGCTAGCCCCACCTCTAATAATAATCACAATTAATCGTCAATATGAGGAATCGAACTTGCAACCTCAAAGTCAAAGTGGTAAGCCTTTACCACCTGACTACAAGATTGAATGTGTTAACTATTGCACAATATTTATATATAACTTATATGAGTTGTTAGAAATAAAATAAAAAATAAAAAAACTTGTTTGATAAATTTAAATTTACTCAACTAATCAAAATTCTAATTTCTACTACAAACATCTATTAAAAAAATTTATTTGTGGGTTTATTTTTCATTTCATTTTTTGTGTGGTTTTGCTTGTGTTTTGCTGGAGATATTTTTGTGCAAACTTTTTTCTTAAAACTGTATCTTTTGGTAATGAAATAAATTTTTTTGTCCATGCTAGGTTCTTCAATTTTTCGATACGAATCCAACGGTATAAAGAACATAAAATTTTGGGCGGTATTTTGAAAGTTATGAACAATTATTCAGTTAAAGGTCGGAAGTGATTGGAGATATTTTTGTACAAAATATTTCCTTAAAACTGTATCTTTTGGCAAGGAAATAAATTTTTTCGTCTATGTTGATTCTTCAAATTTTCAATACAAATCCAACGGTATAAAGAACGTAAAATTTTGGCCAGTATTTTGAAAGTTATGATCGATTATTCAGTCAAAGGTCAGAAGCGATTGGAGATGATCAATTTTTGTGCAAAATTTTACCTTAAAACTGTATCATTTGGTAAATAAATAAATTTTTTTGTCCATGTAATGTTCTTCAATTTTTCGATACAAATCCAACGGTATAAAGAATGTAAAATTTTGGCCAGTATTTTGAAAGTTATGATCGATTATTCAGTCAAAGGTCAGAAGCGATTGGAGATGATCAATTTTTGTGCAAACTTTTACCTTAAAACTGTATCATTTGGTAAATAAATAAATTTTTTTGTCCATGTAATGTTCTTCAATTTTTTGATATGAATCCAACGGTATAAAGAACGTAAAATTTTGACCAGTATTTTGAAAGTTATGATCGATTATTCAGTCAAAGGTCAAAAGCGATTGGAGATGATCTATTTTTGTCCAAATTTTACCTTAAAACTGTATCTTTTGGTAAATAAATAAATTTTTTCGTCCATGTAATGTTCTTCAATTTTTCGATACAAATCTAATGGTATAAAGAACGTAAAATTTTGGCCAGTACTTTGAAAGTTATGATCGATTATTCAGTCAAAGGTCAGAAGCGATTGGAGATGATCAATTTTTGTGCAAACGTTTACCTTAAAACTGTATCTTTTAGTAAATAAATAAATTTTTTCGTCTATGTAATGTTCTTCAATTTTTCGATACGAATCCAATGGTATAAAGAACGTAAAATTTTGGCCATTATTTTGAAAGTTATGATCAATTATTCAGTCAAAGGTCAGAAGAGACGTGAATCCGCGAGTGAGCTGTTTTCATCGCTCATTTTCACACTTTTATAAATCGATTTTTGAAATATTTTCTGAACGAAAAATGTTTGTTTACATATCTACTTTCTTTTATCAAAATTCGAGAAAATAACATTGAGTATTTTTAGAGATGCGCACTTGAATGTTGACATAGGTCAGATTTAAATTTCAGCAGAATTTTGCTTTTGAATCCATATCGGTTTTCCCAAAAACCGTTGTCTTTTCAAACCGTAATATTTAAGACATCAGTTTTAATGGAAACTGATTTCTTATTGAAAAAAAAAAAACATATCGGTTTTTCCAAAAACCGTTGTCTTTTCAAATGGTAATATTTAAGACATCGGTTTTAAGGAAAACCGATTTCTTATTGGAAAATAAATCCATATCAGTTTTCTCAAAAACTGTTATCTTTTTAAACCACAATATTTAAGAAATTGGTTTTTATAAAAACCGATTTCTAAAAGTTTTTTTAAATCGGTTATCAAAAAACCGATATAAACAACCGATGTCTTTTTACATTTTTGTAGTAGTGTGTAAATACTTTACCTGGTTATGGGGTGAATAAGTAATTTACATATTTAAAATTATTTTATTGATTTTACAACAGTAAAAAGTCAAGAAAGACCTTCACATATTTAAAAATTACATGAAACTTATACATATAACTGAATATAAAGGATAACTATGTGACTTTATGTTTACAATTAGGGTTGTTTTTAAAATTGGTAATGGATCTTTCTGTAATTGCTTGGAGGACTAATAAACAAAATTTTGAGAAATTAAAACATGACAATAGCAGCTTTGGTTGACAATGAGGGGTTGTGGGAGAGAGCTTTGCAATGAAAAAGGCAACCCGCTCTTATCTTCTTCCAGCTTCTTCCAGCAAAGGAAGCAATTGAGTGATAGGTGTCTAGAAGATGTGGGGGTGAGGTGGAAAGAGATATGAGAGGTGGCAATAAAAGAATAAAAAAAAAAAAAGAGAAACAGATAGATTAGGACAGAAACTAGATAAGGAGAGGAATAAAAGAGAAATTTAAGTAATAGAAATGGGGAGTGAGAAGCAGATTTCGTGAAAACAGAAAGAGAAAGAAAAGAAGAATAGAAAGAAAGAAGAGAAACAGAGAAGAGTGGGGCATCCAAAACAGAAAATATAGACTCTTTCAGTTTTCAAAATGGTAAGTCTTCGTTTGCACAACTCCCTTATTTCTCTGTCTTTTTCCTATAATTATAATGAAACTCGATCGACTACCAAGACAATCAAAGACCATGAATCGATTTATTAAAAAAGTAAAATCAAAGCAAAGTTAAGCTAATAACAGCACCTGGATGTTCATGGATGTAATTAAAAAAGATAGAATAAAGAGAGATAGAGATGTGTGAGAGATAGAAGAGAGACTAGGCTAGATCAAAATAAAAAACAGAGGATAGATGGGTAAGTGAAAAAAAAAAAAAGGATTCAGATAAGAGAAGAGTGAGTTTGCAAACATAAGAAAAAAAAAAGAGAAAAAAAAAAAAGCATCCCTGTTTTGATTGTGTCCCTGTTTTGATTGCTGGATTTGGGCATCAGGTTTGTACTTGTGATGATGATGGTTGAATATGATTTTTTTTTTTTTTTTTTTTTTACTAGGCTTGCTATCCATCTATCTAACTGCTATATCCGGACAAGAAGACTATTTTACAAGTATCATATTGGGTATGAAACGAAACAAAATCTTGGAATTTAAAGCACATTTTTTTAGATAAACAATATAAGGCAAATAATAACATGCATCTGAACAGATGAACATAAATAAATCAGATATAACTACAAAATAAGGAACTATGTTGAAATAAAAATCTAACTTTTAAAGGAGAAATTAATCATGAAAAACAAAAACAATTAAAAAAACAAAAAAGATAGAAACTAACAAGAAATCCATGAAAGATTGAAAAACAATACTTGATAAGAATATCAAAGTGTTTGATGAAATGATTCAAAGAGTTTTATGTATTCAGAAGAAGTTCATGAAGAACTTTATTGAAGAACAACAGAGAGAATTTTGATCAATGAATGTTGAATCAGATAATTCAACATTCTGTTACAATCACATATTTATACACACTGAAATCTAATCACGCCAATTGTGTGTATTCTAAAATTCTCTAACTGACTGATAGAAACTCTAACAAACTTTGTTGACAAGGATTGCCATGTCAGCTCACACTAGTCAACACCAGAAGATTCAGTCAAGCTGCCTCATCAGCTAGCGACTGTGTGATGCTTTGTTTTATTTTCTACCTTCTTTCAACAGCTCTACTTTATTGTTGATTTAGAGTTATGCTTAACATTCCCCCCACAAACTAAATTGGGGAGAGTTCTCCAATTTTAGTTTGGAGCAAAGAAATCGAAATCTCTCTTTGGTAAAGCTTTTAGTGAATATATCAGCAACCTGCTGATCTGTAGGAATGTACCTAGTGTCAACTTCACCAGAAACAACCTTTTCTTTGATAAAATGTGTGTCAATGTCAATATGTTTCGTTCGTTGGAGAAAGACAGGATTTTGTGACAGGGAATTCGCACCAATATTGTCACACCAGATGACCGAGCTTGAAGAAACTGGGAGATGAAGTTCTGTTATCAGGGATCGTAACCATAGCACATCAGCAGTCACCTGAGCCATAGTTTTGTATTCTGCCTCAGTACTTGAACGTGCAACAACCTTTTGCTTTCGTGATGACCAAGAGACCAGATTACCACCAAGAAGCACACAACTCCCACTTGTTGATCGGTAGTCATCAACACAACTTGCCCAATCTGCGTCAGCAAAAGCCTCCAAAGAAAGATCAGAGGCAGGCCTGAAGCAAATACCAAGATGAGGAGTGCCCTTTAGATACCGAAGAACCCTTTTACAGGCTTGCCAATGCACCATTGTAGGAGCTACCATAAATTGGCTAAGCTTGTTTACAATATATGAAATGTCAGGCCTAGTATTGGTGAGGTATTGGAGAGCACCAATTGTGCTTCTATAAAGAGTCGGATCATGAAAAGGAATGCCATCTTGAAGAGAAAGTTTCGAACCAGCAGCACTTGGAGTTTCACTTGGATGAGACTCATCCATGTTAGTTTTCTTGAGAAGATCAGAGATGCATTTTGCTTGTGTTAAAAACATACCAAAGGCATTCCGATAAGCTTCAAATCCGAGAAAATAGTTTACGGGACCAAGTGTTTTTAGAGCAAAGGTCTGATGAAGGGTGGAAATGAGATTTATGATCAAAAGGAATGCCATCTTGAAGAGAAAGTTTCGAACCAGCAGCACTTGGAGTTTCACTTGGATGAGACTCATCCATGTTAGTTTTCTTGAGAAGATCAGAGATGTATTTTGCTTGTGTTAAAAACATACCAAAGGCATTCCGATAAGCTTCAAATCCGAGAAAATAGTTTACGGGACCAAGTGTTTTTAGAGCAAAGGTCTGATGAAGGGTGGAAATGAGATTTATGATCAACTTTGGGTTGTTGCTGGTGACTAAAATGTCATCCACATACACCAAAACAAACAATTTATCATGACCAGCACATTTGATGAACAATGAAGAGTCTGAAACCGAGTTATGGAAACCCCATGATAAAAGTACAGCCCTCAGTTTATGAAACCAAATCTTAGGGGCTTGTTTAAGACCATATAGGGACTTATTTAGTCTGCACACATGATTCGGTTTGGAGGGGTCAACAAAGCCCTCAGGCTGAGCCATATAGACAAGCTCTGAAAGGTCTCCATTTAGGTAGGCGTTGTTAATATCAACTTGCTTAATTTGCCAACCAAATGAGACTGCAATAGAGAATATTACTCTAATAGTGGAAGCCTTGACAATAGGGCTGAAAGTCTCATCAAAATCCAAACCGAGAGTTTGATGAAAACCTTTCGCAACTAATCGAGCCTTATGTTTTAGAAGCTGCCATCTTGCTTGTATTTAGTTCGAAACACCCACTTGCACCCAATAATAATCATGTCTGACTAAGAAGGAATCAAAGTCCATGTATTGTTGGCTTCTAATGCCTTAAAATCCTATTTCATTGCTTGAACCCAAGTAGGACCTTTTAGAGTAGCCTTAGCAGTAGTAGGGTCTGAATCAGCTAAGTAACAGCTTGTATCAACTACAGCATTGAGAACCTTTGGTTTAAAGACACCATTCTTGGACCTTATAACCATTGGATGGAGATTCATAAGCAAAGAAGACAAGGTAGAGGTTGGTAAATCAGGTGAAGCATTATGGAGATGATAAAATACCATTGGATAAAGGTTGGTCACAATTTATCAAAGAATGCAGAGAATTCTGAGGTGAAGGGATGTTGCCAGCTAAAGAAGTATTACCAGAAATGGTATTTGATGGAGACACATATGAAGAAGATCTGACACTGCCAACTGGTAGAGTCTGTGAACCAGCTGAAAGGCTATTAGGAGGCATTAAAGGTGATGCATTGCTGGAACTAGCTCTCTGAATTCATGACACAACTTGGTTCATAGTGGATAAAGGCAAGCTCTCACCAGAAGACCTCTCTTGACCAGAACTTTCAGCTGAAAATAGACTATTGTATGGGAATTCCAACTTATTGAATTCCACATGTCTAGAGATGTATACTCTTCCAGAGGGGTGTAAACACTTAAATCCATTGTGTAAAGGACTATAACCTATAAAGATGTACTTAGAGGAATGAAAATTGAACTTGTGAGATGAGTAGTCCCTCAAATAAGGAAAACAACTACACCCAAAAGTCTTAAAATAGTTGTAGTTTGGTTTCTTGTGAAATAGTTTCTCGAAGGGTGTGGTGAACTGAAATACAGCCATAGGCATGTTATTTATGAGGAAGATTGATGTGGAGAAGGCTTCATACCAAAATTTGAGAGGTAACTTGGCATGAGCAAGTAGGGTCAATTCGGTCTCCACCAAGTGTCTGTGTTTTCTTTCGGCGACACCATTATGTTGATGGGTGTGTGGGCAAGAATACCTTACTTGTATACCAACTTTGTTGAGATGAGTCATAAAAGCAATATATTCCCCACCCATGTCTGTGTGAAGACTCATTATCTTCTTGCCAAATTGAAGCTCTACATTCTTTTGAAATTTGATAAACACATTGAGGGCATCTGATTTGAGTTTCAAAGGAAAGATCCATGTGAATCTTGTATGTGCATCTATGAAAGAGATGTAGTATCTATAACCCTCTCTAGACAATATAGGAGTCGGTCCCCAAACATCCGAGTATATCAATTCAAGAGGAGCCTTAGTAGTTATATCAACTTTGGCAAATGGCAACCTATGAAGCTTTCCAAGCTTACAGGCATCACAAAAATGAGGAATCTGAAATTTATTACTGAAATGTATGTTTCTTAACATTTTTTGAAGAATAAGAGGAGCTGGATGCCCCAACTTTGCATGCCACACATTGGCATTCACAGCTGCACAAGCATACATACTTGTCATCTATGACTTGGGAGTAGACAATTTTCCAAGGCTTGAGTTATTATCTGAAGCAAAACAGCTGGAAAAAGCTTTATTGTCAGTCACATTTCCAAGCTTGAGGTCAGTATGTTGTATTCCATGTGTTCCAACAAGCTGCAGCTGGTATAATCCATCTTTAAGCACTCCTCTAAGTAGAATTCTCTTCGTATGGAGATCCTTAACAACACATTTATCAGAGTAGAATTCAGCAATGGCTTTGTTATCAAAAGTAAACTTAGATGTACTAAGTAGATTTTTTGTAATCTGTGGAACATGCAGTATGTTCTTGAGCAGCAATTTTTCATGTGGCTGAGTATGAGTTTTAACAATGCTATCACCAATATGAGTAATATCCAACTTATTTCCATTTCCAATAATAATCTTAGCATTACCTCTGTAAGAATTCCTCAAGGAAAGATTATTCAAGTCTGATGTGATGTGGTTTGTTGCTCCACTGTCCATGTACCAAGCTGGATCACCAACGGATTCTGGTGTGGCAACTAGAGCTGTATGTTGATGATAATGAGCCTACTAATCATTGAGACCTGAATTGTCCATATTCCCTTGAGAAGATGAGCCCATCAGAAGTTGTTGCCCATTAAAAGCACTTTGTTTCTGATTATAGAGTGCTTGAGTATTGAGTTGTTGTTGAGGAGGTCCGAAATGTTGTTGAGGAGATGCTTGAAAGGCTTTGCCAAATATGTGGTAACATTTCAGGGCACCATGGCCTGGTTTGTTACACACTTGGCAGTGAATACGACCTCTTCCTCCTACTCTGCCATATCTGCCTCTACCACGGTAACCACCTCTGTTATTTTGTGAATTTCCATCTCTTTGTCTTCTTTTGTCTTGATAGTTGTATAAGGCATAATTTGCTGGTGTTTGATTAGTCTCAAGTTGTGCAGGAGAGTCTAAGTGTTCCAGGTGCTGCTCATGCATCATCAATAAGAAATGAGCATCTTCAAATGGCATAAACCTTTGTTGAGCTGAAATCACTGCCACAATTGCATCAAATTCATGTCCAACTCCATTGATCAAAGTTAAAACTAGATCTTGATCTTTAACATCCTCACCAGCAGCCATCAAGGCATCACCAATGTTCTTGATTTTTAACACAAAATCACTTACTGAATCACCTCCTTTTTTTATGTTCTATAACTGATTTCTGAGTTGAGCAATCTTTGCAACAGATTGCTGAGAATAAAGTCTTTCTAGTCTACTCCAGACCTCAAAGGAAGTTTGACAACCTATGACCTGACCTATGATTCCTTCATTAATAGTAGAGTAAATCCAGCTTATAAGCAACTTATCAATTCGTTTCCAGGTGGAGAAAGCTTTACTTAACTTCCTTTCTATTGATTTTTCACCGAATTGATTTGTAATTTCAACATTTACAAAGACATTTGAGGGACGATTCTGACCATAAATGTATTCCTCAAGATCCAATGCTTGAATAGAGGATAGTACCTATGCTTTCCAGTATATATAGTTGGATCTTCCAAGCTTTATTGGTAAGTTGTAGTTTAAGCTCTTTGTGAGAGATGAAAACTCCATCGCCTCTACTATCTGTGAATCCTGACTCAGATTCAGAGTTTGTGGTGTGGAAATTGCTGGTGAATAATGTACTAGTGAATGATTTGCTGGTGCTGGAATCGTTCCTTGAGTGTTGAAAGGAATCGCTCCTTGAATGTTGTTATTTGGATCAGAAAAGGATGAACGAGGTTGAGAGGAGTTAATCATGATGTTTGTCATTGAAGCTCTGATATCATGAAAGATTGAAAAACAATACTTGATAAGAATATCAAAGTGTTTGATGAAATGATTCAAAGAGTTTTATGTATTCAGAAGAAGTTCATGAAGAACTTTATTGAAGAACATCAAAGAGAATTTTGATCAATGAATGTTGAATCAGATAATTCAACATTCTGTTACAATCACATATTTATACACACTGAAATCTAATCACAGCAATTGTATGTATTCTAAAATTCTCTAACTGACTGATAGAAACTCTAACAAACTTTGTTGACAAGGATTGCCATGTTAGCTCACACTAATCAACACCAGAAGATTCAGTCAAGCTGCCTCATTAGCTAGCGACTGTGTGATGCTCTGTTTTATCTTCTACCTTCTTCCAGTAGCTCTACTTTATTGTTGATTTAGAGTTATGCTTAACAATCCGAACCTTGAATATAAAAGAAGAAAAAAAAAATCAAACTTAAATCCAATAATAATCACACAAAAAAACAGAAACAATCTTGAATGCAAAACTCTGAACAAGAGAAGACAACTAAGACAGAAATCTGAACTTAAAATCTCTAAAGGAGAAATCTAAAAATCAAAACCAGAGTTGAAATCTGAAGAAGAGATTGGTTTAGGAGGGGAGAGTTTGGAGATTTGTTTGGTTGGGACTTCTGAGATTTGGTGATGGTTTTTTAGAGAGAAGTTAGAGGATTGATGAGAGAGAAGAAGAGATTTCAAGAGAAGCTGCACATTAGGGTTGTCTAAACGAAAAACAAGTGTTTTTATATTCTAGGAGTCAAACTCAAAACGGCATGCGTTTTGTGTCTAATGTAGGTTTAGTTACTTATTGCTCTCCTACAACAATTAGTGTGTGTGTCTAAATGCAGTGAATCAAGTGGTCAAGCTTGCTTGAAATTCTAAGTTGACTAATTTTTTATCAAATAATCATTAGAATTACCATAGACTGGCAGACTGTTATAGTGTTATAGAGGTCCATTGAAATTCTGAAATTTTAATTATTCACATCTAAATTGACTAATTTTTTTTTATCAAATAATCATAAGAAATAATAATTAAAAATGTGTTATAAATATTATGCAATTATATATATATGAATGAATGTCCTTCAATATAGGGAAGTAACTTCCATCCTTATATCTTCCCATTAGCTCCATCATCATGATCCACTTTAAGGTTCATAATGTTTTGATTTATGTACACTTAATGTATTGTGTGGTTATGACTTGTGAGGCTATATAAAGGAGCTCTTACTATTGTATTTTATGGATGTAAGAATGTACTTGAAGGAATAAAGATTCATATTCTCTTTTGGGCTACCATTTTCCTCTACTCTTATTTTGTGTTTATGTTATTATGTTATTATCTTATTGTTCATTCTTAATCAATTTATAATACGTTATCAGCACGAGTCTCTAACCATTACGTGTTTCAATTTTCAGATTTGAAAGCTTCTTGCCTAAAGACAAGATATGTATGATCAATGTTTTATACGTGATTGGAGATGACAGTTTCTTAACGAGATTGAGCCCTTCAATAATTTGTAAAGTTTATCTAGTTTATTATTTTTGTTTTAAATATTGTTTTTTATTGTTATCCCCTCTTATTTTTGCTTACAATGTTATTTGGGTTGCCAAGAAATTAAAATAATAAATATATATATGTTTTGCAACCTAAAGATTGCAAGAATAGAGTAAATAAATTGCAACCCAAAGATCGTAAAATCAAAGGGCCTGAAGCTTAATATGATATTTGAAAATTATGGAATCAAAGAGTCTGAAGCCTGGTTTGATGTCTAAAGATTGCAAAATCAAAAAGCATGAAGCTTGATATAATCTTATTTAAAATTATGAATTGCAATCGAATCAAATTATGAAATAATGAATTCACATTGATCAGAACTTGGAGTTCTGAATTTCAATTGAAGTGATAATTATTTTTGGAATTCAAAGTTCCAAAACCTATTATTCTAAAGTATAAACTCGAAGTTTATATACGCATGTGGAGTCGTAATGAAGTTTTAAACTTCTATTAAATATAAATTTTGTTAAGAACCTGAAGTTCTAAAATAGTAAATCATGAACTTAACACTGTGATGCAATTATAACCAAATATCTATTTGTTAATAGATATTGTGCAATCACTTTTGTGATTTATTTTAGAGGATAAAGACTATAAGATAAAGTCTGGAAATTTAAAAAAGGGTAAATATATTTTATTGAATTTTGAGCACGATCCAAGTATTTCAATTTGATTTACTTTATTGTTGTTTAGATTTAATTTATTTATATAACTGTTTTTATGAGTATGCTCTGTGGTTGCCACTATGTGTTGGATCTTCCATATCAGAAAATAAATTTAGTTTTATTTTCAGCGGTTCTTTTTTCAATATTATGATTGGAATTGATCGATGTATATGGAGCCAGCAATTCTGATTTCAAATCCAATTAGGAACTAAAAGTTTCAAATTTGAATCCAATTGAGAACCTGAAGTTCTTAATTTGAAGACAAACCAGAAGTTCCAAGAGTCAATATGATTTTATTAAGAACCCAACATCTTGAAATAAGAGATCACAATCTCATTATGAGACCATAAGTTCTAATAAATTGTGAAGTATTTCTTTCCCTAATTATTGGACCCAAAAAAAAAAAGAGTTTTATTTATATTCTGTTTTGTTCACCATATTTGTTTTTAAGGAAAATTTAGATGATTGTATTGCGACCCGAAAATTGCAAAAATGAAGTGAACGTTTTGCAACCTGAAGATTGCATAAATTAAAATATCTAAAACTCAATCAAATGTGAGATTGCAAAATCAAAGAGCTAGAGCTCAATTTGATATTAATCCTGAAGAGCCTGAAGCTCGATCTAATTATGAATTATGATCAAATCAGAATATGAAATTCTGAATTTAAAACGAATTAAAACTTTAAATTTTGAATTTCAATTTATGTGATTATTATTTGGAACCTGAAGTTCTAAATTCATATTTTTAATTGTATCCATGAAATTTATATATGAACTTGAAGTTCTAATGAAATTTAAACTTTTTAAAACTTGAAGTTTTAAAATTATATATCATAATGAAATTCCCTTTAAAGTTTAGTGTTTTATACCTAGAGGGGGGGGGTGAATAGGTATAGTCCCAAATTCTTCCAATATTCAAAAAGATGCGGAATATAAGAATGAAAATGAATACTTGTAATGATATAGCAATTATATATTATGAATCAATTCATGTAAGCATCAATATACAAAAGAATCAATACAAGAGAACATATGGAAGATAAGGAAATATAAAGCAACAATGAGACACAATGTTTTTACATGGTAAAACCTCAAAGAGGAAACATCCACGGGTTGAATCCACAACCACCGGCAAAGCAAATCCACTATATGAAAAGAACTTACACACTCAAAGCTATCAACACTATGATATCCACTTCAAGCTATCAAATCCTAATCACCTCTCAAAGGCATAGTGAATTACCTAGCCTACTCTCTATCTAAGATGTATCCCACACCTCTAGAGAGCAACTTCCTATCCAAGACTAAAAAGCCTCTAGGAAGATTTCTTTGCTTAGCAATCTAGATCAAGAGATCCTAGTTAAGCTATCCTAGCTCAACCATCCGGAGTATTCAAACTCCTTGCTAAGACTTCTTGCTTAGTTATCCGAATCACCTTGATTCTAACTAAGGCTTCTTTCTTGGCTATCTGGAAACCTTTCCTAGCCAAGTCTTCTTGCTCAAGTCAAATAGGCTTCACTCACCTTGACAAGAGACTTCAACCTATTACAAGGCAATGATCTAGGTGATGCAAATGATGCAAGCACACACAAATAGAGTAAGTAGATCAAACACACTCTATGAACATGCTTAATGATAATCTAGAATCTACTATCAACACACAATCACAAATCTATCTAGAAATCAAAGCATGTCAAAACAATAAGAACAAGATTAAGTTATTCAATATATGTCACAAACATCTTAGTTCTTATATCAAGAAATTGAGCCTAGAAGATAAGATGAAGCACATTATAAAAACAATTTCTAGAATCAATTTCAATCAAACTCAAGTTTAGCAAAAATGTGTTTAAGAGAAATCACAAAGCTAAATTCAATTAACTAATCAATCATACAACCTAGCATATGATCTAACATACTTCTCAACATATTTCAACAATCAAATAGAAAAAATCATAGAGATGATCAAATGAAATTGCAAGAGAAGAAGTATCACATACAACTAATGACCTCGTACTGAAAATCAGAGTGCTGCGAAAAATAATGAAATCAATTGCCTCTGAAAATGCTTGGGGTTTGTAGCTCTTGTTGAGACCAACAATTTTGGCTTTTGAATCACTCAATTTCGAGTTCGTATGAAGAAGTTATGATCAAAGTAAGTAAGTCAAAAACATGAACATTTCTGCAGAAATTTCAGATTTGATCTTGTTCAAGTTATGAAAAAATGGAGGGAAGAGAGGTCATTTGAAGAGGAGAGAAGAGGGGCAAAATTGTCCAAATTTTAGGGGGACTTCAGACAGCCCACGTGTGGTCAGTGTGTGCCACACGTGGCCAGAGAGGAACTCTGGCCGTGTGGCACACGTGGTCCACACGTGGCCACCTCTTGCTTGGCTTTTGGCCGAGCAACCTCCTCGCGCACCTCTCGCGTTCTTCAGCCGTATTCGGGTATCCGAACTCCGAATTCTAATCTGTTTTCGGATTACAAACCGTGACTCCCTTATACACGACGAAGACTACAAAAATTTGGCAAATGGTTGAGAATTCATCTCGGAAAATGACGACGAACACAACTCAACGAATGAGAACGAAAAGTTGTGTAGCTACATCGTTTGGACTCGAAACTTAATGTATGAGTAACCGAAATGACCGGGACTCAATAAGGAATCAAATAAGACCATGTTCAATTCCAAAACATAAGAAACACAAAAATACAAACACAAGTTCACATATGAATGCCATTTCCTAGACATAGTCCTAGAACATGCAACTCTAAAATGTATGAGCATTTGAGTACAATGCATGAGCATACAAAATCATGTGAATGTGTTATATAAATGGTGCACAACGATGCAGGGACACACATGTATGAATTGTGTGTGTGTGCGCTAACGCCTTGCAAGAGGAAGAAGAATCTTGATACCTTAGCATCCAAGTAAGCGATGTTCCCCTTGAAGACGATATTTGCAAAAGATGTTGCTTCTTCACCTTTGAGGCTCTTTTCTTCCAAGAAAAACTTAAGCAACTACTAATACAAATATAGAGCGTTTTGCAATGGAATCAAGCCAATACAAATAACGGATCTTACACATAATCATAAAGTTATGATACAAGTAGGTTCAAAATTAATTACTTTGCCTATTCTCTTGAGTTTCTTATAGTTATGATCTTCCTACCTCGTATTAATTGTTCATATTTCATAAGAAAAGACTCCAACAATGTGATTGCTCCTTCTTACCAAGGTATGTAAAGTGTAAAAGTTTATATTTTCATATACAATAATTTATGAATTTTCATATTTTGCATATCCATTGTCAAAAAAAAAAAAAAAAAAAAAAAAAAACTGTCTATTATTCATTCATTGATCTTTGATTTCACTGTGCGATATTTGGTTTTATGATCCTCGAATTTTATGTTTTTTTAAAATCGGTCGTTTTATTATGAACTAAATTTGCATTCCCTCGGTTTTAAAATTAAGTTTTTGTATTGCTTTCAGTAGTTTTGAATAATCATAACATGAAGTTGCTTTCATGGTTTATTTATCTAATACTTGATATTGATTCTTTATTAATTATATTTTACTTTAATTGCTCACTTCTAATTAAAATATTTTATGATAAAAAATAGTGTTATTTATTCTATAACTATTTCTTTTAGTGATGTTTGACAGATATGAAAACTTTCATAAAATATATATATATATATATAAAACTTGTGTTTCTTATATGTTAAATAGAAGGGCAATGACTATATACATTATGTATATTTATGATCTTTGGTTGATTTTTACTAAGAATAATGAATGTTCCAGAAGAACTAATATTTTATTACAAAGTGAAAAACAATTATACAAATGTACTTGGTATTTACTAGATCTAGAAGATCTATGACTAGAGAAATTATTTTGAGTCAATATATAAAAAATATTTCACATGATTTTTGTCTCATGCCAGAAGCATGTGTGATTTTATAGTTTATTCTCTCATAAGATCATATGCTTAATATGACAAATGTTATGAACTAGAAGTTCAACTCATTTCATTTTAAAGAAAATGATGAATTGTGATGTTGAAATATTTTATATGGATATCCATTTCACAAATAAAAATTATTTTTGGTACTGAATGTTCTTGAAGGACATAAGACGATATAAGTAAGTATTTAATGGATAATATGATAGAATAAACGAGGTCATTACGATGATGCAAAAGATATTCTTGAAGAATAAAAATTTAATTTTCTCGTCGTTAGGGGGAGAATTATCATAAATTGATAAACGACGTAAAATTAAATGGCTTACATCATCTTGTGATTTGCATATTATGCAAATAATTTTTCAGATCATTCAAAGAAAATAATAAAATTACATTCTGCCAATATACAAACCCGGGTGGTTGTTCTTGTAGAACAATTTATGAAATGGCAGCAAAAATCATCTGTTAATGAAAGATAATTTAGTTCAAATGATAAGGTTCCCTAGAAGTGGAATTTGAAATATCATAATAATACTCGAGTGAAAAATAAATCATTATCATCAAATGCTCCCGAAGAGTTAGTCTCACAAGTGAAAAAACAAAATCCTGAAGATACATATAGAAATGTTAAATCCCCCCTATGAGACTATTGAAGTAGAAAATATAAAGATCTCAATTATCCCAATAGAAACACATGTAACAGAAATAAAGAGATTATATTTCTCCGAAAGGAATATTTGTATAAAGAGGCATGTGTACTAAACATTAAAGAGATTTCAATAACCTCTGAAGAGGCACACACATGGATTATGAAATGTAAATCAATTACATTGATAATATAGAAATTGAGATCATATATTGCTTTGTATATTATGAAAAATATGATGATTATCTTAAACTATAAATTGTATATATGTCAACACAGTGGTGAAAAACAAAAGGCAGAGTTATACTTATTTTGAATTTGAAAATTTTGGACCTGTAGTTCAAATGTTTGATGACATCAAACTTATTGAATATAATTATTATTTTTCGTACGAATTAAGATAAAAATTTTACTGCAGAAACCTAGTTTGATAATGAATAAAAATCCTAGAAGGATTTAAATGCCTGAAGCAAGTAGTTCGATACTACATATTGTATATATTGAATTTAATAAAACAAAATGCATGTAGTGCATATGCCTTTATGAATATTGTGTTGAAAGAATCAACAAATTTGATTCCAAAGAAATATATGTTGATTGTTTGAGACTTATTAATACTCTCGACGAGCTTACAAATTATACTTTTATAATGAATAATTTATAAGTTGAAAAATCTTGGAAAAATAATATTTAGTCTCAATTAATGGCCGGGTTGAGAGTTTCTTTTTCAATTATCATAAAAATACATGAATCATCATATATAAGAAAAGGTCCTGAAGTACTTTTTTATAGAAAACTTTTTGGATGGATACCTTGATACTTATTATATAAAATTAAAGTTAAGTATGATCCTCTCTCATTCTCAGAAAAGATAATGAAGAACCTTTTGGTCTTGAAGTACCAAATCTATAATCAAATGGTGTTTTAAAACAACATGATGCTGTATATGATAAGTTGCACCAATTTGAAAAGCAACTATAGTAAAGTTCTTCATATATTATCTCTAAAAGGTTAGGATGCGATGGATATAAATATTTTTAATAGATATATTAAAGCATCAACATCAGAATGAGAGAGAGCGTATTTATCGAGAGTTTTTATGATTTGAAGGAATCACAATGCACTGTACTCTTTTTCCTTCACTAGGTTTTTATCCCACTGGGTTTTTCCTAGTAAGGTTTTAACGAGGCAGTTTTGCACCCCCGATACCATTAAAGGTTAATTTGAGATGCAGATAGATAATGGACTCTTTTTCCTCTACTAGTTTTTTTTTTTTTCCCATTGGTCCCACTGGGTTTTTACTAGTAAAGGTTTTAACGAGGCATATTCACTGTATGATTGATGGACATTAATTCAAGGGGGTGTGTTATAAATATTATGCAATTATATATATATGAATGAATGTCCTTCAATATAGGGAAGTAACTTCCATCCTTATATCTTCCCATTAGCTCCATCATCATGATCCACTTTAAGGTTCATAATGTTTTGATTTATGTACACTTAATGTATTGTGTGGTTATGACTTGTGAGGCTATATAAAGGAGCTCTTACTATTGTATTTTATGGATGTAAGAATGTACTTGAAGGAATAAAGATTCATATTCTCTTTTGGGCTACCATTTTCCTCTACTCTTATTTTGTGTTTATGTTATTATGTTATTATCTTATTGTTCATTCTTAATCAATTTATAATAAAATGTAAATTCTTAAAAGCTTAATTTTTTTAAATCAAGAAAAGCTTATTTCCTTTTCTTTTTTTAAGAAAATCTTAATAAAAGTACCATTTCCATTTTTTTTTTTTTTTGGATAATGTATATTGTATATAATACATTACATTTTGCATTTCCATGAAAAACTACATAATAACATTAAATAATAATTTCAATAATTCTTTTTTAAGGTTGTTTTAGGATTTGAAAGCAAAATTTGATCTTATTTTTGTTGTTGTTAGTTGTTGGTCTGCTCTTTGTTATTTTAGTGATGATGAATCAGGTTTTGATTTTGTTCCAGAGTACCTGAATCTTTTTTTTTTTTCTCTTCTTTTAAACTTCCTTTGCTAATGATGTACAACTAACTTTCTTTAACAAATAAAACTGCACTGTAGATTGTTTATTTATATGTCTAACCTAAATCATCGTCTTAATTTCAATCTCATTAATACCAAATGATTGACAAAAGTGGCCAAAGTTTTAGGTACGTTTTTCTCGTTTTTATCATATCAATCGATAACTTATGTTAATCACAATATTTGGTTCAGTATTTCTTATCTGAATTATTTTGTATGCTTTATCTTAAGTTTGCTTTCTAAGTGTATATATTTGGTGCTATTTGTAAGTTTATGTCAATTTTTAATTATGTTTTGATAAAATTTATTATGAGCTATCAGAAATTTACGGGTTATGCAATTTCAAAAGTGTACTAAAGTTTATTAATAATTATATGAAGTTTTAAGATTAAAAATAAATGTAGCCAATTGTTATTCTTTTAAGTTTTTATTCATTTGTTGTGATTTGTGTTTTCAAAATATTGAAATTTATAGTGAATTTTGAGTTGTCTTTAAGTAACTTATTGTTATAGAATGTGCATTTAGGAGGCACATGAAAGAACCTAGTTTTCTTAAAAAATAAGGTTCATGATATTTTCAAATTTTGAAGTGAGACTTCATGAATTTCAAAAGCAATGAGGCCTGTATTTTATCAAACCTTTAAGGCGGATTAGTAAATTTTTTCCTAAATAATATTGCTATATGAATAAGGTGTTCAAGTTTAGAATACAAGAAAGAGCACTAAAAGTCATATCACAACATAAACATTAAAAAGTCGATCAAAAGAAAAAAACATAAACAATAAAATTACTAAGTATGACACAATTTCATTGTTTGTGTCACAAAAAAAGGGCATGCCACACCGCCAACGTCAGCACTAGTAGAAATCATTTAGCCTTGGATTTAGGATGGTTCATCAAAGCCATGAAGGACTTTGCCACCTATTGTACATCACTTTTCCTTGGATGTTTAAATCCGCATCCGTGTTAATTTGAAAGGTCCTTTTTCCGGTTCCAATAAAATTACTAAGTATGACACAATTTCATTGTTTGTGTCACAAAAAAGGGCATGCCACACCGCCAACGCCAGCACTAGTAGAAATCATTTAGCCTTGGATTTAGGATGGTTCATCAAAGCCATGAAGGACTTTGCCACCTATTGTACATCACTTTTCCTTGGATGTTTAAATCCGCATCCGTGTTAATTTGAAAGGTCCTTTTCCGGTTTGAACCAGAGATTCCTATGTTCAACCCCATTTTACCCCACTCCAATTTCCTCCCAATTCTCTCTAATTCTAATTTCTCTCTCAATTCTCCAACTCTCCAAGTTTCCAATTCATTATCAATTACTAAGTTTTTAATATCTATTTCATTTGCAATTGCTTTATTTACAATTTATTTTATTTGCAGTAATTTTATTTCCAATTTATCTTATTTGCAATTAATTTTATTTGTAATTTATCTTATTTCCAATTTATGTAGTTTTCAATTAGTTAATTACTAAGTTTCCAATTTCATTTATTTGCAATTTATTTTATTTGCAATTACTTCCTACTATTATTCTACTAAGATCTGATACAGAAGCAAAGCAAATCTGATCTCTTCATAAAACATATGAAGAAAATTAGGCAAAAAGATGGAAGCTATGTAGCGGCTTGCAATTACTGCAAAAAAGTATATAAGTTGACCAAATCTGGAGGATATGACAGTTATCGGAAGCATATTTTAACCAAACATCCAGAAGCAGAGACTAGATTGAGGTCACAATCACAAATTTCCATGTACGCTACTCCTAGCCAATAATTATTTCGTTATACTGATAAACAAAATAGAGAATAATTGGCTAAAATGGTAGCAGTAGAACACTTATCATTTAGTTTTGGTGAAAAGGTTGGTTTTATTAATTATTGTCGATGAGCATTAAACTCTGCTGCATGTCGTGTTCCTAGAGCCACGCTCACAGCAATACTTGCAAATATTTATGAAAAAGAAAAAAAAAGTTAGAAAAATATTTTGAAAAATATAACAGCCGTGTTGCCGTATGTGCCGACATATGAAGTGACCATTGGCAATCACATTCATACTTGAGTGTCACTTGTCATTATATGGATGATGTATGGAATATCCACAAATTCCATGGTACGCTACTCCTAACCAACAATTATTTCATTATACTGATGAACAAAATAGAGAAAAATTAGCTAGAATGATAGCAGTAGAACACTTATCATTTAGTTTTGGTGAAAAGGTTGGTTTTATTAATTATTGTCGACGAGCATTAAACCCTACTTCATGGCATGTTCCTAGAGCCACGCTCACATCAATACTTGAAAATATTTATGAAAAAGAAAGTTAGAAAAATAATTTGAAAAATATAACAGCCATATTTCCGTATGTGCTGACATATGAAGTGACCATTGGCGGTCACATTCGTACTTGAGTGTCACTTGCCAATATATGGATGATGCATGGAATATCTAGAAAAGAATTCTTGCATTTAGAGTTTTTGATGATACACACACTGCTCAGAATATTTTTAGACAACTTAGAATTATTTTTGCAGAGTATAAAATTGAAAACAAAATTTTTATAATTGGTTTTGATAATGCTTCTAGCAATACCATTGTTATTCCATCTTTACTTGATTTATGCAAACCTTATCTTGATGGTACATTTTTTCATCGAAGATGTGCATGTCATGTTTTAAATTTATATGTTCAAAATGGATTAGAAACTCTTGAACATTTTATTCTACCTATTAAAAAAAGCCCTAATGTTTTTGTAGAAACATTCTTCTACAATGAAATCATGGTCAACATTTTGTAAACAAAATGGTAAACATGTCGTTAGATTTCCTCGTGATGTTCTAACACGTTGGAATTCTATTTATAAATTGCTTGCTCGAAGTTATGATTATAGGGATTTATTAGTTTCTTTTGTTCAATTTCATGTTAGTAACATTGATATTTATCGAACTCATTGGGATGCTTGTTACAACGTTTTCAATTTGTTAAAAGTCTTTTATAATACTACTAACAATTTATCTGGTTTTTATTATCTTACAACTCATTTATTTATTATTGAGAGTCTTAATATTGCTAGTGCCTTTGCTCATTGTGAATCCGACATAAAATTAGCTGAAGTCGTTAATGCAATGAAGGTAAAATGGTTAGATTATTATAGGGAGTTTTCAAATATTTATTTGATTGACATGGTTTTTGATCCACATTGTAAATTAGAACATTTGTCTTATTATCTAAATGGTTATTACGCCACCAAGGTTTAAAAATTCAATATGATGTTGATGCATGTTGTAATAGAGTTAAGAAATTATTGTATAATTTATATGATGAATATGTTACAGTTTATGGATCCTCACTGAACTTAGATGTTACACGAACACAAAATGTATCTCAACCCCCATCAACCTCCGGATTTATGAATTTAGGGTATAGTCTGTTATAAAAATAATATTATAAAAAAAAAAAAAAAAAAACCACGAGGTTCTTTTTCATCAGGCTCCAACTAATATTCCAAGCTTGAATCCTATTTAAGTAACTCTTTTTAGTTTATAGAAGATACGTCAGAGAAATAATTTGATATCTTATAATATTGGAAAGAGTATGGAAGGTACTATCTAATCATGGCTATGATAGCCAAAAATATTTTTTCAACACCAGTTTCTACGGTGGCAGTGGAACAAGAGTTCAGCGCTGGGAGGAATATCCTGGATTAAAAGTGTTCATGCTTGAGTTTGAAATCGCTATAGATACTAGTTTTTGTAAATGATTGGACTAAGGCACAATACAGACAACAAAAAATTGAGCAGGAGGAACTGTACGATTTCTTCAAATCTGACGAACCTAAAAATGGAGTAGCGGAGCCAGAATAGCAGATGCGGATCACAACAACAATTAGTCCACGTCATCACCAAACCTGCAATAAAAGGTAAGAGAACTACGTGACCTTTTCCTTTAAACTCCCCAAGAGGATACGTAGATAACTTAATTGTGGTAAAAATTAAGTGCAAGGCTAATAACTTTACAATTTTTTTTTAGTTTTATTTTAATTTAATTTTGTAATTTATCATTTATTTATTTTTATGTTATTTTCGGGTGATCCAACTACCCAATGAAAGGTAATTTCATCTGTAATTTGTCATTTTGTTTAGTTTTATTTTAATTTAATTTTGTAATTTATCATTTGTTTATTTTATTTTATTTTCGAGTGACCCAAGTACCCAATCCAACCCAATGAAATACCCAATGAAAGGTAATTTCATTTCGTAATTTGTCATTTTGTTTAGTTTTATTTTAATTTAATTTTGTAATTTGTCATTTGTTTATTTTTATTTTATTTTATTTTGTAATTTGTCATTTATATATTTTATTTTAGGGTTAATTGCATCAACTTACCCTTACTTTATTGAATCTAGCAAGATTTCAAAAAGATATCCTAAATTAACAGAAACACCCTTTACTATCAAGTCAATTTGTTATCTTTAACGATTGTCTAACCTTGACATATGAAAAACCAAATAAATCTCTACCAAATCATCCCAAATATAAAATATTTTAAATTAAAAATGATATTTTTTTTTTATTTTAAAAAAGATAATATATCGGCCGCTTAAGGAAACTTCCCCAATTCGCGGAGGAGACTCCTCTGTGAACTGCAGGAGGTTGGTTTTCAAGATCAATGAAGATCTCTTCTAGTAAGTGGGAGAAGATCTCTTCCAGTAAGTGGGAGATCATCAAAGATCTCTTTTTTCCTTCGGCGGTGGAGCTCCACTAAAAATAGATTATCTTATGTTTTTTTAATATATATATATATATATCATGGTTGAGATGATGTGGTAAGGGTATATATATTTAGTTTTCCAATTGTCAAGGTTAGTCAACCGTTAAAATTAATGGATTGACTTGATGGCAGGGGATGTTTGCGTTAATTTAGGGTATTTTTTTTAAAATCATGCTATATTTAATAAACTAAGGGTATGCTAGTGCAATTAACCCTTTATTTTATTTTCAATTACAAGTCTAATTTTTTTTATTAACAAAAAAAAAAAGTTCAGAACCGCCGGTTCTTCTGGAATCGAAACCGGAACCGTACCAGGTCTAGCTATAAATGAGTAGGACCAACCCCCATTGTGAGCCCACTTAACCCCATCATGAGCCCACTTAAAGCATCATTTAACCACGTGATTGGAGTAGGGATGTCAATGGTAAGGGTCGGGTACGGGTTTTCCAATACCATCCCCAATACCAATTAGTATGAAAAATACCATCTCCAATGAATTCCTATCTTAAAAGAAATGGTGCGGGTATAGGGATTCCCATTAGGGGATCGATTTTTTTTCCTTATACCATTCTCATCCCATTAATGTATTTTTTTAATAACTTTTTGATAAAGATAATATAAATATTATTGAATAATATGAAAATAATAGTGTGGGGTATATTATATACAATGATTTGGAATGGAGTAGTGTTTCAATGGAGGGAAAGAATGAGAGGGAAAATTATGTTAGTCGGAGGGAAAAAATGAAGGAAAATTATGTTTCCTGAAAACAGTAGTCACGGTACTTTTTTTTTTTTTTTTTTAAAGGTTAATTCCAATACTAATTACGTGCTTCATATATATATATATATATTGATAATGGGGTACAAGAATGGGGCGGGGCGGGGCGGGGCGGGGCGGGAACGTGAAATCCCATAACCGTACCAAAATTAAATCGGGTATTAAAAAAAATACCAGCCCCATACCACAACTTAATTGGTACAGTTAAATCCGCCCCTAACGAGACGGGTTCCCGAACCAATGGAAAATTTTGACATCCTTAGATTGGAGTCTTGGAGACACACTATCAATAAGGACACAAATGTTTTGTATTTAAATAATAAATTAAATTTATAATCATTTATAATCGTATAACATATGGTTAATTGCATAAACGTACTATGTGTTTTGCCTTTGTAGCAAAATTTTCAACAAATGACTTTAATTACACGAACAATCCTTACTGTCAGTGGTCAAACGTTAGATTTAACGGTTGACTTGAAAAAGACTTAAATACCCCTATTGTATATTTCATTATTTTTATGCATTTTATTTATTTAATAAAGAAGTAATTAAATAAAAAAATTTACATTTTTCTTCTATCTAATTCTGAAACAAAGTTCTTTATTGATCCACATTTATTTTTTGAATCTAGAAACAAAAAAAAATTAATCCAAAATCTTCATCAATCGAATTCCAAACTAAAGAAAAAAAAATTTCCATCAATCCAATTTTTCTTCTTCAAAAATATTTCTACTATTTTCAGAGACCTCAACCAATCTCCTCTCAATCCAAATGATTGTCACTGTTATTCTCTTCTACAACCTCCCCTCTCCTTTTGTCTGCAACTACTCGTCTTACTCACAACACTTTACATCCAACACCTCTCTTTCATTTCCATCTCACAACAAAACCATTTTGGGGTTTTGTTTTCCAGTAAGAAACAAATATATATAATAATAATAATAATAAAAAAAAAAAAACAGAAACACAATTGGATTGGATTGCCCAATCTATCTTAGATGAATTCAATTAAAAATAAATAAAAAAAATAAAAAACGCAGAAACATTAAAAAACAAATGGAACCATGACTCCATCTTACGCTGATGGATGGAGAGTCATGAATCGATCGACGCCGACGGACAGAGCACTGCGGATCCATCAGACGCCAGGGGCTTTGTCGACTCATCTGAAATGAAGCTGTGTTCCATCAACAACAGATTGAGCACCGCTCCATCTAATAGTGATGATGGAGAGACCGGTCATATACAAGCCTCCCAACAATTACCACCACAAGAAACTTTGAATCTACCGGTGAGCTTGTGGAGGAATAAGAGAGACGACCGAGATGCGGTGGCGAAGGAAACGGTAGTGGAGGCTGGTCCCGTAGATGGAAAATGAAGGATCTCCTTTGTTGGAGACCAAATCTCCATTGGAGAGATCTGGAAATCTGGTTCAATGAGAAAGAACCATATCTCTATGAGATTTGGTGAGATTGAGATCTCCAATAGTTCAATGTGTCCTTTTTTTATAATTTTTAATATTTTGTAAGGATATTTTTTATTTATTAGTTTTATAATAAATAACTTATATTTTTTATTTTTGTGTGGAAAAAAAGTAAAAGACAATCATACCCTTCCTACAATTAACTCTTCATTAAATCTAACTCTAGTCAAACTAGTCAAGAGTATGCTCTTATTAATTAAAGGAAAAGTGCAATATAGCTGTGATATTGCAAAACTTCAGGTTTTTTTTTTTTTTTTGCAATTAACCCTATAACATATTAACATCATTATCTCAGTTAATATTTTTTTTTAAAAAAAAATCATTAAAATAATTAATTACCTTGGAAAGAAATACGTTAATCCCGATATGCTTGATGTTTAATTGGTGTGAGCCACATCGATTTATTGATGTTAAAATGCACAACAATGAATCCCAAAAGGACAAATTGCACAAATGTCCCCTCAATTTAGTCATAATTGTATGGATATGAAACTTTTACCCATAGTTACACAAACATCCATTGTCGTTAGTTGACTTCCGTTAATTATAACCGTTGACCACAATATTAACCTACAATGACTAAAGTGTCCCTAGTTTTCTATTTTATTATTTAAATTAATAATTAAAAAACGAAGCATAAAAAACAAAGAAAAAAAAATCAATCATTTTTTTTTCTCTCTTTCATTTTCTCAACCCCCAAACACAATCCAAAAAAACACTTAACAAACAAAAACTTAAACTCAATCTCATAAATAAAAACCAAAACTCCAATCCTCAAACAACAACAAAAAATAACACTACTACAAAAATGTAAAAAGACATTGGTTGTTTACATCGGTTTTTTGATAACCGATTTAAAAAAACTTTTAGAAATCGGTTTTTTAAAAAACTGATTTCTTAAATATTGTGGTTTAAAAAGATAACGGTTTTTGAGAAAACCGATATGGATTTATTTTCCAATAAAAAATCGGTTTTCCTTAAAACCGATGTCTTAAATATTACCATTTGAAAAGACAACGGTTTTTGGAAAAACCGATATGGTTTTTTTTTTTTCCAATAAGAAATCTGTTTCCATTAAAATTGATGTCTTAAATATTACGGTTTGAAAAGACAACGGTTTTTGGGAAAACCGATATGGATTCAAAAGCAAAATTCTGCTGAAATTCAAATCTGACCTATGTCCATATTCAAGTGCGCATCTCTAAAAACACTTAACTTTATTTTCTCAAATTTTGATACAAAAAAGTAGACATGCAAAAAAACACTTTTCGTTTAGAAAATATTCCAAAAATCGATTTGGAAAAGTGTGAAAATGAGCAATGAAAACATCTCACTCGCGGATTCGCGTCGCTTCTGACCTTTGACTGAATAATTGATCATAACTTTCAAAATATCATCCAGAATTTTACGTTCTTTATACCGTTGGATTTGTATTGAAAAATTGAAGAACATAGAATGGCCAAAAAAAAAATTTTCTTTACCAAAAGATACAGTTTTAAGGAAAAAGTTTGCACAAAAATTGATCATCTCCAATCGCTTCTGACCTTTGACTGAATAATTAATCATAACTTTCAAAATACCGGTCAAAATTTTACATTATTTATACCGTTAGATTCATATCGAAAAATTGAAGAACCCAACATAGACCAAAAAATTTATTTATTTGCCAAAAGATACAGTTTTAAGGAAAACATTTGCACAAAAATTGATCATCTCCAATCGTTTCTGACCTTTGACTGAATAATTGATCATAACTTTCAAAATACCGGCCACAATTTTATGTTATTTATACCGTTGGATTCGTATTGAAAAATTGAAGAACCCAACATGGACCAAAAAATTTATTTCCTTGCCAAAAGATACAGTTTTAAGGAAATATTTTGCACAAAAATATCTCCAATCACTTCTGACCTTTGACTGAATAATTGTTCATAACTTTCAAAATACCACCCAAATTTTATGTTATTTATACCGTTGGATTCGTATCGAAAAATCGAAGAACCTGTCATGGACAAAAAAATTTATTTCATTGCCAAAAGATACAGTTTTAAGAAAAAAATTTGCACAAAAATATCTCCAGCAAAACACATGCAAAACCACACAAAAAATGAAATGAAAAATAAACCCATCAATAATTTTTTTTTTAATAGATGTTTGTAGTAGAAATTAGAATTTTGATTAGTTGAGTAAATTTAAATTTATCAAACAAGTTTTTTATTTTATATTTTATTTCTAACAACTCATATAGGTTATATATAAATATTGTGCAATTGTTAACACATTCAATCTTGTAGTTAGGTGGTAAAGGCTTACCACTTTGACTTTGAGGTTCCAAGTTCGATTCCTCATATTGACGATTAATTGTGATTATTATTAGAGGTGGGGCTGGCCGGACGACGGTGGCTCGACGGTGGAGTGGTCGGACGGCGAGATTAATTTTTATAATTCATCAATTTTACGTCATAGTTTTTAAATCGGTTTTATATAAAACCGATGTGTTTTCGCATGCTTTTACATCGGTTAAAAACCGATTTCTTCCATGTAAAATAACCGATTTCTTTTGCGTTTTTTGTAGTAGTGTAAAATCCACAAATAAACACCATTTGTACAATTGTAGATTTTTTTAATTAAAATTATCTAAAAAAATCTATAAAAAAAAATTAGTAAGACAATGTCAATCTAAAAATTATTTAAAAATCAAAACTCACAAATAAAATAAACAAAAATAGATGCGTATTAAAAAATATTGTGCACGTGTCATTAATATATTGTTTATGAGTAAAGTACAATTTTACCCCTACACAGTTAAAGTTGACTAACATAACTTAGTTAGAGGGATTAATTTGGCACTTGGAAAAAATGTAAGGACCAATTTGGTCACTTCTGTAAAAGTCGCAAACAACTTGGAATTTTAAAAAAAGTCCAGGACCTAATGGTAATTGCCCTAAAAAAAATAATTTAAAGTAAATCCCTAGAGTTTATTTTCCCAAATCAACAAACACAAATCTCTCTCCCCACTCCCCACCGTCACTTTCTTTCCCTCTCATATCCATGGCCATCTTTCCTCTCAAGGTTGTCGCTAGGGTTGCACATTTTTCCCCAAATCCCCACGACCCTATCCCCATTTGGGGAAATTTTGTATAGACGTTAATTTCTATAAGTTATGGGCAAAGTTTTCAAAAAAAAATAAAAATACATGATCCCGAACTAATAGATATTGTCAAAAAAAAAAAAAAAGTTTTAAATTTAAATAAATATAAAATTACAAGAGTAAGTATCTCAATTTATATTCCACTTTCATCTTAATATGTCAAATGTCAAGTGTCGCAACAAACAATTGATGTGTTACATATATGTTGAATAAAGGAGACACCATTAAAATATAAATTAGAATAAAGGTCAATATATTTAATATTATTATCTTACGAAGTCATAAATTTTCAAAAAATAAATAAAAATAAAAGGTTGACCTATGCCCTCAATTAACATGAGCAGAACCTAAATTTATGCCCCAGGGACGTAGCTCAGCCGGTAGATAGACGAGTTTAGGGCTTGTGCAAATGTATGACTCCTAAGTCAGCGGCTCGACCAAAGACGTAGCTCAGCCTGTAGATGGAGGAGCTTGGGGTTTGGGCAAATGATTTCTAAATTAGCGGTTCGAATCCTACCAAAGGTAAAAAAAAAAACCTTCAAAAAAAATAATATCTGGTTGAGATAGGTGGATAGATAGATACCGTAAAAAAAAAAAAAAAAAAATAATAATAATAATAAATAAAAAATGTAACAAATTTATATTTGCATGTTAGTTGTATAACTATTATATTATATATAACTTAACATAGATAAAAATCCAACGAAGGTCCCTTACCTTAGTGGTTGGAAACCTCATATATAATATCCATTAACCTATGTTACATTGTATATTTTGTTCCACCATACACTATAAAACCGCATGAGTGTAAAGAGACCTCTTTCAGCATTGCTATTTCATTGCACCATACAATATAAAACCGTATGAGTGTAAAGAGACCTCTCTCGGTGTTGAGATTCGATTTATTTGTTGTAAGAAAAAAAAAGTTGCATTTGAAAATATGGGTTTTTTGTTGGATTTGCTATGGGCCATGGATTATCTGGTTGGATTACCCATGCCTTGTACTAGGCCATAGCTCATTTGGTTTTTGGTGGCGATATTTGCACCCCTCAAAAATCGCATGTACACCCCAAATTAGTATGTTTTTGAAAATCCATGAATGCCCTTGAGTAAAATTACCAAAAAGACTAAATAGTTTGTTATTACCCCAAAAATAATTATTAATTATTTTCCTATTTTAATTTTTTATGAAAAAAAAAGTTTCCTATTAATGATTAGATATTAACATGTATCATTAATAACTCTTTCCATTTTCTTAAACTCTAGATTCTTTTTTAAATATTAATTTCAAATATATTTTCAAATTTCTTTTAAAGAAATACAAATTGATTGCTAAGTATGGAGAATGAATCAAAATCATCCAAAATTGGTTGTGAAAGTTCTGAATTAATTATTATGAGTTTCAAATCAAAATCTCTTTAGACCTTTTTTTTTTTTTTTTTTTTTTGTTATCAATATCAGTTATTCTTCAATTTCATCAAAAACTTTTCTATTTCCAAATCAATTGGGACAATGACACAAACCTTGCATCCTTACTACTTTCACAAACAAAAAATGGATCTCCAACTAGAAAACCTCAAATTATATTGTAGTTATTTTGTGGACATAAAACAATCAAATAAGAAATGGAGAGAATTTTTTAACATGATGAGAGCGAAAAAAAAAAAAAAAAGAAAACTAAAGTCTGATTTTATGGAATGAAAACATAAAAGAGAAAAAGTTAAGGTAGAGAAAGAACATTGATAAAATTAAAGATAACAATAAAATTGATTAAATAACATAATAAAAAGAGTAAGTGGTGTGTAATTATAAAAACATAATAAAATGTAATTTACAAAAGGATATTTTTGGTATTAAGTCGGGTTTATTTACAAAATATAAATTTTTTTAAAAATTTGATGGGTGTGATTATGAAATAGGTGTACATACAGTTTTTAAGGGGTGTCATTATCGTCACTCTCGGTTTTTTTGTCTAAGTGAAAAAGTGATAATCTCTACTAGTCTACTCTTCCATATATTAATCCATAATTTGAATTCTTTATTTACCTCACAATTGTATTTTTATTTATTTTTAAAATGTCACTAAAACATATAATTTAAATATAATTTCCTGATTTGGTATATGAGTTCGAGTTGATCTTCTCAATGCATTATGAGCCTTCGTCGCTGGAACATCTCTATGTGAGATAGGTTCTTGAACCTGAGGCTCACACCTTGTTCTTCATCATTCTAATTACCATATTCCACGACCCTGTTATACGATACATCATTCGGCCCAAAGTACGCTGGCTCTTCCAGCTCAGACACTTGTGTGTTCCCTGTCGTTGTACATGACACTACAAGAAATTTAGTCTTTCCAGACAAACCAATTTCGTAGGGAAAGGTCACAATTCGTCTGGAAAGACCTTACACGACGAAAAAATTTCGTCGGCAGCTTCGTCGAGACATCATGGTCGGGCAAGGTTTTAGCCAATGAAATTTTGAGTTTCGTCGGCTAAAACCTCTTTAGGCGACGAAACAAATTCGTCGGCTAAAACATCTTCACCGACGAATAAATTCGTCGCCTAAAGAGGTTTTAGCCGACGAATAAATTCGTCTGCTAAGAGTACATATTCATCTGCAAAGATTTTAGAATTTTAAAAATTAATTCAACGTCCGGCCACCCCACCGTCGACCGTCGTCCGGCCTCCCCACCGTCGACCACCGCCCATCGACCACCGCCGGCCGACCCTTGATAATATTTACAATTAATTGTCGTTATGAGGAATCGAACTTGCAACCTCATATCAAAGTGGTAAGCCTTTACCGCTGGACTGCAACACTTGATCTGTTATCATTTGCATTATATTTATATATAACCTATATGAGTTGTTAGAAATTAAAAAAAAAAAAAAAAATACTTGTTAGATAAATTTAAATCAAAATTTAATTTGAATGACAAACATATATTGAAAAATCTCTTTTTTTTTTTTTTGGGAGGTCTCCATCCCCAACTCCAGTTCCTCATTTTCTCCGTTTTTCTCCATTTTTCCCCATTTCTCCGTTCCCCCCGTTCCCCCATTTCCCCATTTGAATAAAAATTATAAATTAACAATATATAAAAAAAAAGCATTCCATATATTAATATATTTATATATAACTATATAACATATTAATATAATTATTTATATATAATTATTTATATATAATTATATTTATATATGTTTTAGCGAAAATGGGGAAATGAGGATGGGGGGACCTCCCCCCATCCCCATCCCCATTTCAATATAGTTTATATTTTATATAATCAAATTTTTATGTATCGGGTGTCCACTACTGATCATTAGTTTGGTGGTGGTGACTTTTAATATTTTTTAGCATATATATTTTTGGCTAATTGGCACAAATGCCCCTTGAACTCTTCAAAAAGTTGCACTGTGCCCCCTAAACTTTTTTTTTCGGCACTAAACCCCCTGAACTCTCGTAAATTTGCAATCGCTGAAGGAATCTACCCCCTGATGAGGGGGCAAATTCCTTCAGCGATTGCCAAATTACAAGAGTTCAGGGGGTTTAATGGCGAAAAAAAAAGTTCAGGGGGTAAGGTGCAAATTCAAGTATAGTTCAGGGGGTATTCTTGCCAATTAGCCTATATTTTTTAATTAATTAATTAATATATATATATATATTTTTAATTTTAATTAACTTTTTCCCTTCAAATACAATGTTTGTTGGGAAAAAATTTCGTTAACTTTTCCCTACGAATTTTGAGTTTTGTGGGGAAAGACTACCTTTCCCGACGAAACTTGTTTGTAGGGAAAGGTTGAGAAAAATTTTGTACCCTTTTCGGATGAATTTTGAGTTTTGTGGGGAAAGGTTACCTTTCCCGACGAAACTCGTTTGTGGGGAAAGGTTGGGAAATTTTTTTTACCCTTTCCCGACGAATTTTGAGTTTCGTCGGGAAAGGTAACAGTTTTGTGGGGAAAGGTTACCTTTCCCGACGAAACTCATTTGTGGGGAAAGGTTGGGAAATTTTTTTTACCCTTTCCCGACGAATTTTGAGTTTTGTGGGGAAAGGTTACCTTTCCCGACGAAACTCATTTGTGGGGAAAGGTTGGGAAATTTTTTTTAATCTTTCCCGACGAATTTTGAGTTTTGTGGGGAAAGGTTACCTTTCCCAACGAAACATTATCTTTCCAGACGAAACTCATTTCGTCGGGAAAGGTAACCTTTCCAAACAAATCTTGCTTTGTCTCCTAAAATTTTGTCTGGAAAGACTAAATTTCTTGTAGTGTGACCCTTTTATTGAAGACGACATCTCTCCTTCTGATCATCTTGCGATTTTGGCCATCCTACAGCTTGTAACCAAATTCATCTTATCTATAGCCCACTAAAGTATAATTCACTGACTTGGTGTCTAGCTTACTTCTCTCATGATCACTTATATGTACATAAGAAACACACCCAAACACTTTAAGATGAGAAAGTTTTACCTCTTTCCCAGTCCAGATCTCCTCAGGTATAGCGAGGTCCAAAGGCTTTGATGGTCCTCTGTTGATCAAATATGTTGTTGTAATGACTGCTTCAGCCCAAAACTATTTTGGTAACCTTGAATGTAATTTCATGTTTCTAGCTCTCTCAGTTAATGACTTGCTCATCCGTTATGCTATCTCATTTTGCTATGGGGTTCTAGGAACCGTCCTACTAAGCTTTATCCCGTTTTGGTAGCAAAACTTAAAATGTAATTTAGAAAATGATATTTTTGGTATTAAGTCGGGTTTATTTACAAAATATCAAAATTTTTAAAAAAAATTGATGGGTGTGATTATGAAATGGGTGTACATACAGTTTTTAAGGGGTGTTATTATCGTCACTCTTGGTTTTTGTTAACCAAAAATTGTCACTGGGGTGGATTTCTAATTAACAATTCAAGTGACTGTGATCGAGGTAGATCTCAGCCGGAGAGGTATCAGGTAGTTCGATACTTTAGGTTTTCAGTAAAAGATGTTCGAATATCATGACTATGGTGAATGGAGATAACTAGTCAAACATGGTCATATATTGTGTTTTTTATTGATCGTAAAATAAAGAATTACAATAGTAGTAGTCTAGAACTATCGTGATGGAAATATAACTTAGATGGAGATGGTGGTGGAGCTCTCGTGCATGTCGATAAGTAGAAAATACATAGTATGGTTTTTTTTTTTTTTTCATTTTGCATTATCCAGCCCCTCCGTTCTGTATAATATTATGTTGTATATATAGTCCTGGTGCTTTCTGAGCACTTCTCTAATTTAGGTCTAGTGACCTAGAGATTTTTAGGAATTTTCATGGTCCTTGGCGAAGAGGTAGTCACCTTCCTTTTAGGAATCAAGCGATCCCTTACTTAGCGGAATCTGATAGAGTTGACTCCTCTTTCAAATATAACTCTTTAGTGGAAGGAAGGGATTAACTTCCTTATTTACCAAAACGATAACGGTTTACTGTCCTCCTACGTGGCTTGATCTTATCTTATTATTTTCTATTGATTCATCTGGTCTAGGTAGGATCGGGATACATGGGTACCCCGCTTCCTATTCGTTTGTACCCCGTATACATATATCAGGGTACGTGGGTACCGGGGTATCGGGATACTGGGGTAACTTGGTTTCTGCGTTCTCTGGTATCTCAGAATATTTTGGAAGCTTTGACCTCGACCTGGACTAGTGAATGGCGCATTTCAGTGGCAGGGTACCAGGATCCTCGTTCTCCTACCTGGATTCTTCACTTATGTACATGGAAAATTCTTCTTTGAACCCTTGCTATTTTTGGCGGTTAACAGAAGTCCCCCTAACTTGAAAACCGATACCGTGCTAAGGTTGGAGTCAGGATATCTTGATACATGAAGAGTTTTCCTTCTTCTGCCTGGCTAGCTTCCATTGTCTTGGGGGGAGTCCTCCTTTAGCACATGAATCCCTCTTCTGCATGCTAGCATTAATTGGGCAGTCCATGTGTCAAATCAGGAGTGGTTCGCGTATTTGAATGGGCTCTCTTTTTGGCACGGTTTCCTAGAAAACATCTCCTGCTCGCTTCCGGTCACCAATCCCGAATTTCAAGTTGTCTTCCTTCATTACAAATAACCCCGTGAACCTCCTTCTCCCTTTACGCTACTTTCAAAAATCCAAAAGCTTGAAAAAAGAAAGAAAGAAACCCTAGCTTCCTCTATCTGAAATCTTTCCTTCTTTTTAGAAGTCTTCCAAATTTCTTACTTCCTTCCTAAATGGTGACTCCATCCGATCTTCTTGCAACTTCCTAAGGTCCTCATCTTTCTTTCACAGACTCCTGACCTATAACAACTGATTCCCCGGATAGTTTGGATGCCATTCTTGACATGGGGAAGATCGACTCGGGGGAGCCCTCTCAATCATTGAGGGGTAGCAAGAGGGGCCGTGAGGAGGGTGAGATTATTGAAGGTGGGAATCCATCTCAATGACATTGTACACGTGAAAGTCCTAGAAACGGGTCGGGTTTCGACGGTGATCATGAAGATCAGGTTCGAATAGTCGACGGAGAAGATGACGATGACGATGACACCGGGGATGATGGGGGAAAAATCCTGGCCCTCGCTTCAGCAGGCGTACTTGTCGGCCCATTTTCTTCGTTTCACGATGGCCGAATCGTCTCGGATTCGGTCTGCACAATTGATACCCTGGCTCGACTAAGATGGGAGTACCAGAATCCAGATTCTATCACCCTTTCTCCCCCCTACCGAGGTTACGACGTGTGCACCCCGCCTCCCGGTGTGCTCTTAATCATGTAACAGCTTTCAAATACGGGGTCAAGCTCCCCCTTCATCCTACCCTTCACAGGGCGCTCATTGCCTTGGAGTTGGCCTCGCTACAAATGTCGTCGGTGTTCTGAAAGCATCTGACATGGTTCTTGGTGCTCTAGAAAGAGCAATGTGATCGTGATAATGTGGAAAGGGGATCGGGTTTTGACGAGCTCCAGTATATCTTCCAGATAGCAAACCTAGTACCCCGTGGCCAGTTCTACCTGAGGGCATCCAACCAGATGAAGTTCGTCGTACCTGAAGCGTATTCTAAGTATGCACTACCTTGGAAGGAGGAATGGATAGTGGTTGAAGGGGACTGGGGCCACTCGGCCTTTATCGGGGGTACTGAATACCTAGTTCCTACTCAATTCACCATGAGGGACAAGTGGGATAAGGGGGTTCTCTCTGCGGAGTCTCAGGGAATCATCAGAAGGATCCTGGAGAGAAATTACACAAATATGGAGTTCCCTACCCAGGACGCCTATGAGGGAACCCAGCTGGATCGATACCTCGGGATCTCTGTAGCTCATCCTAGTATATAGCTCGATCTCCCTTGTATTCCTTTTTTTTTTTTTTTTTTTTTTTTTTTTTTTTTACCGATCCTTCTTCTTGTAGCCTCTGCAGCTCCTCTTTTACCCACTTCTCATTCTTCTTTAGGGCCAGGACGCCCGGGCCTCTTACCTCTTTCCGAGAATTCTGGTTCCGAGCTCGGCATTGTAGTGGTACCCGGAGTAAGGTCATGCTGAATTATGCTACAAAATCAGCCAAGGTCTGAGCCTTGATTGTTGTTCTTACCTTATACTTTATGTCATATTTGGTAAGCTTCGGTGCCCATAAAACCAATTTGCCTGATACGTCCGACCATCGAAGGAACTGCCTCAGTGGTTGATCAGTTACTACTGCAATGGTGTGAGCTTGGAAATATGGCTGGAGTTTCCTAGCTGTAGTCACATGTGCGCAGGCAAGTTTCTCCAAGAGGGTATAGTTCTTCTCAGATTTGGTCAGGGCACAGCTCACATAATAGACTGGTCTCTGAATCCAGTCGCTGCATTCTTTTACCAAGGTTCCACTGGTTGCGGTTTCTAATACTGCCAAGTAAAGCTACAGCTCTTCTTTTGAAAGGGGTTTCACTAGAAATGGTGGGCTAGCGACATATTTCTTTAGTAACTGAAAAAGGCTGCTCACATTCTTGGTCCCACTTCATCTTCTTACCCTGCTTAATGATTTTGAATGAAGGTAGACACTTATCTGTAGATCAGGATATGAAGCGGTTGAGTGCTGCTACCCTGCCGGTCAATCCTTGCTCCTGCTGGAGGGTAGTAGGGGATTTAAGATCCATGATTGCCTTGATTTTCTCTGGGTTGGCCTCGATACATCTCTTGTGTACCATGAATCCTATGAACTTTCCCGCTGTTGCTCCGAAAGCACACTTAGCCAGATTCAATCTCATTTGGTTTTCTTTGATAACCTGGAATGTCTAGCGTAAATCTTCAGGGTGTTGGTCGATCAATTGGGACTTGGTGATCGTGTCGTCTATGTAAACCTCCATCGATCTCCCTATCAGCTGCTTGAATATCTTGTTCATCAAATGCGGGTAAGTAGCTTCAGCATTCTTGAGGCCAAACAGCATCACCTTGTAGCAGTAAAGACCTTGCCCAGTGATGAAGCTAGTCTTATCTTGATCGGTGGGGTGCATCATGATCTGGTTATATCCTGAAAATGCATCCATGAAGCTTAAAAGCTTATTACCTGCCATAGAATCAATCAGTTGATCGATTTTAGGTAGAAGGAAGCTGTCTTTCGGACAAGCCCAGTTGAGGTCGGTGTAATCCACGCACATACGTCATTTCCCATTTGCTTTAGTCACCATAACCACATTAGCGATCCAGTCGGGATAACGGGATTCTCTGATGAATCTGGCTTTTAGAAGTTTATCTACCTCCTCCTAGACTGCAACATTTTGCTCGGCATTGAAGTGCCTTCGCTTTTACTTGATCGGCTTGAAAGTTGCATCCACTACCAATCTGTGTGTAACTAAGGTGAGTGGGATACCTGGCATTTCATCATGACTCCAGGTGAAGATATCATTGTATTCCTCTAAGAGTTTTACCAGGTTCTTCCTGACTTCAGGATCCAGCAAGCCCCCTATCTTTACTTCTTTGGTTGGATCATCCCTCATGATAGGTATTTCTTCTAACTGCTCCGCGAGGTATCCATTGGTCCATCCCTGCTCTTCCTTTTCTTTTTCTTCTACGATCATGTCTGATACCTCTCCTTCTTCTAAGACGTAATGATCCCGGCCTGGTACCTCTTGGCTTGGTTCGAAAGTCATATGTGCACACTATCTTGCTAGTGCGGTAGGATTGGTGGATATTTTATAACAATTGCGAGTTGCTTGTTGATCCCCTCTGACTTGTCCTACTTGGGTTCTGATCGGGAATTTTAGGACATTGTGGTAGATTGACAGTACTCCTTTGATTTCTGCCAAGAAAGGTCTTCCTAGGATCGCGTTGTAAGCGGATGGGGTATCAACTATGACAAACTCTGTCATTAGGTTCAGTTGGAGGGGTGCTTCTTCGATTATAACTGGTAACCTGTGGGATCCAACGGGCATCAGGGAGTCCCCAGTGAATCCATATAGAGGTTTGGTACAACTGTTGCAGTATGGGTTTTTCAGGTTTATCTTATCATAAGGCTATTTGAACAGGATGTCCACACTGCTCCCGGTATCAATCAGGACACGGTGTACCAGGCAATTAGCTATCTGTATCATGATCACCATCGGATCATCATGGGGATGGACTATATTGTAGACATCTTCCTATGTGAAAATAATATGGGTGGCACAAGGTGGATCTGGGGGCCCTTACTGACACGGAGTATATCATGACCGGTAGCGAGCCAAGGGATTTTACTAGCATTGTTCTTTCTTGCATTGTTGGATATCCCGGCCAAAGTAGGGCCTCCACTGATGGTATGAATCATCTGGATCTGCAGCATCAAATCTTTCCCCTTATCTTTCCGTCTTTCCTCTGCTTCCCACATCTCTCCTTGTACCTCTTTTCCTACCTTGATGTTATCTCTCACCTGTTGCAAAAATTCAATTAAAAGTACGCCCCTTACCAATCCTTCAATCTGGTTTCGGAGGCTATAGCATTATAATGTGTTATGCCACATATCCTTGTGAAAATCACAATACTTGTAGCGATTTCTCTGATCAGTCGAGATCTTTATGGGGCCGGGCTTTCTGAGCAGACCCTTGTCACGGATGGTGAGATAAATGGTCTCTCAGGATGCATTGAGAGGGGTGTAGTGGTTGTACCAGTCCTTCTTACTTGTTACCCGTGCTACTTCCCTCCGTGGATGCGTGATTCTGGGAGGAGTTCTTCTTACCTAATATCTATCCCGATGTTGAGGGGGAGGAGGTGGCCGATAGGTTGACCGGTTTGGAGGGTGGTTCTGAAACTTCTTTGCTGGGGCAGGTTTCGAAGACTCTTTCTTTGGACGCTTAACTAATCAGGCTTTATCGTGCTTGATCCTGACCCGGAGTTGTTCATTTACGTCTACCTGCTCTAATGCCCTGTTATAGGCTTCCTGGTAGGTGTTAGGTGGATGCTTGGTAAATGAACGGAACAATCTACCAGCCTACAGGTTTCTCTTGAAATTTGCCAGAGTCTCCTTCTCACCGAATACACCCATCTGGATTACTTCTTTGTGGAACTTCTCCACCTAGGATCTCAAAGTCTTACCCTGCTCCTAGATCACGTATTAGAGTAGGACGGGATCCTTGAGACGAGGTTTGATTCCTTGAAACTGAGCACAAAAATCTGTAGTAAGCTTAGTAAAAGAATCTACACTACCTGGAGGTAACTTTCTGAACCAAGTCTTGGCACAATCTGTCAGGGTAGAAGGGAACATCTTGCACATTGCTGACCGAGTTGCGTTCTGAATCTTCATTTGGTGGACAAATCTCTCTAGGTGGCTTACATGGTCCTCTGACCTGGAATACTTCGTGGCGGGCATTTTGAACTTGGGGGGTAACTCTGCTTATCTGATTCTCCTGGAAAAAGGTACATTCATCTCGCCTAGAGGGTTCTTTCAAGTACCCCGATTCTTCCCCTTCCTTAGCTCCTCGAGTTCCTTTGCCATCTTGGCCATTTGGTCTTCAAGACGTCTGTATCCAGCATGTCTAGATCGAGCTACTGAGCCTTCATTATCTAAGGTTTCTGATACTTCGGTTGCTTCCCTGCGTTCCTCCTTTTAGGGTTGAATACCCCGTGGGTTTCTTTTGGGCCCGGTACTACCACCTGTATAGTGCTATGGGACCCTCACCGAATACACCCATCTGGATTACTTCTTTGTGGAACTTCTCCACCTAGGATCTCAAAGTCTTACCCTGCTCCTGGATCACGTATTAGAGTAGGACGGGATCCTTGAGACGAGGTTTGATTCCTTGAAACTGAGCACAAAAATCTGTAGTAAGCCTAGTAAAAGAATCTACACTACCTGGAGGTAATTTTCTGAACCAAGTCTTAGCACAATCTGTCAGGGTAGAAGGGAACATCTTGCACATTGCGGACCGAGTTGCGTTTTGAATCTTCATTCGGTGGACAAATCTGTCTAGGTAGCTTACAGGGTCCTCTGACCCGGAATACTTCGTGGCGGGCATTTTGAACTTGGGGGGTAACTCCGCTTATCTGATTCTCCTGGAAAAAGGTACATTCATCTCGCCTAGAGGGTTCTTTCAAGTACCCCAATTCTTCCCCTTCCTTAGCTCCTCGAGTTCCTTTGCCATCTTGGCCATTTGGTCTTCAAGACGTCTGTATCCAGCATGTCTAGATCGAGCTTCTAAGCCTTCATTATCTAAGGTTTCTGATACTTCGATTGCTTCCCTGCGTTCCTCCCTTTAGGGTTGAATACCCCGTGGGTTTCTTTTGGGCCTGGTACTACCACCTGTATCGTGCTATGGGACCCTCCTCTTTACTGCTGACTTAACCGCTGGCTAATTCTTTCTAGGAGGAATATCAACTGTTGACTTCACCTATCGGGGTCTGAAATCTCCAGGATGACTTAGGAATAGCGGTGGCGGTTCGAGTCTATCAAACACTGGTGCCCGGGTACTAGGTCCGGCTTCTCCTGCGAGCACGGGTGCTTCGAAGGGTATTCCTTGAGCGATCATTCGGAGATGGATGCTTTCCACGTAGGCCGCGGCTTGCTGCTCCATGTTATCTCGATTTTACCTCTTGGACCTCGGGGTCCTGGGGTATAGGGTCCACATTGGGTGGTGGGACCGGTGTAGGGATCTGGCTTCTCGTTCCCCTCCTATTCCCTTGGTTTCTTTGAGTGGAAGCGAGAGAGTGGGGTCCCGAAGGAGCGGGTCGCCCTTGAGAGGATCGAAGCCTCATCTTCTGGATCTTCAGGGTAGAACTAGGTGTTTTTCAGTGAATATGATGGGAGTTGTTTCACACAGACAGCGTCAAAAGTATTAACCGAAAATTGTCATTGGAGTGGATTTTCAATTAACAATTCAAGTGACTGTGATCGGGGTAGATCTCAGTCGGAGAGGTATCAAGTAGTTCGATACCTTAGGTTCTCAGTAAAAGATGTTCGAATATCATGACTATGGTGAATGGAGATAACTAGTCAAACAGGGTCATATATTGTGCTTTTTATTGATTGTAAAATAAAGAAAATACAATAGTAGTAGTCTAGAACTATCGTGACGGAAATATAACTCAGATGGAGATGGTAGTGGAGCTCTCGTGCATGTCGATAAGTAGAAAATAAACAATAGGGTTTTTTTTTTTTTTCGTTTTGCATTATTCAGCCCCTCCATTCTATATAATATTATATTGTATATATTGTCCCGGTGCTTGCTGATCACTCCTCTAATTTAGGTCTAGTGACCTAGAGATTTTTGAGAATTTCCATGGTCCTTGGCGAATGTTAGGATTATGCTCAATAGCAAGAGTGTAATAGTGTAATTAACAATCTTATTCATATTAATAAAGTGATTTCTGATTTAAACAAATCTTATAGCATTTATAGTTTAAATATTTGTTAAAGTAAATAATCATAAGGTCTAAAGACTATGAGAAAAGAAGAATTGTTCATACATCTGGATATGTATGTGGTAGACACAATTCTTTAGTTAGTCTTGAATATCGTTCACAACTTAAGTTAAAAGGTTGGGCACCTTTATCTTGTTAAAGTTGTAGAATTCTTTTGCTAGCATTTGAGTGGGATCAAATGAGATATGATGAGTCTAAAATCATCGGAGTGTCTTCGAGCAAAAGGATCTAGTGCACTGGGTGCATTGAACAGGATCACAATGAAATACTTTATCTATAACCGTCAGTAGATAAAAGTAATTTCATTATCAGGACAATCGGAGAGTCTATCTTAATCCTGAGATAAATGATGGACTTATGGTTGCAGGTGATATCATTTGAGCTATCAATGAGTACGATTATATCGCATAGTCTATCCTCGATAGTTTGGTGATATTCATTTGTTAATCGATAGAGGACTTCATTTATAGATATGGACATCGTGGCTCCATTTATTAAATGAGAGTATAATATCATCATATGGATGTTTTGAGGTAATTGGATATTAAATCTCAACGTTGAGTTTTCAATAGTGTCTATTGAAAACATGGCTTCTGGACAAGTCAAAGTATCCAAGTTCAAAATGTGGTCATATGAGTAAATATGGTAACTTGGAGAGTTATAGGCGGTCTATGAACTCTTGGCGATTACTGATATTAATCACGAGGATACACTATCTCCAATATGATTGTTTAGGGTATGAATGAGGAAGCATCTTCCTTTTCTGTCTTTATTTAAGAGTTCAATTTTAGCTCTTTAGTGGAATGAGCTAAAATTAATGGATCGGACCTAAGTGAATCATTTGTTGATTGTGATTAGGTTATGTCTATTGGAGCTTAAATTTAGATAGCCCGCCAAGATCCCCAATCCACACGGACTTGCATGGATCACTTGATATATTCTACCGGACCAATTTGGGGTCCATTTAGAATTGCAATTTAATATATTAAGAATATAATTTGCACATTATTTATGTAATGGGCTGCACAATTATATTTATATATTAATGGATGACATGTGGGCTTGTTTCTTTTAGTAAGATTGGGTCTAGTTCACATGTGGGCTTTTTAATTAAAGTCCAAAGGATTAAATGAAATGAGAAAATAATATTTGGGCCCAATATGTATATGGGGCGGCAACTAGGTTAATAACCTAATATATTATTTTGTTTTCATTAATTAATTAAATGGGAATTAATTAATTCATTAATTAATTATTTAATTAAGATACAAAACTTTTCTCATTAGGAAATATGTTTCCTAAAGGTATACTATTGGTAGTAGTATAATTAAATAGAAAGACTTGTTTGAAAAGGAAAATAAATAATTAGTTTTATTTATTCAAACAGGAAGTCTTTTTATTTTAGTCAAATATGAGAATAAAAAGATTTATGAGTTTGATTAGGTTTTGGAAATCTTTTCTAAATAGGAATTAGGGTGCAATTCAAACTAGTGAACTAGGTTTGGAAATTGCGGCAACCCTAATGTAAAAAGGAAAAGAATTCGGCCAACCCTAATGTAAAAAGAAAGGAGAAAAATTTGGGCCATATATATACACATATATTAATTTCGGCCAGCCCTAGTGCATGTGTGCAGAAAATATTTTTCTTCTTCTTCTTAACTCATAGCAAGAGATCTATTATTCTACTAAGAACAAAAAGAACATAGATTATTCTTTGATTGTATTCTAGTTGCTTATTCATCAATAAGCTTGTGAATACGAAATCGATCAAGGTTCACGCGAGTTTCGATCATTAGATTGAGAACTCAAAAGTGACCGGAATAATCTTAGGTTCTTTTAGATTGTTTTTGTGACTAACGAACAAGAGAGAAAAGTTTGTTTAATCCCATCACAGGTTTGCAATTCAAAGAAAGGGAGACCACGCTCCTAGGTGATCCACGTTCGTGCTAGGATTGAAGATCTTGCGGATTACCATCGACGCAAGTCAATCGGATCACGCGACAAGAGGTATTAAATTCTTTAATTACTTTCTTATATATATATGTTTGATTAATCAAAAGGGTTTAAGGTTCATAGTTGGAAAAATTTTAAAAGCTACCCAAAACTAATTTTTTTTAGTCTCGCTTCCGCTGCGGGTACTACGGTATTTTTCCCTACAGCGAAGAGGTAGTCACCTTCCTTTTAGGAATCAAGCGATCCCTTATTTGGCGGAATATGATAGAGTTGACTCATCTTTCAAATATAACTCTCTAGTGGCGGGAAGGGATTAACTTCCTTATTTACCAAAATGATGGCGTTTTACTGTCCTCCTACGTGGCTTGATCTTGTATTAGTATTTTCTGTTGATTTATTTGATCTAGGTGAGATCGGGATACATGGGTACCTCGCCTCCTGCTCGTTTGTACCCCGTATACATATATCGGGGTACGTGGGTACCGGGGTATCAGGATATTGGGGTAACTTGGTTTCTGCGTTCTCTGGTATCCCAAAATATTTTGGAAGCTTTGACCTCGACCTAGACTGGTGGAGGGCGCATTTCAGTGGTGGGGTACTACGATCCTTGTTCTCCTACTTGGATTCTTCCCTTATGTAGATGGAAATTTCTTCTTTTAACCCCTGTCATTTTTGGCGGTTAACAGTTTTTATGTCTAAGTAAAAAAGTGATAATCTCTATTAGTCTACTCTTCCATATATGAATCCATAATTTGAATTCTTTATTTACCTCACAATTGTATTTTTATTTATTTTTAAAATGTCACTAAAACATATAATTTAAATATAATTTCCTAATTTGATATATGAGTTCGAGTTGATCTTCTCAATGCACTATGAGCCTGTGTCGCTGGAACATCTCTATGTGGGATAGGTTCTTGAACCTGGGGCTGCACACCTTGTTCTTCATCATTCTAATTACCATGTTCCATGACCCTTTATACGATACATCATTTGGACCAAAGTACTCTGGCTCTTCCGGCTCAGACACTTGTGTACTTGTGTGTTCCCTGTCTTTGTACATGACCCTTTCATTGAAGACCGACATCTCTACTTCTGATCATCTTGCGATTTTGGTCATCCCACAGCTTATAGACAAATTCATCTTCTCTATAGCCCACCAAAGTACACTTCACTAACTTGGTGTCTAGCTTAATTCTCGCATGATCACCTATATGTATATAAGAAACACACCCAAACACTTTAAGATGAGAAAATTTTACCTCTTTCTCAGTCCAGATCTCCTCAGCTATAGTGAGGTCCAAAGGCTTTTTAGTGATATGTATAAATAGCTTGAACCTAAAATTGTCTTGCCCTCTCCCTCAATACTTTCTAGATTTTTTATTTGATTTTAGATATTTGGTGGGTGTATTGGTATATAGGCCAAACATGCAAAATACACCATAAAACTACACTTAAAAGTCGAGTACCGAATGACTAATAAAATGCCTCTGTGAGTTAAAAATAGTTTTATGCTAGATTTCCATGATCGCACCACCACCACCGGTATTTAAAATCTTTAGGACCAGTAGTAAAAATTGATCAAATGCTTTATCTACATCTATAAAAGATGAATTTGACAAAAAGTAAATATAAATTGAGGAAGTTGATTTTTTCAAATATATATATACCTGATAAAAAGAATTAGTCCATTACTGATAATATCACCCTTTGTGTAGATCGAGTTTAAAGGCAAAAGAAGATGATCATCGTTTCTATTGATTTATTGCCTGGACGAGTTAAAAAGATATGAGCCTCGCATAAAACTAGGCTTCTATAAAATTTAGATACATGTTTTCTTTTTTTGAAATCCGATAACGGAAGGGTATGCCGAAACCTGTCAAAAGCAAGCACTAGTTATTTTCTTATATATCAATTTTTTTATTATTTACATTTATATTAAAAAATTCTTGTCATGCCCCGACCCTCCAAATTTAACCAATGTATGCATAGTCTGTATATCAACTCATCTCATCGGAATTGAATCATCTATCACTAACATGAAAGGGGAACGTACATTGTACACACCACTAGAGAAAAAAAAAAAAAAAAAAAAAAGATTAAAGAGCAGTGAATATTTAAGTTTGATAACATATGAATTAATGAAAGAGTGGGATATTTACACACCTTAATATTGCATGTGCACCCAATTGATTCTGGGCAAAAATGGGACTTGGATCAAAAAAATCCAGACCCAAATAAATGTATCCCATGCAACTTTTAAAATAAAATTTAATATTATAATATTTAGTATAGGTATCTACGAGATTATAAGAGAATTTTCCAAGCAATGATAAGCACGGGATCACTCCAATTCTAAAGAACGATGGCAAAAAAGTGATATTCATTTGTGCTCACTGCTCACGTATTCTAAAAGAACAGATTCATTTTTTCCACCCAAACCAAACAAGTTTTAAATCATTTTCAAACTAATTTAGAAAGTTAAATATATTACTTCCGATAAAAATACGAAAGACAATAAACATATTAAAATAAGAAACAGGGAAACAAGGCTCCATGAGCGCAGAACTAAGTAACAAAACAATAACAGAGAACAAAATAATAACAAAAATGTCTTGAGATCAAAATTTTCAAATTGAAAATTAATAACAATAATAAAATATTATTTACAAAAGAATAATTACAAATTACATACTAACAATAATAATTACTACTTACCAATCCCATGGCCGGTTATTTTTTGGCTGCGTGTGGAGACGATGCTGGTCTTGTCTGCAGGAATGACCATTCCATTCCCGGACAGAATGACATTCCGCTTCTCTGCAGGAATGACCACATTCTCGTTATAGACCCCAGCTTTTACATAAATTCGAAATAAGTTTGGGCTGTTGTTCGGAATGGCCCCAACAGCCTCAGTGATTGAATGGTAATCACCAGTTCCATCAAGGGGCCACAGTTAGGTTCGGCTGAGCAGAAACTGTGGCCAAAAGGGATTGAAGAAGAAGAAAGACAATGACTGGAATGGAGATTTTGGGAAGAAGAAGAAGAAGAATAACTCAAGAGAAAATTCAAAGAAGAAAAATTGCAGTGTCCAGAGTCTGGTACAACGCAGACTTTATATTGAAAATCAATAGCTTCTCCCATTAATTAATTTTAAAACAAACTAAACCCAAAAACAGAAAATTAACAACTATTATACACAAAAGTAAAAAATAATATGAAATTTTTGGAAAGATAACAAGTCTGAAAATGATGGAATGCTCAAAAGAGCATCGGACAGATTAAAACAGAAATTTTAAAAAGGTAAATAAGAATAATTTCAAAATTACGGAAAAATAACAATAAGAATGATTAATTCAAATGTTAAAATGCTCAGAAGAGCATAAGGATAGATTAAAACAGACAATTTTAAGAAAGTAAATAAGAATAATTTTAACAATTACGGAAAATGAAAAATAAAAATAGTGTCTATTAACGTTAGAATGCTCAAAAGAGCATAAGGATAGGCTAGCACTTTGCACGACTATACTACTTAAAAAGGAGGTTGAATTATGAAATTATGAGTATTGGAGTACTCTGAAAAGTACAAGAGAATTTGAGCTAAAAAGAGATTTAGCCAAATTACATGTTTGGGTTTGGCCTAAATGGTATGGACTCAAATGGGAATGGCTCTAAAAGGTTTAAAAGAATTCTTTTAAACCTTTTAGAGCCCAAAGATTGGGTTTAAAAGGTTTAAATTTTTTTTTGACCCAAAACAGGTTTTTGGGTTCAAATGGTAATGGGTAGCCCAAAGGATGTCAATGCCCAAAAGAAAAAGAATGCTTAAAAAAAAAAAAAAAACAGATAAAATTAAAAAGATACCTTGTCATCGGCGCATAAGCAAGACGCTCGGCCTGTCGAAGCATATCATGATCTTTTGGCCTCTCCGGAAATCGGTCAAACAACCCTCATCGGGTCTTTGCGGGATCTGGTGGATGGCAATTGGTTCAACATATCTAACAGGATCTCGCCGGATCTGAAGGGGAAGTAAAGCGAAAATAGTCGTTTACCTGCGGAGAGGCCTAATTAGGAGTAATTGCACAAACGTCCCTTGAGTTTAGGCCTAATTACATGTATATGGATTTTTTTATCAAATATTACACAAACATCCCCTTCCGTCAGTTGACTTCCATCCAAACTAACTGTTGTCTAGATTTTTAGTATTAAAAGTCCAAAATACCCCTAGTTACTTATTTATGCTTTATTTTGTTCCCCTTAAAATAAAATAAATTATATAAAAATGCAAATAAAAAACTTTTAATTATATTTTTTTCAAACAAATTTTAAAAGACAAAAATATATAAAACAAAAAATTTAGACTTAAAAAAATTAGAAAAAATAATAAAGATAATTTTTAAGAAAAGAAATGAAGAACAGATCTTAAATACGTAATTACTGAGACTTGGATCCACAATCATGTAAAATAAAACTAGATTTTAAGTTTAACATAAAAATACAATCATTATTGATGATTCATAAACCAACAAATCACAATTATATTCAATTTTCAATCATCAATAGGATTCCATTCAAGCTACAAGATTTTTAGCAATAAATGAGATTCCACAATTATATTCAATTTTCAATTATCAATAATGATTGTATTTTATTATCAAAAATTTAAAATCTAGTTTTGTTTTACATGATTGTGGATTGAAGTCCCAACAATGGCGTATTTGAGATATATTTTCCATTTCTTTTCTTAAAAATTTTCCTTTATTACTTTTTCTAATTTTTTAAAAGTTTAAATTTTTTGTTTTATAGATTTTAGTCTTTTAAAATTTGTTTGAAAAATATATAATTAAAAGTTTTTTATTTGTATTTTTATATAATTTATTTTATTTAAGGTGAACAAAATAAAGTATAAATAAGTATCTAAGGGTATTTTGGACTTTTAATACTAAAAATCTAGTTAACAGTTAGTTTGGATGGAAGTCAACTGACGGTAGGGGATGCTTGTGTAATATTTGATAAAAAAGACATATGTGTGTAATTAGGCCTAAACTCATGGGAAGTTTGTGCAATTACTCCATTAATTTATTCTAAACTTAAGGTCCAAAGACAACCACTAAGGCACTAACTAATTGTTCCTTTGTAACAGGTTAAAAAGTTCTATTATATTCAACTCTACCAGCTTTACATGTGTATAGATGTCTTTTCTCCTCTTTTTTTTTTCTCTCTCTCTGAAAGGAACAAAGGGGTGTAAAAGTAGAAATATCTTTCTAGGTTAGGTGTCTCTTCTTCTGAAGCAGATTTGTTCATCGTTCAAAGTGGGTTTCTGAGATTAAGAAGTTAGTTGAGATGGGTGAGTCAGAAATTGCAAAGTTGTATGATAAGCTTTCTTTAGAAGATGCAGATGGAGAGGTTTTTGAGATGGCGGAAGAAGATCAAAAGGTTGGTGAGGTAGAAGTGGAATTATGTCTGGTAGGAAAGATTTTATCTGGTAAGAAAGTAAATAGGGAAGCTTTTAAAAATCTTATTCAATAGTTGTGGAATCAATTTGGGAGTGTTGAGGTAGAATTAGTGGGGATGAATATTTTTATGTTCCACTTCATTGATCAGCAGGTTAGGGATCGGGTTTGGCAAAGAGGGCCATGGTATTTTGATAAGTGTTTGATTGTTTTGGAGAAACCGGAAGGGATGGGAGATATATCCCAGCTGAAATTTAACAAAGTGAAGCTGTGGATCCAGATTCATGATGTTCCAATTATATGTATGAATAGAAGAACTGCAAGATGGATGGCTGAGCAGATTGGGTGTGTGATTGATTTGCCATCTGAGACAAAGGATTGTTGGGGCAAATTTTTGAAGGTTAAGGTTCAAATTGATATATCCAAGCGTTTGAAAAGATGGCTTCGATTGAAATTGGATAAATCAGGAAACATTGTTATGGTAAGTTTAAAGTATGAGAGGCTTCCCGAGTTCTGTTATGTTTGTGGAAGAATTGGGCATACCAGTAAGGATTGCTTTGATGCAGAGGCTAAGTCTGAAGCATTGTTGAGTGATTTTACTAAGTTTGGGTCGCGGATGAGAGCTGCAATCTCTGATAGATAGAAAATTCGTATTGAACAGCAAATTGAAGGAGCATCAAAGATGGAGAGAAGGGGGCAAGAGGGAAGAAGTGGGGTGAATGATGGTGGTCTTCAGATTCCCAGTTCTGGTTCTTTAATTACTCAGGTGGAAGGTCCAGCCGACATAGTTCAGAAGAATAAGGAAGATATTGTTGGTTTTCAGAATAATATCATTGCAAATAGTAGTGGGCTCGGGTCATCCAAGTCGCATGGGCTGAAGTTAAAAGGCCCATTAGAGGTGGTTCCAGTTCAAAGTAAGTCTTTAGTGGGCAAGGGAAAGGAAATTGTTGGGCCGGGATTGAGGTTAGATGTTGTTTCTGAGAGTAAGCTTAGTCCGGTTATTATTTCAGACAGCCCAATTGTTGTTGAGGAGCATATTGACGGAAGGGAGATGGTAATTTCTTCTCAGCCAGTTCTTCTTAATCCTCCGCAGAATTCTTTTGGCAGAAACTGGAAAAGAATGGCGAGAGAAAAGAATTCAGAGGTTGTTTCGAATGATCAATTGAGTTTGTTTCGTCATCTGCAAACAGTTAGTACTAAGGGCAAGAAGAGCACGAAAGGAAATTCTTCTAGTTCCAAGGGAAAGTCAAAATTTAATAATGCTGGGAAAAGGTCTTGTCTTGTGAGTTATTTTAATTCGGTTCAGTCTTCTTCTAAAGAAAGGGGGTCCATTTCCAGTTCTCTCAAACGGTGGGATATGAAATTTGGGAAAATAAAGTTGGTGTTTGGGTTGGCAGGGGAGAAAGAAGAGAAGAAAAAGGGAAGGTTTTCTGAGTCAGTTCAGGGGTTTGATAATTCGGCGGTGTCTGGTTTCCAGGCCCGCCAAGGGATATGATTGGGATAAGTTAGAATGTTCGGGGAATGGGGAATCCTCTGGCATTCTCAGCCTTGTAGAGGTTGATGAGGAAGTATTCTCCAAAGTTTGTGTTTCTGTCAGAGACGAAACTGGCAGGAAGTAAGGCAGTAAAATTTAGGGATTTGATTATCAATTATGAAGTGTTTTGGGTGGATAGTGTGGGGAATAGTGGTGGCTTGATGCTGTTATGGAGAAAAGAGTTGCAGGTCTCAGTTATTTCTTTCTCAATAGGGCATATTGATGCTAGATTTAAAATGGAAGATGGGTTTCTGTGGAGGTTTTCGGGTTTGTATGGAGATTCTTCTCCCAATAAGAGAGTGAGTTCTTGGTTGTTGTTACGTCGTCTGAGAGATGTTGACAGTCTCCCTTGGGTTTGTGGGGGAGATTTTAATGAAATTCTCTGTATGAATGAGAAGATGGGAGGTTCGGAGAAGTCTATTTCTGGTATGATTAGGTTTAGACAAGCTGTTGATGAGTGTGATTTGATTGACTTAGGATGTTCAGGTCCTAGGTTTACCTGGAATAATAAAAGAGAGGGAATGAGTAATATTCAGGAAAGAATTGATCGTTTTTTTACGAGTAATTCTTGGAAAGACAACTTCGAATATGTGAGGGTTGAGCATTTAGGATTTCACTCTTCAGATCATCGTCCGATTCAGGATTTCAAGTCCTTAAAAAAATCAAATTCATATTCAATTTAAACTCAAATAATTCAAAATAATAATAATAAACAAAAAAAATTCTCACTGATTTCAAAAAATCAATCAAACTGCGTTTGGCTGCATGAAATTCAACTACAGAATCACAAAATAAAATACTAATACTAATACTAATACTAATAATAATAAAATCCTGTGTATCTTCATTACCCAGTTTGAAATTACCACTTGCAAAGAAAAATGAAGCAAAAGCAGAGCAACCAGGGCATCCAGCAATCCAAAGCGAAAGAGGGACTTTCAAAGGGTCTTTTCGAAAAAAATAATAATAATAATAGAAAAACATAACTATGTATTTAAAAAAAAATATATAGAAAATTAAAGTTGATTAACATATCAAAAAACAAGGCAATTAGCAACTAAGTTCTACAGAAAATTGTAAAGAAAGGTTTACCAAGAACTTCTCGAATCACATTCTTGTTCATCTGGAACCCTTCCCCTAGCATTTTGAATAGAAAATCCTCCATATCCTTGTGCAAATGACCATCCTTGGATGGCTCCGGTGTCACTTCTTCTCCCCAAATTGCAGACATTGGCAATTCCTTTGAATCCAACTTCAATAGTTTGGTTGCTACACAAGAGCCATTAGCTGGTAGTGTAGGTTTAAAATAGTCTTTACCAATAACACTTGATACAGAACCTCCTGAAACTGGACGCCATTTTTTCTTCCTAACTTTGAACTTTTCATTTTCATGAGATTGATTCTGAGAGATATTATCATATGATATCTCCAATGATTCTTTACCCTTTGTCTCACCATCAGATGAATTGGTACTTGAGGTTGAGGTGCTTGTCCGCTTGTCATATAGAAATTCACCAACCAATTCTGCATTCCATCCTGAATTGCAATAAGCAAAAGCTATTTCTTGAAGGGTAAACGTAGAACCAAACGCATCAAACAAACCCTTCAATGCCTTTTCCTCAGTGTCATATGTTAATACGTTGGAGCTCGACACTTCCATTCCGTACACACTTCACAGAAAAATACAAGAAAAAAAAACATATCAGTAAACAATCTAGGGCTTAAATTAGACAAAAATAATTGGGTAATCAAAGAAAACTATGAGTGTTAAAACAGAACAAACAAGTCATTGTAATGAATATTGTATCAATTAATGCACAAACTCTTCCTATAGAAGCCAAATGACTTGCAAAAAGAGACTCCTTATCACACTTCTGTTCTAACATAAATTTTTCTTCAATCACCCACCATTCGTGATTAAATTCAGTTAATACAGCACGAAATTAAACAAGAGAAGCTAAACCCGCATGGAAAATCTCCAAATGAACAACACATCGACATCCAATCATGTCCAAATGTGATAAACCAAAATCAATACATAAATACCCAACAGAATAACCCCACGAATGCAAAATCACTCAAAAAAAAAAAAATACAAATTTCACCATTGATGCCACTGATTTTGCAGATCTTTGTAATTATCAACAATTCATTTCAAAAACCTAAGCAGAGTATAGTCAAAGACAAAAATACATATAAAAGATAATCAAAATTCCATTTCGAAACAACGCCATTTCAACAAACTTGAAACTCACTCCTTCAAATTATTTCTGATATGTCTTTGTATCCAGGAACAAAAACAGGAATGTCGATGAAGAAGGTCGTTTGAGGGGAAAAAAAGTGGAAATGGAAGGAAATGTACATTTTCCAGATCTGTAACATTGAAACAGCGGTAAAAATCACCAAAAACTCGCAAAAACACACAAGGAACGATCAAACCCTAACATTCATTATTACAATCATTTCATGACACAAATGTGAGAATTAAAATTAAAAGTACATACCTGAATCAATATGTATCGCAAATTGGTGATTAATCGAGTGAATTGTGGAGATCATGAACATGCAACAAGTTTTAGGGTTCGAATCCGACGTTTTCGATTTGAAACCCTAATAGATTTCTTTTAAATGGGAAGGGAAAATTACCAAAAGTGGAAATATAAGGAAATGGCACTTCCTAAGTTGCAAAGAGCAAAAATGTCCACTTTTGAAAATACTTGCAATAGTGTCCATTCTCAATGTTTCCTTTCCCTAAAATGTCCACTTGAGGTCCATAATACCCTTTTCACTAAAAGGGGGCAAAATGACCCAGAAGCCCCTTACAGGTATCGAATGACGAAACTGCCCTCTAAGGTTTTGGGCGCCAATCCAAAATATAATTTCCCTTTGAACGATTCCCCCTTCATCCGCCAATCGATCCAGTCGTACCCCAATCTTAGCTCATCCCCTCCCATCGCCCCTTCTTCCTTCTTGTTCTTCCTCGCCTACCAGCCCTATCATCGCCTCTTCTTCTTGGTCTTCCCCGCCTACCATCATCAACACAGACACTCTTCTCAATCCCGATTTCCACACACACCGAACCCAATCCCAATTCCTCTTTGAAGCTTGGGAAATCGACATTGTGGTCGTCTTGTGGGTCTTGGACTCCTTTCTTCGAACACACCCAATCCCGATTTCTCTTGGCTGGTTGGGCATTCGACATTTTGATTTCCAGTGAGAAATGGAAGGCAAAGGTGAGTGGTATTCAGTGAACTATTAATTGTGACAATGTCATTAATTGAATATTCATTTATTTTGTTGTTAAATATTTTGATCCTAACCCCACTTGTGCCCATTGAGCCTCATCCTTTAAGAGGACCCTTTGTTGTTTTTTTATAAGAAAATGTAATAATATATTGAATTGAATGTGGGGGTTGATACCATTGTTTTAGGAATTCCAGTGTTAGGATTTAGGAAGTCTAAAATGTGAGAGCAATGGGGCAAATTTTGATTCTGAAAGTATTTGATTGTTGCCCCGTAATTGTAGCTCTTCCTTTATAGTTTCTATACAGAAAATGTTTTTGGATTATTGTCTTTCTTTCTCTTTTGTGTTCCATACATCTAGTTTTTGGAGTGCATGTATAGGCTGGATTGTAATTCACCTTCGAATTGATGATGAGATTTGGATTTCAACTCTTGGAAAATTTGATGGTTAAAGGACACACACAACACAAGGCTAAAAGTGTTATATATAAAGCTATACAGAGGGAGAGTGAGAGAGTAGTAGTAGTAGTAGTTGTACCACACGAATTCACTCTGCTGCATTCTATTTCAACAAATGTTTATGCTACTAATTTTTGTATTGGTTCATTATCTGAATGAATGTAATATTCTTGCCAGGTCATACGGATTCAATGATTGCATTCTTAGTCCGTTGCAATGGTTATTGGAAGGGTAACCAGTTATTTGGTCCGACGACTTTTGCATGTTGTGTTTCCAAGAGTTTAAAGGGAATATATAGTGAAATGGTGGAAAAGTTGTATGGTCGGATTGGGGTATGTAGGGACAGATTTGATCTGAAGATTTCGTCACAGCTAACAGGAATTTCCTTACTTATTAATGCTAACGACGAGGTAAATTTTATCCTTATGCACAGCAAATCCGATTGGCCCGAAATTGATGTTGAAGTGGTCGAGAAATCTATAGGCGTACATGAAACTCCAAGAACGGCGAGAAACACAACATTAAACTTAGAATGTACTGTGTTGCCTTTTACACCCACCAATAATCTAAACTCCCCAGTTGGTACTTCACAATACAAATCAGTGAGTGGTAGTAACCATCCGCATGCGTCTGTTCCTTCACCTAACAGTACATCACCATGGGTTAATGACGGGACTCCAGCATCAACAAATAAGCATGCAGATGTGGATGACACAGATAGTTCTGAAACATCTGATACGGAGGATGACAGTCGTACTGACGATGATACTAGCAATGACCTAAATGGTGTTTCGGAAGTTCCCCAATGTGGTGGGCAAGCGGTAACCGGTGGTAGAGAAACCCCAACTGATGTTGAAGAAGAACAAGGAAGGGATAAGGGAGCACCCAACAGTTCTGCACCTTCTATTACATCACGGTGGACAATACCGGGGTCAGAACTCTACTCAATTCAACCCATTCGGCCGAAGGACTTTTTTGAAGACCAAGATCACGAAGGTCCATTATACAAAGGACAGATCTTCAAAGACAAGCAAACCTTGCAAGATACTTTAGGGAATTATGCATTTAAAGAGAGGTTTGGGTATAAGGTGTCACGATCGAACCATACACGGTTTCACGCAAGATGTAGAAAAGGAGACTGTGAATGGGTTATTAGAGCGGCAAAGTTGAAAAATGGGACCTATTGGCATGTTAAGTCCTTTGTTAAGGATCACACATGTGGTGATTGTGGCAACTACAATATGGATTTTACGCGAGTAAGTGCCCGTGTAATTGGTGAAATGTATGCTAGAAAATATGCCGATCCTGGACGCACAATCCGTCCTAAAGATATAATATCTGATTTTAGGGATGAACACGGCATAAACCTCTCATACAACAAAGCTTATAGATCCAAGACATGCGCTTTGCATAAGGCATTCGGCGATCCGTGGGAGTCATTTAAGATGTTACCTGCATTCTTTTACATGTTGGAACAATCCAACCCTGGGACTGTAACTAAGATTGAAACCGACTCTGAAAACCGGTTCGCCTTTGCATTCATGGCACTTGGGGCTTGTATAGAGGGATTCAATTCGGTTATTAGGCAAGTTATCGCCATCGATGCGACCCACTTGAAGGCCAAGACCAGAGGTGTGTTGTTAGTTGCGGTGTGCAAGGACGGTAACGAGATGATATACCCTTTGGCATTTGGGTTTGCTCATTCTGAGTGCACCGAGTCGTGGATATGGTTCTTGAAGCAACTTCAGAATGTGATCAAGTATCCTGAACGTGTGATGTTAGTTTCGGACCGGCATGCGGGTATCTTTGTGGGCATGGAAGCTATTTTCCCCGATGTAGCACATGGGGTATGTGCATACCACTTGTCACAAAATCTGAAAAGATTTTGCAAGCAACGGGATGATGTGATCAAGCTTTACTTCCGTGCAACGTACATGTACCGTGTTGAGGAATTCGACCATGAAATGGCAGAGTTGAAAACCACCCACCGTAAGGTTTATGATGAGCTTCTAGAGGTTGGGGTAGAGAAGTTTTCACGTGTACATAGTCCTAGAAAGAGGTACCATATGATGACTACCAACATTGCAGAGTCAATTAATTCTTGTCTACTTGCAATTCGGAAGTTACCTATCACATCTATTGTAGAATTTATCAGAGATTTGTTGCAAAGGTGGTTCCACGACCGTCGGAGCAATGCACGTGAAATGCCTACATTCTTGACTCATTATGCAGACCTACACATCAAACAGAGGGTATTACCATCAGAACGATGTGAGGTTCACCCCATTGACTTCCATAGATTCAAGGTAGAAGACAAATGGGAAGGAGCGATTGTCGACTTGGAAAAACGTTCATGCTCATGCCGTGAATGGGATTTAGATGAATTGCCGTGTATTCATGCCTTGGCGGTTGCTAGGTATGCTTACAAAATTTAAGTTACTTTTAATGGTTGTTCGACCTGTCACTATTTAATTATAATAATAAAATCTTTTTCTTCATCGTGTGGTTTGTACCAGGATTAAAGGTATGTCTATCAACGGATTATGTAATGACTTTTTCACAACGGGATGGCTGCAACATGCTTACGCCATGGCTGTGAATCCTGTTCCGAATCCTGAAACATGGGATCTTCCTGATGTAGTTCGTGATCGCATTGTATTGCCATGGTTAAAAAGGAAGCAATCAGGAAGACCAAAGAAGTCAAGAACACCTTCTGCTGGGGAGAAACGAAAGAAACAAACATGTTCGAATTGTGGTGCAATTGGACACAATAAAAAAAATTGCCCGAAACCCTCAAGTATGTCCAGCACAAGCAAACCAGCAAAAAAACCACGTACTTGTAGCATTTGCAAGAAAGAAGGACATAATAGACTAAAGTGCCCAGATAGGCCATCAGAGCCCATTTTGAAAGACACGGAGAAAGAAGCAGTCCTTCATGCATTGCAGGAACCAATTTTGGAAGGTTAGAAACTTCACATGTATCAGTTGGTTCTTTCAGTTGTTGTAAGTTTATGTAGTTAACTTTTTTTTGTGGTAACTTTTAAAAACTTGATATGTATCACATGTATGAGTAGGTGTTGCCTGTATGTGTGTCATACTCTTTGTTTTGACTTTTAAATGTTGTTTTGAGGCTGAATCTATTTTTTTTTCGTAGGATATATCTGATTTTTTTTTTCTTTTTTACACAGATGAAGAAGCAGTCATTCATGCTTTTGAGGATTCCTCAATTTTCGAGGGTTAGAAACTTGATATGTATCTCTTTTTAGGTGGTAGAAATGGAAAGAAATTTGTAACCCGATTGATGTACGTAAGTTTTATTTTTTGTTTGTGAGCCCCCTCCCCTGTCTCGGAAGGTCAAAACTTGATATATGTAATGTTGTTTGTGCTGACCCCATGGTGGTGTAATACCCCTATTTCTTTGAAGTTATTCATATCTGCAGGTCAATGTTAATAATCTCAGGCCTTTATAAGTATTCCCAGGCTGAATGATAATATTCCCATGCCATATTCACGTATTCCCGGGCTTTAAGCATACACAAGACTAACAGAAAGGGTCCAATTCCCACCAGAGACAAATGCGACTTCATTTGTGACTTTAATGAAATCGCTTCTAAAGTAGCATTCCTCTCGGTTTTTCGTTTTGTCTAATTCGTAATTTCACGAGCTTCATATTTTAATTTCCCAGGCTTAACGATAAAATTCCTAGGCCGTATTTACGTATTCCCGGGCTTTAAGCAGACAGAAGACTAACAGAAAGGGTCCAATTCCCACCAGAGAGAAATGCGACTTCATTTGTGACTTTGATGAAGTCGCTTCTAAAGTAGCATTCCTCTCGGTTTTTTGTTTTGTCTAATTCGTAATCTCACGGGCTTCATATTTTAATTTCCCAGGCTTAACGATAAAATTCCTAGGCCGTATTTACGTATTCTCGGGCTTTAAGCATACACAAGACTAACAAAAAGGGTCCAATTCCCACCAGAGTGAAATGCGACTTCATTTGTGACTTTGATGAAGTCGCTTCTAAAGTAGCATTTCTCTCGGTTTTTCGTTTTGTCTAATTCGTAATCTCACGGGTTTCATATTTTAATTTCTCAGGTTTAACGATAAAATTCCTAGGCCGTATTTACGTATTCCCGGGCTTTAAGCATACACAAGACTAACAGAAAGGGTCCAATTCCCACCAGAGTGAAATGCGACTTCATTTGTGACTTTGATGAAGTCGCTTCTAAAGTAGCATTCCTCTCGGTTTTTCGTTTTGTCTAATTCGTAATCTCACGGGCTTCATATTTTAATTTCCCAGGTTTAACGATAAAATTCCTAGGCCGTATTTACGTATTCCCGGGCTTTAAGCATACACAAGACTAACAGAAAGGGTCTAATTCCCACCAGAGTGAAATGCAACTTCATTTGTGACTTTGATGAAGTCGCTTCTAAAGTAGCATTCCTCTCGGTTTTTCGTTTTGTCTAATTCGTAATCTCACGGGCTTCATATTTTAATTTCCCAAGCTCAACGATAAAATTCCTAGGCCGTATTTAAGTATTCCCGGGCTTTAAACATGGCATGGGGGATGACAAATCCCAAACAAACAATACAAAACAAACAATACAAAACAAATTTATATTTTTATAGCTAACCCCATACATAATGTTTCCCGCTTTAAACAACTGTCACAAAAACACTAAAACACATAGTCATCCCTTTCCTTGCCATTAGGATATAATTCCCTGGGCTGAGGTTACCATATCTATTAACTAGCCTTATGTTAAGAAACAACTGTACAAACAGACAAAAACATACAGACGGTCCCTATTAAGATAAGAAAAACAAAGAAATACATGAAATTAATCATGAAACTAACAAAAAAGGTTCAAAAAAAGCAACTAAACCATTAACTAAAAAAGAACACCCCCTAGGTGCCCAAAATCTATGGACCCGAGAGTGGTAAGGTGGTCTTAGGATCTGCCTTCTGCAGGGTCTTCTCTATGGCATTGGTCTTACGACGCCCATAACGAATGTGGAGGCCTGAATCAACTAAAGCCTTTTGAAAAGCATCCATCCTATGATTAAGATTAGCAAACTCTGTCATGTTGGCCACCTGGTTGGCATCCATCTGTACATGCAGACCTTGAACAGTCTTTAGAATCTGATTCAACGCTGGCCCGTGATCACGTCCCTCTGCATGTGGATCATCTCCAAGGTCCTGCTCATTGTAGTCCACGTCCTCTGAGTCGTCCTCCTCGGATAAGTCATCCATGTCATCCTCATTCACACCCCTTGGAATTACAAGTGGAGGTAGTCCTCTACGCCTAGCAATGTCATTGTAACCTCTCTTGCCTAGGTTTCCTGTTGGAGAAATCATGGTCCATCCTCCTCGATGCACATCAATGCCGGCCTCCTCACAAAAATGGGTAATTAAACAAGGGAAAGGTAGTGGGCCAACAGTAGATTTTCCAGCTTCGATCATTCGTTTCATGATAATCTGCCCTACATCCATCAGGCTGAGATTCTTTGCACAGAAAAGATAACGGGCATCCTCACAACTCACCTGGGTGCGGTGTGTGGTGGGCACCAAGGAGAAACTAAAGAACAAGTACCAAAAGGAAGCCTCTATCTTCAGTTCGTTGTACAAAAGGGGAAACCGATAGTCATTCCACACACGACAACCATCTATCCTCAAATCAGCAGCTAATTGCCCATTAAAGGGCTCAAATAACTCATGCATTGGAAGGCCTTCAACCAACTGATCGAGGTCTTCTACCGTGTCAAACCATTGGTTAATTTTAGTGGCTGTAATCAGGACTTCCTTCCCTTGGACAATCACTGGCATCCCTTGGTTAAACTGAGACGTCATTGCAAAATAAAACTCACGAACCAATTCTAGTGCCGCCTTGTTTGGGGTCCTCACAAAACCCCTCCATCCCATAGTATTTACTGTCTCTGATATCCAATTTGTACCAAAAATGTCCAAGTTTATACCCCTTTCCGGCCAAATTTTTCTATTACCAAAATTAGCCCATCTTTCTGGAAAATACGGGGTTGGGGGCTCCGTCGATGTGCTTCTCTTGCCCTTCCCTTTGGGTGACCGCATAACGGTATTTCGTTTTCTCTTTCTCGAAGGCTTACCACCATTCCTAGCAACTTGCTTCCCCTTACTACCCCGTCTTCTACTATTTCCCATCTCCAATTGATCACCAAAAAATACCACCACACAACAAAACCCAGAAAATAAGAATCTTTATGCTTCAATCTACCACATCAAGAGAGGATTAAGCCTTCGAAATACCTTATGTTGAAGACCCACTGTTGTCTTTGTTGTTGGGAGTGATTTGATGTGAAAATGGTGGAAAACTAAACGTGGTGAAGGAAGTGAGAAAAGGCTCCTTCGTCGGGGCTGTCATTGAGTGGAAAAAGCCAGCAAATGACTTTTGACAGTAACCCTAACTTATAACATCCAAAACGGCGTCGTTGCATTTCACATATACAAAACCGCCTAAACGGCGTCGACGCAAATGGCTATAATTCGAGGGCCTAAAATATTATTCATGGGCATTATAAAATACTGGCAGGCCCAATACAAAAATTCCTGGTGTAACTATTTAATTTCGTAGGCCTAACATATGCATTCACGGGTTGAAGGATATAAAACAACTATCACACAAGAAAAACATAAAGCTTAATTCCTGGGCGTTAGGAAACCATTCTCAGGCCCAATTAAATAATTCCCGGACTTAATCAAAATTACAACTTTCACACGATTGACAATACAGTGATAAAGGGAAATTCTCGGGCGTTACGATATAATTCCCGGGGTTTGACATATTGGAACAGTTGTCATTAGTGACTTTTCAGTTCTCAATTAAAATGAATGTTCAATTTCCACATTGGAAGTTACAGTGACTTTTCAGTTTTCTATGAAAATGAATGTTCAATTTCCACATTGGAAGTTACAGTGACTTTTCAGTTTTTTATGAAAATAAATGTTCAATTCCCTTTCATTTTCATTAGGATCCAATGGTTCATTTATGACTTTTAAGTTTTCAATGGAAATTAAAATTTATTGATTTAAAGTTACATAGGGTAAAGTTGTGACTTTTGCAATTTTTATTGAATTGTTAATTTGAAAAGGTGAATTTGCAATGCTGTCGGTTGGGTAATCGAGGGTAGATAATCTAGTTCTACTATAAATATCCCATCTAGGGGGGCCTTACTCACTTCAATCTTCAATTTTTTTTTAGGCCAGTTTAACAAGTTGAAATGGAAGGAAACGGTAGAGGCATTGACAACACCCACAGGGTAAATTCCATTTTCATATGTCTACATGATCGGATTGCAATTGCTGAGGACACTGTCCTTCAAGAGCGTGCAAATGCTGAACGCCTAAGAGTTGATTACAGTGTTTTGATGGGGAAGTTTCAGAATCTGGAAGCAGAAATTATCAATCTAAATGTTCAAATCGAAGCCCGGGACAACGAGCTCAATGGACTGTATCAACTTGTTGAGAAATTGCAACAACAGTTGATGGATTTCAATATTCCGCCATCTACCTGAAGACATCTTCCTGCCATTGAAGTGCATATTTTTATGTTTTCATGTTTTTCCTTTTTTTTTTTTATATATTCATATGTTGTACCCCCTACCGTTATTAAAATAATGAATCTAACAATTTATGTTATGTTTTCTTTGCCTGTTTGTAGATAATTACTAAAATACATAACACCGGAACTCTACAACAGGGGGGGGGGGGGGGGGGGGGGGGGGCATACACATGTTAAACATAAGAACATAACAGGTTTAATAATAATTAAAACACCATAACCCTAACTTAAACATAGTGGCAGCCAAACACCTTTCACACTTTAAACAATCTTGCCGACTATCACTCCAACAACAAAAACAAATACAAATAACAACAGCATCACTCCAGTGCTTTGACTCTTCTTCGATACCTTCTCTTCAACATTCAGAGAATATTCAGAAGAGTAACGGCTTGAATGTTCGAAAAGGTTGCTTTTAGCTTTATATGCTTCATCAATTGAGTTAAACTTCTTGTAAGAAGCTCTTGGAAAACCATCCACTTGTTCATGACATTCAGGCCAAGAATTAAATATACCGGTTTTCCTTCCTTTGAAAACAACATAAACACAATTTTTCCCCATTGCAAACAGCACACTTTATATCTGTAAATTGATTATATTTCCACAAATTATAATTAGACAATGAATGTTTGACTTTGTATACGAAGCTTATATTGACAACAACAACACAAAACTGGTATACCAATGAATTTGGTTTCACAAAATCAGTTATTTTTAAGAAATGTAAAAATTAAAGTTTAATTTTTAGTAAACAGGGAAATATTTCACAAACAAAAACCCTTCACAGTGATTAAAAATAAAAAAAAAAGGAGGAAGACCAAAACACGCATAATGTAGGCTGATTATATTAGATCTGAGAACTTGTTTTCAGAAGAGAAAAATCGTGTTTCAGACCCTAGAATGAAGAATGAATTTGTGTGGCAAGGATATGTATAACTTATGAAGATTGTTTACCTGCGAATCTTCTTCTTCGTGAGGAAGGGTCTATGGGAGGTCCCAAAAATGAGAAGCAACTAAGTTCGCTTTCAACTGGATACAAAGCAAAGAAAGAAGAAGATGATTTAGTCGTCTGTTCACCCGTGAAGAAGTGGCACTTTTCAGGTTTAGGTTTTCGATTTCAGACCACGCGAAGAAGAAGAAGAAGTTTTCGTTTTTTTCCTTTTTAGGTTGTTCAATGTTGGAAGACTCATGAAGAAGAAGATTTACTTGGATCGGATCAAGCAATTAATTAAGAATAAATAGGAATAAGATGATTTAGTGGGATCCAGCTTTTGATCCACTACAGGCTTATCATTTCACAACATGTGGCAAGTTGTTTATTATGCCCGGGATAAAGTCGTGAGGCCCGGAATACATCGGAAACCCAGGGAATGACATCCCGGTCCACAATGTCTTTTGTTTTTATTAAATAAATTTTATGACAAATTTAAAAAAATTTCCGACGTCAAAATTTGTTTTCCACGAGCGGTGGCCAATCATTGGGTAAGTCTTACACAATATAGAGTGTGTTCGTGACAGAAACGCTAAGTTCCAGAGGGAAAGTAAAAAAAACCCCTGAATACTTTACTTCTATAATGATAGTGTACATGGACCAATTTGAATGGAGTTGGTTGGGGAAGATGTATCCGACCGTTCGATGTTCTCCAAATACAAGGTAAACTTTCCCCTTCAAGCCGTATCCCTATTGACTGTCTTGATCGGCGATAACGGTATGGGACCCACACGATCGGATAGACGGTTGGTATACTGTTAGGCCCGTGATAAAACAATAAAGGCCGGGATAAAGTCATTTTGAAGCCCGCAACATGGAGCTGAATGAGTGCTTTGGCTTTCTAGACAAGTGGCGAGATATGATTGGTTGAGGCCTCAAGATTGTGTTGTTTGACTTTGAATTTCCCATCTCTACGCCCAAAAACAAATTTTAGGTTTTCCCACACTTTTTTACTCAGTTTCCCAGGCCCTAATAGAAATTCCCTGGCGCAACAGTATGAAGAGTTCTTCAGCTTTTGGTCCACTATATGCGTATCACGTGACAACACGTGGCAAGTTGTTTATAATGCCCGGGATAAAGTCGTGAGGCCCGGAATACATCAGAAAGCCAGGAATGACATCCCGGTCCACAATGTCTATTGTTTTTATTAAATTTAAATTTTATGACAAATTTAAAAAATTTTCCAACGTCAAAATTTGTTTTCCACGAGCGGTGGCCAATCATTGTGTAAGTCTTACACAATATAGGGTGTGTCCGTGACAGAAACGCTTAGTTCCAAAGGGAAAGTAACAAAACCCCTGAATACTTTACTTCTATAACGATAGTGTACATGGACCAATTTCAATGGAGTTGGTTGGGGGAGATGTATCCGACCGTTCGATGTTCTCGAAAAACAAAGTAATCTTTCCCCTTGAAGCCGTATCCCTATTGACCGTCTTGATCGGCGATAACGGTATGGGACCCACACGATCGAATGCACGGTTGGTTTACTGTTAGGCCCGTGATAATACAATAAAGCTCGGGATAAAGTCATTTTGAAGCCCGCAGCATGGAGCCAAATGAGTGCTTTGGCTTTCTAGACAAGTGGCGAGATATGATTGGTTGAGGCCTCAAGATTGTGTTGTTTGACTTTGAATATCCCATCCCCATCTGTACGCCAAAAATCAAATTTTAGATTTTCCCACACTTTTTTACTTCAGTTTCCCAGGCTGTAAGAGAAATTCCCTGGCTCAACACTTTGAAAAGTTCTCCAGCTTTTGGTCCACTACAGCCTATCATGTGACAAAACGTGGCAAACTTTTGACAATGACCATGGTGTTTGTATTTTTTATTATATTTTAATTTTCATAACAAGGGGCAACAATCCCAATTTTGTAGATTGGGTTCGACAGACAAGGGGACAAGGGGGGTTATTTCGGACATGTAGTTTTAGGGGCTGTGTTATGCCATTTCCACTTTCCACCTTTCCCACTTTCCACTTTCCACTTTCCACTTTCCACTATATAGTGTTATAGCGTTATAGTGTGTTAGTGACATCAATGCAGGTATATACCCCCCTCCTGAGAAAAGATATTCCCAGGCACAAAATAAATATTCTCGGGCTTAGGAGATAATAATTGTTTTTTTTTTTTTGATATATAACAACCAGTAAAGTAACACACGAAACCAAATAACAACAAATTACAAAAAGCCTCTCTCTAACAGATACAAGAGTTGCACATGCTAACTCAAAAGCAAAGGAATTTTCAGATTGAAACATTGCTAAGCTCTTAATAATGCCAACACTAGTACACAACAACTTAATATCATTCACTAGAAATTTAGATTCCCCTTCAATAGGGATCGAATCATTGAGAATAGCCACTAATAATTGTTAGCGTGGAAAATATACATATTCCTAGGCTTTGCATTTTAAAACATGGATTATATTTAAAAAAAAAAAAAAAACCACACAAAACTTAAAAAGACATCCAGATTCCAAAAGAGTCGAATTTAAAAAGTCACAATAATTCAAGCCAATTGACCGCAATCAGCGATCATTACAGGCTTGGAGGTGAAGCCAGAATTGGAACCGACTTTCTGGACGGCCTTCATGATGTCAAATCCCTCAACGACAATGCCAAATACGACGTTAGTGCCATCGAGCCACTCGGTCTTCGCGGTTAAGATGAAAAATTGGGAGTTGTTGGTTCCTGGACCAGTATTCGCCATGGAGAGGATCCCAGGACCGATGTGCATGTTTACGAAATTTTCGTCGGCAAAACTATCACTGTAGATGGACTCGCCTCCAAGTCCGTTACCTTCAGTGAGGTCTCCTCCAATGACCATGCTCCTGGGTATCACGCGGTGGAAGGTCGTGCCCTTGTAGTGGAGTGGCTTCCCGTTTTTACCAATTCCCTTCTCCCCGGTGCAGAGAGCCCTAAAGTTCTCTGCAGTTTTAGGGGTACTGTCGGAAAACAGCTCGATCACAAGTCTACCCGCTGGTTCGCCGCCGATGGTGAGGTCTAAGAATACTCTAGGGTTCGCCATTTTCTCCTGAATCAAGAAGTGAAAAACAAGAATAATATAGAGTAAATGATAAAGATGTTTAACTGATGAAGATTTTTTACCTGCAGATGCGGACATGAGGATGAGTATGTGGGTGGAGTTTTGCTTTCAACTGGTATACTATGCAAAGTAGGAGAAGCTCGTTTGACAGAAGAAGAGGAAGGAAGTTTGTATTTAGGTGGTTTGATCCCACGTGAACAAAGTACAGATTTTGTGGGATCCAGCCTTAAAAGAAGAACCCCAGATTTTGTGGGATCAGGCTGTAATCCACAAACACCTATTATGTAAAAACACGTGCCAACAATGTTATCACAAAGCCAAGCCTAAGATTAGAACATATATGTAGAGCCAAGGAATGTTACCGTAACGCCTGAGAATTATTGAATTGCGCCTGAGAATTTAAATCTGAAGCCCAAGAGATTAGCATGTTGAAACTAAACAACCCAAGATGCAAGCGAATTCAGCAGAGACTTTATTGAAGTCACATTTGTAGTCGCATATGGATCGGCTGCACGTATGGTTGGTGTCATATATTTTTACCACGTCAATAAAGTTGGAGAGACCTAGAATGTTACCGTAAAGACTGAGAAAACGTTGTTTGCGCCTGGGAAATTGATATCTGGAAGGAGACAAGTAGGAATACATATGTAGAGCCAGAAATTTAAGGGGAATTTACAATTTGCCCATTTGTGAAAATATCAAGTGCCATTGCCCTACGAATTGCAGGTATATCTTTTTGGGCAAATTCATTCGTCCACGGTAATCTACATCCGGAGAGTATTAATTCAGCATACTTCAACATGAACACACCACAACTATAACTGCAACATGTTAAGATTAAACAAACATATAAGATTGTTAAGGGGAATGAAGAATTTGTGCAAATGAAAATAAAGGAAAGAACAATACCCATCATTTTGTTGGGGAATCAAGGTGGGTTTGATGTTTGTAGCAGTGAATGCACTAGTGTGAGGATTGAATTTTGTTTCTGCATAGTAACCCGAGTGCTTCAAAATGGACGGCAACAAGTAAAGTAGGCATCTGATGTCTTTCAACCGCAAGTCATTGTTACCTTTGCGGGGCCACAGTGAATCATAGAGATGAACTTCTCCATTCTTTAGCATTACTTGACAAAGGACCCAATGATTTCCAGTGTTGCATGGTATCAACACCTGTGTATACAATACAAATGTTATGCCCACGTATATAATAATTGTTGACCACATTATGAATGAAAGTTGAAAGTGAAACCATACTTACAGATTCCATTTTCCACCAGGGGTCAGCATAAAGAAGCTCGTGACCGGAAACAACTTGTAGCCAATCCGTGTCTGGTTCGAATTCCAACGGATTGAATTCCGGATACTCTTCCCAAACCTGGACCACTGGAGGCGGTGAATCCTTCTTTTTGTTGCCCCTTGTTGTTTTACTGTCTCCTTTTTTCCGCATTTCTTTCACTTTTCCATCATTAGCTTTTTCCTGTTCACTCATCTCAACCTCTTGTATCGCCCTTTCAGTATCCATATTCTCCATTAGAAAATCCCATCTCCTTTTTAGGTTCACCTGTGTAATGATTTGAATTACAAAGTTAGAAATTAAATGGAAATAATTACAAGTTCACCATTAATGTCTAAAGCTTCTATGGAATATGTAAATTAATTCCCTGGGCTAAGTTATCTGCCATTCTAAATGTATGGATGTTACTTACGAAAAATGTGACGTTGACTAATGCGATATTCTGCAGGTAGTTCACATCTGGAGTTGAACGCCTCCTCCACAGAACGTCAAAGTAGCTGTGTATGTGCTATGGAAAAAAAAACGATAAACGTTAACCATTTGACCTAATATTAGTATATATTTTGTGATATATACCATTGAAACAAATCCATTCAGAAAAATGCCCAACAAACAGTTAATTTGCAAATGATATAGAAGACGAGGGAAATTTCAAAACAACTTACCATATCCGATATCAGTTTTCTTGGGTCCACCAGCTCTTTGAAATGATGATGCTCCATTAATTGGATTTGCCCGGTATATAGACTGTTAATTGTGAACATTACTTAATTGATATTGGGAAAACAAATTCATAAATTAATACATTATACTAGGAATAGGAAAGAGAATATTAACGAACCCTTACCAAGTGGGTTGTTTGGTCTTCAAAAAGGCCGTGAACTCAACATCAGTTACTTCGCCTTCGGTGGAAGGTTTGTCCAAACCACTTGATTTCAATCTTTTCCTCGCCAAGGGATTAACCCATTCTTGGCACAGAAACCTTGTTCGCTTTCTGCTCCTAGCCTTGTCCCGATCCTTGTATGTCACATTTGGGTTTGCCACTTCATAAGCTACAAGACTTGGGGAAGCGATATCATCCAAATTTATGGAGTGTTGGACAGAATTCTTTGTCAACGGTTGTGTCTCCTGAACTTAATGCAATTGTTGACACATTCATTCATCTCCTTCATCTCATTTTCATCAAGAATACTTTGGCTGTCCACATCCTAAAATGTACAAAGATATTAAATCACTGGAATGCAATTGATAAACATACAAAAACTTGATGACAATATATACCTCAACCATTTTTGAATCATGTAGAGCATCACTTTTTTCCACTACTTTGCACAAAATCTCACGATCAACATCCTATATTCACAAGTATAAGTAATCCATTAATGACTAAAGTATCATAAACAGAAAAAAAAAATGATTAGATTAGTACCAAGTTTAGGGGTTGGCAATATATTACCTCTTCAGAAATCTTGTCATTCTTTTGTTTGCTTCTTGCTAAATTTTCCTCTGTTGATTTCTTGGCCGGTGTATCTCCAACCTTCATTTCTTCTCTGTTCTCTCCTGCCTTGATTTCTTCTCTTTTATCTCCAGCCTTCATTTCTTCTCTTATCTTAGTAAGTTCTGCTGTAAAATAAGATTTCTGTCGTTCCTCGCTTGCCGCAATTAATTTCGCAGTATTTGAATTGCTTTCCTTAATCAGCGAAGCAATAGCTAAATAAAGGTCGGCAATGGTGGATGGCGGAATAGCAGTCTGAAATGTAGACTGCAATGACCAAAATATGAGTGTCAACATTTACAACATAACTACAATAATCAGTGGTACAATGAAACTGTCCTATATAATATTCCTTCGCTTTTTACAAATATATCCTGCTAACCCATACATATGTCTACATTTTGCTCCTCACCCATCATTATAATAATGCTACATGAAATGGAAAAGAATTGTGGCAACAAAATCATTTAGTGTACCATCCAACCCCTCCCCAAAACCCCCCACCCCCACCCCCTTCTCCTTACTAAGAGACACTAAACTATTATAATAAACTACACTAAATAGTTTCAGATGTAGAGCCAAGTAGGAATACATATGTAGAGCCAGGGAATATTATAGTAAGGCCTGGGAATAATTTCATTGGGCCAGGGAATTTAAGATCTGAAGCCCGTGAAATATAAATTTGGAACCACAGAGACCGAGAAGCATGTGACTTTAGATGTGACTTCATTTTAAGTCACATTTTAAGTCGCATATGGATCCTGTGAGAAATTAGCATTTACCATTTACTCTTGTGTGAGATGTTTTGTGGGATCCTGTGAGTACATATGTAGAGCCCTAGATATTTGTGGTAAAGAACAAGAAAATCATTTAGTGTACCATCCAACCCCTCCCCAAAACCCCCCACCCCCACCCCCACCCCCACCCCCTTCTCCTTACTAAGAGACACTAAACAATTATAATAAACCTACACTAAATATTCTCATCAAATTAAATCGTACCTTGTGAGTTTGGAAATCAGTATCTTCAAACAACTTCTTCCTAGATGGGGGATCATCCGGTGATCTCACAATGGATGATGTTGTACGGTTGTACATAGATTCATCCCCACCATCCACTTTATAATTCTGATCATGGTCCTCATCAGAACTAACCTTCTCTTCATTTTCAATTACCTTTTGAGCTGCCTCTAACAAACCCTTCCCCTTGTGTATCAGTGGGCCACACACGTAGTCCGGCGTCAACGACTTATAGTAATCCGTCCCCTTCTCATGTCTCGTAACCTCCCAAGGAAAAAATGACATCTGCATGTGTAAGGAGCCCCAAAATCAATCTTATGGACTTACATTGTAACAATTCGGTATTATTATAAAACTAATAAAACGAAAACTATTGAAATACACACCGATGATATGAATCTAGATTCGATATTGGTAACCCTTTTATTGAAATCCCATCTGTTAAAACGTGGATACCCGGTACGGTACTGTGTACCGACGACATTCGACAATCGAGTTATTCTCTCCACAGCCCATACCTATTTAATTAAATATCATACAATGTTATTCTATTGTTATATACATGAATATTGTGTGTAATGTACAAAGGGACGAGAAAATATAAGTCATACCTGAAATGGTAGAGTAAACCCAAATATATTTAGGGTATGCTTCTTGGATTTCTTCTTTACAGGCACCTCAATTTCCGGGAGTTGCCCTCCTTTGTTTTCATCGACGCCCCCTTCTTGCCCTTCTATTTGTTTGTTCCCATCCACTTCTTGCCTTTCACTTTCTTTGTTCTCTTCTCCAACTTCCTCTTCTCCTTCTATTTTCTCATCCACTTCTTGCCCTTCCGTTTCTTTGTTCTCTTCTCCATCTTCCTCTTCTCCATCTTCTCCATCTTCTCCATCTTCTCCTTCTATTTTATTTTTCCCCCTTCCCCTTCCTTCTGCCTCTTTCTTCTTCTCTTCCTCCTTCTTCTTCTCTTCCTCCTTCTTCTTCTCTTCCTCCTTAGTTGTATCTCTCAGTGTGTGAATGTGTAGCTGTGTAAATCTCTTCAGCCAAAACAGTGTAATACTGTTGTAAGGACCTCTATTTTGTGATTGGCTTATTTCATGACATACCACATTGGGGATGATTGTGTTGTGGGTAGCTTAGGTCATCTTGATGATTATCAAGGCAAGCTTCCAAGCATCCCGGTGACTTCAAGATCAAGAGCTTCAAAAGGTATATCACTTGACTTGGTTCTTGAAGAGATTAGGTGCACACACACACTTGCATGCATCTTTATCTATCTTGCATTTGTTATCATGCATATGTGTTTCATTGATTTGTGCATCTATGTCTTTTAGCACACACTCACTTTCATTGCATTTTTATGATTGCATTTGTGGTTCTCGTAATTGTGTGCTTATATGCTTTATCATCACACTTATGCATTTTCATATATTGCATATCTTTTGTGTGTCACATGCTTGGTGATTTTTCATGATGTTATCCTTTCCCATGCATGTTATTTATTCACAACCACACTTGCACTTCATGTTAGTCTTAAGTGTGGTGTAATTCGTTTCCGTTTGTGTGATCGGAAATGTCCGCGCTTGCACGATGGTGTGCATGTCTTAGCGCGATGGTTGACCACTTGAGAAGGACTCATTCTTCTCTTGGATAAGTGTTAGATTTGGTTTGGTTGATTGGAGTAAAGTGTCTAGGTTCAAAATATTGGATTTCAATGATTTAAATGTTTTTCAAAACTGACCTTTGTATGGTCTTGTGACCATAACTTTTTACACAAAGTTTTAAATTGAGTTTTGTAAAATTCTGGACAAACTAGACACTCATACCTTTCCAACGATATATTATTCGTAATATTTCATGACCGTTTGGATTGGTTTTGAAATCTCCAAAGTGACCACCAAAACAGGGCAACTCTGTTGTTGTCCGTTTCTGACCTTTGGTCACTCCATTGACCATAACTTTTTCTACAGACATTGAAATGTCATTCCATAAATTGGAGTAGAAAGTAGACTTCCATACCTTTTCAACGATATATTATACGAAAGGTTTCGATGTCATTTGGTCATGTTTTGAGTCGCTTGAAAATCAGGTGCATTTTTTTGCGCCCTGTTCTGCGGGCAAGGGCGCAGAAATAAGGGCGCAGAACAAGGATCAGAATTCATACTCTCTGTCCTCTTTTCTGCGCCCTTGGTTTTTGCGTTTAGGGGCCGCAAAATTGTCAGGTGCATTTTTGCGCCCTTGTTCTGCGGGCAAGGGCGCAGAACAAGGGCGCAGAATCAGCGTTTCTTTTGCAAACTTTTCAAAACGACGTCATTTCATCTAGGGGTCCTATATAAGTATCATCTTCTTCCTTGCTCGTTTCAAAGAGCTCAAAATCAGACCTTAGAGTGAGAAACTCAAACCCTAGAGAGAGAAAGCTTCAATCTTGCTTCTTTAACTCTCCAAACCCAAAACCCATGTGCATCTAACATGTTTCATGCATCAATCTTCCATGGGTCTTCTTCATTTATGACTTGGTAAGTAGAACAAACACTACATCTTCATTTATTGTTCTATCTTAGTCAAGACATGTCTTTTATTGCTTAGTTTAGCAAATCTTCACTCTTATTGCATATTTAGTGAAGTTATGACATGATTGGGTTTTGTTTGTGGTAGCTTACATGATTAGGATGATTTTCCCTAAATAGCTAACCCTAGAACATTCTTGTACAATTGATTGTTGATTAGGTTGATAGATTAATGTCTATTTATCTAGTCAAGCTTAATTGAATGTTCTTGTGGATTTAATTGACAATTATGTTGTTAGAAATTCTCTACAACTAATTGAGTTCACATGTTTGGACATGTTGACATTGTTTGATAGCTAGGATTGTTTTGTGATTGATAACATCTAGCTAAGCTTTATGATATGTCATTTAGCTTTTGATATCTAGGATTGATTTCATTGATATATCATCATTCTAGGTAAGCATATAGAGTTGCCTTGCTCTTGTTGCATTTTGAGTATTTCATATATTCACTTAGGTTGTTTTCTCTTCATTGAGAACTAAGTCTTGTGTTGCTTCCGGGATTAGGTTGCATAAATCACAAGCATTGGGACTAGGTTCACTTATACCGGGATTAGGTAGGTGTGTGATTACTTCCGGGATTAGGTTGTAATCGTTTTACACATTTAGTGGATTCGAGGTTCAAGTGTGGCTCACTTACATAGCCCGTGGTTTTTCCCGTGAGGGTTTCCACGTAAATATCAAGTGTCTTTTAATTTCCGCACCATATTACACTTGCTATTGTATTTTGACTAGTGGAGGGTATTTTCGTAATCTTGACCATTAACGAAAATTTGGTAAAATTGGGTAAAATCTATTCACCCCCCCTCTAGATTAATATTGAACACACCAGAATTTGTTTCAATTGGTATCAGAGCGGGTTCCTAGACATACATAGGTGATCCTTGCTCATTTTGGTGTGTTTTGCATTTGTGTGATTTTTGTTCATTGCATTCATTTGCATTCATCTCATTCACCCAAACACTATGAGTGGATTTGAGAGGCTAGAGGGTGCATTACTCTCCAAACCACCATTGCTCACCAAGTATAACTATTCCTCTTGGAAAGTTAGAATGGAATTCTTTTTATGTGACATTGATGAGCATGTGTGGATATTTGTGGAAGAAGGATACTCACCTCCCATGGAGAGACTAGAAAATGGGACTTGTGTGCCTAAGCCCAAGTCCAAGTGGTCAAATGACGAACTCGAGGCTGCCAAATGGAATTCAAAGGGCATATGTGCCTTATCTTGTGCAGTGGATGAGATTCAAGCCAAACTCATCCGAACTACTCAAGACGTTCGAGAAGCTTGGGAGATTCTAAGAATCACCCACGAAGGTACCGTGGAGGAGAAAATGATGACCTCTATGGTGGAAGATGAGAGTAAAGAAGGTTCTTCAAGTGATGAAGCATTTGCCATTAACCATATGGCATTTGGAGCCACTCGAGTAGAAGTTGAAGAAAATGGCCAAGTTGCCTTGACATGTGATCCCAAAGAAGAACTAGATGAAAAGGTAGCTAAAGAGGTAGTTGGTGTAGCTATTCATTGGGATATGGCTCATATAACTTCAAGTGACAAATTTGATGATCTTGATGAGGGAAGTGTCTCCAACGAGCAAATGACTCACATGGTGGAGAAATTTAGGAGAATCACAAAATCTCATAAGAAGAGAATGACCTCTAAGGTGAATGAGGAAAAGAAGATGACCCCGTCCAAGAAGGGAAGGGAAGCTATGATCTCTACTTGGAGTAATAGCAAAGTTGAAGTAGTTGAAGGATGTTCCACAAGCTCAATTAAACGTGAGAATAACTACTTCGCCTTTCCGGTCTCCTACCAAGAAGAAGCTCAAACCGTCACCAAGTGTTTGTCACTTGAAGAATTCAAAAAGGGTGACTTGATGAGTGGAGACCAAAGAGGAGCAAGTTTGAGAGAAGCTAGCATTGATGACATGACCCATGAAAGCACAAGTGGGAGAAGCTTTGATCAAGAGAGTACTTGCTCCGGTAACTTGAGTGATAGTGTGGTTGACTATCAAGAATTTATTGACTATCTTCGAAAGTGTTTGAAGAAGAAGAATGATGTAGTTTTAAGGTTGAGTGAAGATAATCTCCAACTAAGAACTAAAGTGACTCACTTAGATGAGGAAGTGTCACTTATCAAAGTAAATGAAGTGATGATGGAGAAAGAACTTGAAGAGGCAAGAAGTTCACTTGCTAAAATGACTTCGGGTTCGGACATGGATGACTCCTTGAAGATGGACGTGATTGATGTGTCCAAGTATGAGAAGGAGATTGAAGATTGCCACCAACGGATGAAGGCAATGAAAGATGAGCTTGCCAACAAAGAAAACTCCTTGAGGATTTTCAAGGAAAAAGAGATGAGGTGCCTTGAAGAATTAAAGAAGGCCAAGGTCAAACAACCTCAAGCTCAAGGCAAGAGTAAAGCTTCATCCAAGCAACCTTCAACTCAAGGAAAGTCCACATACGCCTTGGCATCTCAACCAAAGCCTAGGCAATCCAAGAAGAAAGGACAAGTCCTTGAGAAGTCTATCACCTTCTCCAACAAACCAACTATGAGGAAAGGAGGTGATCACAAGAAACAAGTTCAACCAAGAAGGCATGTTCAACCGGCTCAACCACCTCAACAAGCTAGACCACAAAGGTGCCACAAATCGGCTCAAGCTCCAAAGAGAAGCAAACCGATGCACCATCAAAGACAACCTCATCAACATGGCAATGCCTCGATGAGATCTCAATGCAATGGTATAAACTCTTACTTTGTACCTACTTGTCATTTTTGTGGTATGATTGGTCATTTAAGACCAAATTGCTTTGATTACATTAAGAGGTGTAGGATAGAGAGCATGAAAGAAAAACGGTTGAAAAAGAGGGCAAGTTTGCATGAACCTAGGGATCTTAGAAATATGTCTATGACCACTAGAAATGATAAAGTGGAACCTAGGTGGGTAAGAAAGAATGAACCCGCTTGCCATTGTGCAAATGTGATACCCGTAGATGCTACTATGTCCAATGGACTTGGTAAGTCTATAGGGGCTCATGCCTCCCATTGACTTGGTTGGAATTGACCCCATATGGGGAGCTCAAACAAAGAGAGTAAACTTGCATGATTTGCCATATGTAAAAAGTTAACTTATTTTATGCTCTTTTATGATTGTTTGAGAGTGCTTGGTGAATAACATTGATTAATGCTTTAATAATGTTTTTAATAACACCTTGCACGGTTGCCTAGCATGTACTGCATGATTTCTATTTTTGCTTGAGTATGCTTATCCATTTGAGGAATGTTCTACTTGTTAGTACATGTGATTGACCTCAAATTATTCTCCATGTTCATGATTCTTTGATATGCATTCTTAAGCTCTCTCTTGAAAAAGGGCTACTGGCAATATGACGTGCAGCCGCTCAATGTAGGAAATGGCTACTCATTTGAAACCGAGTGAAAGCCTTCAAGAGAGTTACATTAGCATGATAAACAGAAATACATGCTTGCTAGGATAAAGGAGAAAAACAGAAAAGTTGAAATGTGTTTGATGATGTGTGTGATGCATTGCTTAATAAAGACCTCAAAATTGTTGATTGATGATGTGTCTTGCAATGTAGAAAAGATGATATATTTTTTGATGTGATTAGTACACTCTGCACACAAATGCTTGGATATATATCTTCTTGTCATAACAACAGGGCTCTAATTGGTTTGACTTCATTTGGAAAACCTGTTGATTGTTGCTTTGATTGATTCTTATGCATGAGCTCAATAGTGCTTGTATTACATGCTAAGCAACTTTTACACACACACACTTTTCTGTGAATAAAATCTCCTTGAATCTCTCTCAATTCTTGAGTTGCATAAAGTTGGTTTATATGATTATGCAAATGCCTTTTGTGCAAATAGCTCTCTTTGCTAAAGCAACCCGATAGGGGGAGCTCCTTTGCCTATCTCATGACAAAAAGGGGGAGAAGTCTTGAGAGATATAGGGGGAGCATTGTGTATGCTTTGGGGAGAAGTTTGAGAGAGAGTAACCTTTTAGGGGGAGCATTGCACATGCATTGTTTTGTATTGCCTTATTGAGTGCAAATGCTTTTTATGTTTGTTCACCTCACATGCACTTGTTCTTGGAAAAGTGCTTTGTTGCTATTGTGTGTAGGTATGATGATCTACGAAGAGATTGAAGACCTTGAAGACTTAGATTCTTAGGTTTCTCTCTTTGTAACGTAGAATACACTTTTGTTGACCAATAGCCTTATTTTGTGTTTTGTGAGGATTATTTTGTGAGTGGTATTTTGTCATGAAATAGCCAAAGGGGGAGATTGTAAGGACCTCTATTTTGTGATTGGCTTATTTCATGACATACCACATTGGGGATGATTGTGTTGTGGGTAGCTTAGGTCATCTTGATGATTATCAAGGCAAGCTTCCAAGCATCCCGGTGACTTCAAGATCAAGAGCTTCAAAAGGTATATCACTTGACTTGGTTCTTGAAGAGATTAGGTGCACACACACACTTGCATGCATCTTTATCTATCTTGCATTTGTTATCATGCATATGTGTTTCATTGATTTGTGCATCTATGTCTTTTAGCACACACTCACTTTCATTGCATTTTTATGATTGCATTTGTGGTTCTCGTAATTGTGTGCTTATATGCTTTATCATCACACTTATGCATTTTCATATATTGCATATCTTTTGTGTGTCACATGCTTGGTGATTTTTCATGATGTTATCCTTTCCCATGCATGTTATTTATTCACAACCACACTTGCACTTCATGTTAGTCTTAAGTGTGGTGTAATTCGTTTCCGTTTGTGTGATCGGAAATGTCCGCGCTTGCACGATGGTGTGCATGTCTTAGCGCGATGGTTGACCACTTGAGAAGGACTCATTCTTCTCTTGGATAAGTGTTAGATTTGGTTTGGTTGATTGGAGTAAAGTGTCTAGGTTCAAAATATTGGATTTCAATGATTTAAATGTTTTTCAAAACTGACCTTTGTATGGTCTTGTGACCATAACTTTTTACACAAAGTTTTAAATTGAGTTTTGTAAAATTCTGGACAAACTAGACACTCATACCTTTCCAACGATATATTATTCGTAATATTTCATGACCGTTTGGATTGGTTTTGAAATCTCCAAAGTGACCACCAAAACAGGGCAACTCTGTTGTTGTCCGTTTCTGACCTTTGGTCACTCCATTGACCATAACTTTTTCTACAGACATTGAAATGTCATTCCATAAATTGGAGTAGAAAGTAGACTTCCATACCTTTTCAACGATATATTATACGAAAGGTTTCGATGTCATTTGGTCATGTTTTGAGTCGCTTGAAAATCAGGTGCATTTTTTTGCGCCCTGTTCTGCGGGCAAGGGCGCAGAAATAAGGGCGCAGAACAAGGATCAGAATTCATACTCTCTGTCCTCTTTTCTGCGCCCTTGGTTTTTGCGTTTAGGGGCCGCAAAATTGTCAGGTGCATTTTTGCGCCCTTGTTCTGCGGGCAAGGGCGCAGAACAAGGGCGCAGAATCAGCGTTTCTTTTGCAAACTTTTCAAAACGACGTCATTTCATCTAGGGGTCCTATATAAGTATCATCTTCTTCCTTGCTCGTTTCAAAGAGCTCAAAATCAGACCTTAGAGTGAGAAACTCAAACCCTAGAGAGAGAAAGCTTCAATCTTGCTTCTTTAACTCTCCAAACCCAAAACCCATGTGCATCTAACATGTTTCATGCATCAATCTTCCATGGGTCTTCTTCATTTATGACTTGGTAAGTAGAACAAACACTACATCTTCATTTATTGTTCTATCTTAGTCAAGACATGTCTTTTATTGCTTAGTTTAGCAAATCTTCACTCTTATTGCATATTTAGTGAAGTTATGACATGATTGGGTTTTGTTTGTGGTAGCTTACATGATTAGGATGATTTTCCCTAAATAGCTAACCCTAGAACATTCTTGTACAATTGATTGTTGATTAGGTTGATAGATTAATGTCTATTTATCTAGTCAAGCTTAATTGAATGTTCTTGTGGATTTAATTGACAATTATGTTGTTAGAAATTCTCTACAACTAATTGAGTTCACATGTTTGGACATGTTGACATTGTTTGATAGCTAGGATTGTTTTGTGATTGATAACATCTAGCTAAGCTTTATGATATGTCATTTAGCTTTTGATATCTAGGATTGATTTCATTGATATATCATCATTCTAGGTAAGCATATAGAGTTGCCTTGCTCTTGTTGCATTTTGAGTATTTCATATATTCACTTAGGTTGTTTTCTCTTCATTGAGAACTAAGTCTTGTGTTGCTTCCGGGATTAGGTTGCATAAATCACAAGCATTGGGACTAGGTTCACTTATACCGGGATTAGGTAGGTGTGTGATTACTTCCGGGATTAGGTTGTAATCGTTTTACACATTTAGTGGATTCGAGGTTCAAGTGTGGCTCACTTACATAGCCCGTGGTTTTTCCCGTGAGGGTTTCCACGTAAATATCAAGTGTCTTTTAATTTCCGCACCATATTACACTTGCTATTGTATTTTGACTAGTGGAGGGTATTTTCGTAATCTTGACCATTAACGAAAATTTGGTAAAATTGGGTAAAATCTATTCACCCCCCCTCTAGATTAATATTGAACACACCAGAATTTGTTTCAACTGTATATGTAAGACCCCCACGGAAACTTTTTAAAAGCTTCTTCGTCCTCAACTAATGCAAACATCCATCCAGGAATGGCTTTCCGTCCATCATCTGTGCCAAAAAATTGGCTAACCATAAAGATTGACGCCATCTTTAATACGTCTTCACCCTCCTTGCTCGTGAGCCTTTTCATAGTGGCATACAATAGGTCAGCAGTCGGCCTTTTCTCTTTGAAATATTTCTTTAACAAAGAACCCTCTTTAGCATCTTTTTTTTTATTGAAACCTTGAGGCAGCAGGCCCATTCTCAGACCACTACAGACACAAAATTCTTCTTTTCCAAAACGAACCTGCGACCTCCCAATACCTAGCCATATTTCATCCTCTCTTTGTTCGGGCTTAATAACCTCCCTTTTTAAAAGGTTGTGAATAAGTAATCCATGAATCTTCAACGGTTGTGGCAAATCCAAGTAATCGCCAAACGGGCCTTGCTTAAATCTTTGAAGCATGCCACAACTCCTTAGGACCTCCTTAATATCTGTAATTAGATTTTTCTTGCTCTGAGAGTTTACTTTAAGTTCAACCACCCACTCTTTGTGGTCTGGGAAACGCCATAGATTGTTGTTTGGATTTTTAGGCATCTGCTTTACCACAAAACAAAAATAACATATACTTAGGGTCGGGCATTTCAAACAAGGATAAACAAAGAAAGTTAAACAGAGATTAAACATAGCAAAATTGAACAAAATGCATTGTAAAAAGGAAAAAGACAGGGAAATGGATGTAAGGCAAGAGAATCTCAAGTGTGAAACTGAAGCCAGGGAAATTCATGTAAGGCACGAGAATTTCAAGTGAGAAACTGAAGCCAGGGAAATTCATGTAAGGCACGAGAATCTCAAGTGTGAAACTGAAGCCAGGGAAATTCATGTAAGGCCTATTAATCTTGTATGAAGCCCAGAAATTAAGTGTGAAATTCAGATATGAAGCTTTATATTAACATTCAACAAATTCCCGGGCCACACATCTAATTCCAAGGTCAAATCTATCATTCCCAACCCTTATAACAAAAACCACCACCAAGGATTATCGGATACTAGTTGGGAGTTATGTTACAACTGCAGTATAAGACCTATATATGGTATGATTTGAATTAAATAAAATCAGAATGAATATTGTTATTGTTATTTCCAAACTCTGTTCTTCTCTAAATATTTTGGGGTTTCTCTATTAGGGGGTTATTCTTTCCTAATTCGGGGTACCAATTCTATTTGTTGGGCTCTCTCAAATTAGTACATATCACACCACCAGTCAAACCTTAAAAGAGAACCAATCAACCCAACACACTACCTCTGTTCTGATGTTGGTTTCCTGTCGCCAAGTCGCTTCTCCTCCTCTTCTTCTTCTTTTCGTTCCCCCTTCTTCTGGGCTTCTTCTTCTTCTTCTTCTTCTTCTTTGGGTTCTGGTTCTGATGGATGTTTGGTCGATGTTGGGGTTTGAATCGGGATTGTTGGCAGAGGGTGTTACAACGAAAATGGTGAATAGGGTTTAATGAATCGGGGCTTTGGTCGGGTTCGGTGATGGAGATGGAACGGTGCCGATAACGATGTTAGTCGCCTCTCGCTTCTCCCTTTGATTGATGATGTTTCAAATTCTCAACCCCATTTGTTGGTGCTGTAGGTATTAGAGGGAAAATGGTGGTGCTGTAGGTATTAGAGGGAAAATGGTAAGGGTACTTTGGTAATATTTGTAAGTTAGGGGATTAATGAAGGGTACTCAGGTCATTTTGATATGAATCAGATCAAGGGTAATTTGGTAAAAGCAACTCAAAAAATGACATAAATGATATTTTTTTTAGAAGTGGACAGTTTTGATCTTTGCAACTTGTAAGTTGCCATATAAACAAAGACCCCTTAAAAAAATTGGGTGTAAGGGAAAATCCCAAATTAATCTAGGGTTTCTTTTGGTTTCACGAGAGTAAGGGAAAATCCCCAATTCTAGAAATGAATTGGATTGTAAGGGTGTAAGGGTTGTTTCGTCAAAGAGAAAATTTTGGTGGGTAATTTCGTCATTACAGTTCTTTTAAGTGGGAATGTTTTGATTTACCGTAGAAAAAAATTAAAAAAAATTGGGAAGGGTAATTTAGTCCAAAAGGGGACATTTCTTGTAAACTTAAATTGAAAGTGGACATTTCTTGTAAGAAAAACAAAGTGGGGATATTTTTGCTCTTTCAAACTTGAAAGTGAACATTTCCTTCCATTTCCACTTTTGTTTTTTTTTGGAAATAGTAACAGAGAAGAAATCTAATCAATAAATAAGGTGAAACTCAAACCCATATCGTCGATAAATTCGGACTTGGGTCATGTCATGGACTCTTGGGCTAGCCCGGTAATACCAACAACTATTTGGATCCAACTTACCCAACAAAAAAGATGATGATCAAAGCAATCCTAAAAGATCGACGGTCAAAAATTGGCAAAAATGTAACCGTTGGAGTCCTCTGCACTCCTTATAAATAAAGTAGGGTTAGCAAAATATCCTACTTTTCAAAAACTTCGATCAAATTCAGAGAATCAGAGCTGTGAAGAAATTGGTTAAGAGACTCTCTCATCCGTTGAAAGAAGAAAAAAAAAAAAACCCATACGTGAGTTCTTTCTCTCAACCCTGGTAATTTTAATTTTTTTTTGTTCGAGGTTCTTATGTTTAGAGACGTTTTTATTTTTTATTATTTATTTTTTATTTTTTAATTCTATGAGTAGCGTAGGAAAGTCTTTATTTTGAAGATTCTTGTATTTTTTTTAGTCTTCAATATGACCAAGATTTGAGAAACAACCTGTATCACTAGGCAGTCGAATTTTATTTTCCTATTTTATTGATTCTTTCGTTTTCTGGGCAACCAAACAGCGGATAAGAGGAAATTAAGCTGGGTATTACTTTGTGGGGTTGTTCAGATTTTTTTTTTCTTTTTGGGGTTTTTGTGTGTCTCGATTATGTTGCCTTATATTACTTAATTGTAACGCAATTCAACAAAAGAAGAAATATATGTATGGGATTGTGAGAGAGAGCGGTTTTTCAATCTTGATTATTGTATAGCAGTATCCAGAAAAGGGTTTGTTGTTATTTAAAGACATGTATTTGATTGCTTGTTACGAATGTAATTTGAAAATTTCGTATTAGTAACAAAAATAAGGGCTGTTTGATGGGTATCATTATCTCAGAAGATCATTTAAGGCCTGTTAGAATATCCTTTTAATAAATTTGATATATTGGGAAACAAATTGAGATAAGATGTTTGATTTTCTGCTGAAATCAGGTTCTTCCACACAACCCTCAATCCTCAATCAATTAAGGCAAAACATGGAAATCTTGAAACAATCCCAGTTGCCGGAAAAAGCGGTTCCCAAATCGCCGTCGATTCCCCATACAGAGAACATGAATCTTTTCCAGACTCCAGTAGCTCCAGCAAGCAGGAAACGGGCATCAGCTGCTTCGGCTAGAAGCGTGCAGCAGGGGGGCACGAGGCGGTCGGCAAGGTTGCTGGAGAAGAGCTTGAAGGAGAGAGTAAATGAGACATCTGAGGAAATGGGTATGTTATTTTTCAAATTTTCTTTTTCTGGTTGCGTCATGTCCATATGTGAATGAATTCACTTTTGAACATATGAAATAGCTTGCATTAGGTTAATTGAATGAATTTTACTTGGAACCTAATATTTGAACTCTTTGTTTGGTTGCTGAGATTTTTTTTCTTTTTCTGGTTGCGTCATGTCCATTTGTCGAATGAATTCACTTTTGAACATTTCAAATAGCTCGCATTAGGTTAATTGAATGAATTTTACTTGGAACCTAATATTTGAACTCTTTCACATCCACCACAAGTCATAGCAGGTGGTGGATGTGAAAGTTTCAGTGGGGAAGGATGAGACAATATTGATAAGGTTTGATGGAATTTGTGGAAACCCAATAATTAATGTGATTTGCATAAAAGCATGCTACAAATTTACCTGGTATATATTATTATCCTGTCGATTTTGATATAGTATGCTTACTGGGATACATTTGGTCTCACTGTTTTTACATTTTGTCTTGTATGTTTATAAAGAATCTCAATTGGACCATGGCTTCCTCATGTGCAACAATTGTGGTACTGAAGTTGAAATTTCATCAACTCAGGTAGGATAAAGTTTTAAATTTAAGGGTAAAACTTGGAGAATTTAGAATCATTGTTCACAATGGTCTTACAATTAATGCGTGCAGCAAAAGATTATTAGAATGAAATCCATGGCCAAGTATGAAAAGAAGATAGAAGAGCTAAGAATTCAATGCCAGCTCAAGACAGATGAATGTTATGAGGCTTGGATGTTACTAAAAGCTGCTAAAGAGAATCTAGAGAGGGTCACAATGGATCTTGACAATAGATCTTTTCAAAAACTGTGTTTAGGTAAGGCATGATTAATCTGGATCTGTTGTGAGACTTCTGGTTACAAGGAAAGAGAGGCTGTAAAAATATTCATATGTGGCTTTTGTTACCTTTATGGTTCATTTTAGATATATCTTGAATTTTTAGTAGTAATAATTTAAATTTCTTCTGACCACACTTGAGTTCTCATTAGATCAAGCTATAGTAAAACAAGCAGCAGAATTCAGAGATCTTTCTAGTCAATTTGAACGTGATAAGAGGCTGTGGGGTATTGCCATTGATGAACTAGGAAGGAAAATAAAGGTATATATTTTTCTTTGGCTATGTATCATAATATACGGGATTGTTGAAATATCATTTTGGATTAGACTGTTTAATGTTGTTTGTTGATGAATTGCAGACCATGAAAGAAGAGCAATGCCAGCTCTCCTGTGAAGCTCATGAATGTGTTGATTCAATTCCTGAATTAAATAAGATGGTATATGCTGTTCAAGCACTGGGTGAGTTGCATTAACGCTTAAAACTATGTCAAATATTTAAGATTTTTATTGACTTTATCCATATTTCAGTTGCACAGTGTGATGATCTTAAGCTGAAGTTTAGTGATGAGCAGGAGAAGAGAAAGAGGCTGTATAACCAAGTGCAAGAAGCAAAAGGCAATTTTTGATGCATAAATAAATCTTGATGTTTCCTTTGAAATTCACACAGTTGTGGATCGATTCAGCTCATGTTAATTTTTATACATTTCAGGGAATATCCAGATGTTTTGTAGGTGCCGCCCTTTAAGTAAAGGAGAGGTATCAGCTGGATGTGCAACTGTTGTAGATTTTAGTGCAGCTAAGGATGGAGACCTTGGGTTACTTGCAAGTGGATCCACAAAGAAAGTTTTTAAATTTGATCGAGTTTATACACCTAAGGATGATCAAGGTATGCACCAGTTACACTAAATTCTTTAAACTGATAAAAAATTGGAAAGGATACTTTGTGACAATTTATTAGATTCATCGCATAATTAGTCCAGAGGAAATTTTTTTTTCTTATGTATTATTTCCTTTTGATGCAACAGGTGAGGTGTTTGGGAATGCTTCACCCATGGTAATTTCAGTGTTAGACGGCTACAACGTTTGTATATTTGCATATGGGCAAACAGGGTCAGGAAAAACTTTCACGATGGAGGGTACAGAAAAAAATCGAGGAGTTAATTACAGAACTTTGGAGCAGCTATTTAGAACTGCTGAGGAAAGAAAAGAAACTTTTACATATAACATCTTTGTCAGTGTGCTTGAAGTCTACAACGAACAAATCAGGGACTTGCTTGCCACTTCACCAACATCAAAGAAGTAAAATCATGATCTTATATTTTGATATTTATAATTACTTGAAAATTCCCATTTGATCTCAGTTTGCCTTTGTATTTTAGGTTGGAGATAAGGCAAACTTCTGAAGGGGTACATCATGTACCAGGGATAACTGAAGCTAGAGTTGAGAACATTAAGGGGGCGTGGGATGTGTTGCAGGCTGGAAGCAATGCAAGGGCTGTTGGATCAAATAATGTTAATGAACATAGTAGTCGATCTCACTGGTTGGTGTTCGTTCACCTAAAATTTATTTTTATTATGCTGAAATTTAATATGAGAGTGGCCTTTTTTCCTCTATAAAAAGTTCTCTTATTATAGAAACATTTTATCTTCTTTATTTCTCATTTTTGTTTGCATGTTTTGCATTATGACAAGAGCCTGGTGTTTGATTCTTATTTTTACTTAGCGTTTGTAAATTTTTTTGTTTTTGTTTTTGTGCAGCATGCTTTGTATAATGGTTAAAGCAAAGAATCTAATAAATGGCGAGTGCACTAAGAGCAAGCTATGGCTTGTGGATTTGGCTGGCAGTGAGAGGCTAGCAAAAACCGAGGCTCAAGGGGAACGGCTAAAGGAGGCTCAAAATATCAACCGATCACTTTCAGCTCTTGGGGATGTGATTTCCTCTTTGGCAACTAAAAGTGGCCACATTCCATACAGGTAACTTCTATCTTTCTCATATTCTGACCAGTCCTGTGAGTTCTGTTGTTCTGATTTGTCCCTTGGTGGGTGTTGCAGGAATTCAAAGCTCACACATTTGCTTCAAGATTCCTTGGGTAAGTATCAACTTAAAAATAGTTTCATGTTTGAATGGGCTAATACTTTTTTCAATAAAAGGATGAATTAGGACACTAGAACTGGATTTGGCCGTTTTTTGTTAGTTCATTTAAAAACGAACACTTAATCATCTAGAATGGTTATAACAAGGTGGCGGATTCATTGCAAAAATGGTTTTGCAGACCAATTATAATGACATATTAACATATTGACATGTTGAAATAATTTAGTTGTTGCATGAAAACAGATTCACAAAGTATCATATGGAAGCAGGAACTGGATCTAACGCTCCAAACAAACAATTCAAATGCACCTCTTACACAACCTTGTATCTCCTTTTCTTTTCATTTATTTTTCTGGAACAAGTATGATGATGCAATGGCTTGGACAGCTTGAATCTGTTTTGAAATTAGAATTCTCAGCATCAACATAAAGCCTTTGTCAATGTGCTGCAGGTGGTGATTCTAAGACACTGGTGTTTTTACAAATTAGCCCTTCGGAACAAGATGTTGGTGAGACATTGAGTTCATTAAATTTTGCAACTAGGGTTCGAGGGGTTGAATTAGAGCCAGCAAAGAAACACACTGATATGGGAGAGATTCAAAAGCTGAAGCTGATGGTAAGCTTATAGATAACTCAGTGAAGTGCTATTCAAATTGTGACAAATGAATCAACACTTGATCCTTTTTATTTCTTCCATTTTTTTATGTTCATGTACTTTTGTATTGATGAGACAAATGAATTCAGTCATTCATTTTCTAATTTTTCTATTTTTATTTTTTCATTTTTTGAAGCTTGAGAAAACAAAGCAAGAATTGAGATCCAAAGATGATGCTTTACAGAAGTCAGAAAAGAATGTTCTGAACTTAGAATGTAAGGCTAAAGGCAAAGATCAGCTTTGCAGAAATCAACAGGGAAAGGTAAATGAACTTGAGAGCCAACTTGAATCAAAAACAGAAATATGCAGATTGCTTGAGAAGCAATTACTGCAACATTCAGAAGGAATGAAGGGGAAGGACAAAATCTGTTCAAACTTTCAGCGAAGTGATATTGATACACATCTTTGTTTTTAGTTACTAAAGTTCCATTATCTGACATTTACTTCTATCTCTTCCAAAGGTGAAGGAGCTTGAGAACAGGCTGAAGGAGCATGAGCAAGCAGAGTCTGTGACTCAACACAAGGTCTCTGCAAAGAATGTGATTCTCTATATAACTTTTCATAAAATTTTTGTTTGCAAAATAACCTTAATAACTTGGATAGATGGACTTAATAAAATATCATGTATTGACAATGCCCACAATCAAGGGATAAGCGGTGCTATGATCAGTTTTGCCGGAAAGTAAACGTCTTTTATGTCATATAAACTACTTTGAAGGGAAGAAGCAGCAATGTCTGCAGTGATGTGCCATATTATTTTGTTGGTTTGAGAGGTTGGCCTCTCTACAATGGTAGTAGAGCTAAGTCCTTCCACAATCCTAGTAATTGATCATTATTAATTAGATCACTTTTAGTTTCAAAAGGTCTTGCAAATTATGAAGTAAAGTTTTCTGATCTAAGTGAGCTTTAATTAAGATTAATTTCTTTTCATATGCTACACAGGTCAAGGAGTTAGAAAATACATTGAAAGAGAGAACACGAAAATTTGAGGTCCACTCAGGGATGCTACAACAGAAGGTAATTGAATTTATTGAAATAGTCTAATCGCTGCTATGCTTTGCTCTAATTTTACAACCAAGCTTTATCAATCATCAAAAATGCAATCTGAATCCCCAACTTGGTCACAATTCAAAAGGAAAAAAACCGGGGTGGTGGCTAATAGTAGATAAATAAAATTTTGTTAGGTGGCTAATTGAATACTAGTGAACTATATATATGAGAATGGTTGTGTGGATGTGGCATAGGCTAAAATTGAGATTAGCTGTCGGTACACGAGCGTTTAGGCACACTGTAAGCTGATTTTCAAGGATATTTTCTAGTTAAGGGTTCATTTCAATTGATGTCAAAGCCTACACAACCTTGAAACCAATCTCATGCTTATTCAACTTGTGATTCAATTAGACAACAGATTTTATTCAAGTTAATACTTTAGGTGAGTAGTTAAAACTGAAGAAAATTCAAATATTCTCATTTTCACTTGTTTATCTTTTGGCAGGTAGTAGAACTTGAACTAAAGTTAAGACAACAAGGAGCTTTATGCTCTGCTGAAAAGTTTAGAACCACACCTCTTAACCCAAGAATCTCAAGAGTGGAAAATATACATGACATGGATCCCCCAACTCTTAGGTGCTTAAACTCCAATGAAGGTAACCAAGCAGTGAGTATTATGGGGTCTTCAGACCTGCTCAAAGGAACAGATTCCCTCCGCGAGTTAAGGAGAAAAAGACAGAGCCAAAGCAAGGGAACCGTGAACAATTTCCTGTTATCTGCTTCTTTCCTCAAGAAGAAGTCAATGGTATCTTCTGAATCAAATAAGACAAGACATGTCAATCCGTCCAAAGCATTTGCAAGGATCACAAGAAGTGCAAGACCAGTAAGTTGTAATCAAAGGGGAGCCTCCAACAATAAAACTAATAGAGATCAAGTTCTAGAGAGTAAGGAGGGCAGCAACAAGTTGAAGCTATGGTTAAGATAGTTCAGCAGGAAGTGAAAAGCAAAATGCAATTTCCTCATGCATCATTGCTGTCTGTTTTTTTCCAACTCATAGTTTACAGGGTTATGTGTAACATTCAATGTAAAGTAACTACGATATATTTGCCAAAGCAAGGGAACCGTGAACAATTTCCTGTTATCTGCTTCTTTCCTCAAGAAGAAGTCAATGGTATCTTCTGAATCAAATAAGACAAGACATGTCAATCCGTCCAAAGCATTTGCAAGGATCACAAGAAGTGCAAGACCAGTAAGTTGTAATCAAAGGGGAGCCTCCAACAATAAAACTAATAGACATCAAGTTCTAGAGAGTAAGGAGGGCAGCAACAAGTTGAAGCTATGGTTAAGATAGTTCAGCAGGAAGTGAAAAGCAAAATGCAATTTCCTCATGCATCATTGCTGTCTGTTTTTTTCCAACTCATAGTTTACAGGGTTATGTGTAACATTCAATGTAAAGTAACTACGATATATTTGCTTATTATACCTTTCATTTTTTTCCCTTTCTTTTTTGTATTGAGGTTGGTAGCTGTTACAACTTACAATTTATGGTTCATGCCTTTTGAGAGCCTACGTGAAGAAGATTTGAAGATTATGTTTTTATTTTCCTGAAACATTGAATATGGTATTTCAGCAGGCAATCATATTAGAGAAAATAATTAAGGTTAGGCTATAATAACTTTAAATTTTAAGTTATATAAAAAATTTCAAAATCTATTTTTGTTTTCATTCATTCTAGTGGTGTTAACTGATAACTTAAATATTATTTAAAAAGATATAAAATAAAACTGGAATTCAAATTGCTGGTCAAAAAATGATGTCTCAATTTGTATCTAACCAACTAAATTCAACCATATCAACTGCTATCATGTATTAATAGCCATGTCAACCACTATATCATGTGTTAATACATGATAGTGGTTGACTTGGCTGAATTTGGTTAGTTAGACATAAATTATGATACCATTTTTTTGATTGGTGATTTGATTTCATAGAACTAGTAACTTTAATGTTGAAATTATAAATTTAAATTAGTAAAAACAATTAAATAATATGTACATACAATTTATAACATAGTATGGTAATCTGTTTGTTTTCATAATCTAACTCTTCCTCTATTACTTGGCTTTTTTTTTCCTCAATAATTCAATACTTTCAAATCCAAATAAATTATATACAGAGACTTGTTTGAATCTTCTCTTCTTCTCATGCTTTTCTTTCTTATTCTTCAAAAAAAAAAAAAAAAAAAAAAAAGCAAGAGCCTTGAAATCAGAGGGTATTCCTCGAAGTCTCAAACAATCTAAGAAAGTTACTCAACTGACAACGAATTTCTTCAAATCCATCAACTATTGACCAAAAAAAATAAATAAATCTTAATCAATAAATCAACAAACCAATCAAACCAATGAAGTATGCCAATCAAGAAAGGTCACATGCTGTTCTCTGTCGAAGTCACCGAGTCCCGTTCAGCCTGATCTCGGGTCGTCCACAGCTACACCATCTCCGCCGCCGCCAAGATTCGTGACACTCGGTGAAATGAATGGGTAATCAAGCGCATCCAAGCCTACATTAACCCAACTTGGCCACTTCTTTTGTAATTGGGTAGTCCCCAAACATGGATGGTGATTGCACCTTAGGAACATGTGGTGAAATGAATCCCAAGCACCGAATACTGACACGCTCTCCTAGGTACCATGGGGGCCCGCATAGCCCATCGAAAAGAACCCTACTCTTGGTGGACTAAGAAGATTGCGGTACATAGGTTGGCAATTTGTCATGATTCTTTCCCCATGGGTGCATGTTTACCTAAACGAAAACATTGTTGTTGACATATTAACAAAAGAACACTAGCTAAAATTGATTAGTAAAATAAAATGTAAAGAGAATTCCAAATCTTTTAAATAATTTGCTTACATCCTTCCATCTAAAACTTGTCTAATCTTCTACATTGTCTTATAACTATGAGGAAATTGCAAGAAATGATCAAAAAGTTTATTGCTTTATTGTTTTTGGCCATAAATTTATTTTTGATTATATTTGTTATCTTTGGGCTTGAATTACCAAAATTGCCCTCCATTTTGTTTTACTTGCCCCAAAATTTCCTTCTCTCTTTAGAACTTATACTCTCTAATTTGTCTTCCTAACATTTCAAAATCATATGCTCTCTCTATCTCTCTCTCTCTCTCTCTCTCTCTCTCTCTCAGATAACATCTGAAGTTCAACCCAGATACTGATTTCGTCTTCCTCCAACATACAGATTGGAACCCATTTCGTCTCTTCAACAAAAACCCATATCGTGTTCGCTTCAAGCCGCTTCAACTCTGCTCCCCTCTGGTCTGTTTTCTCGCTGTTCTCGTTGGTCGCACGTCGCCAATCTTTAACAGGTAGTAGTTTTGTTTGGTGGGTTGTTTTGATTGCGTCTTTGACTGTGTTTTCCTTGTTGATTCCGTGATTGGTGTTAAAAATTTCGTAAATTGTTTTGATTTAAGCAGTTGGGTGTTCAGGACTTATTCCAACTTCAAGTAAAGTACAGTTGAAGTTGCAAGCTTACTAACTCTCGGTTCTCAACATTATGGCCAACAATCCTTTGCAGCTCCTCCCGTCAGGTACTTATACTGCTGTACATGTTATTTTCTCCACTTTCTTAGTTTCTCTCTCGAGCTGGAAAGGTTAATTGTATATCGTTGGTGGTACAAAACTGATAGATTGGTGCATTGGGTCCAAAATACGGGTCATAATGAAAGGAGACAAGGATTTGTTTATTTGATGTCTATGTTAACATGGTCCTTGAAGATGGGGGCCAACAAGGCTGGGGACTTTGTGGAGTGGGGGGACTGCTGAGTCTGGCTTGTTGGGTTTCTGCTTGTGTTGGTTTTGGCGTGGTTTGGTGGCTAGTTTCTCTTTTGCTTTTTGCGCTTGTTGCCTTTTTGCTCTGTTCTGGGCTGTTTGTTGCCTAGGTTTTTTTCCTGTGTCTGCTTTGTTGTTTGTGCTATTGCTCTTGGTTTGAGCCTTCTTTAATAAATTGCCTTTTCAAAAAAAAAAAAAAAAAAAAAAAAAAACATGGTCCTTGAAGAAGTTCAAGCAAAAATGAAGATAGATTAGTTTGGGCAGTTTCTTGATTTTCTTGCTTTGGGGGATTGATTTAGGAAATCTCTGTTATTACTTCTGTTGTATGTTGGTTTAGCTGCAGGTGTTTTCTTTTCTGATAGTCTGTGCTTCTTTTTGTATGATGGTTGTTTTTATTTGGTCTTGTTGTTGTAGCTTTCCTGTAGTACTGTTGTCAGTATGGATTGATTGAATAAACATTGCCGTTTCAAAAAAAAAAAAAAAAAAAACATGGCCCTTGAAGAAGTCACTAAATAGTACGTCTTTTGTTTTCATTTTCTAGGGTTTTATGTTTCTTAATCACTCACTCGCTTTGTCAACTCAACGTGCTTCTGTGCTTTTATTTATATGCTATTTTCTTTGTTTTTAGGGTTTAAGTTTATAATGGGACGGTTTCTGATTAGCTGTTAAATTATTGTTTTCCATTGTTTATTCGATTGAGTTTAAGCTTTTCATTATGTAATGGGGCTACAAGGCAAAACAGGGGAGAGCAAATCAAAATCAATGGCTTTGAAAAATACCTGTAGGTTTTCTACAAGGTGCCCTGCCTTTTGAAGCCCTTCACATTAAAATTTCTATGGCATCATAATGTGGGTTTTGTGTTTTAATGGGTTGTTGTGGGACTTTTTTTTCCAATCAACCTATTTTTTTTTTTTGGGGTTCCTTTATTGTATTAGCTTTAGCTTTTTTGTTACTTTGTTTTTTTGTTTGGCTGATGAGTTCTGACAGTGATGTGATTTTTTTTTTTCCATTCCCTTGTGACCCACATTGTTACCTTCTCAACCCCGTTTCAGGGTTATATGTTTGGAGCTTTCTTTGCAACTTTTCTCTGTGTTCACATTCTTTGAAGGTAAATATCTTCACTATAGGCTAATGGGTGTCTTGTTTGTAGCTTAATCATTGACAGATTTTATCATTTGTTTTTATTTTATATTTATTTATATTCTTGACTGTTTATCTCGTGCTTTTATGAATATTTTATTGGAGGTCTTTTCATTTCATTGCTTGAATTGATTTTTCCATATTCATCTCTATGTTTAGCAGGTTTTGGATAGTTTCTTCATCCAATTCCACCATTAGTTACCTATGTAATAGTACGGTGAATGCAATTTCTTTGTCGGCAACTTAAAGCATTGGCCTCTTAGTGAAAGCACTGAAAAAAGTGCTTTGGTGGTCACAGTAGCAATCATGTAAGAGAGCTTCGTACTATTTTGCAGAATCAAGAATGATCTTCAAGGGAGATTGTTGTGTTATAAGTAGGACTGGACTAGTGGCTTTAGTGCAGGCTTCAGGTATATGTTTCCCAATTCATGTAATAGATCTATAAAAGCTTCTCATACCAAAACAAGTAAACTGCAATTGTAGTGGAAACAACATTGCAATTGTGAGTATAACATAAATTGTTTTCATTTTAGTTGATGAACTTATTTTTGAATCTGTTGGTATGTTAATAGTCATAATTGGTACCTGCTGAATCTGTTTTGAAACATAACAACACACAATCCCTCTTGGCATTCGGTTAAAAATCACGGACAAAGCAAAAACTCTTTCTCTTGAAGTAGATCCGGAGCCGAACAACGTTCTTGAAGGAGGGATGACTAAAAGGAGTGGGATGACTAAAATGAGGGATATAGGATTCACAGGAACTTGTTATTGTTAACTTGTACATGCCTCCAAACACATATAATGTAATGATGAGTAATTTATTATACCATACACATTCCAAGTGTATATAATGTAATTCCGAGTAATTTATACAATATATTGAAGTTCTTTTAACTTTTCTAATTTTTTGTGATTACACTATAGAGATATGATTTGGAAAGTCAACTGGTATATAACATGGAAATCAAATGACATGTAATTTAGAAATCAATTGGCATGTAACTTGAACGCAACTCTAATGTAATTTGAAAAATCAACTTGCATGTAACATGGAAATCAAATGGCATATAACTTGAAAATTAATTGGCATTTAATTTGATTTTCAACTGACATGTAAGTTGGAAACTAATTGGCATGTAACTTCAAATTTAACTAACGGGCATGTAACTTGAATATGTCTAACATGTAACTTTCTGAATACGATTAACATGTAACTTGAAAATCAATTGGTATGTAACTTGAAAATTAATTGGCATGTAACTTGATTTTCAACTGATATGTAAGTTGGAAACTAATTGGCATGTAACTTCAAATTTAACTAACGGGCATGTAACCTGAATATGTCTAACATGTAACTTCCTGAATACCACTAACATGTAACTTGAAAATCAATTGGTATATAAATTGAAAATCAACCGACATGTAACTTGGAAATCGATTTTCAAGTTACATGCCTATTGACTTTCCAAATTACATGTCAATCGTATGTCAAGTTACATGCTAGTCGTATGTCAAGTTACACGACAATTAATTTCAAATTACATGCCGGTTGATTTTCAAGTTACATGCAGGTTGATTTCAAATTACATGCCAGTCGTATGTCAAATTATATGTCATTTGATTTGAAGTTACATGCCATTTGGTTTCAAGTTACATATCTGTTATTTAAAGTCACATGTCATTTGAATTCTAAGCTACATTGATAATTTTGTACCATCAAAAGACAAAATCCTAAAACAATATTTTTCATAACCAAATTGCAATAAAATATTTTAAACTTCAGATTAAAATCACAAATAATTCAAACTTCAAAATTTACAATATTCTAATATTCCAACACATCATTTGATCAGACTTCAATAACTTCAATAACTTCATGCTCAAATCATCTCTGCTTCTCTAAATATTCATCGAGCATTCGTGCCTCATCAGTAACATTAACAAATAATCATCATTCTTGAACTCTGGCTTATCACTGAAGCAAGACAAATGAGAAAACAAGTTACATGCCAGTACAAATAAGATACATGCAAGTACAAACAAGTTACATGCCAGTTACATTTCTAGAAATCCTATTCAAATCACATGCCTATAATAACTTAATACAAAATATGAATACAACACAGAAACCAGAAAAGTAAATCCAATTCAAGTCACATGCCTATAATAAGTGAATTACCATCGTTATTCTTTGATAGAAAGTGAATACAAAATATGAATGCAACAAATAAATCTATACTATGTGTTGTCTACCGCAAATAAAAGAAAAGAATCAACTCTAACAAATAAATCATAAATCATGGTAGAATTGGTTTGTAGAAGTGTGTATTTGCTTTTGTGTCACACTCTTGAAGTTTAATGCAAAATAAATAAATCATAAATCATTATTCATCCAAAGCATACAAAATTAATGAATAAATAAAACATTTTTTTTTTGGACAGAGCCACAGCCAATACTATCAAGTTTAGACACAATTTCTCCAATAACCTAGCCAATATCAGCCAGGGAAGGAGATTTCGCTTCAATTAGCTTCACCACAGCCAAAGCATCGGTTTCGATCACAAAGGGAATTAGATTCGAATCAACCGCAAAATTGTCATTGCTTCAGCAATCAAAGGGTTAAAATTAGATTGAATATGCTGCACACATGACGCCAACTCCACCCCTTTGAAATCCCTTACAACAAGGCCAAAACCCACCACTCCTCGGTTCATATCAAGAGCTGCATCACACTTAATTTTGACAGCTCCCTCGACCGGAGGCTTCCAAACAACAATACTAGGATTAGCAGCAGAAATCCCATTCAAACAAACTTGGTTAGCATCCCAAAAGGCTGCCAAGAAACTCTCACACCAAGCAAGCATTGAATCATCACCAATTCCTTTCTTTCCCTGACAATCGTTATTCCTCAAAAACCAAATTCTCCACCAGAAAATACACAAGAGAGTTAGCTCATCATCTTGAAGGCTACCAAGGCAGAATCGAAATGACTCCAAAAAATTTCCCATAAAAAATATCTTAAATCACATAAAAGATACACAAATTACTAATTTCAACTACTTTGACCTTCAAAATCCAAAGAAACAGAGTAAAATGCAAACTTAAGGATTGAGAACTCTGCTCATGGAAAGCCTGACAAAGAAAAAAAAAACAAGAATTTCTCCCAAGTCAATCAGGTTTATCTAAACACATTAACGACAATCACAACCAAGGGTTCACAAGAGCAAAACTGATGCAGCAGCAGTGGACCAACTGGCATTAGATTATTTGGAGGGGTGGGATTTGAAACAAGCCAAGTAAGACCAAACCCGGGCGACGGAATCAGATTAATTTGAAATTTTGACAGCTGATGCGTTTCGGCGTTTCCGGAACTACTATGTAGCTTTGCTACATAAGCACGTCACTTTTTAGGCAAATTCCGTCGTTTAGGCCTTTAAATTAGTGTTTTTGCTATTTTAGGAAAGATTTGTTTTTGCTTTAATTTGAGTTTCCTAATTCCAAATCGACTTCCGTCAATTCTGGAGTGTTTAGGATTCTTAGTAGAATCAGTTTTTGCTTTAATCTCGTTTTTGCCTTTTTTGGTAATTTTCCGTTTTTAATTCGTTTTTCTTGCTTTCCAAGGAATTCGATTAGGTTTAGGTTTTGTTTGCTTTAAATAGTGATGTAGGCCGAATTGGCCATTCAGTTTTTGATTAAATAAAATTTCAGAGATTTATTCTCCAACTATCCAATTCCACATCCTTCGTGCGCGAAGATTGTCGTATTGAAGCCTGGTATTCTGGCATCCGTGCGCGGATCAACAGAATATTAGTAGGTTGAACTAATTGTTTCTTGCAGGTTTTTCTCGTAGAGCTTCAGCTACACCAGTTGGTATCAGAGCCGTGTTCGTTTGGGACATCACCATGCCATCGAAGAGACGACAACCTAACCGGATCCCTGTAGAAGAGGCCGTCGAACGTGACCGTATGACGCAATTAGAACAGCATGTTGCGCAGTTAGCCGAGCAGATGGCAAGGGTAATCGCCAACTTCGAAACTTTAAACTTACCAACTCGAAACCCTCACTTGAGTGGAGACGAAGAGGAAAGTACTGAAGACAGTGAACAAGAGGAAGAGATTCCGCAGCTAGAAATTCCGCAGCGGAGGAGACCAGTCCGTGATCACATGGAGGAAGAGATTCCGCCCCCCAGGCGACCAGTGCGAGAGGTTGAAGAGAACCGTCGATGGGAGTCAGGTATGAGGACAGAGGTTCCTGAGTTTCAAGGAAATCTGACACCGGAAGAGTTCCTAGAGTGGCTTGGAATCGTGGAGGAGGTTCTGGAGTTTAAAAACGTTCCGGACAATACGAAAGTAGCCCTGATCGCGACTCGACTTCGAGGACGCGCAGCCGCGTGGTGGCAGCAGCTCAAACTCACCCGGAATCATTCTGGAAAGAATAAAATATCGGATTGGGAGAAGATGAAAAGGAAGATGCGTGCAGAATTTTTACCACATAATTTTCAAAGATTATTATACCAGAAATTACAGAACTTGAGACAGGGATTACGTTCAGTCGATGACTATACAACAGAATTCTATCAGTTGCTGGTGCGCAACGATATTCAAGAAACCCCAGATCAGTTAGTATCCAGGTATTGTGGAGGATTACGACCCCAAATTCTAGACGTGGTGAATCTTTTTGACCCGATTACGGTTTCAGAGGCACACCAACGAGCTTTGCAGATAGAAAAAAATTTGGGTCGAAGAACAGGAGGTGGGACAATAACAGGAAGCACTACGGGTTCACTAGGAAGGACAGGGGCCAGCAGCAGTAACCCGGGTTGGCAGCAGCGAACCGCGGCCAGTAGCAGCAGCGGAAGTGGTTCGCGTCCACCCATCAATCAGACCCAACAGCCTATTACCAATCAGGTCCAGCAGCCGCGGACAGTGACAGGGGGTGTGCGATGTTTCAGCTGTGGAGAAGTTGGACACCGTCAATCGGAGTGCTGAAAATTAGGGAAGAGGTCAGCCTTATTTAATGAGACGGATGACAGTGGTGAAGGAGATGCAGAGGTTGGAGAAGAGGCAGAGTTTGATGACGAAGTCGTCGTCGAAGAAGACCATGTAGATGGCGATTCTGGCCCGCTATTAGTGGTAAGACGTGCTTTCTTGACACCACGAGCTGAGGAGAGCGACTGGCTTCGAAATAATGTGTTTCAATCAACGTGTACGATTTTAGGCAAAGGTTGTCGATATGTGATCGACGGGGGAAGTTGTGAGAATATTATAGCAGTCGAAGCTGTCTGAAAATTGGGAATGAAAACAGAAAAACACCCACGACCGTACAAGCTAGTATGGTTGCAAAAGAGAGGGGAGATAATGGTGTCACAAAGAGTTCTAGTGCCATTTTCGATGGGAACGAACTATAAGGACCAAGTGTGGTGCGATGTGGTTCATATGGACGCCTGTCACCTATTGCTCGGAAGACCATGGCAATATGACCGAAAAGTGAAGCATGATGGGTTTCTAAACACGTATACCTTGCGATTCAACAACACCAATATAATGCTATTACTTGGTAAGAATTCGGAAAAGCCTAAATCACCCGATAGCACAAATCTTCTTTCTTTTGCTAGGTTTGAATCGGAAATGGAGGAAGCAGAGACAATCTTTGTGTTGTTAAACAAAGAAAAAACAGACAAGGTTGAGCTTCCACAAGACGCCGTTCCACTGCTAACAGAATTCCCAGAGGTGTTTCCTGAAGAGTTACCTGAAGGGCTGCCACCCTTAAGGGACATTCAACACCAAATCGACTTGGAACCAGGAGCTGTCCTACCAAACCGCCCACATTACAGGATGAGTCCTGTAGAGCATGAGGAGTTACGGAGACAAGTGGAAGACTTGTTGGCTAAAGGTCACATTCGTGAGAGTCTTAGTCCGTGTGCGGTACCGGCCCTTCTAATTCCAAAAAAAGATGGGTCCTGGAGGATGTGTGTGGACAGCCGTGCGATCAACAAAATCACGGTGAGGTATCGATTCCCTATTCCCCGTCTAGATGACTTACTTGATCAAATTAGTGGAGCAACGGTGTTCACGAAATTGGATCTAAAGAGCGGCTATCATCAGATCCGAATTCGACCCGGAGACGAGTGGAAAACCGCGTTTAAGACGCGTGAGGGCCTGTATGAATGGATGGTCATGCCCTTTGGCCTGTCTAATGCACCGAGCACGTTTATGAGAGTGATGAACCAAGCTTTACGGCCCTTCATCGGAAAATTCATGGTCGTATACTTTGACGATATCCTGATCTACAGTGCACACCGGGAGCAACACAAGCAACACATTCGTGAGGTGTTGACAGTCCTACGTGATCAAAAATTAGTTGTAGCCACAAGTAAGTGCGTTTTCATGACTGTCAAGGTGTTATTTTTAGGATATGTTATTTCGGGAGAAGGGTTGCAAGTGGATGATTCGAAAATTGAAGCCGTCAAGCAGTGGCCACAGCCAAAGACTGTCAAGGATGTCAGGAGTTTTCATGGCTTGGCAGCCTTCTATAGGCGCTTCATCTCCCATTTTAGTAGCATCATGGCACCCATTATGGACTGCATCAAGAAAGACAAGTTTATATGGACTCCGGAAGCTGAAGAAGCATTCAAGCTCATCAAATTGCAGTTGACAACAGCCCCCATCTTAATTCTTCCAGATTTTTCACAGCCTTTCGAGCTTCATAGTGATGCATCTAAGCTGGGCATCGGAGCAGTGTTGAGCCAAGCTAGCAAACCAGTGGCGTTTTTTAGTGAGAAGCTGTCCGGAGCGAGGTCGCGATATAGCACCTACGACGTTGAGTTCTATGCAGTGGTCCAAGCCGTAAAGCATTGGAGACACTATCTCTTCCATCGGGAATTCGTCCTCTATACTGACCACGAAGCATTGAAGCACCTCCACAGCCAGGACAAAATTTCGGCTAGACACGCCTCTTGGTCAGCTTACCTTCAGCAGTTTACGTTCGTCCTGAAACATAAAGCGGGCACCTCCAATAGAGTTGCGGACGCGTTAAGTCGACGAAGTAATTTGCTGTCCACAATGAGTCTCACAATACCGGGGTTCGAATTATTTCGTGATTTATTGGCAACAGATCCTTACTTCTCACCCATCATGACAGCCTTGCAAACTGGGGAAAAATCGGATTTTCTGCTGGTAGATGGGTTCTTATTCCGAGGGAATCAGCTGTGCATTCCGGACTGTAGCTTACGGCTGCAAATCCTCCAAGAACTTCATGGAGAAGGACATGTGGGTAGAGATCGTACTCTACAATTGATCAAGGCGAGCTATTTTTGGCCTACAATTCGAAAAGAGGTGGAACGATATGTAGAGCGTTGTCGAATTTGTCAAGTTTCGAAAGGAAAAGCAACTAATGCGGGGTTATACTTGCCGCTGCCAGTCCCAGTTGAACCATGGGCGGAAATAAGCATGGACTTTGTTGTCAGTTTACCAAGGACTCAACGTGGATTTGATTCAATATATGTGGTCGTTGACAGGTTTTCGAAGATGGTCCACTTCATTCCGTGCAAGAAAACCACGGACGCGGTTAGTGTTGCTCAACTTTTTTTCAGAGAAATATACCGCTTGCATGGGCTGCCGAATTCAATTGTGTCCGACAGAGATACACGCTTTCTTAGCCATTTTTGGCGAAGTTTGTGGAAACTGGTGAACACTCGCTTGGATTTCAGCAGTGCCTATCACTCGCAGACAGACGGACAGACCGAAGTCGTCAACCGGTCACTGGGAAACTTGTTGCGCTGTCTAGTGGGAGAGAATACTCGAGCTTGGGATCAAAAGCTCAGCCAGGCAGAGTTTGCCCACAATCATGCAATCAACCGGAGCATAGGTTTCAGTCCTTTTCAGGTGGTTTATTCAGGAGTCCCTCGCGGTCCGCTCGATTTAATTCCCCTTCCAAACAAGACTCGAATTCAAGGTAAGGCAACAGATTTTGTTCACCATTTACAGGAGACACATAAGCAGGTCCATGAGAATTTATTGAAGTCGACAGCCAAGTATAAAGTGGCAGCAGACAAGAAACGCCGTCTGGTGGAGTTCGAAGTGGGGGATTTTGTGTGGGCTGTCTTGACTAAAGACCGTTTTTCAGTTGGAGAGTACAACAAACTTGCAGCAAAAAAAATCGGCCCTCTTGAGGTGATCGAAAAGATAAATCCGAATGCCTACCGGTTGAAACTTCCTAGCCACATTGGTACAGCTGATGTGTTTAACGTGAAGCATTTGGTGCCCTATTTTGAGGATTTCGCGGAGGAGGGTACCACGTCGAGGTCGACGTTTTTCTACCCTGGAGGGACTGATGCAGCAGCAGTGGACCAACTAGCATTAGATTATTTGGAGGGGTGGGATTTGAAACAAGCCAAGTAAGACCAAACCCGGGCGACGGAATCAGATTGATTTGAAATTTTGACAGCTGATGCGTTTCGGCGTTTCCGGAACTACTACGTAGCTTTGCTACGTAAGCACGTCACTTTTTAGGCAAATTCCGTCGTTTAGGCCTTTAAATTAGTGTTTTTGCTATTTTAGGAAAGATTTGTTTTTGCTTTAATTTGAGTTTCCCAATTCCGAATCGACTTCCGTCAATTCTGGAGTGTTTAGGATTCTTAGTAGAATCAGTTTTTGCTTTAATCTCATTTTTGCCTTTTTTGGTAATTTTCCGTTTTTAATTCGTTTTTCTTGCTTTCCAAGGAATTCGATTAGGTTTAGGTTTTGTTTGCTTTAAATAGTGATGTAGGCCGAATTGGCCATTCAGTTTTTGATTAAATAAAATTTCAGAGATTTATTCTCCAACTATCCAATTCCACATCCTTCGTGCGCGAAGATTGTCGTATTGAAGCCTGGTATTCTGGCATCCGTGCGCGGATCAACAGAATATTAGTAGGTTGAACTAATTGTTTCTTGCAGGTTTTTCTCGTAGAGCTTCCGCTACACCAAAAACACAAACCCAAGAGCAGGGGGTTAAAGCCATATAATTTTTGGGGCTACCTTTGATTGCAAAATAGGGGATTAAACTTCCACGAAACTAACCAAATATGATGATCGACGAGCGAAGATGAAGGCGTCAACGACCAAGAGAAGCGGCTTTGATGAACGAGGGCAGCGAGAGGTGCGGCGACGGTGAGAGGTCCAACGGATTCGACGAGAGTGGCGGCAACGGGAGAGGTCTGACGACGGTGAACAGTTTTCTCTTTTTCTCTTCCTCTTTCTCTCTTTCTTTTGTTTTGACTGATTTAACTCAACTCTAAAACAAAAGACTGAACGTTTTAATTTTTTTTTTTAATTTTTTTTTAAAATTTCAAATTTAAGGGTATTTTTGTCCAAAAATGGTCAAAAGTGATGAAAACAATAAACTGATAAATTTTTTGGCACTTTTTGAATTCACCCCTATAACTATTGTATGCAGGTGAAAGAATCCAGTGACGGGGTGCAAAGACCAGTTTACTATGTGAGCTGGGCTTTCACTAAGTCCGAGAAAAACTACACCCCTTAGAGAAACTCGCTTACACCTTGGTAACTACATCCCGAAAGCTCCGACCTTACTTCCAAGCTCACACCATCACGGTTGTCACTAACCAACCCCTACGATAATTCTTCCAGAGGCTGGATGTGTCAGGCAGATTGGTTCTTTGGGCCTTAGAGCTCACCCAGTTTGACATCAAATACAAGGCAAGAACCATGATCAAAGCCCAAGCCCAAGCCCTAGCTGATTTCATAGTGGAATTCAGCACAATTACAAGTCCGGATAAGTCACCAGACCCGGATCCAGATCGAACCAATCCGGATTGGCCCGAAGACAGCAAGATTTGGGTTCTTTACACGGATGAAGCTTCAAACTAGTCGGGATGCGGAGCCGGGATCATAGTGATTGACCCTGAAAGAGCCGAATGCAGTCATTGTTTCAGGTTTGAATTCAGAGTCACTAACAACGAAGGAGAATATGAAGCTCTACTAGCAGAAATGAGAGTAGCAGGGGCTTTAGGGGTTGATTATCTTTTGATCAAGAGTGATTCCCAATTAGTGGTCAATCAGGTATCGGGGTTGTACCAAGCAAAAGGTGACTAAAGTTTAGAAAGAAATGAAGAAATTCAAAGGTGTAAGGATGGAACAAGTTCCCAGAGAGAAGAACCATCCTGCAGATGCCTTGACCAAGATTGCCATAGGAGAAGGACATGCTTTACCAAGAGGAGTACCCCTTCAATTGATTCCCCATTCCAGTATAGCCAAGAATTCAGAGGTCCTCCCAGTCAACCGCCCCCTATGTTGGATGGATCCAATAACAGAATATCTCCAAAGTGACATTCTCCCTGCAGATTTGGATCAAGCCAGCCGGCTTAAGAGGATAGCTACTCGGTACTACCTGATAAATGGATACCTCTACCGTAAGGGGAAATCTCTCCTCTACTCAGATGTCTCCATCCCGACGATGCGCGCTGGGCGCTCAATGAGGTACACTCAGGGGACTGTGGTAACCATGTGTCGGGTGAAACTCTAGCTTACTAGATAATTAGAATGGGCTACTTCTGGCCGACTATACACCAAGATGCAAAGCAGTTTGCCCGGACCTGCGAGGCATGTCAGAGGACAACAAACCTTTATCATCTACAACCAGAAAAACTCTCCTCAATCAGTACACCCTACCCCTTTGCAATCCGGGGACTAGACCTGATCGGGCCGCTTCCTGCTGCACCTGGCCAGGCCAAACATGTAGTGGTGGCAATAGACTACTTTACCCTATGGGTAGAAGCCAAGGCCCTCACCCGAATAACAAAAGAAAAAATCACCAACTTTGTCAAGGAAAACCTTGTCTGCCGTTTTGGTACCCCGATGACCATCATAACTGATTTAGGAAAGCAATTTGACAACGCCAACTTCAGAGAGTTTTGTGAAGGCTGGAACATTGATCTCCGTTTTGCATCGGTGGCTTATCCTCAGACCAATGGGTTGGTTGAAGCTACCAACAAGACCATTAAGAAGCTCCTGAAGAAAAAGCTCCAACAGAAAAAAAGCATATGGGTTGCAGAATTACCTAATGTATTGTGGGCTTACAGAACAACCAGCCGGACTGCGACAGAAGAGACCCCCTACTCCCTAGTATTCGAGACTGAAGTGGTCTTACCCATCGAGCATAAACTCATATCTTTCCAGGTCCAGAATTACGAACCGAAAGATAATGAGGCTAAGTTAAGAGCTAGTCTGGATCTACTTAAGGAAAAACAAAGTAGAGCCGCTGAAAAAGTGGTAGTGTATCAGAGCAAGATGGCCCGACATTTCAATAAAAGGGTGAGGATCCGGAGTTTCAAAGAAGGAGACTTGGTTCTCAGGAAAGTAACCTAGAACACACAGAGGAGGTTTGACGGGGTGCTAGCTCCTAACTGGGAAGGCCCTTACTTGATCAAAGCACTACTCCGGGGTGGTGCTTACAAACTAGAAGATATGGAGGGGTACCTAGTGGATCATACATGGAACGCCGATCACCTCAGGAAATTCTACCCTTAGAAATTTAATTTGCGTCAGCTAGTAAACAAACCCCGATTTCATATTGTACTGCTTGGGAAATTTAATAAAATCAGTTTCTTCTCCTATTTGATTCTCCTGGGCCCATTGTGTAATATCTCCTACTTGGTTCTCCAATATCTCCAATGTAATATCTGGTCTACAGATTTTCACCATTACTGAGTCTCCCCTTCAAGACCAGGAAATAGCCTTATGGCTCTCCTACTGCCTTGGTCAGGGAATACCCTCCTCCAAGAAGCCTGGTGCTAAAGTGGCCTAAGTTGCCTACCAGGACAGACTTAAAGTAGGATCGGGATGCCTCATCAGGGTACCTGATTCCTTACTTCGCCATTTCAAGACTAGGAAATAGCCTTATGGTGCTCTTGCTACCTTGGTCGGGGAATACCCTCCTCCAAGAAGCCTGGTGCTAGAGTGGCCTAAGTTGCCTACCAGGACAGACTTACAGTAGGATTGGGATGCCTCATCAGGGTACCTGATTCCTTACTTCGCCATTTCAAGACCAGGAAATAGCCTTATGGCGCTCTTGCTACCTTGGTCGGGGAATACCCTCCTCCAAGAAGCCTGGTGCTAGAGTGGCCTAAGTTGCCTACCAGGACAGACTTACAGTAGGATTGGGATGCCTCATCAGGGTACCTGATTCCTTACTTCGCCATTTCAAGACCAGGAAATAGCCTTATGGCGCTCTTGCTGCCTTGGTCAGGGAATACCCTCCTCCAAGAAGCCTGGTGCTAAAGTGGCCTAAGTTGTCTACTAGGACAGACTTATAATAGGATCGGGATGCCTCATCATGGTACCTAATTCCTTACTTCACCATTTCAAGACCAGGAAACAGCCTTATGGCGCTCCTGCTGCTTGGTCGGGGAATACCCTCCTCCAAGAAGCCTGGTGTTAAAGTGGCCTAAGTTGCCTACCTAGATAGACTTATAGTAGGATCGAGATACTTTGTCAGGGTACCTGATTCCTTACTCCTCTTTTTCTCCTAGAAGGTCGACAGTCAGAGGGGATTGAGAAGTTCATCAAGTAAAATTATCACAAGTATCAGGTTACCTTAACAGGATACTCGATACCTTATATTATTACATGTTCATGAGAGTTTGATTAAGGAGGACATGATATCAGATCTCGCCAGTTTCTACGACTATGAGATATAATGATTTTTTCATCGTCTGGCAGTTAAACATCCTATGATTTATTCTGTCATGGCACAGTCACTCATTCGGGGTCCAGCTACTTGCAAGTTTATATTCTTTGAAATTTTTTTTAAGTAGATGAGCAAGCAAGACACAGTCTGAGTCAGGAAGATGAAGCTGATATATTAATAAAATGGGGTACCCAACTCCCATTTCAGGCTACAAAAAGAAAAAAAAAAGAAATGTATATATACAACAAAAGAAAAGTGGGAGAGCCAAATCATTCCTCCTTTTCCTCCTCTGGACGCTCCCCTTGGCCACCTGCTTCCACCCTTGTGCCATCAGCTTCGACATCAGAATGGGTCCCTTCAACAGCCAGAATTTGAAGTCTAGCTGGATCACCCTCTTGGGTAGCAGTATCCCCCTGTGTAACAGCCGACTAATTTTGGGCCCCTCCTGCTATTGGGACCCCGGATCCAGCTAGATATTTCTCATCATCCACCAGGACCACTCCTGAAGTGATTTCGGGGTCCACCGTTTGTTCTTCTTGGATAGGAGGATTCTGTACCACCCCCTTAGTGCCATCGAGCTGGACCCCCACAGCTATACCAACCTCTTGACCTAGATGAGCAGCATCCTGTGGGGGAACTTCTACTTCTTGGTCCTCATCATTGAGCTGGGTAGCCTTTGCCATTATTTGATCCCGATCGCTATTTAAGGCTGCTTAGAGGTCTAATGGAGGGGGGCAAAGCTGTGGCCACCTCATAGCAAGCAGTGAAGTAACCATCTTCAAAGGTAGGGCCATCTTGAGCCTTTAGGCTTGCTATGGTATCCCGTAGGAGTTGATTCTCATCCAGCAACAGCCTCTTCTCCAGCTTTAAGCGCTCCCTCTCTTCACAATGATGCAAGGACCTGACGGTTTTAGTATCCAGGCAGCGCTCATAGCGCTTAATGACCACTAAGGCCTCCTGCCTCCCCTCTTCAGATTCTTTGGCCTCTTGAAGCAGAGGAGCCACACTCTATTGGGTCTGGACCAGTTCTTGCTAAGTGTCCTCTAGTTTGGCTTGAAGGCCGATATAAGCTTCCTTCAGAGTCAGCAGCTGCTTCTCCATAGCCAAAGCAAACTTGAAGCCTTGAAAAAAGAAGAGAAAGTCAGTACCTGCCAAAAGGAGGAAAATGGTAACAAGAGAAAAGATAGAAGTTTACCTCAGCTAAGACAGACGCCCCCTTGGCGGCCAGGATTACAGTGGGAAGCTTTGCCATGTTTGTCAAGCTTCTACCAGGGCAAGATGCAGCAAATTGGGATACGACTTCATCAAGTGTAACGCCTCCCAACCCGGATCCAGATGGGACGTCAATGAGAGAGGCAAAAATAGGCGCAGCATCTTCTTTCTCTATATGCTCGACATGGTCTTTGGAGATTGCTGTGGTAGAAGGAGAGGCAGAAGGAATCTTCACAGCAGGGGAAGCAGCGTCACAGTCTTTCTTGTGTGCTTGCTTTCCAGAACCCAGGGCTTTAGCTGCCCGAGCCAGCATCGCCTTCGATCTTCGAGCGCGATAGAGGAGAAGTAGGAAGACGGGCAGGAGTCTTGGCGCTAGACCCCACTGGAGTAAAAGAAGGTGTGGTAACACCAGCTGGAGACTTTGCTGGAGCCGGAGGTGGAATGGGATCATTCCCAGCTTGCATGGAACCCGGCACGATTTTGACTGTGGTAGAAGAAGAGGGAACAGAAGAAGTCGAAGTCGGTAAGATTAGATCCCTTGTTCCAGAGGAGGACGGAGACCCCACTACCATCAGGGCTGTAGATACTACAAAGGAAAAGAAAATTTAGTAAGTAAAAAGAGGAGGAAAACATAAGAGTATGTAAACAAAAAAGGCAGATGAGATTACTTACCAAGAAGTGTGATCGAACCAAAATTGGTATGATTTTGGTCCCCATATCCTTCTCCTTTTGCTTGATTCTTGGGCATTATTCTGTGATTTAATGGTGTAAATTAAGTGTTTTCAGGAATATATAGAGTTCAGGGGCAAAAGTGTAAATTTTGAAGGAAAGAATGAAGTTATCGCAATATTAGAAGAGATCAGGGGAGCATTGTGTAAATTGCTAAAGAAAGCAGCCAAAGCACACCACATCATCATCATTTAAACGGTGCGTTTCATTTAGAGGGGAGCAGGCTTGGCCCAACATGATCCAATGAGAAGCTAAACGCGCCCCAGCTGTGTACTTATTGCAGCCCAAATGCATAAGGCCCACACCCATCATCTAAACGCTGTTGTTTTATTAAAAGAAAAATAGATCTGAAACTGGGCCTTACGAGTGGCCCAAAAGGGCCCAAAACACGCACCCAAATCTGATCAGGTGCAGCCCATGTACACCCCTGTTTTCTTCTAAACACACCCCCCTATAGTGCCTAATTGTAGCAGCTGTGTGCACCCCACTCTTTACTGAATGCACCCCATACCCATTATTCATTCTCTTCCTCCTTTAGTCACGTGCAGACCAGTTTTCTCTTTCAAGCCATAATCACGCCGCCGGCCGGAATCCACCTATTTCCGACCTACCATCGGCCCAAACCGGTGGCAAAACGACAGCCAATCGACCGGCTCTCCGGTCGTTCCACTTTCGGCCATCCAAATGGTAAGAATTCGGTAGCCCCTCTCACACCAAATTTTCCCTTTGTCGCCCTCAAGCCCAAATCACGACGAAACCGTGTAAATCGAGGTCACAGTTTGCATTCCAAGGTCGCCATGGCGACAGGGAGTTATTTTGGCTCCAGATTCATCGCCATTTAGGGTTGCCCTTGGGTCGCCATTTGCCAAAACAGCGACCTCTTCTCTGTGAAATCTGGTTGGCCAAGAAAATTACACAATGACCCCCTCTGTTGGACTAAATGGTAATTTGCCATGGTTAGGGGGTGTTTTGGTAATTTACCACCCGAGACCTAATTTGAAAATCCTATACATTCATCACATTTTTCCTCTTTTAGTCAACTCTTGACCACCAAGAAACCATTTTCTCCACCATTCCTTTTCTCTCCATTTTCTCTTATACCTAAACTTAACATCTAGATTACTTCCCCTAATCATTCTTTTTCTTCCCATCTTCTCCACAAATCTCCTTAGTCACTTCTCATTTGACTCCACCTATCTAGACACATCCTCATCATCCACTCTTTACACAAGGAGCATCAAAGGCAAGGAAATGATCAAGCTAACAAAAGGTGGCCCATGGGTGATTTCCTAATCTTTTACTTGCCTTCCCTTTGTTTGTGATATGTGTAATTAAATCCCCTATCTAGGGTTTTGATGTGAGAATATTTGGATTGGGATTTGCTTAAGCTTTAATGTATTTTAATTTCTATTTGTGTTCTATTCATTTTATAATTAGATTCTTTGCATTATATAATTGACATGTATACCCACTAGTTGTTTATAATCTTGCCTAGGATAATTTGTTATATAATCTTGATTGGATTGACAATCTTGATGGATTGAGAACATAGTGACTAGGATAGATTGTCAGAGGGTATATCAACCGCGATAATCTAAACCGTTAATTGTAACGAACCGATCCCGCCGTGACCCCCTTTCCTTAATCGGTTAGGCATTGCGGTGGGAAGTTGTTTAGGGTTCATAATAATGGCCTAAACACATTTTAGAAATCAATTGGTTAACATTTATGAGATTCGTTCACTAAAGTAGCTTGATAAGCATTTCCCTAATTCATTTGTGATCCCATTAATTCCCTAGCTATTCTCTTAATTGTTAATTCCATTTATCTTATCTAGATTTGTTAAGTATTCTATTATTAGTTTATTAGGTTTATGTTTCATGTATGTTTGATGGACAACCCATTCACTCATCCATATTTTTTTGATTTATTTTATTGCATATAGATTAGTTAATTTATTCAACTAATCACTCTAATTCCCTTTGCAACGAATCCTACTTGCCACTTTACTAATTTAATATCTAAGTGGATTTTTAAGTGGTAAAAAAAGGTTTTCAAAATTATCACAATTTAAACATCATTTTGTTGAGCACACAAACGACCTCATCAAAATTGGCGCCACTACCTGGGAGTTAAAGCGGTTGTTGAATCAATTAACTTTTCTTGTTTAGTTTTTATTAATTTTTAGTCTTTTAGTTGTTTTTAGTCTTTTAGTTTCTTTTACTTCTTTGGTAGTTTTTGTTTCTTTTGTTTCAGGATTCTACGGATTTCTTCATGCAAATTCAAGGGCCTAGCCGGCCGGATCAATCAATAGAATCGGGTTATCCCAATCAAGGGAGGAAAAGGAGCTGTGTGCATGCTCTTGTGAAAGAATTTGAGAAGAAGGCGGAAGTTGTGGAAGAACCGCCAAGGAACCAAGAGTGAAAACCTCCCAAGGGAAGGAAGAATTGGAGAGTAAAATACAACTCATGGTAAATGAGTTAGAAGATAAGGAGGCCTTGGGAAAGATGAAAGTGGAAGAGCTTGAAATGGAAAACAAGAAGCTCACTCTTGAAGTAAACATGCTCAAAGAAGAGAATGCTACCTTTCGGAGGAAGGTAGGAGAAGTCTCCAACAAGAATAAGGAGTTGGAAATACAAGTTGGGAGACTTGAAGTTGAGAGGAATTCCACATCAAGGGAATTCGAAGACCTTGCAAGGCTATTTGAAGAATTTGAAGAAAAATGTGCAAGGAAGACAAGGAAGATGCTTATGGAAGCGGAGCAGAAGGCAAAAGCTTTGGAAGAAACAAAGGAGGCACTTGGTAGGAAGGATGAAACCCTCAAAATAGCAAAAGTGAAAGAGTGTGACTACATTGTCTATGTAGACAAGGTGGAAAAAGAGGTCAAAGAGCTACAATTGAAGCAACATCAAAGGCCACATAGTCACCAACCAAGAGGGAGTTTTCTTAACCATCCTCCTACTTGCTATTTTTGCTTTCAAAAAGGGCACTTCAAAGCTCATTGTTTTAAATTCCATAAGCATGAAAAATTGAGAAAATATAGGAATAGGAAGAGTCCACCTAGAATTAAGCAAATTTGGGTAAGAAAAGACTTGGTTGATCAAGTTAGACCCAAAGGAAAAGAAAAGGGGAAATCAACTCAACTTGTTTGGGTTGTGAAAAAGAACCAATTTCCAAACTTGGTAAAACCTCATTTAGTTGATGACACCCCTAGCACAAGTACATAATTTAGAAACATTCTTTTGTGCATTTTAATTTTTTATGTTTTATTTGTTTAGTTCATTCTTTTGAATAAATGGTGTTCCAAACTCTTGTTGGCAATTGCATATATTGATTATATTTTGCCAGAACTTTCTAATATGCTTAGTGTTTGTGTAGATTTTCTATTGCTTATTGAGGAAGCAAATGGTGTGTTGCTTGTACGATAAGCAAGGTTCTTTATCTCTTGGGAAGAAACAAAGACAACTTGCAAGTCTTGGAGGGACGAGCAAGCCAAGAGTGCTCATAAAAAGGGCGAGGACTTTATCCTAAGGAAGCAACATTGTGGTAGTTCAAGGTGCGGGAGCACCATGCCACGTCTTGCCTAGACGTTAAATCATGCGCTTGGTGGGAGGCAACCCACTTAGGTAGATTTCTTTTCTAGTTTAAATTTTGTTTTTGTCTTTATTTTATTTTTGCTTAGAATAAGGTTGTGAGCCAATTTTGTTGAGCCGTCATTTGTGTACTCAACAAAATAATGTTTTATGTGTGATCGTTTTGAAAACCTTTTTTAACCACTTAAAAATCCACTTAGATAGAAAATTAGTAAAGTGGCAAGTATGATTCGTTCCACAGGGAATTAGAGTGATTAGTTGAATAAATTAACTAATCTAAATGCGGTAAAATAAATCATAAAAATACGGATGAGTGAATGGGTTGTCAAGCCATCAAACATACATGAAAAATAAACCTAATAAACTAATCAAAGAATACTTAACAAATGTAGATAAGATAAATGGAATTAACAATTAAGAGAATAGCTAGGGAATTAATGAGATCACAAATGAATTATGGGAAATGCTTATCAAGCTACTTTAGTGAACGAATCTCATAAATGTTAACCAATTGATTTCTAAAATGTGTTTAGGCCATTATTATGAACCCTAAACAACTTCCCACCACAATGCCTCACCGATTAAGGAAAGGGGGTCATGGTGGGATCGATTTGTTACAATTAATGGCTTAGATTATCGCGGTTGATATACCCTCCGACGATCTATCCTATTCACTATGTTCTCAATCCATCAAGGTTGTCAATCCAATCAAGATTATATAACAAATTATCCTAAGCAAGATTATAATCAACTAGTGGGTATACATGTCAATTATATAATGCAAAGAATCTAATTATAAAATGAATAGAACACAAATAGAGATTAAAATATATTAAAGCTTAAGCAAATCCAAATCCAAGTATTCTCACATCAAAACCCTAGAAAGGGGATTTAATTACATATATTACCAACAAAGGGAAGGCAAGTAAAAGATTAGGAAATCACCCATGGGCCTCCTTTTGTAAGCTTGATCCTTTCCTTGCCTTTGATGCTCCTTGTGTAAATAGTGGATGATGAGGATATGTCCAGATAGGTGGAGTCAAATGGAAAGTGACTAAGGAGATTTGTGGAGAAGATGGGAAGAAAGGAATGACTAGGGGAAGGAAATCTAGATGTTAAGTTTAGGTTGAAGAGAAAATGGAGAGAAAAGGAATGGTGGAGAAAGGAGGTTTCTTGGTGGTCAAGAGTTGTCTAAAAGAGGAAAAATGTGATGAATTTATATGATTTTCAAATTAGGACTCGGGTGGCAAATTACCAAAACACCCCCTGTACTTGTCAAATTTCCATTTTGGCCCCTGAAGGGGACCTTTCCATAATTTTCCAGCCAAAATTGCCCAATCAGAGAAGAACGTAGAGGAAGGTCACGGTTTGGCAAATGGCGACCCTAAATGGCGATGAATCTGGAGCTAAAACAACTCCCTGTCGCCATGGCGACCTTGGAATGCAAACCGTGACCTCGATTTACGCGGTTTCGTCGCGATTTGGGCTTGGGAGCGACAAAGGGCAATTTGGGCGTGATATGGGCTACCGAAATCTGACCATTTGGGATGTCGTGAGTTGAACGACTAGATAGCCGGTAGTGTGGCTGTTCGATTGGGTCACTTTCTGGCCGGTGGTAGGTCCGTTTGGTGGCTTTTCTGGCCGGTGAGGGTTTGGGGGAAGAGAGCTATGGCTGCTACTTATGTCTTGAAAAAGAAGATGAATAGTCTTGGGGGGTGTTTAGTAGGCATGTGGGGTGCAAATGGCTGTTGGACTTTGTCTTTTATGGGGGTGCTATGGGCTGCTAAGTGGGGTGTGCACAGTAGTGGCTTGATTTGTTAGGAGGGGGTGCAGCTTAGTAGACGTCTAGGGTGCGTTTAGAGGCCCACACCCTCTAAACGCACTATTTAACTAAAGGGGAATGGGCTGCACAAGTTGGGCCACTTGGGTGCAATGAAGAAAACATCTGGGGTGCAATCAGAGTCTGCAGTAGGCATTTGAAATGGGTTTAGGCATGCTTGGGCCACGCGTTTGGGCCTGCGCGTCAGGGGGCGTTTGGCAGTTGGCGTGGGTGTGCTTAGAAACCTAATAATCACACTATACACCAAAATGCACCGTTTACTTTGACAGGTGGCGTCCCTCTCTTCTTTGCTTGGCTTTTTACGGAATGGACCCCTGATTTCTCATAAAATCACAATATCTTCAATTCTTCCTCCAATAATTACTCTTTTGCCCCTATTTCACCAAAATTACTCCAATGCCCTTGAACTCTACAAATTCCTGAAAACACTTAATTTATACTATTAAATCACCGGATAATGCCCAAGAATCAAGCAAAAGGAGAAGGAAATGAGGGCCAAAATCATACCAATTTTGGTTCGATCAAATACCATTTTGATGTCTCGCTTTTTGTGTCGTTACCAAATTGCGAATTATCAAAAGAATGTTTATAAATGAATTCTTACGCAATATATTTTAAGTTTTAAAAACTAGTAAAGCGGTAAGCGTAGGATTCGTTCCACAGGGAATTAGAGTAATATGTTGAATTGATTAGCTAATCTATATGCAATAAAATAAATCATAAATGAATGAATGAGTGTATGGTTTGTCAAACCATCAAACATACATACAAAATAAACCTAACTAAAAATATGGTGATATGAAAAATAGAAGACTCACAATATTGATAAGAAAAATGGATGTAAACAATTAATATATTTGCTTGGGAATTGATTGATTAGCAAGTGGGTATGGGCAGTGCTTTTTAAGTCACTTTAAGGACCAATCTCTACATGTTAACCAATTTAGGTTTAGATTAGTGTGGTTGATATACCCTCCACTAATCTATCCTATTTATTGGGTTCTTAATCACTCAAGGGCGTCAATCCAAGAATGATTGCATAACATGTTATTCTAAACAAGATTGTAATTAACAAGTGGATATACAAGTCAATCACATAATGAATAGAATCTAATGAATTAATAAATAGAACACATATAGAGATTCATTACAAAGCTTAAGCAAATACCCACAACCAAATGTTTATCAAATCAATCCCCTAGATTAGGGTTTTAATTACACATAGTAGCAATAAAATAGAAAACAAGTAAATGATAAGGAAATCACCCTTGGGCTTCCTTCTTTAGTGCTTGATCCTTGTTCTCCTTAGATGCTCCTAGTGCAAAGAATGGAGGAAGAGGATGTGTCTAGATAGGTGGATGGCTTATGGTGAGTGACAAAGGATTTGTGATGTAGAGAATGGTAGGGAAGGAATGGTCTAGGGAAGTAATCAAGATTTGGTGTGAGTTTTTGGATGGAAGAGATTAGTTCATGTCTAGAAATTGAGGAGTTTGGGAGATGATTAATGGTGATCCTAGGTTGGAAAGGGAGATAGGTAGGAGAGAATAGGATTGATGATCTATAAAATTTGGTGAATTTGTAAGCTAGGAAAGCTAGGGTACGAAATGGGTATGAAATAACAAGAATACCCCTCCTGAATGCCAACATTGGAATTCCTACGCTGGAATTCCAACGTGGTCGCCACTTGTCCTTCTAGGTCGCCATGGCGACCTTAAATGGCGACATCTCATGGATTCTTCTGTCGCCATGGCGACCTCATGGCAACAAAATGGCGACCATTCCCACGTTGGAATTCCTATGTGGTCGCCATTTGCAAGTGTGGGTCGCTATGGCAACCTCAAGTGGCGAACCTCTGATGATTTGCAATTTCCTATGTCGCCATGGCGACCATGTGGCGACTTTTCTTGCTCAAATAGCAAGAATGCCCTTTTTCACCTATTTGTGAGTCTTTTTGCACCAAATTCTTCATCTTTTTCACAAATGCCCCTGAGTCCTAATAAAACCTGAAACACTTGATTTAACGACATTAAATACGGGGAAACACTCGAGAATCAAGCATAAAGAGACGGGAATGAGGGCCAAAATCATACCAATTTTGGTTCGATCAAATACCTCCAAACCTATCTTTTGCTCGTCCTCGAGCAAAACAATCATAGATCAACCCCCACAGACAAGCAATAAACCATTTCAAAGATTTTCAATTAAGTTCCAACTTACTCTAGCAAGGATCTACTATCCAATGATTAACATGTGAAACCTAAATGAAGAGATTAACACAATGATGCAAATAGTGAGGACTTAAACATGTAAGATAATGTCAAGTAAAGATTAAGATCATGCCACTCTAGATATGATTGTATGTAATGCGACCTTACATTCAAAATGCCAAAGCTTCAAAGCAAATGTGCTATTCGGTTTAGAATGTAATTCGCCTCGATCTAATCCTCACTAGATTCTCTCTTTTCTTCTCTTTGATTCCTAGGTTTCGCTCAAAAATTCATATGCAATATGAGTTTATGTCATGGATATAAAATTGATTGCATATGATGTTATTTAAAGCACAATTTCTGAAAATGAGGTCTCATGAATGGAATTGCAAATCATGAATTAGAAAGAACATGCGAAAACCAAAATTCACAAGTGGACATGCCTAAAGATCGTGAAGGTCTTTCTTAAGTTGTAATGGGGCTTTAAGTGAATGGTGAGTTAATAAAATTGGGCAATAGATAACAAGGAACCCATTGATTTATACTTAAGGCATACATTCTAATAGTGAATCCCAATTGCTTTCACACATTTGTTTCACGCCCTTGGCGCACATTGCTTACAATATCATTTCAATTGCATATTCACTACTCAACTTTTCTTGAGTAGCCTATTCAATCATTATCCCTCTATCTAGGCCACTTGTTCCTAATTCATGGTTCTCTTTTTCATTTTATTTGGCTTTGCCCTTTATTTTCTTTTCTTTTGCATACATCTTTTATTTCAATCTTTTTCTTTTCTTTTTCTTTGCTTTTCTTTTTCTTTTGCTTTTCTTCTTCTTTTCTCTTTCTTTTTCTTTTTATCCACTCTCGCATTTCAATACTCTCTTACACAACTTTACATGCCTAGGTACATGTATCAACATTTTCTCTTAAAAGAGCTTACAACCATATCCTAAGTCTTAGCAAAATCATTTGGTTAAGGTAAGTCAGTTATGTAGGCTATATGGTTCATGTGGATGTGGTTCAAAAATGAAAAGCTGAAGATGTGTTTGGCTTCAAACGGGGCTTGGGAGCACACACATTTAGAGGGTATGGAAGTATTTAGGCCAATTTACGGTTTTTCACATGCATTGCCTAAAGTCATTTCTAAAGGTTTGTCCACAAGCAAATCAAAGCCTCCACAAACAGTCCATAATATTCTATGACATGCAATATTTAAGTGCAATTGAGACCCATACATGCTTAAAAGAGTGTTTGAGAGTGAGTGTTTAAAGAGTGAATATTTAACAACTCAAATACGCTTTTTAAGGCCGTGTTTGTGATCGTCACGGGAATCTCCACTATTAATTCCTAGCCTTTAAGCAAAATTGATTATTCACCCTAACATTATGAGAAAAAGATTAACGCACTTTGTTGAATGACACCCTAAGTGGAATGATTTTAATCTAAACCAAACAATGGCAAAGATGCACAATTCCTCACTACTTCATAAAGAGCACAATCTCAACAAGCAAAGTATGCTTAAAATACGGCATTATCGTAAAAATTTAAAAAATTCGGCTCAAATTTTGAAAAACCAAGCAAAGTGAGTAAAGTGGTGTTGCGCAAATGTACCCCCAAACCTAAATTGGACATTGTCCTCAATGTTCATGGGAGGCAAAATTTGTCAAAAGGCGCAACCCAACAAATCCAAAGCAAAAGATGCATATATGTCCACAAATAATCAATGTATTTTCAAAATTTTGGCAAAGTACCCTCTCATCCTAACATGCAAAAAATCATCTAAAAAGATGCTCAATCAAGTATGGCATATACCTCAATAATCCTATAATTAAAAAATCATCAATCAAGCACATTCATCCTAAATCCACTACCAAAATTCATCTCACACACTTATTCTATGCAAAAACGAAATAAAGATAAAAGAATTCAAAAATGATGAGACTAAGTAAAAATTTTAAACTATGAAAGAAATATACCTAAGTGGGTTGCCTCCCACCAAGCGCTCTATTTAACGTCTAGGCAAGACGTGGCATGGTGCTCCCGCACTTCGAACTTCCACAAGACTGATCGAACCAAAATTGGAATGATTTTGGCCCTCATTTCCTTCTCCTTTTGCTTGATTCTCGGGCATTATCCTGTGATTTAATTGTGAAAATTAAGTGTTTTTAGGAAATTATAGAGTTCAGGGGCAGTGGAGTAATTTTGGTGAAATAGGGGCAAAAGTGTAAAATATGGAGGAAGAATTGAAGTTATCGCAAATTTAGAAGATTGCAGGGGTGCTGCTCATAATTTTCCAAGAGAGGCAGGCAAGCACGCCATGTTAGCATCCATTGATGCAGTGCGTTTTGAGTGAAGAATTGGGTCTCTTAAATAAACCCCAGCACAAATCTAAATGCAGCCCAGTCAACAGGCCCATGCAAACAAGCCCAACCCTTGAGTTTATTGAAACGGTGCGTTTCAATGAAAGAGGAGCAGCCTAGTTTGGGCTAGACGCGCAAAGCCCCAAACCTTGACCCAATCAGTGCCTGAAAGCACCCCAGGCCACGTCCAAACGTGCCCCACCTGATGCGCAGGCCCAATTCGCGTGGCCCAAACGCGTGTCCCATCTCTGCGCAGCCCATGACGCGCCCAAGCCTGATATCCTACAGCAGCCCAATTGCACCCTAACTCACTTCTAATTACACCCCCCCTTTAGGCAAAAAGCAGCAGCTGTGTGCACCCCACTCTCTACTAAATGCACCTCATACCCACTATTCATTCTCTTCTTCCTTCAGTCACGTGCAGACCAGCTTTTTCCTTTATGCCCTAATCACGCCGCCACAGGAATATACCCCTTCCCGGACCTACCGACGGCCGATTCCGGTCCCAATCGGATGGCCAAGTCAACGACTTCTCCATCGTAACCCTCACGGCGTCCCAAATGGCCAGATTCCGATCACCCATATCATGCCCAAATTTCCCTTTGTCGCCCCCAAGCCCAAATTGCGACGAAACCGCGTAAATTGAGGTCGCGGTTTGCATTCCAAGGTCGCCATGGCAACATGGAGATGTTTTGGCTCCAGATTCGTCGCCATTTAGGGTTGCCCTTTGGGTCGCCATTTGCCAAACCGCGAAACTCTTCTCTGTGAAATCTGATTGGCCAAGAAAATTGCACAATGACCCCCTCTGTTGGACTAAATGGTAATTTGCCATGGTTAGGGGTGTTTTGGTAATTTTCCACCCGAGACCTAATTTGAAAATCCTATAAATTCTTCACATTTTTCCTCTTTTAGACAACTCTTGACCACCAAGAAACCTCCTTTCTCCACCATTCCTTTTCTCTCCATTTTCTCTTCTAACTAAACTAAACTTAACATCTAGATTACCTCCCCTAATCATTCCTTTTCTTCCCATCTTCTCCACAAATCTCCTTAGTCACTTCCCATTTGACTCCACATATCTAGACACATCCTTATCATCCACTCTTTACACAAGGACCATCAAAGGCAAGGAAAGGATCAAGCTTACAAAAGGTGGCCCATGGGTGATTTCCTAATCTTTTACTTGCCTTCCCTTTGTTTGTAATATGTGTAATTAAATCCCCTTTCTAGGGTTTTGATGTGAGAATATTTGGATTGGGATTTGCTTAAGCTTTAATATATTTTAATTTCTATTTGTGTTCTATTCACTTTATAATTAGATTCTTTACATTATATAATTGACATGTATACCCACTAGTTGATTATAATCTTGCTTAGGATAATTTGTTATATAATCTTGATTGGATTGACAACCTTGATGGATTGAGAACATAGTGACTAGGATAGATTGTCGGAGGGTATATCAACCGCGATAATCTAAGCCGTTAATTGTAATAAACCGATCCCGTCATGACCCCCTCTCCTTAATCGGTTAGGCATTGCGGTGGGAAGTTGTTTAGGGTTCATAATAATGGCCTAAACACATTTTAGAAATCAATTGGTTAACATTTGTGAGATTTGTTCACTAAAGTAGCTTGATAAGCATTTCCCGTAATTCACTTTTGATCCCATTAATTCCCTAGCTATTCTCTTAATTGTTAATTCCATTTATCTTATCTAGATTTGTTAAGTATTCTTTTATTAGTTTATTAGGTTTATTTTTCATGTATGTTTGATGGCTTGACAACCCATTCACTCATCCATATTTTTATGATTTATTTTATTGCATATAGATTAGTTAATTTATTCAACTTATCACTCTAATTCCCTGTGGAATGAATCCCACTTGCCACTTTACTAAATTTCTATCTAAGTGGTGAAAAATCGGTTTTCTAAACGATGACATTTTAAATATCATTTTGTTAAGTACACAAACGACCTCATCAAACACTTGGCTTGCTCATCCCTCCAAGACTTGCAAGTTGTCTTTGTTTCATCCTAAGAGATAAAGAACCTTGATTTAATGCACAAGCAACACACACTTGCTTCCTTAAAAAGCAATAGAAAATCTGTACACTCACAAAACACATTAGAAAGTTTCGGCAAATAAAAATGTACTCAATTCAAGTAATCACCAACAATAGCTTGAAACATCAATTATTCAAAAGAAATAAACAAATTAAGCAAACAAAACAAAAGGCATAAAAATAAAATGCATAATATTTTCAACGTTGTGCATTTGGGGTAGGATTAGGATTAACTAAGGGTGGTTTGACCAAGTTGGGAAATTCACTCTTCTTTACAATCCAAATAAATGTAGATGATTTCCCCATCATTTTCTTTCCCTTCTTTCTCATTTGGTTAATTGATTCTTTCCTCACCCAAATTTTTCTTATCCTAGGTGGACTCCTCCTATTCCTTGGCTTCTCAACCCATACCTTCCTAACATGCATATATGTCTCTCTATGTCTAAAATTCCCTCGTGTGCCTTGTCTCTCATTTTCATGGTTTGGTGGTCTAATGTGACCTATCTTATGGCAATGATGGCACATGGTGATAGAGTTAGGAATGATACCTTGTTGGTGGTTCTTTGTTGGAGGTAGAGGTGGAGGGTTCTCATTCCTCCTTTTTGCCTTTCTCCTCCTTGCTTTGCTAGGATTTGGCTCCTTGACCTTGGCACTTGAAGAGGCATGACTCAAGTCGGGCATTTCTTCTTTTTCTTGCTTAGACCTTGCAAGTTCCGCAAGGTGGTCAACTTCCTTCGTCTTCATTATCTCCAAAGCTTTGTCCCTTGTTTGAATTTCGGCTTGCATTAGCCACATCCTCTTTGCAAAGTCCTCCTTGGTCTCTTCAAGCTCCTTCAATGTTGTACTCTTTTCGGCTAGAAGTCTCTCAATTTGGTCTTCAAATTCTTTGTTCTTGTAGGAGACTTCGCCATTTTGCATCTTGAGAGTACCATTTTCGGCTCTGAGCGACTTTACTTCAAGTATGATTTTCTTGTTCAATTCTTAAAGCATATTCTCCCTTGTTGTTCCCACGGCTTCTTTGCCTTCTAATTTCTTCTTCAAGAGTTGTATCTTCCCTTCATAATCCTTGGTGATTTCTTCTTGTTGTAGGGAAGTTGTCATGATTCTTTCTTGAAGTAGAGAATTCTCTTTTTTCAATACATCCATCGCCATCACTAGGTCTTCACTCATGCTCAAAATCTTCTTGTTCATCTCTAGCGTGATCTTGCATAGATCTTCTTCCTTCGATTGATACAAGACTTCTATGTTGTGTTGAGTAGTGGCATTGATGGAACTGTTGAAATTTTCTTCAAATGCGGACTTAATTCTTTGGTCCGGCCAGCTAGATGACATATAGTCATTTAAATCATGTACGATATCCCGTTTGAAGGCTATAGCATCTTGCATGAGCTCTTCCATCCTTTCTTCCAATGACATGCTCATTGGCGCGTAGCTTGGCCTCGAGTTTTGCATAAGGAAATCCATAAAGTCCTGAAACAAAAATAAACAAAAACTACCAAAGAAGTGAAAAGAAACTAAAAAGACTAAAAACAACTAAGAGAAGCTAATTGATTCAACTATCGCTTTAATTCCTCGGCAGCGGCGCCATTTTGATGTCTCGCTTTTTGTGTCGTTACCAAATTGTGAATTATCAAAAGAATGTTTATAATTGAATTCTTACGCAATATATTTTAAGTTTTGAAAACTAGTAAAGCGGTAAGCTTAGGATTCGTTCCACAGGGAATTAGAGTAATATGTTGAATTGATTAGCTAATCTATATGCAATAAAATAAATCATAAATGAATGAATGAGTGTATGGTTTGTCAAACCATCAAACATACATACAAAATAAACCTAACTAAAAATATGGTGATATGAAAAATAGAAGTCTCACAATCTTGATAAGAAAAATGGATGTAAACAATTAATATAGATGCTAGGGAATTGATTGATTAGCAAGTGGGTATGGGTAATGCTTTTTAAGCCATTTTAAGGACCAATCTCTACATGTTAACCAATTTAGGTTTAGATTAGTGTGGTTGATATACCCTCCACTAATCTATCCTATTTATTGGGTTCTTAATCACTCAAGGGTGTCAATCCAAGAATGATTGCATAACATGTTATTTTAAACAAGATTGTAATTAACAAGTGGATATACAAGTCAATCACATAATGAATAGAATGTAATGAATTAATAAATAGAATATATATAGAGATTCATTACAAATCTTAAGCAAATACCCACAACCAAATGTTTATCAAATCAATCCCCTAGATTAGGGTTTTAATTACACATAGTAGCAATAAAATAGAAAACAAGTAAATGATAAGGAAATAACCCTTGGGCCTCTTTCTTTAGTGCTTGATCCTTGTTCTCCTTAGATGCTCCTAGTGCAAAGAATGGAGGAAGAGGATGTGTCTAGATAGGTGGATGGCTTATGGTGAGTGACAAAGGATTTGTGTAATTAAATATTTGATCACGCTCTTTTGGTTCGATCACGTTTTGCTTGACAATAATAAAAATCAAAATTTGATCGTTTTGATTTTTTGCCCCGGCAGCGGCGCCAATTTTGATGAGGTCGTTTGTGTGCTCAACAAAATGATGTTTAAATTGTGATCATTTTGAAATCCTTTTTTTACCACTTAAAAATCCACTTAAATATTAAATTAGTAAAGTGGCAAGTAGGATTCGTTCCACAGGGAATTAGAGTGATTAGTTGAATAAATTAACTAATCTATATGCAATAAAATAAATCATAAAAATGTGGATGAGTGAATGGGTTGTCAAGCCATCAAACATACATGAAAAATAAACCTAATAAACTAATAAAAGAATACTTAACAAATCTAGATAAGATAAATGGAATTAACAATTAAGAGAATAGCTAGGGAATTAGTGGGATCACAAATGAATTACGGGAAATGCTTACCAAGCTACTTTAGTGAACGAATCTCATAAATGTTAACCAATTGATTTCTAAAATGTGTTTAGGCCATTATTATGAACCCTAAACAACTTCCCACCGCAATGCCTAACCGATTAAGGAAAGGGGTTCAAAATTTAAATGGCAATATTTAGGGCGGTTTTTGTGAAAATAGCAGTGGTTTAATAATCCAAGTTTAAAAGGAACCTATTTCGGTGTCCAGACAAAAATACCCTTATTTTTGTCTGTTTGTGGCTTTTCAAAGGTTGAGAGAAAAAACCAGAGAGAGAGAGAAACACGACAAAAACAGTGACCGGTCAAAAAAATCCGACAGAAATACCCACAGCATACTCACCAGCGGTGGCCCTACAGTAATTTCAGTGGAGGAGAAAGCTTTTCTGATTGACAGTGGTAAGTTTATTTTTCGATTTCGATTTCCTTTATGTTGTTGAAAAATATATGTTCGTTGTTGTTTTGATTAGGTTTTTGTTGTTAGTTTATGTGTGTTTCATTTAGATTAGGGTTCTGGGTTAGTTTAGGTTTAGATTAGGGTTTGAATCTGTACAATAGGGAGGTAGAAGACGATGAATATGATTTCGAGCCTTTTAAAACCTTTTCCGAGCCTTTTCCGAGCCTTTTTAAACAGTCTCCGAGCCTTTTTAAGGGAATATGAATAGTTGATTCTCCGAGCCTTTTACAACTTTGTCCGAGCCTTTTAAACCATGATCCGAGCCTTTTTCGAGCCTTTTAAGGAATATGAATAGGTTTCTGCAATTTCAATCTCCGAGCCTTTTAAACCTTGATCCGAGCTTTTTCCGAGCCTTTTAACAAATAATCCGAGCCTTTTAAGGAATTTCAATAGGTTTGTGCATTTTCAATCTCCGAGCCTTTTAAACCTTAATCCGAGCCTTTCCCGAGCCTTTTCACAAATACTCCAAGCCTTTTAAGAATTTCAATAGTTTTCTCTGCTTTTTCAATCTCCGAGCCTTTTCAACCTTTATTCGAGCCTTTTTTTTCCGAGTCTTATCACGAACAATCCGAGCCTTTTTATATAATGTCCGAGCCTTTTTATATAGTGTCCGAGCCTTTTGATTTACTGTCCGAGCCTTTTCATGAACTGATATATATGTATATTTTTATTGTGAATATGCAGATGAGGAATCCGCTGAAAGATTTGCTGAAAACTCTAGAGGAGGAAAGGTACTCAGGGAAAATAACTCGCCATGACCATTTTGACGACCTTACAGATATCGATAATGCATTGAGTAGGGTACCTGAACATTTTCAGGCTGAAGACCGTCGTCGTTATACTGAGTCATGTTTTGGACACTTCCTCTCGATGCATCGGCAGATGACGTTTTCAGCTGGAATTGTCCATCGGTTGCTTATTCAGGAGTTGCATCATGATGGGCCGGAAGATGAGATGAGGTTTCTGTTGGGTAGACATTCGGTCCGGTTCTCCAAGGTCGAGTTTTGTCTGATCACCGGATGGAAGTTCGGAGAACTTCCCGACACGTCGACCTACAATATGGTGCAGAATGGCATACATCAGCGGTACTTCGAGGGTCGAGCTGACATCGAGTATGGAGAGTTGAGAGCCGTACTGCGGATTGGTGTTTTCCATGAGCAGTATGATGCGGTTAAGCTATGCTTATTGTATATGCTTAACTGGATATTGATGGGGTTGGACGAGAGACAGAAAGTTCCAGTATGGCAGTTTCGCCTAGTCGAGGACTTAGACGCGTTTGATGCCTTCCCTTGGGGTGCACACGTGTTTAGGCAGTCTATTTCTTGGTTCAAGCATGCATTGGACGGTCGACTGCGGCGGTTCGAACAACGACAGCGAAGAAAGGGTGCTGATCAGCACAAGGTGGAGACGTACAATATATACGGTTTTACGCATGCACTGTTGGTGAGAATTTAGAAATTGAATCCGTACGTTAATTGTATTTTTTTTATTTCATATAACTGATGTGTTGGATTGTTAACGCAGATATTTGCTTTTGAGGTCATCCCCGAGCTTGGCAACACTGAATGTGGAACTCACAGGGACATCGACCTATCCCCCCATATTCTGAAATGGCAGTTGACTCAGCGACCAAGGAGTGAGAAGCTGGATGCCATTTTCATTGAAAGGGTAAGCATTTTTTATGTTGTTAATGTTCATAGTTATTAGTATATACAATAGTTATTAGTATATACAATTGACAATGGTCTAACTATGATTTCAGATGTTTGCGAGGGTGGAGTTGGTGCCGACCGCAGCTGAGCGGGATGAGCGATACTTCGAGGGCATTTACGAGGGAGGCAATCTGTATGATGCCGATTATGTACGTGCTGACGTCCCGAATCCTGACCAGACTACGACTGCCCAAGACAGTGATATTGAGGGTCCAATTTCCGACCGCAGTGATATGGACTGTTCTGATATAGAGGGCACTAGTGGGAGTCGTAGGCGGGTTCGGTTCGTGTTACCCAGACAGCCTCAAGCTGGAGGTGACTCAGGAGGAGGCGATGGAGGGGTTCCTGACTTAGGAGGAGGTGATGGAGGGGTTCCTGAGGTATGTACAAATATTTATGTCGCCTTATTTTATCTGAATTTAGTGTTGAATGATTTTAGTACTGAAACAATTGTAAATCATTTCAGGACCGTCGGTATACTGAACTGATGGATGCGGTCCGAGGGTTACGGGAGGAAATGAAGAAGAACGAGGAGAAACGAGATCAACAGCATCAGGAGTTGCTGGATTTGATTCGGGGTCTTCAGGGATCGACGTCGACGTCGCAGCCCCGTAGTTCAGGTCCACGGTTCGATGACCCACCGTTTGATGGCCGAGACCAGGACTTCACTCCCATTGACAGGACGGGAGGTCATCAGGACGGGGCAAAGCCACACACCAGGCATCATACTACACACTTCTCCGATCCAGATCAACAGGGGCCTGGTGGCACTGGTGGTACAGGGACTGCGTCTATGGATATAGAGCAGATACATAATCCCTCCATTCGTAGAGGCGATCCCAGCGGGTCTACCCCAGCGGAGCTGACACCTACAGGCGATCCATAGGGACAGAGTTCCTTCGGATAGCGCACCTCTCCTGCAGGGGATCGACGGGGACAGAGTCCCTCGTTGCAGGGCACCCTTGCAGCAGATCCACAAGGTCCTTCCTCAGAATGCCACCCTTCAATTGATCCCAGCTCAGTTCTCCCCTCCAGGCAATCCACGGGAGATGATTTGGTCCCTCGCAACGTACCTCTCCGGTCCATCCCACCCGATGAACAGGGAGGGAGTTCCCCCTCACACCGCACCGATCCCAGTGATTTGGAACAGACTCCCCCACCACTAAGGCGTGGACACCGAATTCGACGTCGAGGTTGGAGGGACCGGACCCCATACACAGACCCATGTAGACTGAAGAGACCACGGATGTTGCCGCCGCCAGCACATGAATGGATGCCACACGCATTAGTAGATCCTGAGCACCTTGCGGCATACATGGAGTACAAGAGGAACCCGGTGACAGAATTGTAAGTATAATAGTAAAAATTACAATATGTTTATACTTTTTTCGACAAATATGCAAGTAAGTATTTGATCGAACCAAAATTGGTATGATTTTGGCCCTCATATCCTTCTCCTTTTGTTCGATTCTTGGGCATTATTCCGTGATTTAATGGTGTAAATTAAGTGTTTTCAGGAATTTATAGAATTCAGGAGCATTGGAGTAATTTTGGTCATTTGGGGGTAAAAGTGTAAAATATGAGGGAAGTTTGGAGTTTATCGTGATTAAAGAAGAGAACAGGGACTGAATCGCAATTGACCAAGGGAGCGTGCCACCTGTCAGAGTGAAACGGTGCGTTTTGATCCAAGTCAGGCCCAAATTGAAGCCCAAGCGCACCCCACCTTGCTGCTGAGCACACCCCCAAGTGAGTCAAGCCCAAGCACCTTTAATGAAACGGTGCGTTTCATGGTGGGTGCAAAAGACAGCAGCCCAAGTGACCAGGCCCAAATCAACACCCAATTTGTGCAGCCCATTACCCTTAGTTAAACGGTGCGTTTAGAGGGTGTGGGCCTCTAAACGCACCCCAGGCATCATCTGATTGCACCCCCCTTTAAGTAAGTGAGCAGCAGCCCACTGCACCCCACTCACCTTCTGAATGCACCCCATACTCACTATTCATTTTCTTCCCCAATCAGCTCACGCCATGGCAGCTGCTCCTCCAAACCCTAGCATCACGCCGCCGGCCAGATGAGGCCCTTCCCGGACCTACCGACGGTCGGTTCCGGTCCCAATCGGACGGCTAAGTCACCGGCTCTCCGGTCGTTCAACTTCCGAGCCTCCGTTTGGCCGGAATCCGGCAGCCCTCTCACGCCTCCTTCGCCACTTTGTCTCCCCCAAGCCCAAATCACGACCAAACCGCGTAAATCGAGGTCGCGGTTTGGATTCCAAGGTCGCCATGGCGACAGGGAGTTGTTTTGGCTCCAGAAAAGTCGCCATTTAGGGTCGCCACATTGTCGCCCTTTGAGCAAATGGCGTCCTCCTTGCTGTGCATTTCTGATTGGGTGTGCAAATTACAAAATGCACCCCTCTGTTGGACTAAATGGTAATTTGCCATGGTCAGGGGGTGTTTTGGTAATTTGCCACCCGAGACCTAATTTGAAAATCCTATAAATTCATCACATTTTTCCTCTTTTAGACAACTCTTGACCACCAAGAAACCTCCTTTCTCCACCATTCCTTTTCTCTCCATTTTCTCTCCTACCTAAACTTAACATCTAGATTACCTCCCCTAATCATTCCTTTTCTTCCCATCTTCTCCACAAATCTCCTTAGTCACTTCCCATTTGACTCCACCTATCTAGACACATCCTCATCATCCACTCTTTACACAAGGAGCATCAAAGGCAAGGAAATGATCAAGCTTACAAAAGGAGGCCCATGGGTGATTTCCTAATCTTTTACTTGCCTTCCCTTTGATTGTAATATGTGTAATTAAATCCCCTTTCTAGGGTTTTGATGTGAGAATATTTGGATTGGGATTTGCTTAAGCTTTAATTTATTTTAATTTCTATTTGTGTTCTATTCATTTTATAATTAGATTCTTTGCATTATATAATTGACATGTATACCCACTAGTTGATTATAATCTTGCTTAGGATAATTTGTTATATAATCTTGATTGGATTGACAACCTTGATGGATTGAGAACATAGTGAATAGGATAGATTGTCGGAGGGTATATCAACCACGATAATCTAAGCCGTTAATTGTAACAAATCGATCCCGCCGTGACCCCCTTTCCTTAATCGGTTAGGCATTGCGGTGGGAAGTTGTTTAGGGTTCATAATAATGGCCCAAACACATTTTAGAAATCAATTGGTTAACATTTACGATATTCGTTCATTAAGGTAGCTTGATAAGCATTTCCCGGTAATCCACTTGTGATCCCATTAATTCCCTAGCTATTCTCTTAATTGTTAAATCCATTTATCTTATCTAGATTTGTTAAGTATTCTTTTATTAGTTATTAGGTTTATTTTTCATGTATGTTTGATGGCTTGACAACCCATTCACTCATCCATATTTCTATGTTTTATTTTATCGCATATAGATTAGTTAATTCATTCACCTAATCACTCTAATTCCCTGTGGAACGAATCCCACTTGCCACTTTACTAATTTTCTATCTAAGTGGTGAAAAATCGGTTTTCTAAACGATCACATTTTAAATATCATTTTGTTGAGTACACAAACGACGCTCATCAGTATTGTGTAACGTTTTCAACAATTATGCAGGCGTGATGTGGATCTGCATGACCCAGTTGGTGTCGATGTGCTTTGGTTCCACCGGTTTCAAACCAACTTGATGGAGTTGGAGGATACGGTATGTTTCTTACTTGAATTGTGCGTATAAGTTTCATTCACAAATGGTGGAATCCTAACAATACAAATTGTTGAAATTGTCAGCACATTGATGCATACTTGAACATTCTCCGGAATCGTCAGCGAGCATTCCCCACTGTCTACAGTTCGAGGGTCAACATACTGGATTCTCAATTCTATGTAAGTGTTTATATTGTACGGTTTTCGCTTCTACTTCTTTCATTCAAATATTTGTTGCCTAACATTTTTTAAATTTAATCTATACAGTCATTGTTATATCATGACTGGGACAGAATCGCCACTGGTGAGGACAGGAAACCTAGAAAGGGTTGGTCTGTGTTCAACCACCTGTGGGCCCGTGATGAGCTTGCGGTGGTACGTGGAGAGCTCCCGTCAGGTATTAGACCATGGCACGATGTTGACTTGGTGAGTATTTATTTTAATTTGCGTCCATGTGTATAATAACAAAATGTGATAACACTTTGGAGAAACACCTACAGGTTCTGATTCCTTGCAACCTTCGACGTATGCATTGGGTCATGGCCAACGTCGACCTCATGAAAGGGCAAATTCTCGTATTTGACCCCTTCAGACGGGAGGTCCCATTTAGGCACAGGAATGCCCAGTTCGCGTGCTTGCGATGGTTGCTACTGTCGATGTTGGATGCGGTGCACTTTCACAGGAACAGACAGAGGGGTGATCCGACGTACAAATCGAAGAATGGGCCCTTTCGGATGTTGTTCGTGTCAGCCGACCGCGTGCCCCAACAGAAAGAGGCTTATGACTATTTCAAGTGAATATTCTATCCCAATCGGTTTTAATAACATTCCATTCTAATGGTTGTTCATTTTATCTCAATTGCAGGGGAAACTGTGGTGCCCATACTCTGAGAATGATTGAGTACCTGACGGCGAACAGGGATACGTTCGACTGGTCAGAGGACGATATGACCACTATCCGGGAGAAGATGGCTGTGGAGGTTTATTGTAACTCCAAGGCCATATAGTTGATGTACATAACGATTGACTAATGAAATGAAGAAATTTTTTGTTTTTTATTTTCAAGTGTTTGTAGTTATCAGTTAAACACACATTTCATACATTGAGCACCTTCAACAATACAGGAAATTCATGAACACTATAAGAAAGGATCAAGTAGACGAAGATTTAATTCAAATAAAATTTCGAACATAAAATCAATCAAATTAGGTCTACATAAAAGCATAAGAACCTCGAATGTCATAAAACAACTATATCGAGCATGGTTCCCAAAGTCTGAACGATGTTGGAAGACATCAAGTTGGAGACATGTTCCTCAATCGCAAGCTTTTCTGGTGGCAATTCCTCTTCCTCTTCTACTGTCTTATTATGTTTGATCACTTTTATTCATTCAACGGTAGAGTCCTTCTCAGGGCATGTTTGTTTGTTGTGTCCAATTGAGTGACAGATGCTGCACTTGCGACGGTATTCATCAGGGACAATGGTGCTGGGACCTTCATTAACCATAGGCGGGTTGGAACACCTCCTACTATTATGTCCTGGTTGTCCACATCTTCTACACGACTGTGTGGTTATCCTATCTGAAGACGAGGCATGTCGACCCTCCATCGGGCGACCTGATTGTCTCTTCGTATTTGGATTTAAAACCACCCGCGCTGCGATGTCAGATGGCACTACCCATGAAGAAGGATGGCCAATAGGCATAATAGGAACCGAGTATGCATCAATAAGTGTCTCCCTCTTGTAGTAGTCCGCACACAGAGATGTGAAATCCAAGTTCCGCTCCCTACAATAAGGAAAATGGTGAGATTCACGTTTGGGTAATATAAAGCGTTAACTGTAACTTTTCATGTACCTTGCCGATGCGAGTGCGTGTGAACATGGTAAAAAGTCCATTAGGAATTTGTTACATGTGCAAGTCTTTCGGGCCAAGTCAACCGTCCACTGTTTTCCCTTGTGTCTGACGGAGAATATGTTCCAGTCAACTGGATTTACGGTCATATAACCGCACTTCTCGACACGTTTCAAGATCGCAAGATGTGCTGCATCAGTCAATCCATGATGCATGGACTGTGCAGCTGCATGACGATCGTGAAACCACCTTTGTAGCATATTCCTAATGAACTCTGCCAGGGTCATCAGTGGCAATTGCCTTGCGAATTTTAGGCATGATTTTATGCACTCTGCAACATTTGTGATCATCACCCTGTACCTTCTTTGGGGACAGTGAACGCGGGACCACTTGTGTGGACCGGCATCAATGGCATAATCGAATGCAGCCTTGTGTAGCTTACGTAACTCCTCCATGTGGCCGTCATACTCGATTTCACTGTAAAATCTAGCTGCATTATCCATTATTTTGGCAACATCCTTTCTGTGGAATCTCTTCTTCATATTTTCAGCAAAATGCCAGCAACATATGGTATGGGTTGCATAAGGGAACACTTTAGAAATCCCTGCTTCAATGCTTGCATGACGATCGGAAATGAAAACCAGATCATCTATATGACCAAGGGCACCCCTCAAGCATTCCAAAAACCATTCCCACGAAAGGTTGTTTTTTGAGTCACCGTACCCAAAAGCAATTGGATACACCTGTTCATTTCCATCTTGTGCAGTTGCAACAAACATTGTACCCCCGAATCTTCCCTTCAAATGGGTACCATCAACTGCAATCACAGGACGCATACACCTCCGGAAACCTCTAATTGAGGACCCTAACAACATGAAAAAGTAGAGGAATTTACCATCGTCAGCGCACTGTAACTCAGTGATTGTGCCAGGATTTTGCTGTTCCAAAACGTATGCAAAAGATGACAGTAGTTGGAAAGTTTCTTCATGCGTTCCATAGGTTAATGACAATGCATATTGTAGGGCATCATGTGCCTTACTGTACATGATTTGGATGCCATACATTGTTTTCATATCGACAATTATGTCCTTCGGACGCATGAGACGACCATCATGTTGTTGAAGTCTAAGTGCCACGACTTCTCCGATTGTGACTGCACTAGCTTGTCGGTGGCGACGGTGAATCTCCTCTAAGGGACAATTGTGTTCATTGACAAAACTTCTGACTTGAAAGTAAGTCCCTTCATTTCTCCTTACCGCTCTTAATTTCCACGTACAGTCGTCAATGATGCACACCAGATGTAAAGTTGTCTTATTGGACCTTTTGACCTTCCATTCAAAGTTCTGCTGCATCGCAAAATGGCCAATTAGCCTCTTCAAATCCTTTTTACTTGGAAAAAATTGACCTTTATAAATCATGGTTCTAGGTTCTGGCGCTGCCAAGGTGCTGCTTCTACCAATACCAAACGAGTATGAATTTGCTCCGGGAATAACCCACGTTGGCGTATTAGTAAAATCAGATGTTGTTACATTATTACGGACCTCGGAACTCCCAGGCATATCTGGTGTAGTGCAACTAACTCCTTGTACACGTCTACCATGTGTTTCAATTTGTGCAGGCTCTTCATCCATATTTTGTACATCATGAACCTGTTCATTATTGGCCTCATTATCCACCTCATGGTTCGGGCAACTGTTCTGGTCATTGTACTGCTCATTGTACTGTTCATTGTAATGTTCATTACACTGCTTATTATCCACCGGTGGGACACCACACATGTTTCCCCTATCTTCGGTAGCGCTTCTTTGGCTGAACACTTGGTTGCTACCGCTAAAGGATCCAAATTGTTGGGTATTTTCAGTAGGGGGGATATCATTCCCTATCACATCTCCAGCTGTCCTCTTAATTAGACTGACACATACTTGAGGGATCACCCGATCTTCCCCTAGCATAAATTGGACATCGTCGTCATTTCTTATAAATGTTCGACATGTACTGCCAGGAACGATTGATATCGATGACAGATCCACATTGAATTTGTTTACATCATACTTCACAATGGTATGCACGATCGCCACCAATTCTTTGTAAGTCATATTCTGTGACACATACATTCCCCGGTTATCGGATCCAACAAACCTCTGACTTCCGTCGGGTAACTGCTCCCATCGACCGTTGTAAGATATTACTATTCTAGCCCGATTTATGATGCTGTCAAATTTATCATCCCATTGATAAGAACCCAGGACCATAAAATATTTTAAGATATTAATTTTATAAAGGCTCGGACAAGACTTGCAAAGTCTAGGAGAAGACTTCAAAAGTCTCGACGAAGACTGGAAAAGGCTCGGAGAAGACATGCAAAGTTTCGAAGGGGACTTGAAAATTCACAGAAGATACTTATTCATTTAAAAGGCTCGGAAAAGACATCAAAAGTCTCTAAGGAGACTTCAAAAGGCTCGGATAAGTCTCGAGAAGATTGGAAAAGGCTCAATACTTATTCATTTAAAAGGCTCGGAAAAAACATCAAAACTCTCGGAGGAGACTTCAAAAGGCTCGGAGAAGGCTGGAAAAGGCTCGATACTTATTCATTTAAAAGGCTCGGAAAAAACATCAAAACTCTCGGAGGAGACTTAAATAGGCTCGAAGAAGGCTGGAAAAGGCTCGATAATTACTCATTTAAAAGGCTCGGAAAAAACATCAAAACTCTCGGAGGAGAATTAAAAAGGCTCGGAGAAGGCTTAAAAAGGCTCGGAGAAGGCTCGATACTTTTTTATTTAAAAGGCTCGGACATAATTTTAAATAGCTAGGACAGAACTTACAAAGTCTCGAAGATCAAAAATTCTCACAATGGCTTAAGGTTTACAACTACTACAACAGATTTGCTTATCTACAAATGAAAATGTGAACAAATAAAAAGAAGTATTTGCAAGAAATATTACCTTCTTGTTGAGAAACCACGTCGAGTTCTTTATAAGTTGAAGAAGAAACCCGAGATAGAGAGAGAGAGAGAGGGTTACTGAGAGAAACACTCGTTTTTTTATTAGAAGTGAGGACAGAGAAAAGTACAAACAGATTAACATAAATGATTATCTAAGGTCAATTTTGGTAGTTCACCATAATAGGTGCCTTTTAAACTTAACTTATTAAACTAGTGCCTTTCTCACCACATCAATTTAAAAAGGTGACATTTCTCACCAATTCCACTTAAGGAAAGGGGGTCACGGCGGGATCGGTTTGTTACAATTAACGGTTTAGATTATCGCAGTTGATATACCCTCCGACAATCTATCCTAGTCACAATGTTCTCAATCCATCAAGGTTGTCAATCCAATCAAGATTATATAACAAATTATCCTAGGCAAGATTATAATGTGGAATTGGTGAGAAATGTCACCTTTTTAAATTGATGTGGTGAGAAAGGCACTAGTTTAATAAGTTAAGTTTAAAAGGCACCTATTATGGTGAACTACCAAAATTGACCTTAGATAATTATTTATGTTAATCTGTTTGTACTTTTCTCTGTCCTCACTTCTAATAAAAAAACGAGTGTTTCTCTCAGTAACCCTCTCTCTCTCTCTCTATCTCGGGTTTCTTCTTCAACTTATAAAGAACTCGACGTGGTTTCTCAACAAGAAGGTAATATTTCTTGCAAATACTTCTTTTTATTTGTTCACATTTTCATTTGTAGATAAGCAAATCTGTTGTAGTAGTTGTAAACCTTAAGCCATTGTGAGAATTTTTGATCTTCGAGACTTTGTAAGTTCTGTCCTAGCTATTTAAAATTATGTCCGAGCCTTCTCCGAGCCTTCTCCGAGCCTTTTTAATTCTCCTCTGAGAGTTTTGATGTTTTTTCCGAGCCTTTTAAATGAGTAATTATCGAGCCTTTTCCAGCCTTCTCCGAGCCTTTTTAAGTCTCCTCCGAGAGTTTTGATGTTTTTTCCGAGCCTTTTAAATGAATAAGTATCGAGCCTTTTCCAGCCTTCTCCGAGCCTTTTGAAGTCTCCTCCGAGACTTTTGATGTTTTTTCCGAGCCTTTTAAATGAATAAGTATTGAGCCTTTTCCAATATTCTCGAGACTTATCCGAGCCTTTTGAAGTCTCCTCCGAGACTTTTGATGTCTTTTCCGAGCCTTTTAAATGAATAAGTATCTTCTGTGAATTTTCAAGTCCCCTCCGAAACTTTGCATGTCTTCTCCGAGCCTTTTCCAGTCTTCGCCGAGACTTTTGAAGTCTTCTCCTAGACTTTGCAAGTCTTGTCCGAGCCTTTATAAAATTAATATCTGAAAATATTTTATGGTCCTGGGTTCTTATCAATGGGATGATAAATTTGACAGCATCATGAATCGGGCTAGAATAGTAATATCTTACAATGGTCGATGGGAACAGTTACCCGACGGAAGTCAGAGGTTTGTTGGATCCGATAACCGGGGAATGTATGTGTCACAGAATATGACTTACGAAGAATTGGTGGCGATCGTGCATACCATTGTGAAGTATGATGTAAACAAATTCAATGTGGATCTGTCATCGATATCAATCGTTCCTGGCAGTACATGTCGAACATTTATAAGAAATGACGACGATGTCCAATTTATGCTAGGGGAAGATCGGATGGTCCCTCAAGTATGTGTCAGTCTAATTGAGAGGACAGCTGGAGATGTGATAGGGAATGATATCCCCCCTACTGAAAATACCCAACAATTTGGATCCTTTAGCGGTAGCAACCAAGTGTTCAGCCAAAGAAGCGCCACTGAAGATAGGGGAAACATGTGTGGTATCCCACCGGTGGATAAGGAGCAGTGTAATGAACATTACAATGAACAGTACAATGAGCAGTACAACGACCAGAACAGTTGCCCGAACCATGAGGTGGATAATGAGGCCAATAATGAACAGGTTCATGATGTACAAAATATGGATGAAGAGCCTGCACAAATTGAAACACGTGGTAGACGTGTACAAGGAGTTAGTTGCACTGCACCAGATATGCCTGGGAGTTCCGAGGTCCGTAATAATGTAACAACATCTGATTTTGCTAATACACCAACGTGGGTTATTCCCGGAGCAAATTCATACTCATTTGGTATTGGTAGAAGTAGCACCTTGGCAGCGCCAGAACCTAGAACCATGATTTATAAAGGTCAATTTTTTCCGAGTAAAAAGGATTTGAAGAGGCTAATTGGCCATTTTGCGATGCAGCAGAACTTTGAATGGAAGGTCAAAAGGTCCAATAAGACAACTTTACATCTGGTGTGCATCATTGACGACTGTACGTGGAAATTAAGAGCGGTAAGGAGAAATGAAGGGACTTACTTTCAAGTCAGAAGTTTTGTCAATGAACACAATTGTCCCTTAGAGGAGATTCACCATCGCCACCGACAAGCTAGTGCAGTCACAATCGGAGAAGTCGTGGCACCTAGACTTCAACAACATGATGGTCGTCTCATGCGTCCGAAGGACATAATTGCCGATATGAAAACAATGTATGGCATCCAAATCATGTACAGTAAGGCACATGATGCCCTGCAATATGCATTGTCATTAACCTATGGAACGCATGAAGAAACTTTCCAACTACTGTCATCTTTTGCATACGTTTTGGAACAGCAAAATCCTGGCACAATCACTGAGTTACAGTGCGCTGACGATGGTAAATTCCTCTACTTTTTCATGTCGTTAGGGTCCTCAATTAGAGGTTTCCGGAGGTGTATGCGTCCTGTGATTGCAGTTGATGGTACCCATTTGAAGGGAAGATTCGGGGGTACAATGTTTGTTGCAACTGCACAAGATGGAAATGAACAGGTGTATCCAATTGCTTTTGGGTACGGTGACTCAGAAAACAACCTTTCGTGGGAATGGTTTTTGGAATGCTTGAGGGGTGCCCTTGGTCATATAGATGATCTGGTTTTCATTTCCGATCGTCATGCAAGCATTGAAGCAGGGATTTCTAAATTGTTCCCTTATGCAACCCATACCATATGTTGCTGGTATTTTGCTGAAAATATGAAGAAGAGATTCCACAGAAAGGATGTTGCCAAAATAATGGATAACGCAGCTAGATTGTACAGTGAAATCGAGTATGACCGCCACATGGAGGAGTTACGTAAGCTGCACAAGGCTGCATTCAATTATGCCATTGATGCCGGTCCACACAAGTGGTCCCGCGTTCACTGTCCCCAAAGAAGGTACAGGGTGATGATCACAAATGTTGCAGAGTGCATAAACTCATGCCTAAAATTCGCAAGGCAATTGCCACTGATGACCCTGGCAGAGTTCATTAGGAATATGCTACAAAGGTGGTTTCACGATCTTCATGCAGCTGCACAGTCCATGCGTCATCGATTGACCGATGCAGCACATCTTGCGATCTTGAAACGTGTCGAGAAGTGCGGTTATATGACCGTAAATCCAGTTGACTGGAACATATTCTCCGTCAGACACAAGGGAAAACAGTGGACGGTTGACTTGGCCCGAAAGACTTGCATATGTAACAAATTCCAAATGGACTTTTTACCATGTTCACACGCACTCGCATCGGCAAGGTACATGAAAAGTTACAGTTAACGCTTTATATTACCCAAACGTGAATCTCACCATTTTCCTTATTGTAGGGAGCGGAACTTGGATTTCACATCTCTGTGTGCGGACTACTACAAGAGGGAGACACTTATTGATGCATACTCGGTTCCTATTATGCCTATTGGCCATCCTTCTTCATGGGTAGTGCCATCTGACATCGCAGCGCGGGTGGTTTTAAATCCAAATACGAAGAGACAATCAGGTCGCCCGATGGAGGGTGGACATGCCTCGTCTTCAGAGAGGATAACCACACAGTCGTGTAGAAGATGTGGACAACCAGGACATAGTAGTAGGAGGTGTTCCAACCCGCCTATGGTTAATGAAGGCCCCAGCACCATTGTCCCTGATGAATACCGTCGCAAGTGCAGCATCGTTCAGACTTTGGGAACCATGCTCGATATAGTTGTTTTATGACATTCGAGGTTCTTATGCTTTTATTTAGACCTAATTTGATTGATTTTACGTTCGAAATTTTATTTGAATTAAATCTTCGTCTACTTGATCCTTTCTTATAGTGTTCATGAATTTCCTGTATTGTTGAAGGTGCTCAATGTATGAAATGTGTGTTTAACTGATAACTACAAACACTTGAAAATAAAAAATAAAAAATTTCTTCATTTCATTAGTCAATTGTTATGTACATCAACTATATGGCCTTGGAGTTACAATAAACCTCCACAGCCATCTTTTCCCGGATAGTGGTCATATCGTCCTCTGACCAGTCAAACGTATCCCTGTTCGTCGTCAGGTACTCAATCATTCTCAGAGTATGGGCACCACAGTTTCCCCTGCAATTGAGATAAAATGAACAACCATTAGAATGGAATGTTATTAAAACCGATTGGGATAGAATATTCACTTGAAATAGTCATACGCCTCTTTCTGTTGGGGCACGCGATCGGCTGACACGAACAACATCCGAAAGGGCCCAATTTTTCGATTTGTACGTCGGATCACCCCTCTGTCTGTTCCTGTGAAAGTGCACCGCATCCAACATCGATGGTAGCAACCATCGCAAGCACGCGAACTGGGCATTCCTATGCCTAAATGGGACCTCCCGTCTGAAGGGGTCAAACACGAGAATTTGCCCTTTCATGAGGTTGACGCTGGCCATGACCCAATGCATACGTCCAAGGTTGCAAGGAATCAGAACCCGTAGGTGTTTCTCCAAAGTGTTATCACATTTTGTTATTATACACATGGACGCAAATTAAAATAAATACTCACCAAGTCAACATCGTGCCATGGTTTAATACTTGACAGGAGCTCTCCACGTACCACCGCAAGCTCATCATGGGCCCACCGGTGGTTGAACACAGACCAACCCTTTCTAGGTTTCCTGTCCTCACCAGTGGCGATTCTGTCCCAGTCATGATATAACAATGACTGTATAGATTAAATTTAAAAAACGTTAGGCAACAAATATTTGAATGAAAGAAGTAGAAGCGAAAACCGTACAATATAAACACTTACATAGAATTGAGAATCCAGTATGTTGACCCTCGAACTGTAGACAGTGGGGAATGCTCGCTGACGATTCCGGAGAATGTTCAAGTATGCATCAATGTGCTGACAATTTCAACAATTTGTATTGTTAGGATTCCACCATTTGTGAATGAAACTTATACACACAATTCAAGTAAGAAACATACCGTATCCTCCAACTCCATCAAGTTGGTTTGAAACCGGTGGAACCAAAGCACATCGACACCAACTGGGTCGTGCAGATCCACATCACGCCTGCATAATTGTTGAAAACGTTACACAATACTACTTGCATATTTGTCGAAAAAAGTATAAACATATTGTAATTTTTACTATTATACTTACAATTCTGTCACCGGGTTCCTCTTGTACTCCATGTACACCGCAAGGTGCTCAGGATCTACCAATGCGTGTGGCATCCATTCATGTGCTGGCGGCGGCAACATCCGTGGTCTCTTCGGTCTACATGGGTCTGTGTATGGGGTCCTGTCCCTCCAACCTCGACGTCGAATTCGGTGTCCACGCCTTAGGGGTGGGGGAGTCCACTCCAAATCACTGGGATCGGTGCGGTGTGAGGGGGAACTCCCTCTCTGTTCATCGGGTGGGATGGACCAGAGAGGTGCGTCGCGAGGGACCAAATCATCTCCCGTGGATTGCCTGGAGGGGAGAACTGAGCTGAGATCAACTGAAGGGTGGCATTCTGAGGAAGGACCCTGTGGATCTGCTGCAAGGGTGCCCTGCAACGAGGGACTCTGTCCCTGTCGATCCCCTGCAGGAGAGGTGCGCTGTCAGAAGGAACTCTTTCCCTGTGGATCGCCTGTAGGTGTCAGCTCCGCTGGGGTAGACCCGCTGGGATCGCCTCTACGAATGGAGGGATTATGTATCTGCTCTATATCCATAGGCGCAGTCCCTGTACCACCAGTGCCACCAGGCCCCTGTTGATCTGGATCGGAGAAGTGTGTAATATGATGCCTGGTGTGTGGCTCTGCCCCGTCCTGATGACCTCCCATCCTGTCAATGGAAGTGAAGTCCTGGTCTCGGCCATCAAATGGTGGGTCATCGAACCGTGGACCTAAACTACGGGGCTGCGACGTCGACGTCGATCCCTGAAGACCCCGAATCAAATCCAGCAACTCCTGATGCTGTTGATCTCGTTTCTCCTCGTTCTTCTTCATTTCCTCCCGTAACCCTCGGACCGCATCCATCAGTTCAGTATACCGACGGTCCTGAAATGATTTACAATTGTTTCAGTACTAAAATCGTTCAACACTAAATTCAGATAAAATAAGGCGACAGAAATATTTGTACATACCTCAGGAACCCCTCCATCGCCTCCTCCTAAGTCAGGAACCCCTTCATCGCCTCCTCCTGAGTCACCTCCAGCTCGAGGCTGTCTGGGTAACACGAACCGAACCCGCCTACGACTCCCACTAGTGCCCTCTATATCAGAACAGTCCATATCATTGCGGTCGGAAATTGGACCCTCAATATCACTGTATCGGGCAGTCGTAGTCTGGTCAGGATTCGGGACGTCAGCACGTACATAATTGGCATCATACAGATTGCCTCCCTCGTAAATGCCCTCGAAGTATCGCTCATCCCGCTCAGCTGCGGTCGGCACCAACTCCACCATCGCAAACATCTGAAATCATAGTTAGACCATTGTCAATTGTATATACTAATAACTATTGTATATACTAATAACTATGAACATTAACAACATAAAAAATGCTTACCATTTCAATGAAAATGGCATCCAGCTTCTCACTCCTTGGTCTCTGAGTCAACTGCCATTTCAGAATACGGGGGGATAGGTCGATGTCCTTACGAGTTCCACATCCAGTGTTGCCAAGCTCGGGGATGACCTCAAAAGCAAATATCTGGGTTAACAATCCAATACATCAGTTATATGAAATAAAAAAAATACAATTAACGTACGGATTCAATTTCTAAATTCTCACCAACAGTGCATGCGTAAGACCGTATATATTGTACGTCTCCACCTTGTGCTGGTCAGCACCCTTTCTTCACTGTCGTTGTTCGAACCGCCGCCGTCGACCGTCCAATGCATGCTTGAACCAAGAAATAGACTGCCTAAACATGTGTGCACCCCAAGGGAAGGCATCAAACGCGTCTAAGTCCTCGACTAGGCGAAACTGCCATACTGGAACTTTCTGTCTCTCGTCCAACCCCATCAATATCCAGTTAAGCATATATAATAATCATAGCTTAACCGCATCATACTGCTCATGGAAAACACCAATCCGCAGTGCGGCTCTCAACTCTCCATACTCGATGTCAACTCGACCCTCGAAGTACCGCTGATGTATGCCATTCTGCACCATATTGTAGGTCGACGTGTCGGGAAGTTCTCCGAACTTCAATCCGGTGATCAGACAAAACTCGACCTTGGAGAACCGGACTGAATGTCTACCCAACAGAAACCTCATCTTATCTTCCGGCCCATTGTGATGCAACTCCCGAATAAGCAACCGATGGACAATTCCAGCTGAAAACGTCATCTGCCGATGCATCGAGAGGAAGTGTCCAAAACATGACTCAGTATAACGACGACGGTCTTCAGCCTGAAAATGTTCAGGTACCCTACTCAATGCATTGTCGATATCTGTAAGGTCGACAAAATGGTCATGGCGAGTTATTTTCCCTGAGTACCTTTCCTCCTCTGGAGTTTTCAGCAAATCTTTCAGCGGATTCCTCATCTACATATTCACAATAAAAATATACATATATATCAGTTCATGAAAAGGCTCGGACAGTAAATCAAAAGGCTCGGACACTATATAAAAAGGCTCGGATTGTTCGTGATAAGACTCGGAAAAAGCTTGGCTAAAGGCTTAAAAGGCTCGGATAAAGGTTGAAAAGGCTCGGAGATTGAAAAAGCAGAGAAAACTATTGAAATTCTTAAAGGGCTCGGAGTGTTTGTGAAAAGGCTCGGGAAAGGCTCGGATTAAGGTTTAAAAGGCTCGGAGATTGAAAATGCACAAACCTATTGAAATTCCTTAAAATGCTTGGATTATTTGTTAAAAGGCTCGGAAAAAGCTCGGATCAAGGTTTAAAAGGCTCGGAGATTGAAATTACAGAAACCTATTCATATTCCTTAAAAGGCTCGAAAAAGGCTCGGATCATGGTTTAAAAGGCTCGGACAAAGTTGTAAAAGGCTCGGAGAATCAACTATTCATATTCCCTTAAAAAGGCTCGGAGACTGTTTAAAAAGGCTCGGAAAAGGCTCGGAAAAGGCTCGGAAAAGGTTTTAAAAGGCTCGAAATCATATTCATCGTCTTCTACCTCCCTATTGTACAGATTCAAACCCTAATCTAAACCTAAACTAACCCAGAACCCTAATCTAAAAGAAACACACATAAACTAACAACAAAAACCTAATCAAAACAACAACGAAGATATATTTTTCAACAACATAAAGGAAATCGAAATCGAAAAATAAACTTACCACTGTCAATCAGAAAAGCTTTCTCCTCCACTGAAATTATTGTAGGGCCACCGCCGGTGAGTATGCTGTGGGTATTTCTGTCGGATTTTTTTGATCGGTCACTGTTTTTGTCGTGTTTCTCTCTCTCTCTGGTTTTTTCTCTCAACCTTTGAAAAGCCACAAACAGACAAAAATAAGGGTATTTTTGTCTGGACATCGAAATAGGTGCCTTTTAAACTTGGATTATTAAACCACTGCTATTTTCACAAAAACCGCCCTAAATAGTGCCATTTAAATTTTGAACCCGATTATAATCAACTAGTGGGTATACATGTCAATTTTATAATGTAAAGAATCTAATTATAAAATGAATAGAACACAAACAGAAATTAAAATACATTAAAGCTTAAGCAAATCCCAATCCAAATATTCTCACATCACAACCCTAGATAGGGGATTTAATTACACATATTACAAACAAAGGGAAGGCAAGTAAAAGATTAGGAAATCACCCATGGGCCACCTTTTGGAAGCTTGATCCTTTCCTTGCCTTTGATGCTCCTTGTGTAAAGAGTGGATGATGAGGATGTGTCTAGATAGGTGGAGTCAAATGGGAAGTGACTAAGGAGATTTGTGGAGAAGATGGGACGAAAAGGAATGATTAGGGGAAGTAATCTAGATGTTAAGTTTAGGTAGAAGAGAAAATGGAGAGAAAAGGAATGGTGGAGAAAGGAGGTTTCTTGGTGGTCAAGAGTTGTCTAAAAGAGTAAAAATGTGAAGAATTTATAGGATTTTCAAATTAGGTCTCGAGTGGCAAATTACCAAAACGCCCCCTGTACTTGTCAAATTTCCATTTTGGCCCCTCAAGGGGCCTTTTCGTAATTTTCCAGCCAAAATTGGCCAATCAGAGAAGAACACAGAGGAAGGTCGCGGTTTGGCAAATGGTGACCCAAAGGGTGACCCTAAATGGCGACGAATCTGGAGCCAAAACAACTCCCTGTCGCCATGGCGACCTTGGAATGCAAACTGTGACCTCGATTTACGCGATTTGGGCTTAGGAGTGACAAAGGGCAATTTGGGCGTGATATGGGCTCCCAGAATCCGGCCATTTAGGACGCCGTGAGTTGAACGATCGGAGAGCCGGTCGTGTGGCCGTCCGATTGGGTCATTTTCTGACCGGTGGTAGGTCCGTTTGGTGGCTTTTTCGGCCGGTTAGGGTTTACGGGAAAAGAGCCATGGCTGCTGCTCGTGTCTTGAAGAAGAAGATGAATAGTCTTGGGGGGGATTTAGCAGGCATGTGGGGTGCAAATGGCTGTTGGACTTTTTCTTTTATGGGGGTGCAATGGGCTGTTAAGTGGGGTGTGCACAGCAGTGGCTTGATTTGTTAGGAGGAGGTGCAGCTTAAAAGACGTCTGGGGTGCGTTTAGAGGCCCACACCCTCTAAACGCACCGTTTAACTAAAGGGGAATGGACTTCACAAGTTGGGCCACTTGGGGTGCAATGAAGAAAACATCTGGGGTGCAATCAGAGTCTGCAATAGGTATTTGAAATGGGTTTAGGCGTGCTTGGGCCACACGTTTGGGCCTACGTGTCAGGGGGCGTTTGGCACTTGGCGTGGGTGCGCTTAGAAACCCAATAATCACACCATACACCAAAACGCACCGTTTACTTTGTGACAGGTGGTGTCCCTCTCTTCTTTGCTTGGCTTTTTACGGAATGGACCCCTGATTTCTCATAAAATCACAATATCTTCAATTATTCCTCCAATAATTACTCTTTTGCCCCTATTTCACCAAAATTACTCCAATGCCCTTGAATTCTACAAATTCCTGAAAATACTTAATTTATACTATTAAATCACTGGATAATGCCCAAGAATCAAGCAAAAGGAGAAGCATTGAGGTGCCAAGGACAAAAGTGAGAAGCCTCTTACTTGATGCTGGTCTAGAGGATTGCTAGAGCATCAAAAGTACCCAGTAGCTGAAATGAGGCTTTGGACCCCAATCGGACGAACTGGAACCTAGGAGAATAACTTGGGCATTGAGGGGCCCGTTAAAAAAGTGAGGAGCCTCCTATATGATGCTAGTCCAGAGGCTGCCTAAGGCATCAAGAAGTACCCAGCAGCTGAAATAAGTCTCTGGAATCCACTCATACGAACAGAAACCTAGGAGGCTCCCTTGGCGTTGAGAGGCCCACTACAAAAGTGAGGAGCCTCCTACATGATGCTGGTCTAGAGGATTGCTAGGGCATCAGAAAATGCAAAGCAGCTTAAATAAGGCACTGGACCCCACTCAGACGAACCGGAATCTGGGAGGCTAACATGGGCGTTGAGGGGCCTAATACAAAAGTGAGGAGCCTCCTACATGATGCTGGTCCAGAGGCTTCTAAGGGTATCAAGAAGTAACCAGCAGCAGAAATGAGGCACTGGATCCACTCCGACGCATCAGAACCTAGGAGGCTCACTTGGGCATTGAGGGGGCCCTGAACAAAAGTGAGGAGCCTCCTATATGGTGCTAGTCCAGAGGCTTCCTAGGGCATCAAGAAGTATCCAGTAGCTGAAATAAGGCTCTGGACTACACTCAAACGAACCGTAACCTAGGAGGCTCACTTGTGCGTTAAAGGGCCCAGTACAAAAGGTAGGAGCAACCTACATGAAGCTGGTCCGAAGGCTTGCTACGGCATCAAAAAGTACCCAACAGCTGAAATGAGGTTCCGGACCCCACTCAAATGTAGCGGATCCTAGGTGTCACTTGGGTGTAGAGGGGTTTGGTACAAAAGTCAGGAGCCTCCTACATGATGCTGGTGCTACCTAAGGCATCAAGAAATACCCAATAGCTGAAATGAGGATCTAGCACCCACTCAGACGAATCGGAACCTAGGAGGCTCTATTGGGCGTTGAGGGGCCTAGTACAAAAGTGAGGAGCCTCTTACATGATGCTGGTCCAGAGGCTTGCTTAGGCATCAAGAATTACCCAGCAGCTGAAATGAGGCTCTGGACCCCACCCGGACTAACCGGAACCTAAGAGGCTGACCTGGGGGTTGAAGGGCCTGGTACAAAAGTGAGTAACCTTCTACATGATGCTAGTTCAGAGGCTTGATAGGGCATGAAAAAGTGCCCAACAGCAGAAATGAGGCCCTAGATCCAACTCGGATGACCGAAACCTAGGAGGCTCAGTCCGGTGTTGAGGGGCCCGGTACAAAAGTGTGGAGCCTCCTATATGATGCTGGTCATGAGGCTTGCCTGGGCATCAAGAAGTACCTAGCAGTTGTAATGTGGCTCTAAAACCCACTCGGACGAACCAGAACCGAGGAGGCTCCGTTGATCGTTGTGGGGCTTGGTACAAAATTGAAGAGCCTTTTACATTATGCTGGTCAAAAGGCTTGCTAGGGCATCAAGAAGTACCCAGCAGCTGAAATAGGGATCTTTACCCCACTCAGACGAGCCGGAACCTAGGAGTCTCACTTTGGCGTTTAGAAGCTCGGTACAAAAGTGAGTAGCCTCCTACATGATTCTGGTCCAGATGCTTGTTAGGGCATCAAGAAGTACCCAGAAGCTGAAATGATGCTCTGGACTCCACTGGGACGAACCGAAAACTTGAGGGCTCACTAGGGCATTGAGGGGCCTTGAACAAATGTCTGGAGCCTCCTACTTGATGTTAGTCCAGAGGCTTGTTATGCCATCTAAAAGTGCCCAGCAGCTGAAACGATGCTCTGAAACCCACTCGGACGAACCGAAACAAATGAGGTTCACTTAGGCGTTGAATAGCCCGGTACAAAAGTAAGGAGCCTCCTACATGATGCTTGTCCAGAGGCTTCCTAGGGAATCAAAAAGTACCTAGCAACTGAAATAGAGATCTGGACCCCACTCGGATGAACCAGAACCAGAACCTAGGAGGCTTACTTGGGCGTCGAAGGGACCGATAAAAAAGTGAGGAGCCTTCTAGATGATGCAGGTCTAGAGGCTTACTTGGACATCAAAAAGTACCTAGTAGCTAAAATAGGGATCTGGACCCCACTCGGACCAACCAGAACCTAGGAGGCTTACTTGGGCGTCGAGGGGCTCGATACAAAAGTGAGGAGCCTCTTGGATGATGCAGGTCCAGAGGCTTGCTAGGGCATCAAAAAGTACCCAGTAGCAGAAACAAGGCTCTGGACCCCACTCGGATGAGCCGTAATCTTGGAGGCTCAGTTGTACGTTGAGGGGCCCGGTACAAAAGTGAGGAGCCTTCTCTATGATTCTAGTCCAAAGGCTTGCTAGGGCATTAAAAAGTACCCAGCAGCTGAAATGAGTCTCTAAACTCCACTCGGACAAACCGGAACCAAGGAGGCTCACATGATCCTTGAGGGGCTCGATAAAAAAGTGAGGAGCCTCCTATAGGATGCTGGTCCAGAGACTTGCTAGCGCATCAAAAAGTGCCCAGCAGCTGAAATAAGGCTCAGGACTCCACTCGGACAAACTGGAACCATGGAGGCTCAGCTGGGCATTGTTGGGCCCGTTACAAAAGTGAGAAGCCTCCCACATGATTATGGTCAAAAGGCTTGTTAGAGCGTTAACAAGTACCCAATAGCCGAAATATGGCTTTGGACCGGACTCAAACGAGCCGGAACCTAGGAGGTTGATTTTGGCATTGAGGGGCCCGATGCAAAAGTGAGGAGCTTCCTACATAATGCTGGTCAAGAGGCTTGCTAGGGCATCAAGAAATGCCTAGCAGCTTAAATGAGGCTTTGGACCCCACTCAGACAAACCGGAACCTAGGAGGTTCACTTGGGCAATGAGGGGCCCGGTAAAAAAGTCAGGAACCCGGTAAAAAAGTCAGGAGCATCCTACATGATGCTGGTCCAGCGGCTGCTTAGGGCATCTAGAAATACCCAGCAGTTTAAATGAGACTCTGGAACCCACTCGGAGGTTCAGTTGGATGTTTTAAGGACTGATACAAAATTGAGGAGACTCTCACATGATGCTTGTCCAGAGGCTTGCTAGGGTATCAAGAAGTACATAGCAACTAAAATGAGGTTCAGGACCCCACTCGGACGAACAAAAACATAGGAGTCTCACTTGAGCGTTGAAGGTATCGGTACAAAAGTGAGGAGCTTCCTACATGATGCTGGTCCAGAATCTGCTTAAGGCATCAAGAAGTACCCAGCAGCTGAAATAAGGCTCTAGAACCCACTTGGATGAACTAGAACCAGAACCAAAACCAGGGAGGCTCAGTTGGGCGTTGTGGGGCCTGGTACTAAAGTGGGGAGACTATTACATGATACTGGTCTAGAGGCTTAGTAAGGCAACAAGAAGTACCCAACAGCTAAAATGAGGTTCTGGACTCAACTCGGACGAACCGGAACCTAGGAGGCTCAAAAGGGCATTAAGGGGCTCGATACAAAAGTGGGAAGCCTCCTACATGATGATGGTCCATTGGCTTGCTAGAGCATCAAAAGTACCCAGCGGCTGAAATGAGGCTCTTGATCCAACTCGGACGAACCTGAACCTAGGAGGCTCACTTGGGCATTGAAGGGCCTGGTACAAAAGTGAGGAGCCTCCTACATAATGCTAGTCCTGAGGCAGAATAGGGCATCAACAAGTACTCAGTAGTTGAAATGAGGCTTTAGAACCTACTCAGACGAACTGAAACCTAGGCGGCTTAGTTGGGCTTCGTGGGGCCTGGTACAACAATGAGGAACCTCGGACATGATGCTGTTCCATAGGCTTGCTAGGGCATCAAGAAGTACCTAGAAGCTGAAATGAGGCTCTGGACCCAACTCGGACGAACCAGAACTCAGGAGGCATACTTGGCCGTTGAGGGGCACAATACAAAAGGGAGGAACCTCGTACATGATTCTGGTCCAAAGGCTTGGAAGGGCATGAAGATATACTCAGTAGCTGAAATGAGGCTCTGGACCCCACTTAGACGAACCGGAACCTAGGAGGCTCACTTGGGCGTTGAGGGGCCCAGTACAAAAGTGAGGAGCCTCATACATGATGCTGGTCCAGGGGCTTACCAGGGCATCAAGAAGTACCCAGCAGCTGAAATAAGGTTCTGGACTCCACTCGGATGAACCAGAACCCAGGAGGTCCACTTGGGCGTTACGGGGCACGGTAATAAAATGAGGAGCCTCCTGGATGATGCTGGCCCAGAAGGTTGCTAGGGCATCAAAAAGCACCCAGTAGTTGTAACGAGTCTCAGGACCCCACTTGGAGGAGCCGTAATCTAGGAGGCTAATTGCGATGATGAGGTGCCCGGTACAAAAGTGAGGAGCCTCCTATATGATGGTGGTCCAAAGGCTTGTCAGGGCATTAAGAAGTACCCAGTAGTAGAAATGAGGCTCTAAACTCCAATCGGACGAACTGGAACCTTGGAGACTCACGTGGGCATTGAGGGGCCCGGTAAAAAAGTGAGGAGCCTTCAACATGATGCTTGTCTAGAGGCTTGCTAGGGCATTAAGAAGTGCCCAACAGTTGAAATGAGGCTCTGGAATCCACTTAGATGAACCGGAACCTATGAGGTTCACTTGAGCGTTGACTGCCCTGGTACAAAAGTGAGGAGCCTCTGACATGATGCTGGCCCAGAGGCTTGCTTGGGCATGAAAAAGTACCCAGCAGTTCAAATGAGGCTTTAGACCCCACTCGGATGAACCGGAACTTAGGAGGCTCACTTGGGCGTTGAATGGCCTGACACAAAAGTGAGGAGCCTCCTACATGATGCTAGTCCAAAGGCTTGCTAGGGTATCAAAATGTACCCAACAGCTAAAATGAGGCTCTAGACCCCAATCGGATGAACCGAAACCTATGAGGCTCACTTGGACGGTGAGTGGCCTATTACAAACGATAGGAGCCTCCGACATGATACTGGTCCAGAGGATTGTTAGGGCATCAAGAAGTACCCAGTAGCTTAAATAAGGCTTTGGACTCCACTCAAATGAACCGGAACCGAAACATAGGAGACTCACTTGGGCATTGAGGGTCTCGATGATCGGTCATTTATAGTATATGTTTTTTATCCCTATTCCTCCAATCAATTGCTTGTTTCTCGAGTCTTTTAGGTGTTTAATAGGTGTGTTTGAGTGTTTTCAAGTTATTGGATCAGATTGAATACATGAAGAATTTCAGATAAAAAGTGCTATTTTGGAGAAGTCAAGGGTCCTTTCTGCAATCGAGCAAAAACGCTTTCCAACTGCTACTATTTTCAGCAAGAGGCGTCGTAGCGATTAAATCAGCAGAGGAGACCGCTGTGTAGAACACTGCCACACCGCTGCCAAAGAGGTAGCGTTCCCAAAATTCTGAGAAACAGATGCCACACCACTGCCAAAGGGGCAGCGGTCCGGCAGCTGTTTGGCTATTTTCGCGAGTTATTAGGGCTTTTCACCACTGTGACCCGAGAGGATATAAATAGAGGATTATTTTATTCAGAAAAGCCTGGTTTGTCTCTCACAATTAGACAGCCATTCATCATTGTCAAAATCACTCAACAAACTCTCATCCACCTTGCATATAGAAGATTTGAAGATGAAGGAGAAGATTTCAGCATCAGAGATTGGAAGAGTGTCAACTATTTCCATGGGTTTTATCAATTACTTATCTCTTCTCTTTATTTCAACTATGTGTAACTCAATCCATACTAGGGATTCAATGTGAACCTCTATGAATACTCTTTGTTAGAATTGATTATATTTTCTTAATTCACGTTTCGATTCATTCAATTTATGATCATTTATTCTTGTTGATGCATGGTTTATGCTAGACTTGAATTTAGGGTTTTGATAATTTAAAGGTTGAGATGCGAATGGGTTTTATCATTCTCAGCCAATATTCAATTGAATGGGTAGAATTTATCGTAGCAGGATATTGCACATAAATTTTGGATCTCTTGTTCATGTGCTTAATGGGTTCTCAGTCATAGTTTATACGCAGGTTTTGAGGTAGACTGTGGTTGAGAATACTTGGTTTGTTGATCGAACCAGAATTGGTACGATTTTGGCCCTCATTTCGGTCTCTTTATGCTTGATTCTTGGGCATTATTCTGTGATTTAATGGTGTTAATTAAGTATTTTCAGGTATTTATAAGGTTGAAGGGCATTGTAGTAAATTGGAGAAATTAGGAGCAAAAGTGTAACAATTGCAGGATGAATTGCATTTATTGTGGTTTTGTAAGAAGACAGGGGTCGTTGCGTAATTTTCCATGCAAATTAGTCAGCTCACGCCACCTAGACAGTGAAACGGTGCGTTAAGCACTAATGGGGCAAGTTAGCAGCCCAAGCACAGGCCCAACCAGGCTTGGCCCAAAACGCATGCCCCATCAAGCCCACAAACAAAACGGTGCGTTTCACGCACATGAAGCAAGTAAGGTGGGCAATGCATGCAGCCCAACGAGGCATTTTAGTCTTGGATAGGAAGTTGCTCTCTAGAGGTGTGGGATACATCTTGGATAGAGAGTAGGCTAGGTAAGTCACTAGGCCTTTGAGAGGTGATTAGGATTTGATAGCTTGAAGTGGATGTCATAGTGTTGATAGCTTTGAGTGTGTAAGTTCTTTTCATATAGTGGATTTGCTTTGCAGGTGGTTGTGGATTCAACCCATGGATGTTTCCTCTTTGAGGTTTTACCACGTAAAAACATTGTGTCTCATTTTCGCTTTATATTTCCTTATCTTCCATATGTTCACTTGTATTGATTCTTTTGTATATTGATGCTTACATGAATTGATTCATATTATACAATTGTTATATCATTTCAAGTATTCATTTCATTCATATAATCCGCATTTTTGAATATTGGAAGAATTTGTGACTATACTTGTTCACCCCCCCTCTAGGTATAAAACACTATTGCTTTAAAGGGAATATCAAAAGTGATGTTGGTCAAGAGGCTTGCTAAGGCATCAAAAAGTACCCAGTAGCTGAAATGAGGCTCTTGACCCCAATTAGACGAACCAGAACCCTGGAGGCTTACTTGGGCGTTGAGGGGCCAGGTACAAAAGTGAGGAGGCTCTAACATGATGCTTATCTAGAGGCTTGCTAGGGCATTAAGAAGTACCCAGCAGCTGAAATGAGTCTCTGGACTCCACTCGGACGAACCGGAACCTAGGAGATTCTCTTGGGCGTTGAATGGCCTCGTACAAAAGTGAGGAGCCTCTTACATGATGCTGGTCCAGAGCCTTGCTAGGGCATCAAAAAGTGCCTTGTAGCTGAAATAAGGCTCTAGACTGCACTCGGACGAATCGGAACCTAGAAGGCTTAGTTTGGCGTTGAGGGGCCTGATAGAAATGTACGGAGCCTCCTACATGATGCTGGTCCAGAGGCTTGCTAGGGCATTAAGAAGTACCCAGCAGCTGAAATAAGGCTCTGGACTCCACTCGGACGAACCGGAACCTAGGAGGCTCACACGGGCATTGAGGGGCTTGGTACAAAAGTGAGGAGCCTCCTACATGATGCTGGTCAAGAGGCTTGCTAGGGCATCAAAAAGTACCGAAGAGATGAAATGAGGCTCTGCACTCCACTCGGACGAACCAGAACCTAGGAGGTTCTCTGGGGTGTTGAATGGCCTGGTACAAAAGTGATGAGCCTCCTACATGATTCTGTTCAAGAGGCTTGCTAGGGCATCAAAAAGTGCACAACAGCTGAAATAAGGCTAGGACCCCACTTGGACGAATTGGAACCTAGTAGGTTGAGTTTGGCATTGAGGGGCCCTATAGAAAAGTGTGGAGCCTCCTCCATGATGCGGGTCCAGAGGCTTGATAAGGCATCAAGAAGTATCTAGTAGATGAAATAAGGCTCTGGACTCCACTCGGACTAACCGGAACCAAGAAGGCTTTCATGGGCGTTTAGGGGCCCGGTACAAAAGTGAGGAGCCTCCTACATGATGCTGGTCCAGAGCTGTTAACCGCCAAAATTGGCGAAGGGCCAAAGAATAATTTTCCACCTTAGTACAAGGAGAAGATGGGAATCCAGATACCATCCGGCTACTCTAAGAAGGAACGGATCCAGATCAATCCGTATACAAACCCCCTCTAGGGGGATCGAGCCCAACAAATCCCAAATTTCACATGAACCCTGCAGTATCCCGACATGGAGTTTTCACTCGGTATCCCAACGTGGAGTTTCACTCGATATCCTGACATGGAGTTTCACTCGGTATCCCGATATGGAAACCTCCTTCCAGTACCCCACCAAAACACCGATCAGGTATCCCGTTGCTACACCATGCAGCTACCTTGCTATTACATCATCCAGATATCTCGCCTTAAGATCAGCTGATATCTGGATACCTCGCCGACTAAGGAACCAATAGAAAAGCATAAAACAGGCAGGAGGCTGGGTAACCAAGAACCCAGATACCCCCTGAGATCAGCTAACCAAGCAGTAAGAAAATCAGACGAAGAATTTCATACAAAGCAGAAGACTTATGTACTCAGCAGACAGGTTTTGAAGCTCTAAGCAGGGGGATAAAACGCCTTCGTTTAGTCAAATAGAGGAAGTAGAGTTCTTCCTGCCAGATGAGGCCATTTGAACAAGGGGTTAACTCTATTAGCATCCTACTAGGAAGGAATGACTTGATTCTGACGATTAAAGCTCCTACGAGATTGTCTATATAGAAAGGAATGACTTGATTCTAACGATTAAAGCTCCTACGAGATTGTCTCCTATCAAGAAGGAAAGTCCTGTAATTTCCAAACCCTAGACAGAAATTATAGTAGTGCATGGCAAGCAACAGGACATATATGTACAACATCATATTCACCAGAAAGGGATCGAAAAATCACCTCCTAAAACCCTAACCCACATTCAGTACTACTTATCGACATGCACGAGTACGCCACCACCATCTCCTTTGCCTACTGAAGCTCAACATCCTACCCTAATCTAGAGAACGCGTTCTTTGTATTCATAATATAAAGATACTATCAATAAAAATCTCATTCGTTCACCCTATTTCTTATACTTAAACGTGACTTCTTGTGTAAGGAGCATCGTTGGTATTGAACCATGTGATACCCCTCCGACTGGAATCTACCCCGATCTCGGTCTTTAAAGTTGTTATTTGGAGATTCACCCTAATGACGAATTTTCGGTAACACTTTTGGCAAAGTCTATGGGAACATACTTTCCCAACCAATATCTTTAAACAGCCTAGCTCTACCCAAAGATCTTCAGAATGAGACTTCGATCCTCCTACGTCCATCCCGATCCATCAGGACCCAGTCCTTTGCTTCTACCAAGAGAACTCAAAGGCGGGGTAGGGGATCCAGGAATGATAATCCAACACCAGTACCTCCTCCAGCTGCAAGCCCAACACCCCGAGATCTAGATGGGCAGGGAATCGATCGGGGCACCCTTGAGCAGCAAGCTACAGCCTATGTAGGACAGGGAATTCCCTTCGAAGCAGCCGAGCTCGCAGGAGATGTTGGCCCAGGTACCCGGGTACCAGTCTTTGATTGACTAAGACCACCTCTCCTAGTCTGTCAGGTGAATCTCAAACCCAAATTAGTGAAGTCTGCCATTGAGATTCCTCCTAGGGGTGCTCAACCCTAATCGAAGCCCAGGGCAAAAGAGAAAAATCTGTAGCCCGATTCAGAGGGAAGTGGCAGATCCAGAAGAAGTCCCAGGATAAGACACCAAAAAGCAAAGCGGAAGGAGGTGGCCATTGATTCAGAAGCCTCGGATGAATAAGTTTCTGTAGCCCGATCCGGAAGCAAAAAATCCAAGCGCCTAGAAGATCAAATGGCCAAGATGGCAAAAGAGCTTGAGGAATTGAAGAAAGGAAAGCACCAAACAATTCGGAAGAATCCCCTAAGGGAAATGAATGCACCCTTCTCCAGGAGAATCAGGGAGGCGGAATTACCCCCCAAATTCAGGATGCCCACTGAAAAATATTCTGGAACGGAGGATCCCGTTAGACACTTGGAGAGTTTTGTCCAGCAGATGGAAGTTCAGAATGCAACCCGGTCTGCTATGTGCAGGATGTTCCCTTCAACTCTGATCGAATGTGCTGATTCATTTTCTAAGCTTACTACGGCCTTTTGTGCGCAGTATCAGGGAATCAAGCCTCATCCCAAGGACCCTATTTTGCTTCAGTATGTGATCCAGGAGTGGGGTGAAACCTTGAGATCGTTTGAGGAAAAGTTATATATGGAGGTTATCCAAATGGGAGTGTTCGATGAGAAGGAGACATTGGCAAATTTGAGGAGAAACTTATGGGTGGCAGATTGTTCCGGTCATTTACTAAACAACCACCAGAGACTTATTATGAGGCTTATAACCGGGCTTTGAAACAAGTGGACATAGAAGAACAGCTTCGGATCAAGGTCGAACATGATGAAGCCCGATTAGCACCCCGTCTTAAGAAGGAGGTCTCAAAGCCTGCACCAGCCAAGAGATTCCAGAACCAGCCTTCAAGCTAGTAAACCTATAGGCCGCCTCACCTCCCTTCGTACCAGGAAAGGTACCCGGCCAGAAGAACACCTCCTAGAATTTCTCCGCTGAAGGAAGTATCCCGGATAGCAGAGGAGGAAGATGAGTACGACAATTACACCCCACTCAACGTTTTGCGGGAAACCATTTACCTAGCCATCAGGGATAAATGCCAAATTGGGAAGCCGGGTCCCATGAAAGCCCTAGTTGACAGGAGGAAATGATAAAAGTACTGTGACTTCCACGAAGACGTGGGACACAACACCTCCGAATGTTACAGCCTCCGTAACCAGATCGAAGGATTGGTAAGGAGAGGACTATTATTTGAATTTTAACAGCAGGTACGAGATAGCATCAAGGAGGGGAAGCAACTGAAATGAGTCTTTGGACTCCACTCGGACGAACAGAAACCTTGGAGGCTAACTTGGGCGTTGAGCGGCCCAGTACGAAAGTGAGGTGCAACCTATGGTCCAGAGGTTTGCTAGAGTATTGAAAAGTACCCAACAACTGAAATAAGGCTCTGGACCCCACAAGGATGAACCGAAACTTAAGAAGCTCACTTGGGCATTGACGAGCTCGGTACAAAAGTGTGGAGCCTCCTACATGATATAGGTCTAGAGGCTTGCTAGGGCATCAAAAAATACCCAATAGCTGAAACGAGGCTCTAAACCCCACTCGGATGAGCCGTAATATAGGAGGCTCACTTGGGCTTTGAGGGCCCGGTATAGAAGTAAGGAGCCTCCGATATGATGTTGGTCCAAAGGCTTGCTAGGGCATTAAGACATACCCAGTAGTTGAAATGAGGCACTGGACTCCACTCGGACGAACCAGAACCATAGAGGCTAAGTTAGAAGTTGAGGGTCCCGCTACAAAAGTAAGGAGCCTCCTTCATGATGCTGGTCCAAAGGCTTGCTAGGGCATCAAAAAGTATCCAGCAGCTTAGATGAGGCTCAAGACCCCACTTGGATGAATCAGAACATGGGAGGCTCAGTTGGGCATTGAGGGCCCGGTACAAAAGTGAGGAGTCTCTTACTTGATGCTTATCTAGTGGCTTGCTAGGGCATCAAAAAGTACCCAGTAGCTGAAATGAGGCTCTGGACCCCACTCGGATTAACCGGAACCTAGGATGCTCACCTGGGCATTGAGGGGCCCGGTACAAAAGTAAGAAGCCTCCTATATTACGCTTGTCTAGAGGTTGATCAAGCCAAAATTGATATGATTTTGGCCGTCATTTCCGACTCTTTTTGCTTGATTCTCGGGCATTCCCCCGTGTTTAATGGTGTTAATTTGAATGTTTCAGGTTTTATCATGTTTCAAGAGCAATTGGGATGAAGTTGAGGACTTGTGTGCAAAGAGGCTCACAAATGGGAAGAAACAGGGCATTTTAGCCACTTACGCAAGAGGAGGTCGCTACATGGTTGCCATGGCTACAGAGGATTATTCAGAGCTTCAGAAGGTCGCCACTTGGTCGCCATGGCAACAGAAAGTCTTAAAATGCATCAGGTGGGTCGCCATAGCGACCCACCCCTGCAAATGGCGACCTCACACTTTCACACAGGGTCGCCACATATGGTCGCCATAGTGACCCTCATGTGCAAATGGCGACCTCTTCACAATTTACTCATGGTCGCCACTTGCTAAATGGCGAAAAAGATGGTGTTCATGGCGACCTTTGCATCTAACCGTTTTACGCACCAGGGTCGCCATAGCAACAAAATAGCGAACTTGGCGCCACATCAGCGAATCAAGCAGTTATCAGTACATGTCCAAGAGTGTGTATATATAGAGTGGACCTTCATCTTCAGAAAATATATCCAACCTTAGAGAGCACGAAATTCTTCACATTGAGATCTAGATTTCTCATCCATGGATCATCACTCCTCATCTAATTCCATCAAAACCTCACACAAAACCTTGACTACTTCCCTAAATCATTCCTCTCATACCATTTCTCCACCCAAATTCCTTTGTTACTCTCCACTAAACATCCACACTTCAATACACATCCTCTCCTTCCATTCTTTGCATTTAGGAGCATAAAGGAAAAAAAGGATCAAGCTTAAAGGAGGAGGCCCAAGGGTGATTTCCTTACTATTTACTTCTTTCATTTATTGCTAATATGTGTAACTAAACCCCTAATCTAGGAGATAGATTGAGGATCAATTGATTGTGGGTTTTAGATTAGCTTTGTAATGAATCTCTTATGTGTTCTATTCATTCAAATTATTATATTCTATTCATTATGTAATTGACTTGTATATCACTTGTTAATTGCAATCTTGAGTAGAGTAATATGTTATATATTCATATTTGGATTGACACTCCTTATGTGATTAAGAACCCATTGAATATGATAGATTAGTGGTGGGTATATCAACCCTACTAATCTAAGCCTTTAGTGGTTGACATAAAGAGATTGATACATTAAAGTGGCTATATGGCATTACCCACACTCAATTGCTAATCAATCTATCCCCTAGCAATCTTATTAATCGTTTTCATCATTAATCTTATCAAGGTTGTTGAGTATTCTATTTTTCATAACACTTGTGTATTTTCAATATAATAGTTAGCATTGGTGGTTTTTGAAACCACACATCTATCAAATATCATGATTTACTTTACTTGTCTAAGACTAGTCAATCTATATAATTAGCACTTCATATCCCTGTGGAACGAACTTGCTTACCATTTGCTATAAAATCACATTTCAAGGATTTAAGTGGCTTAAAAGGGTTTTTAAAGATCAATCAAAATTATATCATTTTTGTGAGTGCACGAAGGCTCATCAGAGGCTGCCTAGGGCATCAAGAAGTACCCAACAGCTAAAATAAGGCTTTGGACTCCACTCGGACGAATCGAAACTTAGGAGGCTCACTTGGGCGTTGAGGGGCCCAATACAAAATTGATAAGCAACCTACATGATGCTGGTCGAGAGGCTTTGTAAGGTATTAAAAAGTACCCAACAACTTAAATGAGGCTCGGCACCCCACTCGAACCAATCGGAACCTATGAGGCTCACTAGGGCATTGAGGGGCCCAGTACAAAAGTAAGGACCCTTCATTATGATTCTGGTCCAGAGGCTGCCTAGGGCATCAAGAAGTACATAGCAGCTGAAATGAGGCTCTGGAACCCACTCGGAATGACCGAAAACTAGGAGGCTCTATTGGGCGTCAATGGGCCTAGTAGAAATGTGAGGAGCCTCTTACATGATGCTGGTCTAGAGGCATGCTAGGGCATCAAGAAGTACGCAACATCTGAAATGAGGCTCTGGACCCCACACGGACAAACCAGAATCTAGGGGGCTCACTTGGGCGTTGAGTGGGCTGGTACAAAAGTGAGGAACCTACTACATGATGCTGGTTCGGAGGCTTGCTAAGGCATCAAAATGTACCCAGCAGCAGAAATGAGGTTCTGGACCTAACTCGGATGACCAGAATCTTGGAAGCTTAGTTGGGTGTTGTGGGGCCCGGTACAAAACTTAATAGCCTCTTACAAGATGCTTGTCCAAAGGCTTGCTGGGGCATATAGAAGTATGCAGCAGATGAAATGAGGCTCTAGAACCCACTTGAACAAACTGGAACCTAGGAAGCTATGTTGGGCGTTGAGGGGCCTGATACAAAAGTGTGGAGCTTCTTACATGATGCAAGTCCAGAGGCTTGTAAGGGCATCAACAAGTACCCAGCAGTTGAAATGAGGCTCTGGACACCACTCGGACGAACCGGAACCTAGGAGGCTCAGTTGGACGTTGAGAGGCCTGGTACAAAAGTGAGGAGTCTCTTGCATGATAATGGTCCAGAGGCTTGCTATGGCATTAAGAAGTACCCAGTAGCTAAAATGAGGAACTGGTCCCCACTTGGAAGAACCAAAACCTGGGAGGCTCACTTAGGCATTTAGAGGCGCGATATAAAAGTGAGAAGCCTTCTACATGATGTCGATCTAGAGGTTTGCTAGAGCATCAAAAAGTACCCAGCAACTGAAATGAGTCTCTTGACTCCACTCGGACGAACTGAAACCTAGGAGGCTCACTTGGTTATTGAGCGGCCCAGTACAAAAGTGAGGAGCAACCTATATGATGCTGGTCCAGAGGCTTGCTAAGGTATCAAAAAGTATCAAACAGCTGAAATGAGGCTCTGGGCCCCACTTGGACGAACCGGAACTTAGGAGGCTCAATAGGGCGTTGAGGGGCCCGGCACAAAAGTGAGGAGCCTCTAACATGATACAGGTCTAGAGGCTAGCCATGGCATAAAAAAGTACCCAGTAGCAGAAACGAGGCTCTGAATCCCACTCAGATGAGCCGTAATATAGGAGAGTCACATGGGCGTTGAGGGGCCCGGTAAAAAAGTGAGAAGCCTCTTATATGATGCTGGTCTATAGGCCTGCTAGGGCATTAAGAAGTACCCAGTAGCTGAAATGAGGCACTAGACTCCACTCGGACTAGCCGGAACCATGGAGGCTTAGTTGGAAGTTGAGGGGCCCGCTACAAAAGTGAGGAGCATCTTACATAATGTTGATCCAGAGGCTTTCTAGGGCATCAAAAAGTACCTAGCAGCTTAGACAAGGCTCTGGACCCCACTCAGACGAACCGAAACATAGGAGGCTGATCAAGCCAAAATTGGTATGATTTTGGCCCTCATTTCCGATTCTTTTAGATTCTCGAGCATTTCCCCGTGTTTAATGTTGTTAAATTGAGTGTTTCAGGTTTTATCAGGTTTCAGAAGCAATTGATATGAAGTGGAGGACTTGTGTGAAAAATGTCTCACAAATGGGAAGAAACAGGGCATTTTTGCCACTTAGTCATGAGGAGGTCGCTACATGGGCGCCATGGCGACAGAGGAGTCTCAAAGTCATCAGAAGGTCGCCATAGCGACAGAAGGTCTCCAAAACAATTAGGTGGGTCGCCACTTGGGGTCTCCATGGCGACCACCCTTGCAAGTGGCGACCTCTTTCAAACAAGGCAAGGTCTCCACTTATGGTCGCCATGGCGACCTTGATGCTGCAAGTGGCGACCCCTTCACACTTTGCAGGGTCGCCACTTATGGTCGCCATGGCAACCTCGATTGCAAGTGGCGACCCCTTCTACACCATTTACTCATGGTCGCCACTTGCTAGATAGCGAGAAAGATGACTTTCATGGTGACCTTCTCATCTAACCGTTTTACGCACCAGGGTCGCCATGGCGACCAAATAGTGAACTTGGCGCCACATCAGTGAATCAAGCAGTTATCAGTACATGTCCAAGAGTGTGTATAAATAGAATAGCCATTCATCTTCAAAGAGATCCGAATTCTGAGAAAAGAGCACCAAATACCTTCCTTGAGATCTAGCTTTCTCATCCATGGCACACCATTCCTCATCCTCCATTTCTCTCATTGAACTCATCTAATCCATCCAAACCTGAACACAAAGCCTTAATTCCTTCCCTACATCATTTCTCATCCCACCATTTCTCCACCAAAATCCTTTGTCACTTTCCACCAAAACACCCACATTCTAAGACATATCCTCTACTTCCATTCCTTGCATGTAGGAGCATAGAGGAGAAGAAGGATCAAGCTTAAAGAAGGTGACCCAAGGGTTATTTCCTTACTATTTACTTCTTTTCATTTATTGCAAATATGTGTAACTAAACCCCTAATCTAGGGGATAGATTTGAGGATCAATTGGTTGTGGGTTTAGCTTAGCTTGTAATGAATCTTTTATGTGTTCTATTCATTCAAATTAATTAGATTCCATTCATTATAATTGATTTGTGTATCACTTGTTAATTGCAATCTTGAGTGGAGTAATTTGTTATATATTCATATGTGGATTGACACTCCTTGTGTGATTGAGAACCCATTAGATAGGATAGATTAGTGGTGGGTATATCAACCCCACTAATCTAAGCCTCTAAGTGGTTAACATAATGAGATTGGTACATTAAAGTAGCTATTTAGCTTACCCACATTCAATTGTTAATCAATCTATTCCTTAGCTATCTTATTATTTGATTTTATCACTATTCTTATCAAGGTGTTGAGTATTCTATTTTTCATAACATTTTTGTGTATTTTCATTTTAGTAGTTAGCATTGATGGTTTTAGAAACCACACATCTATCAAACACTATGATTTATTTTATTGTTTAAAGATTAGTCAATTTATCTAATTAACACTCCATTCCCTGTGGAACGAACTTGCTCACTATTTTGCTATCAAATCACATTTTAAAAGGATTAAGTGACTTAAAAGAGTTTTCAAGAATCAACCAAAAACTATATTAATATTTTGTTGAGTACACAAACGACCTCATCAGAGGATCAGTTGGACGTTGAGGGGTTGATACAAAAGTGAGGAGTCTCTTACTTGATGCTTATCCAGTGGCTTGCTACCCAGTAGATGAAATAAGGTTCTAGACTCCACTCGGACAAACCGGAACCTAGGAGGCTCATTTGGGCGTTGAGGGGCCTGGTACAAAAGTTTGGATCCTCTTGCATGATGCTGGTCTAGAGGCTTTCTAAGGGATCAATAAGTAACCAGCAGCTGAAATGAGGCACTGGTCCCCACTCGGAAGAACCGAAACCTAGGAGGCTCACTTGGGCATTAAGGGGCCCGGTACAAAAGTGAGAAGCCTCCTACATGATGCCGATCCAGAGGTTTGGTAGAGCATCAAAAAGTACCCAGCAACTGAAATGAGACTCTGGACTCCACTAAGACGATTCGAAACCTAGGATGCTCAATTAGGCGTTGAGCGGCCCAGCACAAAAGTGAGGAGCATCCTTCATGATGCCGGTCCAGAGGCTTGCTAGGGCATCAAAAAGTACCCAACAGCTGTAATGAGGCTCTAGGCCCCACTTAGATGAACCGGAACTTATGAGGCTCAAAAGGCATTGAGGGGCCCGGTACAAAAGTGAGGAGCCTTTTACATGATGCAGGTCCAGAGGTTTGCTATAGCATCAAAAAGTACCCAGCAACTGAAATGAGGCTCTGGACTCCACTCGGACAAACCGAAACCTAGGAGGCTCACTTGGGCGTTGAGCGACCCAGTTCAAAAGTGAGGAGCAACCTATTTGATGCAAGTCCAGAGGCTTGCTAGGGTATCAAAAAGTACTCAACATTAGAAATGAGGCTCTGGGCCCCACTTGGAAGAACCGAAACTTAGGAGGCTCACTTGGGCGTTGAGGGGCAAAATAAAAGTGAGGAGCCTCCTACATGAAGCAGGTCCAGAGGCTTGCTAGGGCATCAAAAAGTACCAATAGCCAAAACGAGGCTCTCAACAACACTCGGATGAGCCGTAATAAAGGAGGCTCACTTGGGCGTTGAGGGGCCCGTTACAAAATTGAGGGGCCTCTTATATGATGCTAGTCCAAAGGCTTGCTAGGGCATCAAGACGTACCTAGTAGCTGAAATGAGGCATTGGACTCCACTCAGACGAACTGGAACCATGAAGGCTCAGTTGGAAGTTGAGGGGCCCGCTACAAAAGTGAGGAGCCTCCTACATGATGCTGGTCCAGAGGCTTGCTAGGGCATCAAAAAGTACCCAGTAGCTTTAATGTGGCTTTGGATCACACTCGGACGAACCGGAACATAGGAGGCTCATTTTGGCTTTGAGGGGCTGGTACAAAAGTGAGAAGTCTCTTACTTGATGCTTATCTAGTGGCTTGCTAGGGTATCAAAAAGTACCCAGCAGCTGAAATGAGTCTCTGGACCTCACTCGGATGAACCAGAACCTAGGAGGCTCAGTTGGGCGTTGAGGGGCCTGGTACAAAAGTGAGAAGCTTCATATATTATGCTTGTCCATAGGCTGCATAGGGCATCAAGAAGTACCCAGCATCTTAAATAAGGCTTTGGACTCCACTCGGACAAACCAAAACTGAGGAGGCTCGCCTGGGCATTGAGAGGCCCAGTACAAAAGTGAGGAGTAACCTTCATGATGTTGGTCGAGAGGCTTTGTAAGGTAATAAAAATTACCCAGCTGCTGAAATAAGGTTCGGCACCACACTCGAACCAACCGGAACCTAGGAGGCTCACTTGGGCATTGAGGGGCCCGGTACAAAAGTGAGGACCCTCCATTATGATGCTGGTACAGAGGTTGCCTAGGGCATCAAGAAGTACGTATCAGCTGAAATGAGGCTCTGGAACCCACTCGAAATATCCGGAACCTAGGAGACTCTGTTTGGCGTTGAGAGGCCTGGTACAAAAGTAAGGAGCCTCTTACATTATGCTGGTCTAGAGGCTTCCTAAGGCATCAGGAAGTACCCAACATCTGAAATGAGGCTTTGGATCCTACACGGATGAACCGGAATCTAGGAGGCTCACTTGGGCGTTGGGGGGCCTGGTTCAAAAGTGAGGAACCTTCTACATGATGTTGGTTCAGAGGCTTGCTAGGGCATCAAAATGTACCCAGCAAACGAAATGAGGCTCTGGACCCAACTTGGACGACCAGAATCTAGGAAGCTCAGTTGGGCGTTGAGGGGCCCTGTACAAAACCTAAGAGCCTCCTACATGATGCTTGTCCAAAGGCTTGCTGGGGCTTCAAGAAGTACCCAGCAGCTGAAATGAGGCTTTAGAACCCACTTGGACGAACGGGAACCTAAGAAGCTATGTTTGGCATTGAGGGGCTTGGGACAAAAGTGTGGAGCTTCTTACATGATGTGAAACAAATTTAGGTGTGTTCAATATTAATCTAGAGGGGGGGGGGGGTGAATAGATTTTATCCAATTTTACCCAATTTTCGTTAATAAGCAAGATTACGAAAATACCCTTTACTAGTCAATATAAAATAGCAAGTGTAATATGGTGCGGAAAATTAAAAGACACTTGATATTTACGTGGAAAGCCTCACGGGAAAAACCACGGGCTATGTAAGTGAGCCACACTAGAACCTCGAATCCACTAAATGTGAAAATAGATTACAACCTAATCCCGGAAGTAATCACACATCTACCTAATCCCGGTATAAGTGGACCTAGTTCAATTGCTTGTGATTTACGCAACCTAATCCCGGAAGCTACACAAGTCTTACAATCTCAAAGAAGAGATAACAAGCCTAAGTGAATATATGAATACTCAAAATGCAATAAGAGCAAGGCAACCCTATATGCTTATCTAGGATGATGATATTATCACTGAAATCAATCCTAGATATCAAAAGCTAAATGACATATCATAAAGCTTAGCTAATCAAGATTAAGCAAACCTAGATAGCTATTACAATACAACACTCAATCATATTCATCACAAACAATCTCTATCTTGTATCTAGCATGTGAACATAAAGCATACAAGTAAGTAAAGAGATTTCTTGACAAGTAAGAAACTAAACATATATGAAGTTAGTCAAAATCTTACCAAGCAAGTTGTGATGATGCAAAGCTATGCAAGAATGATCCTAGATGAACTTGATGAATCAAATGAAAAGCTTTGAGTGTTTAAAGGTGAGTTCTTGATGATTTTTCTCTCAAGTGTTTCTCTTTTGCTTTAGGGTTCTTAGGAGTCAAGGAACTAAATCAGAGAAAAGAGAAAGCATGATATTTATATGCATCAAGAAACAGGGCATGTGAAAAGACAAGAATGCCTCTGGAAAGCTCAAATGGCGGTTTTCATTCTGCGGTCAGGGCCGCAAAATGTGACAGCAGAATTGAGCCCGAGAAAGAAACCGACCTAAAATATTTAATTAGGCGGTTTCATTCGGCGGCCAGGCCGCCGATAATGACCGCAGAATTCATCCCGAGAACAGGGGAGAAAACGGCGGTTTCATTCGGCGGTTTCAAAACCGCCGAGTAAACCGCATAACACAACCCGAGAATAATAAATGCATCAGGTGTGAAATGGCTGTTTCATTCGGCGGCCAGGGCCGCCGATTAAACCGCCGATTCACCAATAGTGGTGAATCCAAGGAGAAAGCCAATGCAATCACCAAGAGCGGTCTTCGCGCAAAACCAAGCACAAGATCGTGCAAGCGCGGACGTTTCCGAACATTTTCGGGAAACGAATTACACGTCACAAACAAACACACAATAAGATATAATCAAACAAAGTGCAAGTGTGTAAAGTGACATGTGAAGAGAATGCACACATATAACATATGCAAAGTGAGTGTGTGCAACTAAATCTCTTCAATGAAAAACAAAGCACGAGTGATATACCTTTGGCGTGCTTGTCACCTTGAGGCCTTGAGGGCATTAAGCTTGATCCTTAAACACCTAAAACTACCCTTACAAGTCAAACCCCAACATGTGGTTTGTCTACGAAATAAGCCAATCAAAATGACAATCCTTACATGATGCTGGTCCAAAGGCTTGCTAGGGCATCAGGAAGTACGCAGCAGCTGAAATGAAGCTTTGGACCCTACTCGGACGAACCGGAACCTAGGAGGCTCACTTGGGCGTCGATGGACCCAGTACAAAAGTTAGGAACCTCCTACATGGTGCTGGTTTAGAGGCTTGCTAGGGCATCAAAATGTGCCCAGTAGCAGAAATGAGGCTCTGGATCCTAGTCGGATGACCAGAATCTAGGAGGCTCAGTTGGGCGTTTAGGGGCCTGGCACAAAAGTATGGAGCCTCTTGGATGATGCTGGTCTAGAAGCTTGCGAGGACATAAAAAAGTACCTAGTAGCTAAAAGGAAGCTCTGGACCCCACTCAGATGAGCCGTAATCTAGAAGGCTCACTTGGGCGTTGAGGGGCCCAGTACAAAAGTGGTGAGCCTCATACATTATGCTGGTCCAAAGGCTTGTTAGGGCAACAAGAAGTAACTAGTAGATGAAATGAGGTTATATACTACCCTCGGACGAATCAGAACCTAGGAGGCTCATGCTCACTAGGGCGTCGAGGGGCCCGGTATAAAAGTGAGGAACCTCCTACACAATGCTGGTCAAGAGGCTTGCAAAGGCATTAAAAAATGCCCAGCAGCTTAAATGAGGCTCCGGACTCGACTGGGACGAATCGAACCTAGAAGGCTCAGTTGGGCTTGGAGGGGCCCTATATAAAATTGAGGAGCCTCCTACATGATTCTGGTCCAGAGGCTTTCTAGGGCATCAAGAAGTACCCAGCAGCTGAAATAAGGTTCTGGTCTCCACTCAGACGAATCGGAAACTAGGAGGCTCACTTGGTCTCTTGGATGATGCTAGTCCAGAGGCTTTCTAGGCTTAAAAAAGTGCACAGTAGCTGAAACGATGCTCTAGACCCCACTAGGACGAGCCGTAATCAAGGATGCTCACTTGGGCATTGAAGGGCCCGGTACAAATGGGAAGAGCCTCCTACATGATGCTGGTTCAAAGGCTTACACGGGCATAAAGAAGTACCCAGCAGCTTAAATGAGGCTCTAGACTCCACTCAGACAAACTAGAACCTAGAAGGATCACTTGGGCGTTGAGGGGCCCGGAACAAATGTGAGGAGCCTCTTTCATGATGCTAGTCCAGAGGCTATCTAGGGCATCAAGAAGTACCCAGTAGCTGAAATGAGGCTCTGGACCACGCTCGGACGAACCGAAACCTAAGAGGCTCACTTGGGCGTTGAGGGGCCCGGTACAAAAGTGAGAAGTCTCCTATATGATGTTGGTCCAGAGGCTTGCTAGGGCATCAAAAAGTACCCAACAGCTAAAATCAGGTTCTGGACCCCACTCAAACGAACCAAAACCTAGGAGGCTCACTTTGGCGTTTAGGAGCCTGGTACAAAAGTGAGGAGCCTCCTACACAATTCTGGTCCAGGGGCTTGCCAGGGCATCAAGAAGTACCCAGCAGCTGAAATGAGGCTCTGGACTCCACTCGGACGAACTGGAAACTAGAGGGCTCACTTGGGCATTGAGGGGCTTGGTACAAATGTGCGGAGCTTCCTACTTTATGCTGGTCCAGAGGCTTGCTATGGCATCTAAAACTGCCCAGCAGTTGAAACGATGCTCTGGAACCCATTATGACGAACCGAAACCTAGGTGGTTCATTTAAGCATTGAATAGCCCAATAGAAAACTAAGGAGCCTCCTACATGATACTGGTCTAGAGGCTTCGTAGGGAATCAAAAAGTTCCTAGCAGCTAAAATGAGGCTCTAGACCCCATTCGGATAAACCAGAACCTAGGAGGCTGGGCTGGGCGTTTAGGTGCCCAACACAAAAATGAGGAGCCTCCTACATGATAATGGTCTATATCCTTGCTACGGCATCGAGAAGTACCCAGCAGTTAAAATGAGGCTCTGGACTCCACCGGACGAACCGGAACCTATGAGATTCACTTGGCCATTTAGTGGCCCGGAACAAAAGTGATGAGCCTCATACATGATGCTGGTCCAGAGGCTTCCTAGGGCATCAACAACTACACAGCAGCTGAAATGTGGCTCTGAACCCCACTTGGACGAAACGGAACCTAGGAGGCTAACTGGGGCGTTGAGGGGCATGGTACAAAAGTTAGGAGCCTCCTACATGATGTTGTTCCAAAGGCTTGCAAGGGCATCAAGAAGTACCTAGCAGTTGAAATGAGACTCTGGACTCTACTCGGACGAACAAGAACCTAGGAGGCTTACTTAGGCGTTGAAGGGCCTGTTACAAAAGTAAGGAGCCTCTTACATGATACTAGTCCAAAGGATTGATAGGGCATCAAAAAGTACTCTGTAGCTTAAATGAGGCTTTGGAATCAATTTAGATGAACCGGAACAAAGGAGGCTCTGTTGGCCGTTGAGGGACCTAGTACAAAAGTGAGGAACCTCCTGCATGTTGCTTGTCCAGACGTTTGCTAGGGCATCAAGAAGTACCCATCAGTTGAAGAAGGGTTTGGACTCCACTAGAACGAATCGGAACCTAGACGGTCCACTTGGGCATCGTGGGACCCGGTACAAAAGTGAGGAGCCTATTACATGATGCTGATCAAAAGTCTTGTTAGTGTAAAAAAAAAAAAAGTAACCAGTAGCTAAAATGAGGCTCTAGACCACTCGGACTAACCGGAACCTTGGAGGCTCACTTGGGAATTGTGCGGCTTGGTAAAAAATTAGGGAGCCTCCTATACGAATCTAGTCCAGAGGCTTGATAGAGCATCAAAAATTACCAAGCAGCCGAAATGGGGTTGTGGACTCCACTCGGACGAACCGGAACCTAGGAGGTTTGTTTGGGCATTGAGCGGCCCGACACAAAAGTTAGGACCCTCCTACATGATGCTGATATAAAGGATTGCTAGGGCAAAAAAATGTACCCATCAACTAAAATAAGGCTATGGACTCCACTCGGACGAACCGGAACCTTGGAGGCTCAATTGGGCGTTAAGTGGCCTGGTAAAAATGTAAGGAACCTCTTACATGTTGCTGGTCCAGAGGCTTGATAGGGCATAAAGAAGTTCCAGCAGCTGAAATGAGGCTCTGGACCCCACTTGAACGAATAGGAACCTGGGATGCTCACTTGGGCATTGAGGAGCCTGTTACAAAAGTGAGGAGCCTCATACTTGATTCATCAAAAAGAAACCAGCTGCTGAAATGAGGCTCTGGACCCCACTCAGACTAACTGGATCCTAAGAGGCTAATATAGGCATTGAGGGGCCTGCTACAAAAGTGAGCAACCTCCCACATGATGCTGGTCTAGAGGCTTGCTGGGGCATCGAGAAGTACCCAGCAGCTGAAATAAGGCTCTGGACCTCACTATGATGAACCAGAACATAGAGGGCTCACTTTGGCGTTGAGTGCCCCGATACAAAAGTGAGGAGCCTCCTACATGATGCTGGTCTATAGGCCTGCTAGGGCATCAAAAAGTACCCAACAGCTGAAATGAAGCTTTGGACCTCAATTGGACGAACCGGAACCTATGAGACTCACTTGGGCGTTAAGGGGCCTAGTAAATAATTGAGGAGCCTCTAACATGATGCTGGTCTAAAGTCTTGCTAGAGCATCAAGAAGTACATAACAACTAAAATGAAGCTCTAGACTCCACTCGGACGAACCAAAATCTAGGAGGTCAACTTGGCCATTGACCGGCCCAATACAATAGTTATGAGCCTCATACATGATGCTGGTCTAGAGGCTTGCTAGGGCATCAACAAGTACCCTTCAGTTGAAATGGGGTTCAGGACTCCACTCGGATGAACCAGAACCTAGGAGTCTCACATGGCCGTTGAAGGGCCCTGCACAAAATTGAGGAGCCTCCTACATGATGCTAGGATGATCAATTGGGCTTTGTGGGATCCGTTACAAAAGTGAGAAGCCTTCTACATGATGCTAGTCTAGAGGATAGCTAGGACATCATGAAGTACCTTGAAAATGAAATGAGGTTCTGGATTCCACTCGGATGAACCTAGGACTAGGAGGCTCACTTGGGCGTTTAGGGGCTAGGTACAAAAGTGAGAAGCCTCCTACATGATACTGGTCCAGAGGATTGCTAGGGCATCGAAAATTTCCCAGTAGCATAAATAAGGCTCTGGACGCCACTCAGACGAACCAGAACCTAGGAAGCTTAGTTGGGCGTTGAGGGTCCTTGTACAAAAGTGAGGAGCCTCCTACATGATGCTGGTACAAAGGCTTGCTAAGGCATCAAGAAGTACCCAGCAGTTGAAATGAGGCTCTGGACCCCAGTTGGACGAACTGAAACCTAGAGGGCTCAAATGGGCGTTGAGGGGTCCCGGTACAAAAGTGAGGAGCCTCCTACATGATGCTGGTCCAGAAGCTTGCAAGGGCATTAAGAAATACCTATCAGCTGAAATGGGGCTCTGGACCCCACTCGGAAGAACCAGAACCTAGGAAGCTCTCTTAGGCGTTGAGGGGCCCAGTACAAAAGTGAAAGCCTCCTATATGATGCTGTTCCAGAGGCTTGCTTGGGCATCAAGAAGTACACAGCAGCTGAAATGAGGCTCTGGACTCCACTTGGATGAACCAAAACCTAGAAGGCTCGATTGGGCCTTGAGGGGCAAGTTATAAAAGTGAGGAGCCTCCTACATGATGCTGGTCCAGAGGATTGCTAGGGTATTGAAAAGTACCCAATAGCTTTAATAAGGCTCTGGACCAAACTCAGACGAACTGGAACCTAGGAGACTCAATTAGGCGTTGAAGGGCCTAGTACAAAAGTGAGGAGCCTCATACGTGATGTTGGTCTAGAGGCTTGTTGTGGCATCAAGAAGTACCCAGCAGCTGAAATAAGACTTTGGACCTCACTTGGATGAACTAGAACCTAGAGGGCATACTTTGGCATTGAGGGGCCCGATACAAAAGTGAGGAGCCTCCTACATGATGCTGGTCCAGAGGCTTGCTAGAGCAGCAAAAAGAACCCAGCAGTTGAAATGAAGCTCTGGACCTCACTTGGACGAACAGGAACCTATGGACTCCACTCGGACAAACCAAAACCTAGGAGGTCAACTTGGGCATTGAGTAGCCCGATAAAATGGTTAGGAGCCTTATTCATGTTATTGGTCTAGAGGCTTGCTAGGGCATCAACAAGTACCCATCAGCTGAAATGGGGCTCAGGACTCCACTCGGATGAATCGGAACCTAGGAATCTCACATGGACGTTGAAAGGCCAGGTAAAAAATTGAGTATCCTCCTACATGATGCTAGTCCAGAGGCTTGCTAGGGCATTAAGGAAACTCACTTGGGCGTTGAGGGTCCTGGTACAAAAGTGATGAGCCTCCTACTTGATGGTGGTCCAGAGGCTTGCTAATTCATCGAAAAAGTACCTTATAGCTTAAATGAGGCTGTAGACAGACGAAACAGAACCTAGGAGGCTCAGTTGGGCGTTGAGGGGCCCAGTACAAAAGTTAGGAGCCTCCTACATGATGCTGGTCCAGAGGCTTCCTAATGCATCAAAAGGTACCCTGCAGCAGAACTAACGCTTTGGACTCCTTTGGGACGAACCGAAACCTAGAAGGCTCACTTGGGCGTTGAGGGGCCCGAGAGAAAAGTGAGGAGCCTTATACATGATGATGGTGTAGAGGCTTGCGAGGGCATCAAAAAGTACTGAAATTCCCTTTAAAGTGATAGTGTTTTATACCTAGAGGGGGGGTGAATAGGTATAGTCCCAAATTCTTCCAATATTCAAAAATGCGGAATATAAGAATGAAATGAATACTTGAAATGATATAACAATTGTATAATATGAATCAATTCATGTAAGCATCAATATACAATAGAATCAATACAAGTGAACATATGGAAGATAAGGAAATATAAAGCGAAAATGAGACACAATATTTTTACGTGGTAAAACCTCAAAGAGGAAACATCCACGGGTTGAATCCACAACCACCGGCAAAGCAAATCCACTATACGAAAAGGCCTTACACACTCAAAGCTATCAACACTATGATATCCACTTCAAGCTATCAAAACCTAATCAACCACCAAGGCTAGTGATTCACAAAGCCTACTCTCTATCCAAGATGTGTCCTACACCTCTAGAGAGCAACTTCCTATCCAAGACTAAAAAGCCTCTAGGAAGATTTCCTTGCTTAGCAATCTAGATCACTAGGATCCTAGTTAAGCTACCCTAGCTCAACCATCCGGAGTACGCAACTCCTTGCTAAGACTTTTGCTTAGTTATCCGGATCCTCTTGATCCTAACTAAGGCTTCTTGCTTGGCTATACGGAATCCTTTCCTAGCCAAGACTTCTTGCTCAAGTCAAATAGGCTTCACTCACCTTGACAAGAGACTTCAACCTTTCACAAGGCAATGATCTAAGTGAAGTGCACACAAGCAATATGATGCAATCACAAACAAATAGAGCAAGTTGATCAAACACACTCCATGAACATGCAATTAGAGAATCTAGAATAAAGCTATCACAACTCAATCACAAAATGTATCTAGAAACCTAAGCATGTGAATTAACATCATTCATATTACTTTTCATCAATCAAATAAGACAATTAAAGAGATGATCAATAATGAAAGTAAGAAGAAGATGAATCACTTACAAACAAATAAAGCTAGATAATCAATCAAGCTCTATGAACATGCTTACATACATTCTAGGATATGCTTTCAACAATCAATCACAAAAATACCTAGAAATCAAAGCATGTATATCAATAAGAACAAGGTATGAATATTCAATATATCACACTAAAAACCTAGTTCTTAGATCATGAAATTAAACCTAGAAAATGTCATAAAGCACATCACATATATCATTTCTAGAATCAATTTCAAGATTAATCAAGTTTAGCAAATATATGTTCAAGTAAAATCACAAAGCTAAAACTCAATTACCAAATGATCAACCACCCCTAGAATATGTTCTAACATCATTCTAAACACAAATCATCTATCAAATAGAAAGATTAAAGTGCAGATCAAAAGATGAAGTGAGAAGAAGAAGTTTAACATACAACAATGAACCTCGGACTGAAGAACAGCATGCTGCCACCAATCACGAATTCAAATGACTCTGAAAATGCTTGGGGTTTGTAGCTCTCTTCAAGACCAACAATTTTGGTTTTTGAATCACTCAATTTCGAGTTCGTATGAGAGAGTTATGATCAAAATAAGAAATCAAAAATCAAGAACAATTCTGCAGAAATCAGATTTGATGATATTCAAGTTCATGGAAATGGAGGGAAGAGAGGTCATTTGAAGGAGAAGGAAGAGGGGCATTTTTGTCCAACAAAAGAAGCCTTCCAGACATGCCCACGTGTGGTCAGCGTGTGGCACACGTGGCCAGAGAGCTGGCTGGGCCGTGTGGCACACGTGGTCCACACGTGGTGGCCTTTGGCCAGCTTGCTCCTCTCGCGCACCTCGCACGTTCTTCTACCGTATTCGGTCATCCGAACTCCGAATTCGAATCCGTTTTCAGATTATGAACCGTGACTCCCTCACGCACAACAAAGACTATGAAACTTTGACAAATGGTTGAGAATTCATCTCGGAAATTGACGACGAACACAACTCAACGAATGAGAATGCAAAGTAGCATAACTACGTCGTATGGACTCGAAACTTAACGAATGAGTAACCGAAATGACCGGAACTCAATAAGGAATCAAATAAGATCATGTTCAAGTCCAAAACACAAGAAACACAAACAAATAAACACTATTCAACACAAGCATGCCATATCTAAGCGATAGTGAGAAAACATGCAATTCTACAAGATTGTCAACAATGAGATAAATGCATGTGCATGCTAAATGTGTGTGAAAGTGTTATACCAAATGTTTGAACTACGATGCAGGGACACACATGTATGAATTGTGTGTGTGTGCGCGCTTACGCCTTGCAAGAGGAAGAAGAATCTTGATACCTTAGCATCCAAGTATGCAATGTTCCCCTTGAAGACGATATTTGCACAAGTTGTTGCTTCTTCACCTTTAAGGCTCCTTTCTTCCAAGAAACACTTAAGCAACTACTAATACAAATATAGAGAGTTTTGCAATGGAATCAAGCCAATACAAATAAAGGATCTTACAATCTCCCCCTTTGGCTATTCCATGGCAAAACCTCATCCTCACCATACATTGATCACTCCAATAAACTCAATGTTGATAGCATTCTCTCACCTCACATTACAAAGAGATCCCTAGACTAAAAGGTCTTCAAGTCTTCTTGAGTCTTCAAGAATCCCTTCTTTGAACTTCAAAGTACCTATGAGAAAAGAAACAACCAACAAGAGAACTTCTTCCAAAGAAGAATAGTGAGAAATTATCACATAAACAAAATAATAAAACTTCCCTTATCTCATACAAAAATGCATTATCTCAAGTGAATAAATGTTATCACATAAAGCTCTTCCTTAGACCCTTAACACAATAAGGCAAGAATTCTTTTCTCCCCCTTAGGACAAGAATTCTCCCCCTTAAGACAAAGTCTCCAATAAGCACAAAGAGGTACAAAACTCACTCTCCATATTGAACATGGTGAAGTTTTCTCCCCATGGTGAGATTTCTCCCCTTATATGATCCCCAAGGTGAGATTTCTCCCCTTATAAAGATGGTGAGGTTTCTCCCCCTTTTTGTCAAGGAATAGACAAAGGACACAAGAGATAAAGAATAAGATATTAAGCAAACAAATCGTATAGAAAGCGTAGTTGAATAAACTAAAGCTCCCCCTTAACATATGCTCCACATATTATCACCAAGTAGATTTGTTCACAAGGGACTCACACATTCACACATTCACATATTCAAGCAATAAGAGAAAATATTTCATCACTTTTCAAAGTCCAAGAGAGAATCATAGATTTTCATTAATCTCTCAAAAATATTCTCACATTGCTAATGAATCAAGCACATAAGCAAAATTTGTGTGTGTGTGAATGCTTCTCACATATATAGAAGGAGTAATTGTGATATTAACATGCAAACGATTTCCACACCTATCCAACTAAAGCTTTTCCAAAAATAAGTCAAACCGATATTCATCCGTATTTTCGCTTTAAAAGAATAGTTATCAACATGTGAGCGTGTGTGTGCATGTGGCTCGTTTTCCCGTTTCTGTTTGTCAACCCGAGCTTTTCACAATTCTCAACTATACACCATTAAGCCTTTTTTTTTTATTTCTTTTAGGCTTAGAATCAAAGATTTTTTTTTTTTTTTTTTTTAATGATTCTTTTCAACTCTTCTTTGATTTTTCTAACAAAAACATATACACCTCTTGGCGGCTTTCACTCAACACAAAGGCGTAGCCCTTTCCAACATTGGGCGGCTTCACAACCAATGCGTGTAGCCCTTTCCAAGAGGGTGCTCGTTGAATACTATGTAGTGCCGAAGCAAAATGGATACATATCATAGGTCATTTATCATGTACTAAGCAATAGGCTTCTAGATGCATCCATTATCTACACATATTCAATCACATATACTCAAAACTAAAACATATAAGAGAAGCATTTGTGCACTTTTCAAAAATAAGATTTTTCAAGCTGAAGTGCATGATCTAAAAACAATAGAAGTTATTTATTCAAGATCATTACTTCTCAAGTGAGTAGCTCTCAAAGATATTGATATACAAATAAAGTTTTGCTCATCAAGCCACTCAACAATCACACATAGACAATAATCAACACAAAACATGCTAATGGATTTTCAAAGAGTTTTTAAACCTCTTATTTCCAAGAGCTTAGTGAACAAACCCGCAAGTTGATTATTTAGAAGGCATTGCTTTAGAGTAACAATAGAACATTCAACAAGTTCTCTAATGAAATGATGCCTAATAACTATGTGCAATAGATATCATGCATACATAGAGTTAAAACGATGAAATAAAAAGCAAGCTTTTAGAATAGAGAAATACCTTAGCAAGCTTTTTCACCAATGAAAGGTCTCCGCTCTTTTTATGAGCTCTCTTGGCTTGTTTGTCCTCATGACAACAAGTTGTTGGTGTGTCATCCCAAGAGAATAAAGACCAAACACTTTCAACTCAAACAAACACATGAAAATGACTTTCTTTAAAAGTCTTAACAAAAATTTCACCAAATAGATTTCAAAATTCAACTTCTTTAAAGTTAATCAACAAATTTTGACTATCATAGTGATTATGAGAATATTAAGTTCATGAATTGATTAGAGACACCAAGTTTGAATACTAGACCTAGCACATTACAAATAGCTTAGTCAAGCATCAAACTTAGAACTCTTATCAAACAAGAACAAAAATATTCTCATATGTGCTACTCAATCAAGCATGAGAGCACTCACCTTTGACCATATTGGTCTTAGGTGAACCAACACAAACAACATCATGATCATTACGCATGACAATATGAAATCTAGAAGATAAATCATCAACTATCTTCTTTATGAGAATATCACTCATATCAAACTCATCATTGTTGCCACGCACAAATATATCATCAAGACTCTTCAAATGATCATGGTTAACACTCTTCTTAACCAATTTCTTCTCAACATTTTTCTTAACATGATTATCATTAACATGCATGTTATTCTTCTCAATCCAAATTTTCTTTGTAGGTTTCTTCACATGAATATGATCAATATGCATATTTTTCAAAGCATTAAAGCTATTATCATGTTTAGAAACATTCAAAGAGTTATCATTAGAAACATGTTTAGAAGAATGACTATGAACATTTTTCACATCATGCGTGGATTTGGTTCTTATAGCATATTGTGCAACTAGACATTTAGGTGTGTCTTTTCTAACCCACACACTCTTCACAATACGCCTCTCACTCTTACCACTAACATGCTTTGACTCAATGTTTGATTTTTTAACATGCACCTTGACCTCATTAGTCACATTTTCAAAAATATCAAATAAAGCATTATCAACTTTCTTATGCATAGTAGAGTGAGGCACAACACAAGATTTAGCAAGCAAGTCATCAACACATTTCTTCTCAACATGCTTTTCCAAGGTCTTCCTAGGTCTAGTTCTAAATCCATACATGGATGATTGCCTAGGACCATTCAAAGACATATCATGCAAAGCATTATCAAATTTGCATTTCCGAATGTATTCAAAGCACCTAGGTCGAATATGTCCTACCATATTACAATGATGACAAATAGGTATGAATTTGAGAAATTTACCATTTGCATTTGCTTCCAAAGTATTTGGTCTTCTCACATTTTTACCTTTTTGAAGTGCAACCCTTGATGCTTTACCTCTTGCATTTGAGGTTGATGCTCTTTGACTTTGATCTTGTTGAGATCTTCCATTTGAGTTCCTTGTTGATGTAGTGGCACCTCCGGTAGCTTTCATTGCTTTACCTTGAGAGAGATTACCTACATTTGGTTCAACACTTGCTTTGACAAAAATAGATTTGTTAGATGAAGGAGTTTCCTTCTCATTGATATAACCCAAACCTCTTTTGTCACATGGATGCTTTCCACTTTTAATGAGGGAATCAACTTTGTTAGAACTAGATGACATCTTGTGAATCATCCTATTAGCCTCATCAAGTTTATCATTAAGCATCATAATTTTAATGGCATATTTTTTCGCGATGTCATCACTAAACCTAACATCTTCACGTGATTTATTAAGCCATTGTTCATACTTTTTCTCTTGAGTTAAGTGCTCACTAAGTTTGACTTTAAACATGTCTTCTTGCCTTTTAGCACTAACAAGAGAACTATCCCTTTGCTCAATTTCTTTCTTCAAGATGCTAAGTCTACCATTGCTATCTTTTAAGTTCATTTCTAGACTTAGGATCTTGTCTTTAAGTTCATTTAATTCTTTTGAGCCTAAACCATGATTCTCTAGCTTCTTGTTGACAAGTGTTTTAATTATTACCACTAAATTGGCATTGATCAACTTCAACTTGTTGTTCTCTTCATTCTTTTGTTGAAGGATCTTGTCATTGAAGCCACCATCCAAGAGTGGAGGTCTAGCACTAAAGGCACCTACCGGCATCGAATCACCCATAGCTCAAAATACAACAAAACAAAACAAAACACAAACACTATAATATGGATCAATCTAATTACTTCTAGACACCCGCTCTGATACCAATTGAAATTCCCTTTAAAGTGATAGTGTTTTATACCTAGAGGGGGGGTGAATAGGTATAGTCCCAAATTCTTCCAATATTCAAAAATGCGGAATATAAGAATGAAATGAATACTTGAAATGATATAACAATTGTATAATATGAATCAATTCATGTAAGCATCAATATACAATAGAATCAATACAAGTGAACATATGGAAGATAAGGAAATATAAAGCGAAAATGAGACACAATATTTTTACGTGGTAAAACCTCAAAGAGGAAACATCCACGGGTTGAATCCACAACCACCGGCAAAGCAAATCCACTATACGAAAAGGCCTTACACACTCAAAGCTATCAACACTATGATATCCACTTCAAGCTATCAAAACCTAATCAACCACCAAGGCTAGTGATTCACAAAGCCTACTCTCTATCCAAGATGTGTCCTACACCTCTAGAGAGCAACTTCCTATCCAAGACTAAAAAGCCTCTAGGAAGATTTCCTTGCTTAGCAATCTAGATCACTAGGATCCTAGTTAAGCTACCCTAGCTCAACCATCCGGAGTACGCAACTCCTTGCTAAGACTTTTGCTTAGTTATCCGGATCCTCTTGATCCTAACTAAGGCTTCTTGCTTGGCTATACGGAATCCTTTCCTAGCCAAGACTTCTTGCTCAAGTCAAATAGGCTTCACTCACCTTGACAAGAGACTTCAACCTTTCACAAGGCAATGATCTAAGTGAAGTGCACACAAGCAATATGATGCAATCACAAACAAATAGAGCAAGTTGATCAAACACACTCCATGAACATGCAATTAGAGAATCTAGAATAAAGCTATCACAACTCAATCACAAAATGTATCTAGAAACCTAAGCATGTGAATTAACATCATTCATATTACTTTTCATCAATCAAATAAGACAATTAAAGAGATGATCAATAATGAAAGTAAGAAGAAGATGAATCACTTACAAACAAATAAAGCTAGATAATCAATCAAGCTCTATGAACATGCTTACATACATTCTAGGATATGCTTTCAACAATCAATCACAAAAATACCTAGAAATCAAAGCATGTATATCAATAAGAACAAGGTATGAATATTCAATATATCACACTAAAAACCTAGTTCTTAGATCATGAAATTAAACCTAGAAAATGTCATAAAGCACATCACATATATCATTTCTAGAATCAATTTCAAGATTAATCAAGTTTAGCAAATATATGTTCAAGTAAAATCACAAAGCTAAAACTCAATTACCAAATGATCAACCACCCCTAGAATATGTTCTAACATCATTCTAAACACAAATCATCTATCAAATAGAAAGATTAAAGTGCAGATCAAAAGATGAAGTGAGAAGAAGAAGTTTAACATACAACAATGAACCTCGGACTGAAGAACAGCATGCTGCCACCAATCACGAATTCAAATGACTCTGAAAATGCTTGGGGTTTGTAGCTCTCTTCAAGACCAACAATTTTGGTTTTTGAATCACTCAATTTCGAGTTCGTATGAGAGAGTTATGATCAAAATAAGAAATCAAAAATCAAGAACAATTCTGCAGAAATCAGATTTGATGATATTCAAGTTCATGGAAATGGAGGGAAGAGAGGTCATTTGAAGGAGAAGGAAGAGGGGCATTTTTGTCCAACAAAAGAAGCCTTCCAGACATGCCCACGTGTGGTCAGCGTGTGGCACACGTGGCCAGAGAGCTGGCTGGGCCGTGTGGCACACGTGGTCCACACGTGGTGGCCTTTGGCCAGCTTGCTCCTCTCGCGCACCTCGCACGTTCTTCTACCGTATTCGGTCATCCGAACTCCGAATTCGAATCCGTTTTCAGATTACGAACCGTGACTCCCTCACGCACAACAAAGACTATGAAACTTTGACAAATGGTTGAGAATTCATCTCGGAAATTGACGACGAACACAACTCAACGAATGAGAATGCAAAGTAGCATAACTACGTCGTATGGACTCGAAACTTAACGAATGAGTAACCGAAATGACCGGAACTCAATAAGGAATCAAATAAGATCATGTTCAAGTCCAAAACACAAGAAACACAAACAAATAAACACTATTCAACACAAGCATGCCATATCTAAGCGATAGTGAGAAAACATGCAATTCTACAAGATTGTCAACAATGAGATAAATGCATGTGCATGCTAAATGTGTGTGAAAGTGTTATACCAAATGTTTGAACTATGATGCAGGGACACACATGTATGAATTGTGTGTGTGTGCGCGCTTACGCCTTGCAAGAGGAAGAAGAATCTTGATACCTTAGCATCCAAGTATGCAATGTTCCCCTTGAAGACGATATTTGCACAAGTTGTTGCTTCTTCACCTTTAAGGCTCCTTTCTTCCAAGAAACACTTAAGCAACTACTAATACAAATATAGAGAGTTTTGCAATGGAATCAAGCCAATACAAATAAAGGATCTTACAAGTACCCAGCAGCTGAAATGAGCCTCTAGACCCCACTCGAACAAACTGGAACCTAGGATGCTCAATTGGTCTTTGAGGGATCCGTTACAAAAGTGAGAAGCCTTCCACATGATGCTGGTCCAGAGGCTTACTAGGACATCAAGAAGTACCTTTCAAATGAAATGAGGTTCTAGATTCCACTCGGATGAACCTGGGACTAGGAGGCTCACTTGGGCGTTTAGGGGCTAGGTACAAAAGTGAGGAGCCTTCTACATGATACTGGTCTAGAGGCTTGCTAGGGCATCAAAATGTTCCCAGTAGCTTAAATGAGGCTCTAGACCCCACTCGGACGAACCGGAACCATGGAGGCTTAGTTAGGCGTTGAGGGGCGTAGTACAAAAGTGAAGAGCCTCCTACATGATTCTGGTCCAAAGGCTTGCTAGGGCATCAAGAAGTACCTAGCAGCTGAAATGAGGCTCTAGACCCCACTCAGACGAACTGAAACCTAGAGGGCTCACATGGGCATTGAGTTGCCCGATACAAAAGTAAGAAGCCTCCTACATGATGCTAGTCTAGAGGCTTGGAAGGGCATTAAGAAGTACCTAGTAGTTGAAATGAGGCTGTAGACTCCACTCGGATGAACCGGAACCTAGGAGGCTCACATGGGGGTTGAGAGGCCTAGTGCAAAAGTGAGGAGCCTCCTACATGATGCTGGTCCAAAGGCTTGCTAGGGCATTAACAAATACCCAGCAGCTGAAATGAGGCTCTGGACCCCACACGGAAGAACCAGAACCTAGGAGGCTCAAATGGGCGTTGACAAGCCCGGTAAAAAAGTGAGAAGCCTCCTACATGATGTTGTTCCAGAGGCTTGCTAGGGCATCAAGAAGTACACAACAGCTGAAATGAGGCTTTGGACTCAACTTGGATGACCCGGAACCTAGAAGGCTCAGTTGGGTCTTGAGGGGCAGCCTCTCACATGATGCTGGTCCAGAGGATTGCTAGGGTATCGAAAAGTACCCAATAGCTTTAATGAAGCTCTGGACCAAACTCGGACGAACCGAAACCTCGAAGTCTCAATTAGGCATTGAGGGGCCTAGTACAAAATTGAGGAGCCCCTTACATGATGCCGGTCCAAAGGCTTTCTAGGGCATCAAGAAGTACCCAACAACTGGAATGAGGCTCTGGACCCCATTTGGACGAACTGAAACCTAGAGGGCTCACATGGGCATTGAGGGGCCTGGTACAAAAGTGAGGAGCCTCCTACATGATGCTGGTCCAGAGGCTTGAAAGGGCATTAAGAATTACCTAGCAGTTGAAATTAGGCTCTAGACTCCACTCGGACAAACCGGAACCTAGGAGGCTAACATGGGCGTTGAGGGGCCTGGTACAAAAGTGAGGAGAATCTTACAGGATGCTGGTCTAGAGGCTTTTAGGGCATCAAAAAGTGCCCAGAAGCTGAAATGAGGTTCAGGACCCCACTCGGACGAACCGGTAACATGGAGGCTCAGTAGGGCGTTAAGGGGCCCGTTACAAAAGTAAGGATCCTCCTACCTAATGCTGGTCTAGATGTTAGCTGGGGCATCAAAAAGTACCCAACGGTTGTAATGAGGCTCACTTGGTCGTTATGGGGCCTAGTACAAAAGATAGGAGCCTCCTATATGATGCTTGTCCTATGGCACTAAGAAATACCCAGCAGTTGAAAAAAGGCTCTAGACTCCACTTGGACGAACTGGAACCTTAGAGACTCACTTAGGCAGTGAGGGGCCTAGTACAAAAGTGAGGAGCCTCCATGATAATGCTAGTCCAGAGGCTTGATAGGGCATCAAAAAGTAACCAGAATCTGAAACGAGGCTCTTGACCCAACTCGCAAGAGCCATAATCAAGGAGGCTCACTTTGGCGTTGAGGGGCCCGGTAGAAAAGTGAGTAGCCTCCTACATGATGCTTGTCCAGAGGCTTGCTAGGGCATCAAGAAGTACCCAGCAACTGAAATAAGGCCCTGGACTCCACTCAAACGAACCGAAACTTAGGAGGTTCACTTCGGAGTTGAAGGGCCCGGTACAAAAGTGAGGAGCCTTCTACATAATGATGGTCCAGAGGCTTGCTAGGGCATCAAAAAGTACCCATCAGCTTAAATGAGGCTCTAGACCCCACTTGGAAAAACCGGAACAAAGGAGGCCCAGTTGGGCATTGAGGGGCTTGGAACAAAAGTGAGGAGCCTCCTACATGATGCTGGTCTAGATGCCTGCTAGGGAATCAAGAAGTACCCAACAGCTGAAATGAGGCTCTAGACTCCATTATGACGAATCGAAACCTTGGAGGCTCACTTGGGCGTTGAGGAGCCCAGTACAAAAGTGAGGAGCAACCTACATTAAGCTGGTCCAGAGGCTTCCTAGGGCTTCAAAAATTACCCAATAGTTGAAATGAGGCTCTAGACCCCACTCGGACGAACCGGAACCTAGGAGGCTCACTTGGGAGTTGAGCGGCCCGGTACAACATGATGCAGGTTCAGAGGCTGCCTAAGGAATCTAGAAGTACCCAACAGCTGAAATGAGGCTCCGGAACCCACTCGAAGGACCTGAACCTAGAAGGCTCAATTGGGCGTTGATGGGCCTTGTATAAAACTGAAGAGCCTCCTACATGATGCTTGTCAAGAGGCTTTCTAGGGCATCAAGAAATTCCCAGTAGCTGAAATAAGGCTCTGGACTCCACTCGGACAAACCATAACCTTATTAGGCTTATTTGGGCATTGAGGGGCCCGATAAGATAGTGATGAGCCTCTTGGATGTTGCTGGTCTAGAGGATTGCTATGGCATCAAAAAAAACCTAGTAGCTAAAACGAGGCTCTAGACCCCACTTGGATGAGCCATTTTCTAGGAGGCTCACTTGGGCATTGCGAAGCCCGGTACAAAAGTGAGGTGCCTCCTACATGATGCTAGTCTGAAGGCTTGCTAGGGCATTAAGAAGTACCCAGCAGCTGAAATGAGCCTGTAGACTCCACTCGGACGAACCGGAACCTAGGAAGCTCACATTGGCGTTGTAGGGCCCGGTACAAAAGTGAGGAGCCTCATTCATGACGCTTGTCCTGAGGCTTACTAGGGCATCAAAAAGGGCCCAACAGCTGAAATAAGGCTCGGGACCCCACTCGAACGAATCGGAACCATGGAGTCTCAGTTGGGCATTGAGGGCCCATTACAATAGTGAAGAGCCTCCTACATGATGCTGGTCCATAGGCTTGCTAGGGCATCAACTAGTGCCCAACAGCTGAAATGAGGCTTTCGACCCCACTCAAACGAACTGGAACGTAAGAGGCTCACTTGTACCTTGAGGGGCATGGTACAAAAGTAACAAGCCTCCTACAAGAAGCAGATGTAGAGGCTGCTTAGGGAATCAAGTAGTGCCAAGCAACTGAAATAAGGCTCTAGAATCCACTTGGACGAGCCGTAACCTATGAGGCTCAGTTGGGCGTTGTGGGCCCTGGTACAAAAGTGAGCATCCTCTATATGATGCTGGTATAGGGGCTTGCTAGGGCATCAAAAAAGTACCCATCAGCTTAAAAGAGTCTCTAGACCCTACCTGGACAAACCAAAACCAAAACCAAAACCAAAACCAAGGAGGCTCATTTGGGCATCAAGGGGCCCGGTACCAAAGTGAGGTGCCTCCTACAACATACTGGTCCAGAGGCTGCTAGAGGCTGCCAAAGGCATCAGGAAGTATGCAGCAGCTGAAATAAGGCTTTGGACTCCACTCGAACGAATCGAAACCTAGGAGGCTCACTTTGGCTTTGAGGAGCTCGGTACAAAAGTGAGGAGCCTCTTACATGATGATGGTCAGGAGGCTATCTAGGGCATCAAGAAGTACCCAGCAACTGAAATAAGGCTCTGTAACCCTCTCGGACAAACTGGAACAAAGGAGGCTCAGTTGGGCGTTGTGGGGCCAAGTACAAAATTGAGGAGACTTTTCCATGATGCTGGTATGAAGGCTTGCGAGGGCATCAAAAAGTACCCAACAGCTGAAATGAGGCTTTGGACCCTACTCAGACGAACGGGAACATAGGAGGCTCACTTCGATGTTGAGGGGCCCGGAACAAAAGTGAGGAGCCTCCTACATGATACTGGTCCAGAGGCTACTTAGGGCATTAAGAAGTGCCCAGCAGGTGAAATGAGGTTCTGGAACCCACTCGGGCAAATTGGAACCCAATAGGCTCAGTTGGGCGTTGAGAGGTGTGGTACAAAAGTGAGGAGCCTCTTACATGATGCTAGTTCAGAGGCTTGGTTGGGTATCAAGAAGTACCCAGCAGCTGAAATGAAGCTCTAGACCCCACCCGGATGAACCGGAACTGATGACTCGCTTTTTGTGTCGTTACCAAATTGCGAATTACCAAAAGAATGTTTATAAAATGAATCTTTACGCAATATATTTTAAGTTTTGTAAATGAGTATTGTGGTAAGCTTAGAGTTCGTTCCACAGGGAATTAGAGAAATATGTTGATTTAATTAGCTAATCTAGAAACAATAAAATAAATCATAAATGATGAATGAGTGTATGGTTTGTCAAACCATCAAACATACATACAAAATTAACCTAACTAAAAATATGGTGATATGAAAAATAGAAGACTCACAATCTTGATAAGAAAAATGGATAAAATCAATTAATAAGATAGCTAGGAAATAGATTGATTAACAATTGAATGTGGGTAAGCTAACTAGCTACTTTAATGTACCAATCTCATTATGTTAACCACTTAGAGGCTTAGATTAGTGGGGTTGATATACCCACCACTAATCTATCCTATCCAATGGGTTCTTAATCACATAAGGATTGTCAATCCACATATGAATATATAACAAATTACTCCACTCAAGATGGCAATTAACAAGTGATATACAAGTCAATTATAATGAATGGAATCTAATTAATTTGAATGAATAGAACACATAAGAGATTCATTACAAGCTTAAGCTAAACCCACAACCAATTGATCCTCAAATCTATCCCCTAGATTAGGGGTTTAGTTACACATATTAGCAATAAATGAAAAGAAGTAAATAGTAAGGAAATAACCCTTGGGTGACCTTCTTTAAGCTTGATCCTTCTTCTCCTCTATGCTCCTAAATGCAAGGAATGGAAGATGAGGATATGTCTAGAAATGTGGGTGTTTTGTTGGAAAGTGACTAAGGAAATTGGGTGGAGAAATGGTGGGGATAGGAATGATTGAGGGAAGGAATCAAGATTTGGTGTGAGTTTTTGGGTGGAAGAGATTAGTTCAAGGATAGAAAATGGAGGAATTTGGGAGATGATTAATGGAGGAAGAGGAGATTGGTAGGAGAGAATGGGATTGGTAAGACTTGATAATCTGTAAAAGTTGATGAATTTATAGGCTAGGAAAGCTAGGGTACGAAATGGGTATGAAATGACAAGAATACCCCTCCTGAATGCCAACATAAGAATTCCTACGCTGGAATTCCAACGTGGTCGCCATTTGTGCTTCTAGGTCGCCATGGCGACCTCTCATGGATCCTTATGTCGCCATGGCGACCAAATGGCGACCAAATGGCGACCATTCCCACGTTGGAATTCCTACGTTGGAATTCCTATGTGGTCGCCATTTGCAAGGGTGGGTCGCCATGGCGACCTCAAGTGGCGACCCTTTGATGCATTGTAATTTCCTCTGTCGCCATGGCGACCATGTGGCGACTTTTCTTGCTCAAATAGCGAGAATGCCCTGTTTCACCTATTTGTGAGTCTTTTTTGCACCAAATTCTTCATCTTCTTCACAAATTCCCTTGAGGCCTAATAAAACCTGAAACACTTGATTTAACGACATTAAATATGGGGAAACGCCCGAGAATCAAGCATAAAGAGACGGGAATGAGGGCCAAAATCATACCAATTTTGGTTTGATCAAATACCCCCAAACCTATCTTTTGCTCGTCCTCGAGCAAAACAAACATAAACCAACCCCAAAAGACATGCATCAAGATATTTCAAAGATTTCCAATAAGGTTCTTAATTACTCAAGCAAGGATCTACTACTATCCAATCATTAACATGCGAAACCAAAATGAGGAGATTAACACAATGATGCAATAGTGAGGACTTAAACATGTAGGATAATGTCAAGTAAAGATTAAAGGCATGCCACTCTAGATATGATTGTACGTAATGCGACCTTACATTCAAAATGCCAAAGCTTCAAAGCAAATGTGCTATTCGGTTTAGAATGTAATTCGCCTCGATCTAATACTCACTAGATTCTCTCTTTTCTTCTCTTTGATTCCTAGGTTTCGCTCAAAAATACATATGCAATATGAGTTTATGTCATGGATATCAAATTGATTGCATATGATAATATTTAAAGCACAATTTCTGAAAATGAGATCTCATGAATGGAATTGCAAATCATGAATTAGAAAGAACATGCGAAAACAAAAATTCACAAGTGGACATTCCTAAAGATCGTGAAGGTCTTTCTTAGGTTGTAATGGGGCTTAGGTGAATGGTGAGCCAATAAAATGGGGCAATAGGTAACAAGGAACCCAATGATTCATACTAAGGCATACATTCTAATAATGATTCCCAATTGCTTTCACACATTTGTTCACGCCTTTGGCGCCCATTACTTACAATATTATTTCACTTGCATATTCACTACTCACTTTTCTTTGAGTAGCCTATTCAATTATAAACCCTCTATCTAGGCCACTTGTGCCTCATTCATGGTTCTCTTTTTCATGTTATTTGGCTTTGCCCTTTCTTTTCTTTTCTTTTTGCATTCATCTTTTATTTCAATTTTTCTTTTCTTTTCTTTTTCTTTGCTTTTCTTCTTCTTTTCTTTTTCTTTTTCTTTTTCTTTTTCTTTGCACTTCTTTTTCTTTTCTTTTTCTTTTCTTTTTCTCTTTCTTATCCACTCTTGCATTTCAATACTCTTTTACACAATTTACATGCCTAGGTACATGTATCAACATTTTCTCTTTAAAGAGCTTACAACCATATCCTAAGCCTTAGCAAAATCATTTGGTTAAGGTAAGTCAATTATGTAGGCTATATGGTTCATGTGGATGTGGTTCAAAAAAAATGAAAAGCTTAAGATGTGTTTGGCTTCAAAAGGGCTTGGGAGCACACACATTTAGAGGGTATGGAAGTGTTTAGGCCAATTTACGGTTTTTCACATGCATTGCCTAAAGTCATTTCTAAAGGATTGTCCACAAGCAAATCAAAGCATCCACAAGCAGTCCATAATATTCTATGATATGCAATATTTAAGTGCAAAAGAGACCTATACATGCTTAAAAGAGTGTTTGAGAGTGAGTGTTTAAAGAGTGAATATTTGACAACTCAAAATACGCTTTTTAAGGCCGTGTTTGTGATCCTCACGAGAATCTCCACTATTAATTCCTAGCCTTTAAGCAATATTGATTATTCACCCTAACATTATGAGAAAAAGATTAACGCACTTTGTTCAATGACACCCTAAGTGGCATGGTGTTAATCTAAACCAAACAATGGCAAAGATGCACAATTCCTCACTACTTCATGTATAGCACAATCTCAACAAGCAAAGTATGCTTAAGTATGGCATTATCGCAAAAATTTCAAAATTCGGCTCAAATTTGAAAAACCAAGCAAAGTGAGTAAAGTGGTGTTGTGCAAATGTACCCCCAAACCTAAATTGGACATTGTCCTCAATGTTCATGGGAGGCAAAATTTTTCAAAAGGCACAACCCAACAAATTCAAAACAAAAGATGCATATATATCCACAAATAATCAATGTAATTTCAAAATTTTTGGCAAAGTGCCCTCTCATCCTATTATGCACAAAATCATCTAAAAAGATGCTCAATCATGTATTGCATATACCTCAATATTCCTATAATTCAAAAATCAACAATTAAGCACATTCATCCTAAATCCACTACCAAAATTCATCTCACACCCTTATTCTAAACAAAAACGAAATAGAGATAAAGGAAATCAAAAATGAAGAGACTACTTAAAAATTAAACTTATGAAAGAAATATACCAAGTGGGTTGCCTCTGATGACTCGCTTTTTGTGTCGTTACCAAATTGCGAATTACCAAAAGAATGTTTATAAATTGAATCTTTACGCAATATATTTTAAGTTTTGAAAGTGAGTATTGTGGTAAGCTTAGAATTCGTTCCACAGGGAATTAGAGTGATTAGTTGAACAAATTAACTAATCTATATGCGATAAAATAAATCATAAAAATATGGATGAGTGAATGGGTTGTCAAGCCATCAAACATACATGAAAAATAAACCTAATAACTAATAAAAGAATACTTAACAAATCTAGATAAGATAAATGGATTTAACAATTAAGAGAATAGCTAGGGAATTAATGGGATCACAAGTGGATTACCGGGAAATGCTTATCAAGCTACCTTAATGAACGAATCTCGTAAATGTTAACCAATTGATTTCTAAAATGTGTTTAGGCCATTATTATGAACCCTAAACAACTTCCCACCGCAATGCCTAACCGATTAAGGAGAGGGGGTCACGGCGGGATCGATTTGTTACAATTAACGGCTTAGATTATCGTGGTTGATATACCCTCCGACAATCTATCCTACTCACTATATTCTCAATCCATCAAGGTTGTCAATCCAATCAAGATTATATAACAAATTATCCTAAGCAAGATTATAATCAACTAGTGGGTATACATGTCAATTACATAATGCATAGAATCTAATTATAAAATGAATAGAACACAAATAGAGATTAAAAATATATTAAAGCTTAAGCAAATCCCAATCCAAATGTTCTCACATCAAAACCCTAGAAAGGGGATTTAATTACACATATTATAATCAAAGGGAAGGCAAGTAAAAGATTAGGAAATCACCCATGGGCCTCCTTTTGTAAGCTTGATCCTTTCCTTGCCTTTGATGCTCCTTGTGTAAAGAGTGGATGATGAGGATGTGTCTAGATAGGTGGAGTCAAATGGGAAGTGACTAAGGAGATTTGTGGAGAAGATGGGAAGAAAAGGAATGATTAGGGGAGGTAATCTAGATGTTAAGTTTAGGTAGGAGAGAAAATGGAGAGAAAAGGAATGGTGGAGAAAGGAGGTTTCTTGGTGGTCAAGAGTTGTCCAAAAGAGGAAAAATGTGATGAATTTATAGGATTTTCAAATTAGGTCACGGGTGGCAAATTACCAAAACACCCCCTGACCATGGCAAATTACCATTTAGTCCAACAGAGGGGATCATTGTGTAATTTGCCCCACCAATCAGATTTGCACAGCAAAGAGGTCGCTTGATGTTCAAATGGCGACCCTTAGAGCGACCCTAAATGGCGACGAATCTGGAGCCAAAACAACTCCCTGTCGCCATGGCGACCTCGAATGACAAATGGCGACCCAATTGGTGACGTGGCAAGACAAAGGGGCAAAATGGGAAAGAGAGGGACAGTCGGATTCCGACCGATTGGAGCCCCGGAATTGGAACGACGGAGGAGCCGTTGACTTGGCCGTCCGATTGGGATCGGAATCGGTCGGAGATAGGCCGGAAAAAGTGGCCGCCAAAAAGCTTGGTATTGGCCCCAAAAACCTGGTCTGCACGCGTGGGGAGGAAGAAGATGAATAGGAGTTGGGGTGTATTTAGTAGGGAAATGGGGTGCCAACAGCTGCTCTTTTCTTGTCTTCATTGGGGGTGCAATCAGAAGAAGAGAGGGGTGTAATTGGGCTGCTGGCCACTTGCCTTAAGGGGAGTGCAATCGGATGACGTCTGGGCTGCATTTAGAGGGCTGATGGGTATCAGGTTTGGGCCACGAGTTGGGCCTTTTGCACTTTAGTGAAACGGTGCGTTTCACTTAAAGGCATTGGGCTGCTGGGTGCATTTAGGCGCTGATTGGGGTGTGCACAGCTTGGGCTGCTTCCTTTTTGGGCGTGCTTTGGGCCACGCGTGTTGGGCCTGCACATCTGGCCTGTTTCTCCAAAACGCACCGTGTCATCATGCTGACGTGGCGCTGCATGGCTGCTTTGCGTGGCTAATTGCAGTTAGGCCCCTGAACTCTTCTATATTTACGGTAACTTCAAAACTTCCTCCAATAATTACTCTTTTGCCCCTATTTCACCAAAATTACTCCAATGCCCCTGAACTTTATAAATTCCTGAAAACACTTAATTTACACCATTAAATCACAGAATAATGCCCAAGAATCAAGCAAAAGGAGAAGGATATGAGGGCCAAAATCATACCAATTTTGGTTCGATCAGCCTCCCACCAAGCGCTCTATTTAACGTCTAGGCAAGACTTGGCATGGTGCTTCCGCACTTCGAACTTCCAAAATGTCGCTTCCTAAGTGATAAGGTCCTCGCCCTTCTTATGAGCACTCTTGGCTTGCTCGTCCCTCCAAGACTTGCAAGTTGACTTTGTTTCTTTCCAAGAGATAAAGAAACCTTTCTTTAAGAACAAGCAACAAACACTTGCTTCCTCAAGAAGCAATAGAAAATCTACACACTCACAAAACTCATTAGAAAGTTCCGGCAAAATATACTCAATTCAAGCAATTGACAACAATAGCTTGAAACACCAATTATTCAAAAGAAATAAACAAATAAAGCAATCAAAATAAAAAGCATAAAAATAAAATGCACCAATATTTTCAGTGTTGTGCATTTGGGGTGGGATGAAGATTAACTAAGGGTGGTTTGATCAAGTTGGGAAATTCACTCTTCTTTACAACCCAAATAAATGTAGATGATTTCCCCATCATTTCTTTTCCCTTCTTTCTCATTTGGTTCATTGATTCTTTCCTCACCCAAATTTTTTTTATCCTAGGTGGACTCCTCCTATTCCTAGGCTTCTCAACCCATACCTTCCTAACATGCCTATATGTCTCTCTATGTCTAAAATTCCCTCGTGTGCCTTGCCTCTCATTTTCATGGTTTGGTGGTCTAATGTGACCTATCTTATGGCAATGATGGCACATGGTGATAGAGTTAGGAATGATACCTTCTTGGTGGTTCTTTGTTGGAGGTGGAGGTGGAGGGTTCTCATTCCTCCTTTTTGCCTTTCTCCTCCTTGCTTTGCTAGGATTCGGCTCCTCGACCTTGGCACTTGAAGATGCTTGACTCAAGTCTGGCATTTCTTCTCTTTCTTGCTTAGACCTTACAAGTTTCGCAAGGTGGTCAACTTCCTTTGTCTTCATTATCTCCAAAGCCTTGTCCCTTGTTTGAATTTCAGCTTGCATTAGCCGCATCCTCCTTGCAAAGTCTTCCTTGGTCTCTTCAAGCTCTTTCAATTTTGTACTCTTTTCGGCTTCAAGTCTCTCAATTCGTTCTTCAAATTCTTTGATCTTGTCGGAGACTTCGCCATTTTGCTTCTTGAGAGTACCATTTTTGGCTCTGAGCATCTTTACTTCAAGAATGATTTTCTTGTTCAATTCTTGAAGCATGCTCTCCCTTGTTGTTCCTAAGGCTTCCTTGCCTTCTAACTTCTTCTTCAAGAGTTGTCTCTTCCCTTCATAATCCTTGGTGATTTCCTCTTGTTGGAGGGAAGTTGTCATGATTCTTTCTTGAAGTAGAGCATTCTCCTTTTTCAATACATCCATCGCCATCACTAGGTCTTCACTCATGCTCAAAATCTTCTTGTTCATCTCTAGTGTGATCTTGCATAGATCTTCTTCCTTCGATTGATACAAGACTTCTATGTTGTGTTGAGTTGTGGCATTGATGGAGTTGTTGAAATTTTCTTCAAATGTGGACTCTATTCCTTGGTCCGGCCAACTAGATGACGTATAGTCATTCCTATCTTCCGATGACCTTCCCATTGGTGCGTAGCTTGGCCTCGAGTTTTGCACAAGGAAATCCATAGAGTCTTGAAACAAAAATAAACAAAAACTACCAAAGAAGTGAAAAGAAACTAAAAAGACTAAAAACAACTAAGAGACTAAAAATTAATAAAAACTAACAAAGAAATGAAAATAACTAAAAAGACTAAAAAAAACTAAGAAAAGCTAATTGAATCAACTAACGCTTTAATTCCCCGGCAGCGGCGCCATTTTTGATGACTCGCTTTTTGTGTCGTTACCAAATTGCGAATTACCAAAAGAATGTTTATAAAATGAATCTTTACGCAATATATTTTAAGTTTTGCAAATGAGTATTGTGGTAAGCTTAGAGTTCGTTCCACAGGGAATTAGAGAAATATGTTGATTTAATTAGCTAATCTAGAAACAATAAAATAAATCATAAATGATGAATGAGTTGATTCAATTAAAGCGGGGATTATATAACCCAATAAATAGGATGGATTAATGGAGGGTATATCAACCACATTAATCTAAACCTAAATTGGTTAACATGTAGAGATTGGTCCTTAAAGTGGCTTAAAAAGCAATACCCATACCTACTTGCTAATCAATCAATTCCCTAGCATCAACATTAATTTGTTACATCCATTTTTCTTATCAAGATTGTGAGTCTTCTATTTTTCATATCACCATATTTTTAGTTAGGTTAATTTTGTATGTATGTTTGATGGCTTGACAACCCATTCACTCATCCATTTATCTATGATTTATTTTATTGTTTATAGATTAGCTAATTAATTCAACATATTACTCTAATTCCCTGTGGAACGAACTCTAAGCTTACCACATTACTCATTTTCAAATCTTAAAATATATTGCGTAAAGATTTATTTTACAACATTCTTTTGGTAATTCGCAATTTGGTAACGACACAAAAAGTGAGTCATCAAAATGGCGCCGCTGCCGGGGAATTAAAGTGGTAGTTGATTCAATTAGCTTTTCTTAGTAGTTTTTAGTGTTTTTTTAGTTATTTTCATTTCTTTGTTAGTTTTTATTAATTTTTAGTCTCTTAGTTGTTTTTAGTCTTTTTAGTTTCTTTTCACTTCTTTGGTAGTTTTTGTTTATTGTTGTTTCAGGACTCTATGGATTTCCTTATGCAAAACTCGAGGCCGAGTTACGTGCCAATGAGAAGGTCATCGGAAGATAGGAATGACTATACGCCATCTAGTTGGCCGGACCAAGGAATAGAGTCCACATTTGAAGGAAAGTTCAAGAACTCCATCAATGCCACAACTCAACACAACATAGAGGTCTTGTATCAATCAAAGGAAGAAGATCTTTGCAAGATCACACTAGAGATGAACAAGAAGATTTTGAGCATGAGTGAAGACTTAGTGATGGCGATGGATGTATTGAAAAAGGAGAATGCTCTACTTCAAGAAAGAATCATGGCAACTTCCCTCCAACAAGAGGAAATCACCAAGGATTACGAAGGGAAGATACAACTCTTGAAGAAGAAGTTAGAAGGCAAGGAAGCCTTAGGAACAACAAGGGAGAGCATGCTTCAAGAATTGAACAAGAAAATCATTCTTGAAGTAAAGATGCTTAGAGTCGAAAATGGTACTCTCAAGAAGCAAAATGGCGAAGTCTCCACCAAGATCAAAGAATTCGAGGAACAAATTGAGAGACGTGAGGCCGAAAAGAGTACATCATTGAAGGAGCTTGAAGAGATCAAGGAAGACTTTGCAAAGAGGATGCGGCTAATGCAAGCCGAAATTCAAACAAGGGACAAGGCTTTGGAGATAATGAAGACGAAGGAAGTTGACCACCTTGCGAAACTTGCAAGCTCCAAGCAAGAAAAAGAAGAAATGCCCGACTTGAGTCAAGCCTCTTCAAGTACCAAGGTCAATGAGCCAAATCCTAGCAAAGCAAGGAGGAGAAAAGCAAAAAGGAGGAATGAGAACCCTCCACCTCCACCTCCAACAAAGAACCACCAAGAAGGTATCATTCCTAACTCTATCACTATGTGCCATCATTGCCATAAGATAGGTCACATTAGACCACCAAACCATAAAAATGAGAGGCAAGGCACAAGAGGGAATTTTAGACATAGAGAGACATATATGCATGTTAGGAAGGTATGGGTTGAGAAGCCTAGGAATAGGAGGAGTCCACCTAGGATAAGAAAAATTTGGGTGAGGAAAGAAGCAATGAACCAAATGAGAAAGAAGGGAAAGGAAATGATGGGGAAATCATCTACATTTATTTGGGTTGTAAAGAAGAGTGAATTTCCCAACTTGATCAAACCACCCTTAGTTAATCTTCATCCCACCCCAAATGCACAACATTGAAATATTGGTGCATTTTATTTTTATCCTTTTTGTTTTGATTGCTTTATTTGTTTATCTCTTTTGAATAATTGGTGTTTCAAGCTATTGTTGGCAATTGCTTGAATTGAGTATATTTTGCCGGAACTTTCTAATGAGTTTTGTGAGTGTGTAGATTTTCTATTGCTTCTTGAGGAAGCAAGTGTTTGTTGCTTGTTCATAAAGAAAGGTTTCTTTATCTCTTGGAAAGAAACAAAGTTAAGTTGCAAGTCTTGGAGGGACGAGCAAGCCAAGAGTGCTCATAAGAAGGGCAAGGACCTTATCTCTTAGGAAGCAACATTTTGGAAGTTCGAAGTGAGGAAGCACCATCTCACGTCTTGCCTAGACGTTAAATGGAGCGCTTGGTGGGAGGCAACCCACTTGAATTCAGGGGCATTGGAGTAATTTTGGTGAAATAGGGGCAAAAGAGTAAATTTTGAAGGAAAGAATGAAGTTATTGCAAATTATGGAGAATTCAGGGGACCTGTTCGTAATTGTCCAAGAGTAGCAGAGAAGTGCGCCACGTGGACAGACCAAACGCAGTTCCCAGTTCCCTTCTAAGTGCAGCCCAAATGCAAAGCCCACACCCAATCATCTTAAACGCTGCCGTTTTGTTAAAGGAAAAGAATAATTGAAACTGGGCCTGATGTGTGGCCCAAAACACAAGTCCAAGCAGCAGCCCACGTCAGCATCTTTAGTGATGCGGTGCGTTTTGAGAGCTACCAATTGCACCCCACTTCATTTCTAACTGCACCCCTTTTTGCAAAGTAAACAACAGCCCAAATTGCACCCCAATCCCCTGCTAATTGCACCCCAGCCTACTGTTCATCTTCCCCTTCAGCTAGCCACGAGCAGCCATGAATGCCCTCCAAACCCTAAACACGCCGCCGGCCGGAAAACCACCCAAACCGAGCTACCTTTGGCCGATTCCGGTACCAAAATGACGGCAAGGACACCGGCAGCCTGATCGCAAGCCTCCGGGACCCTCCAATCGCCGGAAACCGGCCACGCAAGTCACGCCCACTCTTATCACGCCACGTCACAACTTGGGTCGCCATTTGTCGTCCAAAGTCGCCATGGCGACAGGGAGTTGATTCCCACACCTGATGAGGTCGCCATTTTCATCCCCAAGGTCGCCATTTGTGTCAAAACCGCGACCCCTACTGTTCTCTTCTCTGATTGGTGGATTTTGGAGGGAAAATTACAATAAGGCCCCCTAGAGGGGCCAAAGTGGAAATTTGACAAGTACAGGGGATGTTTTGGTAATTAGCCATTCGTGACCTATTTTGAAAACACTATAAATTCATCCTCTTTTCAATTTGAATTACAAAATCCCTATCTAATCCTTACCAAGCCATTCAAGCCTATTTTTCTCTCCTCCCAATCTCCCTTTCCTCCATTAATCATCTCCCAAACTCCTCCATTTCTATACTTGGACTTATCTTTTCCATCCAAAACCTCACACCAAATCTTGATTACTTCCCTAGACCATTCCTTCCCTACCATTTTCTCCATCACAAATCCTTTGTCACTCACCATAAGCCATCCACCTATCTAGACACATCCTCCTCTTCCATTCTTTGCATCTAGGAGCATCAAAGGAGAACAAGGATCAAACACTAAAGAAGGTGGCCCAAGGGTGATTTCCTTACCATTTACTTGTTTCTATTTGATTGCTACTATGTGTAATTAAACCCCTAATCTAGGGGATTGATTTGATGAACATTTGGTTGTGGGTTTTTGCTTAAGCTTTGTAATGAATCTCTATATGTGTTCTATTTATTTATTTATTAGATTCTATTCATTATGTGATTGACTTGTATACCCACTTGTTAATTACAATCTTGTTTAGAATAACATGTTATATAATCACTCTTGGATTGACACACTTGAGTGATTAAGAACCCAATAAATAGGATGGATTAGTGGAGGGTATATCAACCACATTAATCTAAACCTAAATTGGTTAACATGTAGAGATTGGTCCTTAAAGTGGCTTAAAAAGCAATACCCATACCTACTTGCTAATCAATCAATTCCCTAGCATCAACATTAATTTGTTACATCCATTTTTCTTATCAAGATTGTGAGTCTTCTATTTTTCATATCACCATATTTTTAGTTAGGTTAATTTTGTATGTATGTTTGATGGCTTGACAACCCATTCACTCATCTATTTATCTATGATTTATTTTATTGTTTATAGATTAGCTAATTAATTCAACATATTACTCTAATTCCCTGTGGAACGAACTCTAAGCTTACCACAATACTCATTTGCAAAACTTAAAATATATTGCGTAAAGATTCATTTTATAAACATTCTTTTGGTAATTCGCAATTTGGTAACGACACAAAAAGCGAGTCATCAAAAATGTTGATTTAGATGTGGATTGCGATTATTTTATTGTTGAAGTACCCAGCAGCTGAAATGAAGCTCTAGACCCCACCCGGATGAACCGGAACCTAAGAGGCTAACTTGGGCGTTAAGGGGCTCGGTAAAAAAGTGAGGAACCTCCTACATGATGCTGGTTCAGAGGCTTGCTAGGGCATAAAAAAGTGCCCAGCAGCTGAAATGATTCTCTGAATCCCACTTGGACGATCGGAACCAAAGAGGCTCAGTTGGGCTTTGATGGGCTCGATACAAAACTGAGGAGCCTTATACATGATGATGGTCCAAAAGCTTGCCAGGGCATCAAGAAGTACCCAGCAGCTGAAATGAGGCTCTGGAACCCACGCGGACAAAACCGGAATCAAGGAGGCTAAGTTGGGCATTGTGGGGCCTGGTACAAAAGTGAGAAGACTATTACATATTGCTGGTCATGAGGCTTGCTAGGGTATCAAGATGTACCCAGCAGCTGAAAAGAGGCTCTAGACCACTCTCGGATGGACCGAAACCTAGGAGGCTCACTTGGGCTTTAAGGGGCCAGGTACAAAAGTTAGATGCCTCCTATATGATGCTAATCCAGAGGCTTGCTATAGCATCAAAAATTACTCAGCAGCTGAAATGAGGCACTGGAGCTTGCTCGGACAAACCGGAACCTAGGAGGCTAACTTGGGCATTGAGGGGCTCGGTACAAAAGTGTAGAGCCTCCTACATGATGCTAGTCCAAAGGCTGCCTAGGTCATCAAGAAGTATGCAGCTGCTGAAATAAGGCTCTGTCCTCCACTAGGACGAATCGAAACATAGGAGGCTCACTTGGGCATTGAGGGGCCCGATACAAAAGTGATGAGCCTCCTACATGATACTGGTCCAGAGGTTATCTAGGGCATCGAAATGTACCCAGTAGCTGAAATGAGGCTATTGAACCCACTCGGACGAACCGAAACCAAAGGGGCTTAGTTGGGCGTTGTGGGGCCTAGTACAAAAGAGAGGAAACTCTTACGTGATGCTGGCCCAGAGGATTGCTAGGGCATCAAAAAGTACCCAATAACTGAAATGAGGCTCTAGACCCCACTCAGACTAACCGGAACCTAGGACGCTCACTTGCACGTTGAGCGGTATGGTACAATATTGAGGAGCCTCCTACATGATGCTGCTCCAGAGGCTACCAAGGACATCAAGAAGCACCCATCAGCTGAAATGAGGTTCTGGAACCCACTCAGACGAATTGGAACCTAGGAGGCTTAGTTGGGCGTTGAGGGTCCTGGTACAAAAGTGAGGAGCCTATTATATGATGCTGGACCAGAAGCCTTCTAAGGCATCAAGAAGTTCCCAACAGCTGAAATGAGGCTCTGGATCCAACTCGGACAAACCGAAACCAAGGAGGCTCACATCAGCGTTAAGAGGCTCGGTACAAAAGTAAGGAGCCTCTTACGTGATGCTGGTCCAGAGGCTATCTAGAGCATCAAGAAGTACCCAGCAGCTGAAATAAGGCTATGGAACCTACTCGGACGAACTGAAACCAAAGTGGCTCAATTGGGCATTGCGGGGCTTGGTACAAAAGTGAGGATACTCTTACATGATGCTGGTCAAGAGGATTGCTAGAGCATCAAAAAGTACCCAATAGCTGAAATGAGGCACTGGACCTCACTCAGACTAACCGAAACCTTTGGGGCTTAATTAGGAGTTGAGGGGCCTAGTACAAAAGTGAGGAGCCTCCTACAAGATGCTGGTCCAAAGGTTACCTAGGGCATCAACATATACCCAGCAACTGAAATGAGGTTCTGGAACCAACTTGGACGAATTGGAACCTAGGAGGCTTAGTTAGGCATTGAGGGGCCTTGTAAAAAAGTGAGGAGCCTTCTTCAAGATGCTAGTCTAGAGGCTTGCTAAGGCATCAAGAAGTAGCCGGCAACTTAAATAAGGCTGTTAACCACACTCAAACGAACAGAAACCCAGGAGGCTCACTTGGGCATTGAGAGCCTCAGTACAAAAGTGAGGAACCTCCTCTATGATGCTGGTCCAATGGCTTACTAGGGCAATAAAAAGTACCCAGTATCTGAAACGAGGCTCTGAACCCCACTCGGATGAGCCGTAATATTTGAGGCTCAATTGGGCGTTATGGGGCTCGGTAAAAAAATGAGGAGCCTCCTACATGAAACTGGTCGAAAGGCTTGATAGGACATTATGAAGTACCCAACAGCTGAAAAGAGGCTCTAGACTCCACTCAGATGAACCGGAACCTTGGAGGCTTACATGGTCATTGAGGGGCCTGGTACAAAAGTGAGGAGCCTCCTACATGATGCTGGTCCAGAGGTTTGCTAGAGCATCAAAAAGTGCCCAAGCAGTTGAAATGAGGCTCTTGACCCCCAATCAGACGAACAAAACCTTGGATGCTTACTTGGGCGTTGATGGGCCATGTACAAAAGTGAGGAGCCTCCTACATGATGCTGGTCCAGAGGCTTGCTAGGGCATGAAAAAGTACCCAGCAACTAGAATGAGGCTCTAGACTCCACTCAGACGAACCGGAACCTAGAAGGTTCTCTTGGGCGTTGAATGGCTCGATACAAAAGTGAGTAGCCTTTTACATGATGCTGGTCTAGAGGCTTGCTAGGGCATCAACAAGTAAATGGGAGCTGAAATGAGGCTATGAACCCCACTCGAACGAACCGGAACCTAGGATGCCTACTTAGGAGTTAAGGTGCCCGGTACAAAAGTGAGGAGCCTTCTACATGATGCTGGTCAAGAGGCTTCATAGGGCTTTAACAAGTACACGAAATCCTAAATGAGGCTTTGAACCCCACTTAGACAAACCGGAACCTAGGAGGCTCACTTAGGCATTTAGAGGCCCATTACAAAAGTTAGGAGCCTCCTACATGATATTGGTCCAAAGGCTTGCTAGGGCATTAAAATGGACCCAGCAGCTAAAATGAGGCTCTAGACTCCTCTCTGACGAACCGAAACCTAGGAGGCTCATAGGGGAGGGGAGGGGAGGGGAGGGGACGGGAGGGGAGGGGCCCGTTAAAAAAGTGAGGAGCCTTCTACATGATGCTAGTCCAGAGGCTTGCTAGGGCATTAAAAAGTACCCCGCAACTAAAATGAGGCTCTGGACCCCACTGGGACGAATCGGAACCTAGGTGGGCTCACTTGGGCATTGAGGGGCCCGGTAGAAAAGCGAGGAACCTCATACATGATGCTGGTCCAGAGGCTTGCTAAGGCATCAAGAAGTACCCAATATCTAAACTGAGGCTCTAGACCCCACTCGGATGAACTGGAACCGAGGAGGCTCATATGGGCGTTGAGGGGCCTGGTAAAAACGTTAGGAGCCTCCTAAATGATGCTGGACCAGAGGCTTGCTAGGGCGTCCAGAAGTACCCAGCAGCTAAAATGAGGCTCTAGATCAAACCCGGACGAATTGGAACCTAGTAGGCTCAGTTCGGCACTAAGGAGCACGACAAAAAAGTGAGGAGCTTCAAATATGATGCTTGTCAAGAGGCTTGCTAGGGCATCAAAAACTACCTAGTAGATGAAACGAGGCTCTGGACCCAACCCGGATGAGCTGTAATCTAGGAGTCTCAATTGGGAGTTAAGGCGCCCAGTAAAAAAGGGAGGGGCCTCCTACATGATACTAGTCCAGAGGCTTACAAGGACATTAAGATGTACCCCGCAACTGAAATGAGACTCCAAACTCCTCTTGGACGAATCGGAACCTAGGAGGCTCACTTGGGCATTGAGGGGCCCGGTACAAAAGTCAGGAACCTCCTACATGATGTTGGTTCAGAGGCTTGCTAAGGTATCAAGAATTACCAAACAGTTGAAATGAGGCTCTGGACCCCACTCAGACGAACCGGAACCTAGGAGGCTCACATGGGCGTTGAGGGGCCAAGTAAAATAGTGAGGAGCCTCTTAAATGATGCTGGTCCAGAGGCTTGCTAGGGCATCAAGAAGTACCCAATAGCTATAATGAGGCTCTAGACCAAACTCGGACGAATCAGAACCTTGTAGGCTCAGTTCGGCATTGAGGGGCACAACAAAAAAGTGAGGAGCTTCAAATATGATACTAGTCCAGAGGCATGCTAGGGCATCAAAAATTACCTAATAGTTGAAACGAGGCTCTGGACCCAACTCGGATGAGCCGTAATCTAGGAGGCTCAGTTAGGCGTTGAGGGGTCCTATAAAAATGTGAGAAGCCTCCTACATGATACCGGTCGAAAGGCTTGATCGAGCATTAAGAAGTACACATCTGCTGAAAAAAGGCTCCAGACTCCACTCGAACGAACCGGAACCTAGGAGGCTAACATGGTCGTTGAGGAGCCCGGTACAAAAGTGAGGAGTCTTCTGTTGGTACCTAGGTTTACAGATTGCGTAGCGGAAGGGTTTTTAAAATTTTTAATGCAATCATAAACTAAACCTATTTGTACAGTTATAATCGAAAACAATTAAAGAAGGTGAAACGATTTCATACCTACGTAGGAGGTCCTTCACTTTAATTCGATCTGCTCCTGATTTGAACCACTTGATCTTCCTCCCTATCTCCCAGAACTGGCAACGGCATGTGGGCGCATCACGGTACTCAGGAACTTGAATGGAGGTAGTAGAAACAACACGAGAAAAACAACTCTTGTTTTTCAATTGGAAATTCGGCCACACCTAAAAAAAAGGAACTCAACAAAACAATTTTTTTATTTTTTCTTTTTGTGTGCCGCACCACTATTTCTATTTTCTTCTTTTGTGTTTTTGTTTGTATGTCACCGATACACCACATAAAAATCAAACTTTAAAATCACATATATCATATATATATATATATATATATTTTAAACTTAATCTAATTAATAAAATCTTTTTAGATATCGAATATCTTTTAAAGATATTAATTAATTTATTTGATTTAATTTGAATTCAAAACTCTTTTAAATTCAAATTTAAATATTTAATTAAATGAAAATAAAATAATCAAATTATCTTTTCTTCATTCAAAATTAAATATCAATCAACACCCTCCATCTAATGATTAATTACACAATTAAATAATCTAATTATTTAATTAACATAATCATTAATATTCATTGATTGAATAATCACATTATTCAATTAATTCCCGAATAGACACGTGTCACTTTTGTAACACAATTAATTGGACAACCAATTAATTAACCGTGACCCTTGTTACCTAAATCGATCGGGCTAGCAAGGGGACCTAATAGACCCACAGTATTTTGAGATCCAATAATCCTTAGAAATAAATAATTAAACTCTTTAATTAATATTTCATAATTATTAACTTCGGTGTTATTCCACTAAAAACCTGAAGTTGCACTCTCTCAACTGTAGACGTTTTTACACAAACCAATAATTATTGGTGTCCATCGATATAGCTATTACATATGGTATAATCCTCCACAGGTAGTTCATAATTATAGCTGGGTTATAATGTCCGTTAAACCCTTCTAGTTATATCTTTCCATTAAGTACCATTGATTCTCTAATGGACAATAAATCCTACATTCCTTACGGAATTAGGAGAGCGCTCATATTGTTCAAGCCCCGAATCAACCCTTAAGGGAACTACTATCTACTTCTCACAAGAAGGAGTGGATTCCACTAATGTGTGCAGACCTTCCCAGCCACAAGCCAAACCGTGATTCCAACATACGAAATTATTAACCGGGAATGCAACTCCGATCTCACACATGGTATATCAAAAACCACGATCTAACCTGAAGGAGTCGATAAGACACTCAGGATTAAGATCACCCATATATAGCCATCATTTGTCGATATATATGAATTTCATCTTTTAACGGATCTTGGTGAGAGATTCATATAGATCATGGCCCAGTCCTATATGATCAAATCATATAAGGTGCCTCCATTCTCGTATCTCCATGTGAATGATCTAGGATAAGATCAGCGTACATTACGGAATAGACCGCAGCTGTATATTGACCACAAATAAAGTACCCAACTTTATTTGCTATCTACGAACTCTTTAGATTGCTCCTTTCAAACTGAATCCATCTGTATATGACATTCATATACTCCCTTTGAAATTACATCCGGCAATCTTGGATGTTAAGTACACATGTTATTATAAATGTATGAGACAATTTAAATGAATAAACTACTTCTTTTATTTCTTGTTCAATTCACATTTACAAATTACAAGCTTTAGGGCAAAAACCCCAACACCTCCTTCATGATGCTGGTCCAGAGGCTTGCTAGAGCATCAAAAAGAACCCAGTAGCATAAATAAGGTTCTTGACCCTAATCAGACGAACTTAACCCTAGAGGTTTACATGGGTGTTGAAGGTCCAGGTACAAAAGTGAGGAGACTCCTACATGATGCTGGTCCAGAGTCTTGCTAGGGCATCAAGAATTACCCAGCAACTGAAATGAGGCTCTAAACCCCACTAGGACGAACATGAAGCTAGGAGGCTCACTTGGGCGTTGAGGTGCCTAGTACAAAAGTGAGGAGCCTCATACATGATGCTAGTCCATAGGCTTGCTAGAGCATCAAAAAGTACCCAGCAGCATAAATGAGGCTTTTGACCGCAATCAGACGAACAGAACCTTGGAGGCTCACTTGGGCGTTGAGGAGCCTAGTACAAAAGTGAGGAGCCTCCTACATGATGTTGGTCAAGAGGCTGCCTAGGGCATTAAGAAGTACTCAGCTGCTGAAATGAGGCTTTGGAACCTAATCGGACGAACCATATCCTAGGAGGCTCAGTTTGGCGTTGAGGGGCCTAGTACAAAAGTGAGGAGCCTTTTACATGATGTTGGTCCAAAGGCTTTCTAGGGCATCAAGAGTTACCTTGCAGCTGAAATATGGCTCTGGACCCTACTCGGATGAGCCGTAATCTAGGAGGCTCACTTGGGCATTGAGACGCCCGTTCCAAAAGTGAGGAGCCACATATATGATGCTGTTCCAAAGGCTTGCAAGGTCATTAAGAATTACCCAGCAGCTGAAATAATGATTTGGACTCCACTCGGAAGAACCGGAACCTAGTAGGCTCACCTGGGCGTTGAGGGGCCCGGTACAAAAGTGAGGAGCCTCATACACAATGCAGGTCCAGAGGCTTGCAATGGGAGCAAAAAGTGCCCAGCAGCTGATATAAGGTTAAGGAACCCACTCGGACGAAACTGAACTTTTGAGGCTCAGTTGGGCTTTGAGGGGCCCGTTACAAAAGTGAGGAGCCTCTTAAAAGATGCTGGTCTAGAGGCTTGCTAAGGCATCAATAAGTAGCCAGTAGCTTAAATAAGGCTCTGGACTCCACTTGAACGAATCGGAACCTAGGAGGCTCACTTGGGCGTTGAAGGGCCCGGTGCAAAAGTGAGTAGACTCCTAGACGATGCTATTACAAAGGCTTACTAGGGCATTAAGAAGTATCCAGCAGCTGAAATGAGGCTCTGGACTACACTCAGACGAACCGAAATCTAGGAGGCTTTGTTGGGTGTTGCTTGGCCCATTACAAAAGTGAGGAGCCTCCTACATGATGCTGGTTAAGAGGCTTGCCAAGTCATCAACAAGTACTCAGCAGCTAAAATTAGGCTCTGGACCCCACTCGAACGAACTGGAACCTAGGAGGCCCACTTGGGTGTTGAGGGGCTTGGCGTAAAAGTGAGGATACTCCTACAAGATGCTGTTCCAGAGGCTTGCTAGGCCACGAAGAAGTATCTGCTGCTGAAATGAGGCTTTAGACTACATTCGGACGAAACTAAACCTAGGAGGCTCAGTTGGGCGTTAGGGTGATCGTTACAAAAGTGAGGACCCTCCTATATGATGATGGACCAGAGGCTTTCTAGGGCATCAAAAAGTACCCAGCAGCTTGGATGAGACTCTGGACCCTACTTGGACGAACCGAAACTTAGGAGGTTTAGTTGGGCGTTGAGGGGCCTGGTACAAAAGTGAGGAGCCTCTTACATGATGCTGGTCCAGAGGCTTTCTAGGGCATCAAAAAGTAACCAGCAGCTGAAATAAGACTCTAGACCCCACTCGGATGAACCGAAACATAGGATGCTCACTTGGTCGTTGAGGGGCCCGTACAAAAGTGATGAGCCTCTTATATAATGCTAGTCCAAAGGCTGCCTAGGGCATCAAGAAGTACCAAGCAGCTGTAATGAGTCTTTGTAACCCACTTGGATGAATAGGAACCTAGGAGGCTCTGTTGGGCGTTAAGGGGCATGGTACAAAAGTTAGAAGCCTCTTACATGATGATGGTCTAGAGGCTTGCTAGGGCATCAAAAATTACCCAGTAGTTGAAATGAGGCTCTGGACCCAACTCGGATGAGCCGTAATTGATGAGGTCGTTTGTGTACTCAACAAAATAGTAATAATATAGATTATGGTTGATTCTTGAAAACTCATTTAAATCCACTTAATCCTTTTAAAATATGATTTGATAGAAAAATAGTGAGCAAGTTCGTTCCACAGGGAATGAAGTGTTAATTAGATAAATTGACTAGTCTTAGAGCAATAAAGTAAATCATAATGTTTGATAGATGTGTGGTTTCTAAAACCACAAATGCTAACTACTCAAATGAAAATACACAAAATATGATATGAAAAATAGAATACTCAACACCTTGATAAGAATTGTGATAGAAATCAATTAATGAGATAGCTAGGGAATAGATCGATTAACAATTGAATGTGGGTAAGCTAACTAGCATCATTAATGTACCAATCTCATTATGTTAACCACTTAGAGGCTTAGATTAGTGGGGTTGGTATACCCACCACTAATCTATCCTATCCAATGGGTTCTTAATCACACAAGGATTGTCAATCCACATGTAAATATATAACAAATTACTCCACTTAAGATAGCAATCAACAAGTGATATACAAGTCAATTATAATGAATGGAATCTAATTAATTTGAATGAATAGAACACATAAGAGATTCATTACAAGCTAAACTAAACCCACAACCAATTGATCCTCAAATCTATCCCCTAGATTAGGGGTTTAGTTACACATATTTGCAATAAATGAAAAGAAGTAAATGATAAGGAAATAACCCTTGGGTCACCTTCTTTAAGCTTAATCCTTCTTCTCCTCTAAGCTCCTAGATGCAAGGAATGGAGGTTGAGGAAATGTCTTGGAATGTGGGTGTTTTGGTGGAAAGTTACTAAGGATTTTGGTGGAGAAATGGTGGGATGAGTAATGATGTAGTGAAGTAATCAAGGTTTTGTGTTGAGGGTTGGATGGATTAGATGAGTTCAAGGAGAGAAATGGAGGATGAGGTATAGTGTGCCATGGATGCTTGAGCTAGATCTCAGATTTGTTCTTTGTATATTCTTCTATGATTTTTCGATCCTTTTGAAAATGGAGAGACGATCTATTTATATGCACTCTTTGACATGTACTGATAACTGCTTGATTCGCTAAGGTGGAGTCTTGGTCGCTATTTGGTCGCTATGGCGACCCTAGTGCGTAAAACGGTTAGAAGAGAAGGTGGCCATGAAAACCATCTTTCTCGCTATTTGGCAAGTGGCGACCATGAGCAATTTGTGTAGAGGTCGCCACTTGTACCTCTAGATCGCCATGGCGACCATAAGTGGCGACCCTACAAAAGTGAGGAGGTCGCCACTTGTAGCATCAAGGTCGCCATGGCGACCCTAAGTGGCGACCATGCCTTGAGTGCATTAGGTCGCCATTTGCAAGGGAGGTCGCCATGGCGACCTCACCTGGTTGATTTGTGGACTTTCTGTCGCCATGGCGCTCAAGTGGCGCCCAAGTGGAGACCTTCTGATGTCTTTGGAGAATCCTCTGTCGCCATGGCGCTCATGTAGCGACCTTTTATGTCCAAGTGGTGAAAATGCCCTGTTCCTTCCCATTTGTGAGATATTTTCGCACAAGTCCTCCACCTTCATCTCAATTGCTTCTGAAACCTAATAAAACCTGAAACACTCAATTTAACAACATTAAACACGGGGGAATGCCTGAGAATCAAGCAAAAAGAATCGGAAATGAGGGCCAAAATCATACCAATTTTGGCTTGATTAAATACCCCCAAACCAATCTTTTGCTAGTCCTCGAGCAAAAACAATAACAAGCACACTCCCAAAAACATGCATAGAGATATTTCAAAGGTTATCACTTCAAATGATTAATGTGCGAAGCCAAAATGAAGAGATTAAAAAGTTATGCCATGGTGAGGATTTAAACATGCAAGAGCATGTATAGTTAGGATTAAAAACGTGCCACCTTAGACATAATTGTACGCAATGCGATCTTACATTCAAAATGCCAAAGCTTCAAAGCAAAGGTGCTGTTAGTTTAGAATGTAATTCGCTTTGATACTAAACCTCACCGGATTCTCTCTTCTTTTCTCCAAGACTCCTAGGTTCACTCAAATTTGTACATGTGCAATATGAGATCATGTTATGGCAACAAATTGATTGCACATGCTAATCATTTAAACGCAATTTCCTGAAAAGTGATCTCATGAATGGAATTGCAAGCCATGAATTAGAAAGAACATGCATCAACCAAATTGTACAAAATGGACAATCCTAAAGATCATGAAGGTCTTTTCTTTGGTTGTAATGGGGCCAAAGGTTATGGTGAAACAAAGAATGGAAGAAATGGATATCAAGGAACCTAATGATTACATTAAGGCATACATTCTAATTCTTTAAGTTCCACAAGATTCACACATATTGTTCACACTTCAAGGTGTCCAGGCTCACAATTACACATGTGTATGCTACTCCTATTTTCAACTTGAGTAGTTCAATTACTTCTCTTTCTTTTCTAGGCCCTTTGTGCCTAATTTCTTGATTCTCTTTTTCTTTGCTTTTCTTTGCTTGCCAATTCTTTTCTTTTCATGCTTTTCATCATTCTTTTTTTTTTTTCTTTTCTTTTCTCATTCTTTACGAGCTTTTGTTTTCTTTTCCATTTTCAAACATCTCTTGCTTTGCAAGACTCTTACACACATTCACATGCCTAGGTACACACCTTATATTTATAAATTCAAAATTTTACATTGATTTCCTAAGCCTTAGTGAATCATTTGGTCAAGGTAGGTCAATTATTATAAAGCTATAAGGTTCATGTAGATGTGGTTCATGAAAGAAAAGCTTCAAATGTGTTTGGCTTCAAAGGGGCTTGGGAGCACACATATTCAAATTGGTTGGAAGTGTTTAGGCCAAAGAGGTTTTCACATGCATCGCCTAAAATCATTTCTAAAGATTCTTCCACTAACCAAAATAAGGCATCCACAAGCAGACCATAATATTCTATGGCAAACAACATTTAGTGCAAATGAGACCCAAACATGCTTGTATGAGTGTTTGAGAATGAGTGTTTAAAGAGTGAATGTTTACAACTCAACGTATGCTTTTTAAAGGCTGTGTTTGTGATCCTCACGGGAATCTCCACTATTAATTCTTAGCCTTCAAGCAAATTTGATCATTCACCCAACATTAAGAGAAAACGATTAACGCATTTTGTTCAATGACACCCTAAGTGGCATGGTGTTAATCTAAACCAAACACTCTCAAACATGCACAATTCCTCAGTACATCATGTAAAGAACAATCTCCACAAGCAAAGCATGCTCAAATATGGCAATATCGCAAAAAATTTTGAAAATTTTGGCACACAATTCTTTTGAAAACCAAGCATCATGGCGTTGCGCAAAAGCACCCCCAAACCTAAATTTGACATTGTCCTCAATGTTCAAGGGTGGTAAAAATAAAGACAACAAGCGCAACCCACTAAGTTTCAAGCAATAATCCAACAAGCAAGTGCAAAAACAAAATATCCAATCATCCGGCATATTGCCCTCCAAACAATTATACACAAAATCCCAACAACACATATAACAATGAAGCACAAATGTCCTAAATCCACTACCAAAATCCAATTCACACCCTTATTCTATGCGGAAACAAAATAAAGGCAACAATGAGAAATAATGATTAAAAAGGAAAAAAAAAGAAAAAAGAAATGCGAATAAGCATAAATCAACAAAAATATCCAACAAAATAATCCAAAAGTAAAAACATAAAACTAGCAATGTCCCAATAAAGTGATAGAAAATGCAAATGATGAAAAGATAAAACAAATCCTAGGAATGCTAGTAGGCCAACTACTCTGAATCATCCTCTTCATCCTGCACTACTCTACCCTTCCCTTTCGGGTCCTTCCTTCTCTGCTCCCTAGCTAATGCTGCTCTCCTAGACTGCTCCTCTCTCCATTTCCTCTGTGCGGCTGCCTCATCAATAGGAGGACCTTCCACATAACGGGGCCCCTGATCAGTCAAGGAACGGGCCATGGCCTCCTCCAACTGTGCTGCCTCCTCAACAGCAGACTGTGCAGTCTGAAATACGAAGTCCGGCTCCTCTGTGCTATGTCTTGAAGGTGCAGTGGGGGTAGGTGGAATCACTGTGGCAGGCTTCTTCGGCCTCCTGACATAAGGGGTGAGCTTTAAATCATGGCGAAGGTCTGTAAAACCTGTGATCACCATCTCACTCAAATCCTGAATAAGGTTTTCCAACCTCAGTTGCCTATCCTCCAAGGCCTTCTGCCTTCCTTCAATATCAAGTTTATCAGCATGAAGGATATCAAAATCACCAGTCTGAGTCTTCCTAATGCGCTGTACACCATCTAGAATCCGAAGACCTAACGGCTGCCCATGATCATCACAAATAGGCATCTCCTCCTCCTCATCATCATCGTCCTCCTCATGGACCACTCTCTCAAATTCTTCCCTAACACTAGTGCCAACCTCTGAACTCCGCACTCTCCTACGTTTCCCCCAAGTAGGTATCTTCCCACGCTTAATCATCAAACGTCTCCAGGTGGTCAAGTCCATATCTGACATGGGGGGCTTAAGTATGTCCCCGGAGATATCTACACCCGCCAACTTGCAGGCCTCTGTGATCAAACAAGGGAAAGGGAGGATATCTGTCTCTGATTCATTCCCCCCAATTCGCTGAATCTCCATCTTCACTATAATTCCCACATCAATAGGTTGCCTCTCACTAATACTATGTAGAATCCTGGCTGCCTCAAATGGAACAGTGGACCTATGGGAAACCGGTCTAAGGAAAGAGGTGAGGAAAATGTGCCAAAAGGCGTGCTCAATCTTCAAGTTTGACTGCCTGAGAGGGAACCTCTTCGCCATCCATATGGTCATATGAGTGATGGTCATAGTGTTAGCAAATTCCACCAAATTCTTCACATACAAAGGATTTGTGGTGATTCCTTCCACCATCCTCTCACTTAACCCCTCAATTTCCAACAATGTTGTCCCAAAATAGATGTTAATGTCTAGTGCGTTCAAGTACACGGGAACCCCTCTCACTAGAATGGGACCACCCCTCATATACTCCCCCGAATTCATCCCCGCATAGAATTCTTTCACCAAACCCTCACTGTAATGTGGCAGAGTAGCTGCTAATCCTCCCCATCCCATGTCATTCACTGTTGTTGGGACAGGGGTATCCCTCAAATTCTCCAAATCAATGCCCCTCTCAGGCCACATTTTCTTCTCAGCAAATGTCTCCAATCTTTCATCAAAATTCCTATTTAGTTTGCATTCGGGGACTACTCTCCTCTTAGGAGTGGGGGTCTTGCTACCCTTTCCCCCCTTGTTCGGCAATTTCATCTTCGGAGCCATCTTTCACACTCAAATTCGGACTAAGCTTTCTGACAGAAATCCGGCAGCACAACGGCACTTCAATAACACTCCGGCACTCACCAAGTGCACCACAATCAACCAAAACCACTTCAATACTATCACAATCACTTCTATATGAATCCAACCACACAAAAATCCAATCCTAAGCACTAATCACTTCAAATCAAACTCAAAACCACCCTTAGTGATTCTAGATGCAATGTAAGAAGGATTTGATCAAACGAATTGAAGAACTAGAGTGATTGCTTACCGGATTTGGAGATTACGTGCGTGCCACGGCTTTGGAATTGAGAGAATTTGAGAAGAGAGAGCTTTTGTTTGTGCGGTGTTATGTTTTGAGCAGCAACTTTATAAGTGAACGCCCTATGTCGCCATTTGTGACTCTCGGTCGCCATGGCGACCAAATGGCGACCAAGAAGGAATTTTTAAGTTTGCATGTGGTCGCCATTTGCACAAGTAAGGTTGCTATGGCGACCAAATGGCGACCAAATGGCGACCATACCTGATATGTAAAGGTCGCCATTTGCAACATGTGGTCGCCATGGCGACCATGTAAGTGGCGACCTCTGTATTCTTCTTGTAAGTGAGGTCGCCACTTGCGTGCAAATAGCGACCAAATGGCCACCCTTACTTGAGGTCCTTTTCTGAATGTATTTTCATCACCTGCAATGAAACAAAATCCACAAATAAGCTCATATTTCAAACCATCATCAAGAATAGGACACTTATTCAAAAAAACAAAACAAAACAAACCAAAAGAAATACACACAAAATGCAAAAATCAAAACACAAAGATTTTTATTCTTGGCATGAAATGTAAAAACCAAATGTAACTCCAACTACTGCATCCTATCATGCGAAATGGAATCATGATGCTCGCTACCCAAATCAACCACATTATAACTCATTTTCTTTTTGACTACCCAAATTGGACCCATAGACTCATCCCGGCTTTGATCTATCAAATCCTTCCTAACCCAAATTTTCTTTACATGGTTAGATCTCATTCTTGGTCTATTTTTCTCATGGTTAACGTGCCTCAAAAATTCAAAGCACCTAGACTTTACATGACCCCTTTTTTGACAAAAATAGCAAGTTAAAGGATATGAAGGAAATCTTCCCTTTTGCATTGGAGGGTTAGGCCTTAAGGGACCGTTCTTGGTGAGTTCCTTGATGGCTTGATCCATCCAATCTATCTCCACCAAATAATCACACTCCTTCACCTTAGCAATCTTCAAAGATGTCTCCCTCTTGCTCAATTCCTCCTTCAACTCCTCAATTGCCTTGTTCTTGGCATCGACACTCATTAGGGTCTTTCTCATCTTTCTTGAGGACTCTTCCTCAAATTCTTCGATGAGTTTAGCCAAATCCCCAAGCTCTTTTACCGTCACCTCATTTTCCATGGTGAGAGCCACATTTATCTTTTTGAGTTTATGGTTCCGTCTTGCTAAATCATCAAGCTTCTTTTCTAAGGCATCTTTCTCCGCCTTAAGAATCTCCACTTCAAGCATGAGCTCTTGGTTAGAATTCTTGAGCCCTTCAATCTCATAGTCACCAATGCTCTCAACGTCGTCCTCTTGACTACTCTTTTCAAACAATTGCACCAATTCACATACTTTTCGACCTGTTAACCTTGGTGGTTGCACCTCAACCACATAGCAACTCTCAATGCTTTTTAGGTCATCATTGCATATGGTTATGTCAATTTCAAGTTCTTTCTCAAATGCATGCATACAAACTTTCCTCTTGCAAACATCGATCTTCATTTGAGCGGTAGCCATGAATGGTCTACCAAGGAGAACTTGCCACTCCCTAACATCTTTTGACTTGTCACCAATCTCTAGAACTACAAAATCCATTAACACCACTACTCCTTCAATGACAATTGGGACATCCTTTATTTCACCACTCAATGAAAGTGAGGTTTGATCCGCTAGCATAAGCTTCTTCCCGGTTGGCTTCAATCCTACCAATCCCAACTTCACATAAGTAGATAGGGGCATCATACTCACACTTGCTCCTAAATCTAGTACTCCTTTAAACACTCCACTCTCTCCTATTGATATAGGAATCACAAAACTACCCGGATCTTCCACTTTCCGCACATATGATTCTTCAAACAACATAGCTTCATCCCTAGCTCCATCCTTCTTGACAAAGTTTCCCTCTTTAGCTTGCTCGGTGTGGCTTGGAAACTTCCCCTTTTCTTACTTTTGTAGGGCTTCGGCGATTTGCCCCATTTGGGTCTCCAATTTCCCGAAAGACGCTTCGAGGTTGCCAAACCTTTGGCCACTAGCTTGCATGAAACTTGTCAAGGTATTCTCGGCTCTTTGGAAACCTTGCATCATACCTCTCATCTCTTCATCAATGTTTCGGCAAGGTTGATACGAGCTAGATTGAGCATTGTTGTCATTGTTCCATTGATTTCCTCCCCATTGGTTTCCTCCTTGGGGAAATCCTCCTTGTGGTAATCTTCCTTGTGTTTGGTTTTGACGGTAACCCCCTTGTGAGCTACCTCCTTGGTTGTACACTCCTTGTTGATTTTGACGGTAACCCCCTTGTAAGCTACCTCCTTGGTTGTACACCCCTTGTTGTTGACTTCCTTGTTGTTGATTCCTTGGTGGTGGGTTTAAAATGTTGTTGTTGTTTGACCAAGAGAGGTTTGGGTGATTCCTCCATAGTTGAGCATGGTTGTTGAAATGTGAGTTGTTTCCTTATCCTTGGAATCCCATAGCTTGAACCTCCTCTTGCTCTTGACTTTGAAAAGTGTCCTCAAACCCTTCGTTCTCATTGAATTGCCCGCTAGAGCATCCTTCTTGCCTTCCTAGCAACTTCACTCCCGCTTTCGGAAATCCCATACTCTCTATATGAGAAGTCAAGGTCTCCACCTTCTTGTTGATCCTTGAGATTTCGATTGCGGCTTCCGTACTAGCATTCACATTAAACTTCCCACCACGAATACTGTTGGCATTCCTTTCCTGAGAGTTTTGTGCCAACATCTCATAGATGTCATATATCTCCGAATCGGTCTTGGTGTCATATGAACCTCCACAAGCATTATCCACCAACACTTGGGAGAACCAAGTTAAGCCTCCTTGGAAACAAGACACCTTGTATTCCTCAGTGAACATGTGAGGAGGGCATTGGGCCACAAGGCATTGATACCTCTCCCATGACTCATGAAATAGCTCCCCCTCACTCTCATAAAAATCTGCTATCTTCACCTTTAACTCCTTTGCTTTCCTAGCCGGAAAGAATCTGTTGAAAAACACTTTGCAAATTTTACCCCAACTTGTCAATGATCCCGGCCTAAGCCCCATGAGCCATGTCATAGCCGCATCCTTCATACAATACTGGAAGCAACGCATTTGCAACTACTCGCGCGTGAGATGCATGATGGAGAAGGTCTCAATAATAGCACTATACTCCTTCATGAACTGGAGGCAGTCTTCATTCAACTTCCCATGGAATGACGGCAAGAGGTTTATGTGCATTGTCCTCAACTCATATCCCCTAGCAACCGGGTCTAGCACGATCGGCGATGGTTGGTTCCCGATATCCGGCAAGGCATACTCACCCATGGTCATCCTTTGACCACGGTTGGTTTGAGTCTCTTCCATCATCTCCTCTCTAAAAGGAGCTTCGTCTTCCCTACCATGTTGTTGTCCTTCGGTACTCATAGCATGACTTGGAATTGGTGCGAACTCTCTCACACGGCTAGTGCCTTCTAGTGGGGGATGAACACCTCTACCTAGAGATCTCCTACCGCGCATAAAACTGAGCACCTGAAAGAGGAATAAATAAAGAGATACAAGGAAAGAAAAAAAGTAAAAACAGCACTATGCACAAGTCAATAACCACAAAACAAAATACTAAACTAACAATCTACAATATACCAATAAAATGTGAAGAAAAGTCAATCTATGTAATCAACACTACCAATTCCCCAGCAGCGGCGCCATTTTTTGATGAGGTCGTTTATGTACTGAACAAAATAGTAATAATATAGATTATGGTTGATTCTTGAAAACTCTTTTAAAGCCACTTAATCCTTTTAAAATATGATTTGATAGCAAAATAGTGAGCAAGTTCGTTCCACAGGGAATGAAGTGTTAATTAGATAAATTGACTAGTCTTAGAGCAATAAAGTAAATCATAATGTTTGATAGATGTGTGGTTTCTAAAACCACAAATGCTAACTACTCAAATGAAAATACACAAAATATGATATGAAAAATAGAATACTCAACACCTTGATAAGAATTGTGATAGAAATCAATTAATGAGATAGCTAGGGAATAGATCGATTAACAATTGAATGTGGGTAAGCTAACTAGCATCATTAATGTACCAATCTCATTATGTTAACCACTTAGAGGCTTAGATTAGTGGGGTTGGTATACCCACCACTAATCTATCCTATCCAATGGGTTCTTAATCACACAAGGATTGTCAATCCACATGTAAATATATAACAAATTACTCCACTCAAGATAGCAATCAACAAGTGATATACAAGTCAATTATAATGAATGGAATCTAATTAATTTGAATGAATAGAACACATAAGAGATTCATTACAAGCTAAACTAAACCCACAACCAATTGATCCTCAAATCTATCCCCTAGATTAGGGGTTTAGTTACATATATTTGCAATAAATGAAAAGAAGTAAATGATAAGGAAATAACCCTTGGGTCACCTTCTTTAAGCTTAATCCTTCTTCTCCTCTAAGCTCCTAGATGCAAGGAATGGAGGTTGAGGAAATGTCTTGGAATGTGGGTGTTTTGGTGGAAAGTTACTAAGGATTTTGGTGGAGAAATGGTGGGATGAGTAATGATGTAGTGAAGTAATCAAGGTTTTGTGTTGAGGGTTGGATGGATTAGATGAGTTCAAGGAGAGAAATGGAGGATGAGGTATAGTGTGTCATGGATGCTTGAGCTAGATCTCAGATTTGTTCTTTGTATATTCTTCTATGATTTTTCTATCCTTTTGAAAATGGAGAGACGATCTATTTATATGCACTATTTGACATGTACTGATAACTGCTTGATTCGCTGAGGTGGAGTCTTGGTTGCTATTTAGTCGCTATGGCGACCCTGGTGCGTAAAACGGTTAGAAGAGAAGGTCGCCATGAAAACCATCTTTCTCGCTATTTGGCAAGTGGCGACCATGAGCAATTTGTGTAGAGGTCACCACTTGTACCTCTAGGTCGCCACGGCGACCATAAGTGGCGACCCTGCAAAAGTGAGGAGGTCGCCACTTGCAACATCAAGGTCGCCATGGCAACCATGCCTTGAGTGCACTAGGTCGCCATTTGCAAGGGGGGTCGCCATGGCGACCTCACCTGGTTGATTTGTGGACTTTCTGTCGCCATGGCGCTCAAGTGGCGCCCAAGTGGCGACCTTCTGATGTCTTTGGAGAATCCTCTGTCGCCATGGCACTCATGTAGCGACCTTTTATGTCCAAGTGGCGAAAATGCCCTGTTCCTTCCCATTTGTCAGATATTTTCGCACAAGTCCTCCACCTTCATCTCAATTGCTTCTGAAACCTAATAAAACCTGAAACACTCAATTTAACAACATTAAACACGGGGAAATGCCCGAGAATCAAGCAAAAAGAATCGGAAATGAGGGCCAAAATCATACCAATTTTGGCTTGATCAGTAATCTAGGAGGCTCAATTGGGCGTTGAGGGGCCCAGTAAAAAAGTGAGAAGCCTCCTACATGATATTGGTTGAAAGGCTTGATATGGCATTAAGAAGTACCCATCTGCTTAAAAAGGGCTCCAGACTCCACTCGAACGAATCGGAACCGAGGAGGCTAACATGGTCATTGAGGGGCCCGATACAAAAGTGAGGAGCCTTCTTCATGATGCTTGTCCAAAGGCTTGCTAGAGCATCAAAAACAACCCAGCAGCATAAATGAGGCTATAGACCCCATTAGGACGAAAAGTAAGCTAGGAGGCACACTTGGGCATTGAGGTGCCTAGTACAAAAGTGAGGAGCCTCTTACATGATGCTGGTCCATAGGCTTGCTAGAGCATCAAAAAGTACCCAGCAGCATAAATGAGGCTCTTGACCACAATCAGAAGAACAAAACCTTGGAGCCTCACTTATGCATTGAGGGGCCTAGTACAAAAGTGAGGAGCCTCATACATGATGTTGGTCTAGAGGCTGCCTAGGGCATCAAAAAGTACTCTACAGCTGAAAGAAGGCTTTCGAACTCACTCGGACGAACCGTATCCTAGAAGGCTCAGTTGGGCGTTTAGGGGCTTGGTATAAAAGTGAAGAGCCTCTTACATGATGCTGGTCCAAAGGCTTTCTAGGGCATCAAGAAGTACCTTGCAGCTGAAATATGGCTCTGGACCCCACTCGAATGAACTGAAACCTTGGAGGCTCAATTGGGCATTTAAGGGCCCGTACAAAAGTAATGAACCGCCTACATGATGCTTGTTCAGAGGCTTGCTAGGGCATCAAAAAGTGCCCAAAAGCAACAATAAGGCACTGTACCCCACTCAGACGACCGGAACCTAGTAGGCTCAGTTCGGCTTTGAGGGGCCCAGTAGAAAACTGAGGGGCATCCTATATGATGCTGGTCCAGAGGCTTGCTAGTGCATCAAAAAGTACCCAGTAGTTGAAACGAGGCTCTAGACCCCACTTGGATGAGCCGTAATCTAGGAAGCTTAATTGGGCTTTGAAGGTCTCGGTAAAAAACTTAGGGGCTTCCTACATGATACTGGTGCAAAGGCTTGATAGGGCATTAAGAAGTACCTAGCAGCTGAAATTGGGCTCTAGACTCCACTCGGACGAACCGGAATCTAGGAGGCTCACATGGGCGTTGAGGGACCCGGTACAAAAGTGAGGAGCCTCCTACATGATGCTAGTCCAGAGGCATACTAGAGCATCAAAAAGTATCTAGCAGCTGAAATGAGGCTCTTGACCCCAATCAGATGAACCAGAACCAGGTACAAAAGTTAGGAGCCTCTTACATGATGCTGGTCCAGATGCTTGCTAGGGCATCAAGAAGTACCCAACAGCTGAAATGAGGCTCTGGACTCCACTCAGACGAACCGGAACCTTGGAGGTTCATATGGGCGTTAAATGGATCGTTACAAATGTTAGGAGCCTCCTACATGATACTGGTCCAGAGGCTTAGTAGGGCATCAACAAGTACCCAGAACCTAAACTGAGGCTCTAGACCCCACTCGAACGAACCGGAACCTAGGAGGCTCTCTTGGGCGTTGAGGGGACCGATACAAAATTGAGGAACCTCCTACATGATGATTTTACAGAGGCTTGCTAGGGCATCAAGAAGTACACAGCAGCTGAAATGAGGCTCTGGACACCAGTCGGACAAACAGAAACCTGGGAGGCTCACTTGGGTGTTGAAGGGCCTGGTACAAAATTGAGTAGCCTCCTACTTGATGCCGGTCCAGGGGCTTGCTAACACATCAAAAAGTACCCAGCAACTAAATGATGCTCTGGACCCCACATGGACGAACCAGATCCTAGGAGGCTCACTTAAGCGTTGAGGGGCCTGGTACAAAAGTGAGGAGGCTCCTATATGATGCTGGTCCAGAGGCTTGCTAGGGCATCTAAAAGGGCACAGCAGTTGAAATGATCCTCTGGACCCCACTCGGATGAACCAAAACCAAGGAGGCTTAGTTCAGATTTGAGTGGCCCGGTGCAAATGTTAGGAGCCTCCTACATGGTGCTGGTCAAGATGCTTGCTAGGGCATCAACAAGTACCCAACAGCTGAAATGAAGCTCTGGGCCCAACTCGGACGAACCGGAACCTTGGAGGCTCACTTGGGCGTTCAGGGACCCGTTACAAATGTGAGGAACCTCCTACATGATGCTGTTCCAGAGGCTTGCTAGGGCATCAAGAAGTACACATCAACTGAAATAAGGCTATGGACTCCACTCGGACGATCCGAAACCTAGAAGGCTCAATTGGGCAATAACTGGCCCACTACAAATGTGAGGAGCCTCCTACATGATGCTGGTCCAATTGATTGCTAGGGTATCGAAAAGTACCCAGTAGCTTACATGAGGCTATGGACCCCACTCAGACGAACCAGAACCTAGAAGGCTAAGTTAGGCGTTGAGGGTCCTAGTACATAAATGAGGAGCCTCATACATGATGCTAGTCCAGAGGCTTGCAAAGGCATTAAGAAGTACCCAGCAGCTGTAATGAGGCACTGGAATCCTCTCAGACGAACCAGATCCTAGAGGGTTCACTTGGGTATTGAGGGGCCTGGTACAAAAGTGAGGAGCCTCCTATATGATGCTGGTCCAGAGGCTTGCTTGGGCATCAAAAATTACCCAACAGCTAAAATGAGGCTCTGGACCCCACTCGGACGATCTGGAACCTATGAGGCTCACTTGGACGTTGAGGGGCCCGGTACAAAAGTGAGAAGTCTCCTATATGATGCTGTTCCAAAGGCTTGCTAAGGCATCAAGAAGTACACGGCAGCTGAAATGAGGCTCTAGACTCCACTCGGAAGAATTGGAAACTAGAAGGCTCAATTGAGCATTGAGGGGCCCGCTTCAAAAGTGAGGAGCTTCTTACAAGGTGCTGGCCCAAAGGACATGCTAGGGCGTCAAGAAGTATCCAGTAGCTGAAATAAGGCTCTGGACTCCACTTGGACGAATCGGAACCTAGATGGCTCACTTGGGCGTTGAGGTGCCCAGTACAAAAGTAAGGAGCCTCCTACATGAAGCTGGTCCAAAGGCTTGCTATAGCAACAAAAGGTACCCAGCAACTGAAATAAAGATCTTGACCCCACTTGGATGAACTGGAACCTAGGAGACTCACTTGGGCTTTGAGGGGCCCGGTATAAAATTGAGGAGAATCTAAAAGTGCCTAGCAGCTGAAATGAGGCTCTTGACCCCACTGGAACGAACTAGAACATAGGAGGCCCAGTTGGGAGTTGAGGGGCTCGGTACAAAAGTGAGGAGCCTGCTACATGTTGTTGGACAAGAGGCTTGCTAGGGCATAAAGAAGTACCTAGCAGCTTAAATAAGGCTCTAGACTCCACTCGGACGAACCGAAACCTAGGAGGTTAAATTGGGCGTGGAGCGGCCCGGTATAAAAGTTAGGAGCCTCATACATTATGCTGGTCCAGAGGCTTGCTAGGGTATCAAAAAGTACCCATTAGCTGAAATGAGGCTCTGGACTCCACTCGGATGAAACAGAATTTAGGAGACTCACTTGGACGTTGAGGGACCCCGATGCTAGTCCAAAGGCTTGCTAGGGCATCAAGAAGTTCCCAACAGCAGAAATGAGGATCTGGATTCCACTCAAACGAACCGAAACCTGGGAGACTCACTTGGGAATTGAGGGGCCTGGTACAAAAGTTAGGATCCGCCTACTTGATGATGGTCCAGAGGCTTTCTAATGCTTCAAAAAGTACCCAACAGCTTAAATAAGGCTCTGAACCACAATCGGACGAAACAGAACCTAGGAGGTTCACTTGGGCACTAAGGGTCCTTGTACAAAAGTTAGGAGCCTCCTACATAATGTTAGTCCATAGGCTTTCTAGGGAATCTAAAAGTGACCAGCAGCTGAAATGAGTCTTTAGACCCCACTCAGATGAACCGGAACCTAGGAGGCTCACTTGGGCTTTGAGGGGCCTGGTACAAAAGTGAAGAGCCTCTTCCATGAGGTTGTCTGGAGGCTTGCTAGGGCATCAAAAAGTACCTAGAAGCTGAAATGAGGCTCTAGACCCCACTCAAACAAACTGGAACATAGGAGGGTCATTTGGGCGTTGAGGGATCCGTTTCAAAAGTGAGAAGCCTCCTACATGATGCTTGTCCAGAGTCTTGCTAGGGCATCAAAAAGTACCCAGCAGTTTAAATGAGCCTCTGGATTCATCTCGGATGAACCAAAACCTAGGATTCTCACTTTGGCGTTTAAGGGCTCGATACAAAAGTGAGGAACCTCCTACATGATGCTGGCCTAGAGGCTTACTACGGCATTAAAAAGTACCCAGAAGCTGAAATGAGGCTCTTTACCCTATTCGGACGAACTAGAACCTAGGAGGCTCAGTTTGGCTTTGAGGGGCCCGTTACAAAATTCAGGAGCCTCCTTGATGATACTGGTCTAGAGGCTTGCTAGAGCATCAAGAAGTACTCAGCAACTGAAATAAGGCCATAATCTCTACTCGGACAAACCGGAACCTATGAGGCTCACTTGGGCTTCGAGGGGCATGGTACAAAAGTGAGAAGCCTGCTGCATGATGATGGTCTAGAGGCTTGTTAGTGCATCAAGAAGTACCCAGCAGTTGAAATGAGACTTTGGACTCCACTCGGACGAACCGAAACCTAGGAGGCTCACTTAGGCCTTGAGGGGCCTATACATAATTGAGGAGCCTCCTCCATGATGTTAGTCCAGAGGCTTGCTAGGTCATCAAAAAGTACATAGAAGCTGAAATGAGGCTCTGGAGTCCACTCGACGAACCAAAACCTAAAGGTCTCACTTGGGCATTGAGGGGCCCAGTAGAATAGTGAAGAGGCCCCTACATGATGCTAGTCTAGAGGCTTGCTAGGGCATCAAAAAGAACCCTGGAGCTTAAATGAGGCTCTAGACCAGAATCGGAACCTAGGAAGTTTTGTTGGGAGTTGAGGGATCCGTTAAAAAGTGAAAATCCTCCTACAAGATGCTGGTCCAGATGCTTGCTATGACATCGAGAAGTACCCAGCAACTGAAATGAGACTCTGGATTTCACTCGGATGAACCGGAACCTAAAAGGCTCATTTAGGCATTGAGGGTCCCGGTACAAAAGTTAAGAGCCTCCTATATGATGCTGGTCTAGAGGCTTGCTAGTGTATCAAGAAGTACTCAGCAGCAGAACTGAGGTACTGGACTCCACTCGGACGAACCAGAACCTAGGAGGCTCACTTGGGCGTTGAGGGGCCTGGTAGAAAAGTGAGGTCAGTGGTGGTGAAGGAGGCGACGAAGGAAGCATCTCTCTAGTCGGGGTCCAGGTCGGCTCTTTCGCCCCCTTCCATGACGGGGGGATAGTCCCTGATTCTGTGTGTACCTTGGACACACTGGCCAAGCTGAGGGAGGAGTACAAGATTCCAGACTACATCACTCTCTCTCTCTTTCTTCCTCATCGGGGTTACGACGTGTACACCCCACCTCAGGATCATCTGCTGATTCACAAGGCAGCCTTCGAATGTGGAGTTCAGCTGCTATTGCACCCCACACTTCGCTGGGCCCTTGTTGCGCTGGAGTTAGCCCCCCTCCAGGTCTTACCGTGGTTCTGGAAGCACCTGACGGGGTTCTTAGTGCTCTAGAAGGAGCAGTGCGAGAAAGATCGCATAGACCGGGAGCCGGGATTGGACGAGCTCCGCTTCCTTTTCAACATTACTAATATGGTGCCTCGGGGTCAGTTTTACCTGAGGGCATCAAATGACTTGAAGTTCACTGTCCTAGGAGTGAATGTGAAGTATGCAGCACCCTGGAAGGAGGAGTGGCTCGTGGTGGAAGGCGAGAGGGGGTGCACTGCCTTTATCGGGGGTATGAATACCCCGTCCCTACACAGTTCATAGCAAGGGACAAGTGGCCGAAGGGGGTTCTAGCTCATGAATCCCGGGATATCCTTACAAGGATCATGAAGAGGGGATACACAAATATGCAGTATCCTACTCTGGATCCCTTCGAAGGAGGCCGACTAGAACGATACTTGAGGATTTCCCTCGCCTTTCCTGGTAAGTTGATTGCATCTAATTCCCTTGCTTTTATGCATACACATATTCTCCATCTTCTTCCTTTTATTTAAATTTCATCTTTCTTGCAGTGTCTGCTGCCCCTATGGCAGTAGGGTCTCCATCATCGTCTAGAACAGGAGGTCTACCTCTGCCTACTTTTGTTTCTCCTATTCCTTGTCCTTCTACTACTGCCAGAACCGTACTAGGGTCCGCGCCAATTGGAACTGATTCCATTCCTCCTCCGGCCCCATCAAAGGAGTCTGCTGGTGTTAGCACACCCCCTCATACTCTAGTGGGGTCATCTACAAAGATTTTTGCACGTCCTCTTACTTCTCCTCTATCGCGCTCAAAAATCAAGGCGATGCTAGCCCGGGCAGCGAAGGCCTAGGGATCTGGAAAGCCGGTACAGAAGAAGGCCGCTCCTTCTACGAAGGTTTCTCCTGCTACTGCTCCTCCTGCTCCTTCTCCTCCTCCTCCTCCTCCTCCTCCTCCTACAGCCTTCTCCAAAGTCCATGTCAGAATCACGGAGGAGGAGGCAGCTATCTCAATTTCTGCCCCTGGTGCTGATGTCCCTTCCGGATCGGGGTCAAGGGGTGCCACTTTTGACGAGGTGGTATCCCGATTTGTGGCCTCCAGCCCGGGCAGAGGCTTGATGAACATAGCCAAGCTTCCTACTGACATCCTGGTTGCCAAGGGAGCGTCGGTTTTGGCTGAGGTAAACTACTCATTTTTCTTATTATTCTTTCTTCCTTCTAACAAGCACTAACTTTCTCTTCTTTTTACAGGGCTTCAAGTTCGCCCTAGCCATGGAGAGACAGCTGCTGACCTTGAGGGAGGCTTACATCGGGGTCCAAGCTAAGTTAGAGGACGCTAAGCAAGAACTGGTCCAAACCCAACAGAGTGTGGCCCCTCTGATCCAATAAGCCAAAGAATCTGAAGAGGCGAGGCAGCAGGCCTTGGTGGCTATCAAACGCCTTGAGCATTGCCTGGATACTGAGACCGTCAGGTCCCTGCACCAATGGGAGGAGAGGGAGTGTTTGAAGAGAGAGAAGAAGCTGCTGCAAATTGAGAACCAACTCTTACGGGACACCATAGTAGGTTTGGAGGCTCAAGAGGGCCCTTCATAAAAAGATGGCTATTTCACAGCCTGCTATGAGGTGGCCACAACTTTGCCCCCTCCCTTTGACCTCCAGGCGGCCTTGAACGGGGACCGGGATCAGATAATGGCAAAGGCTGCCCAGTTATCTGGTGGAGATCAAGAATCAGAAATTTCGCCCCAAGATGCTGGTCATCCCGATCAAGGGGCTGGTATAGCTGTGGGTGATCAGCTTGATGGCGCTGAGGGGGTGGTCCAGTATCTTCCTATCCAAGAAGAACAAATGGTGGACCCCGTGACTACCTCAATAGTGATCCTGGTGGAGGAGCATGAGGAGCCAGCTGGATCCGGGGTTTCTATAGTAGAAGGGACCCAGATTGAGTCTGCTGATGTGGAGGAGGGCACTGTTGTTCAAGAGGAAGATCCCGCTATGCCTCAGGTTCCAGTGGTTGAGGGGGCCCAAATTGACGATGAAGCTGATGGCTCAGGGGAAGAGTCAGCTGGTCAAGGAGAGCATCTAGAGGAGGAGAAAGAAGGTTGATTTGGCTCTTTTTATTTCTTTGTAGCACGAAACAGGAGCTGGGCACCCCACTTTATTAATACAACAACTTTAGTTATTCGATTCATACTATGTCTTGCTCACTCTTCTGCTTAGAAAACTTTCCAAAGCATATAAAATTGTGTGAAATAGGACCCCGAATGAGTAATTGCACCATGACAAAACAAATCTCAGGATGCTTGGCTGTCAGACGATACTTACCCTTCATATCTTGTAATCATAAAAACTGGCGGGATTTGATTCTTATCATGTCCTTCTTAATTGGACTCTCACAAACATGTAATAACTTGAGGTATCGAGTATCCTGTTGAGGTAGCCTGATACTTATTATAATCTGACTCGATGGACTCCTCAATCCCTCTTGACTGTCAACCTTCTCGAAGACAAAGTGGAGTAAGGAATCAGGTACCCTGTCAAAATATCCCAATCCTGTTGTAAGCCTATCCTGGTAGGCAACTAAGGCCACTTTAGCATCAGGCTTCCTGGAAGAGGGTATTCCCCGACCAAGACAGCAGAAGCGCCATAAGGCTTTTTCCTGGTCTTGAAATGGCGAAGTAAGGAACCAGGTACCCCGATGAGGTATCCCGATCTTACTGTAAGTCTGTCCTAGTAAGCAACAAAGGCCACTTTAGCACCAGGCTTCTTGAAGGAGGGTATTCCCTGACCAAGGTTGTAGGAGCGCCATAAGGCTGTTTCCTGGTCTTGAAATGGCAAAGTAAGGAACCAAGTACCCCGATGAGGCATCCCGATCTTGCTGTAAGTCTGTCATGGTAGGCAACTAAGGCCACTTTAGCACCAGGCTTCTTGGAGGAGGGTATTCCCCGACCAAGGCAGCAGGAGCACCATAAGGCTATTTCCTTGTTTTGAAATGGCGAAGTAAGGAACCAAGTACCCCGATGAGGCATCCCGATCTTACTGTAAGTCTGTCCTAGTAGGCAACTAAGGCCACTTTAGCACCAGGCTTCTTAGAGGAGGGTATTCCCCGACCAAGGCAGCAGGAGCGCCATAAGGCTATTTCCTGGTCTTAAAATGGTGAAGTAAGGACCCAGGAACCCCGATGAGACATCCCGATCTTACTGTAAGTCTGTCCTGGTTAGCAACTAAGGCCACTTTAGCACCAGGCTTCTTGAAGGAGGGTATTCCCTGACCAATGCAGCAGGAGCGCTATAAGGCTATTTCCTGGTCTTGAAATGGCAATTCAGTAATGGCGAAGTATGAACATTAAGTAGGAGACTTTGAACATTGTACACAGGAGAGCCATATAGGAGAAAAAATTGTTTTTGTTGAATTTCCCAATCAGCACAATACGAAATCGGGGTGAGTATTCCTGCCGATATGAATTAAATTTCTAAGGGTAGAACTTTCTGAGGTGATCGGCGTTCCATGTATGATCCACTGGGTATCCCTCCATGTTTTCCAGCTTGTAAGCACCACCCCGGAGTAATGCCTTAATCAAGTATGGACCCTCCCAGTTAAGGGCTAGCACCCCGTCAGACCTTCTTCGTGTGTTCTGGGTTACCTTCCTGAGAACCAAGTCTCCTTCTTTGAAATTCCTGATCCTCACCTTTTTGTTGAAGTGTCGGGCAATATTGCTCTGATACACAGCCACCTTTTCAACGACCCTGCTTTGTCTTTCCTTAAGTAGGTCCAGGTTAGCTCTTAGCTTAGCCTCATTGTCTTCCGGTTCATAATTTTGGACCCGGAAAGATATGAGTTTATGCTCAATGGGCAAGACTGCTTCTATTCCAAACAGTAAGGAGTAAGGGGTCTCTCCTGTTGCAGTCCACCTGGTTGTTCTGTAAGCCCACAATACATTGAATAATTCTGCAACCCATAACCCTTTCTTCTATTGGAGCTTTTTCTTCAGGAGCTTCTTAATGGTCTTGTTGATAGCTTCAACCAGCCCATTGGTTTGAGGATGAGCCACCGACGCAAAACGGAGATTGATGTTCCAGTCTTCACAGAATTCCCTGAAGCTGGCGTTGTCAAACTGCTTTCCCAAATCAGTTATGATGGTCATCGGGGTGCCAAATCGGCAGACAATGTTTTCCTTGACAAAGTTGGTGGTTTTTTCTTCAGTTATCCGGGTGAGGGCCTTGGCTTCTATCCATCAGGTAAAATAATCTATTGCCACCACTGCGTGTTTGGCTTGGACTGGTACAGTAGGAAACGACCCAATCAGGTCTAGTCTCCACATCGCAAAGGGGTAGGGAGTGCTGATTGAGGAGAGTCTTTCTGGTGGGAGGTGATGGAGGTTTGCTGTTTTCTGACAAGCCTCGCAGGATCGTGCAAATTGTTTCGCATCCTGGTGTATAGTCGGCCAGTAGTAGCCCATCCTGATTATTTGGTAAGCCAAAGTTTCACCCGACACATTGAGGACTCGCTTTTTGTGTCGTTACCAAATTATGAATTATCAAAAGTGATGTTTATAATTGAATTCTTACGCAATATACTTTAGGTTTTGAAAACAAGTAAAGCGGTAAGCTTAAGATTCGTTCCACAGGGAATTAGAGTAATATGTTGAATTAATTAGCTAATCTATATGCAATAAAATAAATCATAAATGAATGAATGAGTGTATGGTTTATCAAACCATCAAACATACATACAAAATAAACCTAACTAAAAATATGGTGATATGAAAAATAGAAGACTCACAATCTTGATAAGAAAAATGGATGTAACAAATTAATATAGATGCTAGGGAATTGATTGATTATCAAGTGGGTATGGGTAGTGCTTTTCAAGCCACTTTAAGGACCAATCTCTACATGTTAACCAATTTAGGTTTAGATTAGTGTGATTGATATACCCTCTACTTATCTATCATATTTATTGGGTTTTTAATCATTCAAGGGTGTCAATCCAAGAATGATTGCATAACATGTTATTCTAAACAAGATTGTAATTAACAAGTGGATATACAAGTCAATCACATAATGAATAGAATCTAATGAATTAATAAATAGAACACATATAGAGATTCGTTACAAAGCTTAAGCAAATACCCACAACCAAATGTTTATCAAATCAATCCCCTAGATTAGGGGTTTAATTACACATAGTAGCAATAAAATAGAAAACAAGTAAATGATAAGGAAATCACCCTTGGGGCTCCTTCTTTAGTGCTTGATCCTTATTCTCCTTAGATGCTCCTAGTGCAAGAATGGAGGAAGAGGATGTGTCTAGACAGGTGGATGTCTAATGGTGAGTGACAAAGGATTTGTGATGTAGAGAATGGTAGGGAAGGAATGGTCTAGGGAAGTAATCAAGATTTGGTGTGAGTTTTTGGATGGAAAAGATTAGTTCAAGTGTTGAAATGGAGGAATTTGGAATGATGATCCATGGATGAAAAGGAGATAGGTAGGAGAGAATAGGATTCTTTCAAATTGAAAATAGGATGAATTTATAGTGTTTTCAAAATAGGTCATGAATGGCTAATTACAAAAACACCCCTTATACTTTGCAAATTACCACTTTAACCCCTCAAGGGTTGTATTCCATACTTTTCCACCCAATTTTAGAAAATCAGAGAAGAACAGCAAGATGGTCGCGGTTTGGCATTAAATGGCGATATTGGGGATGCAAGTGGCGACACAATCAGGTGTGGGAATCAACTCCTTGTTGCCATGGCGACCTAGGGGTAAAATGGGAAGATTGAGGCTTGAATTGGAGTGTCGAATTCTGGCCGATTGGAGGGCCGAAAAGTCAACGACCAGGTTACCGTTGACCTGGCCATTGATTTGGGTTTGTTTCCGACCGACGGTAGACCGAAAAAGTGGGGGTTCAGACGGCGACGTTTAGGGTTTGGAGAGGCACCATTTATGCGATCAGCTACTGAGGAAGAAGATGAACAGGTGAAGAAATGGGGTGTATTTAGCAAACCTGTGGGGTGCGTAAAGAAACTGTAACTCGTCTCTACAGGGGTGTGCACTTAGAATAGGACAGGGGTGCGATTAGAAGTGAGACATGAGCCCACTAGTGAAATGCACCGTTTCACTAATTGTCCAGATAGGGTGCACTTAGACAGTGGTGTGGGGTGTATGCAGGTGCACTTGAGGCAGTTGGGCCAGCGCGTACCGTTTTGAGGCGCATGCAGGTTTGTGCTTCAATTTGGGGTGCGCTTAACAGTGGCCTGGCGTGCACTAAGAAGTCCACTAATCAGCTATGATCAAAACGCATCGTTTAGCTATCCTCACGGTACACTTGCCTGATTTGCTTGGCAAATTATGGACAGCCCCCTGTATTCTTCAAAATTCATGATAACTTCAATTCTTCCTCCAATAACTACTATTTTGCCCATGTTTCACCAAAATTACTCTAATGCCCTTGAATTGTATAAATTCCTGAAAAACACTTAATTACACAATTAAAACACAGGGAAATGCCCGAGAATCAAGCATAAAGAGATGAAAATGAGGGCCAAAATCATACCAATTTTGGTTCGATCACACATGGTTACCACAGTCCCCTGAGTGTACTTCGTTGAGCGTACAACGCGCATCGTCGGGATGGAGGCATCTGAGTAGAGGAAGAGACTTCCCCTTATGGTATAGGTATCCTTCTATCATGCAGTATCGAGTAGCTATCCTCTTAAGCCGACGAGCTTGATCCGGATCTGCAGGGAGAATGTAACTTTGGAGGTAGTTCACTATTGGATTCATCCAACATGGGGGGCGGCTGACTGGGAGCACCTCTACATCCTTGGCTATGCTGGAATTGGAAACCAATTGGAGGGGTACTCCTCTTGGTAAAGCATGTCCTTCTCCTGTGGCAATCTTGGCCAGGACATTTGCGCAATGGTTCTTCTCTCGGGGCACTTGTTCTATCCTTTTGCCCTTGAACTTCTTTATGGCTTCCTGAACTTTAGCCAAATAGGCCACCATGTTGTCCCATTTTGCTTGATACAAACCCGACACCTGATTGACCACTAATTGGGAGTCACTCTTGATCAGAAGGTACTCAGCCTCCAAAGCTCATGCTACTTTCATTCCTGCTAATAAAGCTTCATACTCTGCTTCGTTGTTAGTGGTTCTGAATTCAAACCTGAAACAATGACTACACTCAGCTCCTACGGGGTCGATCAGGACGATCCCAGCTCCGCATCCCTACTAGTTCGAAGCTCCATCAGTGTAAAGGACCCAAATCTTGTTGTCTTCGGGCCATCCCGGATTGGTTTGATCCGGAGCTAGGTCTATTGATTTACTTGGGTTTGGAATCGTGTTGAATTCCACTATGAAGTTAGCTAGGGCTTGGGCTTTGATCGTGGTTCTTGCTTTATATCTGATGTCGAACTGGGTTAGCTCTAAGACCTATAGAACCAATTTACCGGACACATCCGGCCTCTGGAGGAATTGTCGCAAGGGTTGATCAGTGACAACAGTGATGGTGTGAGCTTGAAAGTAAGGCCGGAGCTTTCTGGATGTAGTTACCATGGCGTAGGTGAGCTTTTCCAGGAGGGTGTAGTTTTTATCAAACTTAGTGAAAGCCCGGCTTACATAGTAAATTGGTCTTTGCACCCCGTCACTGCATTCTTTCACCAAGGCTCCACTAGTAGCAACTTCAGAAACTGCTAGATAGAGTAGGAGTTCTTCCCCCGGGGTTGGTTTTACCAATAGTGGCGGACTTGACAAGTACTCCTTTAAAGCTTGAAAAATGGGAGACATTTATCTGTGGAATGAGATATGAACCTGTTCAGGTCTGCTATTGATGACTCGCTTTTTGTGTCGTTACCAAATTGCGAATTACCAAAAGAATGTTACAAAATGAATATTTACGCAATATATTTTAAGATTTGAAAATGAGTAATGTGGTAAGCTTAGAGTTCGTTCCACAGGGAATTAGAGTGATTAGTTGAATTAATTAGCTAATCTAAATGCTATAAAATAAATCATAGATAAATGGATGAGTGAATGGGTTGTCAAGCCATCAAACATACATGTAAAATAAACCTAATAAAACTAATAAAATGGAATGCTCAACAAATCTAGATAAGAAATATGGAATAAACAATTAATAGAATTTCTAGGGAAATGATAGAGTAGCTAATGGACAATGAGCAATTCATACATGGCTTCTTTAATGCACAATCTACACAATCTAGGACCGATCTCATTCGAATGTGTTGTTTAGACCGTCACTACGAACCCTAAACAACTTCCCACCGCAATGCCTAACGAATTAAGGAAAGGGGGTCACGGCGGGATCGGTTAGTGACAATCAAATGGTCTAGGCAATCGAGGTTGATCACCCCTCCAAAAGCCTATCCTATTCACTATGTGCTTTAATCAATCAAGTGTGTCAAAACTCAATCAATTTTATCACAAATTAATCCTACAACATATTGTAATTAACAAGTGTGTCAATAACTCAATTAATCCCATAAGTGCAAGATCTAATTAAAAAGTAAATAAAACTTAAATCATGCAAACATAATATTGAAAGCTTTAATAAATACTCATGTCCAAAAAGTCTCTCAAATCATCCCCTAAAATAGGGGTTTTAATTACACATAATTACAAACAAGAAAAGGAAGTAAAATGGAGAGAAATCACCCTTGGGTCTCTCTTGTAAGCTTGATCCTTCCTTGATGCTTCCTTGCTTGAATCTTGTGCAAAGAGTGGGTGTTGAGGATATGTCTAGATAGGTGGAGTCATATGGAAAGTGACAAAGGAAAGGGGTGGAGAAAATGGAAGGAGAGGAATGATTTTGGTGAAGTAATCTAGATGTTTAAGCTTAGGTAGAAGAGAAATGGAGAGATTAGGAATGGTAGAAAGGAGGTTTCTTGGTGGACAAGAGATGTCTAAAAGAGGAAAAATAGTGATGTATTTATAGGTGTGAAAAGCTAGGGTATGAAATGGGTATGAAATGACAAGAATACCCCTCTTGAATGCCAACACTGGAATTCCTACGCTGGAATTCCAACGTGGTCGCCAATTGTCCTTCTAGGTCGCCATGGCGACCTCAAATGGCGACCTCTCATTGGTTCTTCTGTCGCCATGGCGACCAAATGGCGACCAAGTGGCGACCCTTCCCACTTTGGAATTCCTACGTTGGAATTCCTATGTGGTCGCCATTTGCAAGTGTAGGTCGCCATGGCGACCTCAAATGGCGACCTCTCATTGGTTCTTCTGTCGCCATGGCGACCAAGTGGCGACCCTTCCCACTTTGGAATTCCTACGTTGGAATTCCCATGTGGTCGCCATTTGCAAGTGTAGGTCGCCATGGCGACCTCAAATGGCGACCATGAGATGCTTTGCAATTTCCTCTGTCGCCATAGCGCTCAAGTGGCGACCAAATGGCGACCTTCTGATGACTTGAAGAATCCTCTGTCGCCATGGCGCCCATGTAGCGACTTCCTTATGTCTAAGTGGCGAAAATGCCCTGTTTCTTCCCATTTGTGAGCCTTTTTGCACCCAAGTCCTCATCTTCATCCCAAATGCTCTTGAAACCTAATAAAACCTGAAACACTTGATTTTACACCATTAAATCACTGGATAATGCCCAAGAATCAGGCAAAAGGAGAAGGAAATGAGGGCCAAAATCATACCAATTTTGGTTTGATCAGCTATCTGTTCAGTTAATCCTTTCGCCTGCTTGAGAGTTGTCGGGGACTCGAGGTCTAGGATAGCTTTGATCTTCTCAGGATTAGCCTCGATTCCCCTCTCATGCACCATGAATCCCAAAAATTTGCTTGCAGCTACCCCGAATGCACATTTAACGGGGTTCAACCTCATCTGGTTCTGCATTATTACCTGGAAAGTCTAGCTCAAGTCCCCTGTATGTTGTCCAGCTTCTGGAGATTTTAGGATCATATCATCTACGTAAACCTTCATGGATCTCCCTATCTGTTCTTTGAACAACTTGTTCACCATACACTGGTAGGTGGCACCTGCATTTTTGAGTCTGAATGGCATTACCTTGTAGCAGTAGAGGCCTTGTCCAGTGATGAAGCTGGTCTTGTCCTAATCAGAAGGATGCATCATAATTTGATTGTACCCCGAGAAAGCATCCATGAAGCTTAGGAGCTTATTTCCTGCAGTGGAGTCAATGAGCTGATCTATCTTAGGTAGAGGGAAGCTATCCATGGGGCAAGCCAGGTTAAGATCGGTGTAGTCTACACACATTCACCAGTTTCCATTAGACTTGGTTACCATGACCACGTTGGCGATCCATTTGGGGTACCGGGATTCCCTGATGAATCCGGCCTTCAGGAGCTTGTCAACCACCTCTTGGACCGCGGTGTTCCATTCAGCATTGAAGTGTCTTCTTTTCTACTTAACTGGTTTGAAAGTTGCATCCACTGCCAACCTATGGGTAGCCAGGCTAAGAGGAATGCAAGGCGTCTCCTCATGGCTCCAAGAAAAGATGTCGTTGTACTCTCTGAGGAGTTCTACCAAATCCTTCTTGATTTCGGGGTCTAGATCTCCTCTAACTTTTACTGTCTTTGTCGGATCTTTGCCCCTAATCAGGATCTCCTCTAACTGATATACGGGGAGCCCACTGGTCCAACCACGTTCTTCTTCTACTGGCTCTTCCACGATTATGTCTGGTACCTCCCCTTCTTTCAAGACATAATGATCCTGTTCTGACACTCCCTGACTTGGGTTACTGGTCACATGTGCACATTGTTAGCTAATGCAGCGGGGTTGGTGGACACCGCGTAACAATTACCGGCTGCCTGCTAGTCCCCCCTTACTTCTCCTACTCCTGCTCCTACCGGAAACTTCAATTGTGGTAGATAGACAGCACCCCCCTAATCCTTGACAGGAAATGCCTTCCCAAGATTGCATTATATGCAGACGGGGTGTCCACTACAATGAATTCTGTCATTATGTTTTGTTGAAGAGGAGCCTCTCCGACTATCACTAGCAGAATCTTTGTCCCCATTGGCATTACAGAGTCCCCTGTGAATCCATACACAAGGGAGGTGCAACTGTTGTAACAAGAGTTCTTCAGATTGAGTTGCTCATGAGCCCCTTTGAACAGAATATCAATGCGGCTTCCCATATTGATCAGGACGCGGTGTACCTGGCAGTTGGCAATCTATACTGTAATTACCATGGGATCATCATGTGGCTGAATTGTATTTTAGACGTCCTCCTCTATTAAGATGATTTTGGTGGAGCGGGATAGATCTCGAGGTCCACCACTGACTTTTATTATCTCATGGTCAGCATTGAGCCTGGGAATCTTCCTTGCATGGTTCTTTATTGAATTGTTGGAGGTTCCAGCTAGGGTAGGGCCTCCACTGATGGTGTGGATCACCTGGATCTACAGCATCAGATCCTTCTCTCCATCTCTTCTTCTTTCTGCTGCCTCCTGCATCCTGCTTTGAACCTGTTTCCCTTCTTTGATGCTGTCCCGTACCTGCTTTAAAAATTCAGTTAAAAGACCTCCCCTTACCAGTCCTTCAATCTGATTGCGGAGGCTATAGCACTCTGAGGTGTTGTGCTCTATATCCTCGTGGAAGTCGCAATATTTGTATTGATTCCTTCTGTCAACTGGGATTTTCGTGGGACCTGGCTTTCTAAGTAGGCCCTTATCCCGAATGGCGAGATAAATAGTTTCTCGCGAAGCATTGAGAGGGGGTGTAGTGATTATACCACTCTTCCACTCTTGCCACTCTGGATACTTCCTTCAGGGGAATCTCCTTGGGGGGTGATCTCCTGACCGGATACCTTTCCTGGTACGAAGGAATATGAGGCGGCCTGTAAGTAGACCGATTCGGAGGTTGATACTGGAACTTCCTAGCTGGTGCGGGCTTCAGAGCTTCCTTCTTATGGCGTGGTGCTAATCAGGCTTCATCGTGCTCGATTTTAATCCGGAGATATTCCTCAATGTCCACCTGTTCCAGAGCCCGGTTGTAGGCTTCCTGTTACGTCTCTGGAGGATGTTTGGCAAAAAAACAAAATAGTCTACCAGCCCATAAGTTCCTCCGGAAGTTGGATAGAGTTGCCTTCTCGTTGAATACACCCATCTGGACGAACTCTTTATGGAATTTCTCCACATAATCTCAGAGTTTCACCCCGCTCCTAAACCACGTATTGCAGCAACATAGGATCCTTGGGACGGGGTTTGATCCCCTAAAACTATGCACAGAAAGCCTTGGTGAGTTTAGAAAAAGAATCGACACTACCTGGTGGTAACTTTCTGAACCATGTCTTGGTATAGTCAATAAAGGTTGAAGGAAACATTCTGCACATGGCTAGCCTAGTCACACTTTGAACCTCCATCTGGTGGACAAAGCTTTATAAGTGGCTGACAGGGTCCTCTGTCCCGGAATACTTCTCTGAAGGCATCCTGAATTTGGGGGGTAACCTTCCTCCTTGACTCTTTTGGAGAAAGGTGCATTCATCTCACCCAAGGGGTTCTTCTGGATTCCTTGATGCTTTTCCTTTTTTTAACTGCTCCAACTCCTTCGCCATCCTTGTCATCTAATCCTCTAGGCACTGAGATTTCTTGGTTCTGGATCGGGCTACTGAAACCTCTTCATCCAAATATTCTGAATCAATAACTACATCTTTTCACTTTGCTCTCTGATGCCTTTCTTTGGAGCTCTTTCGAGATTTGGCGCTTCCTTTTGAATCGGGATATGGATCTCTCTCCTTTGCCCTTGGTTTTGGTGGGGTTCTCCTAGGAGGAACCTCAATCGCGGACTTCACTAGTCTGGGTCTGAGTTCCGCCTGTCGAACTGGGAGAGGCAGACCCAATCGGTCAAAAACTGGTACCTGGACACTTTGGCCAGCATCTCCTGGGATCCCGATTGCTTCAAAGGGGATCCCCTAGGCTATCATCCGAAGTCAGATAGCTTCTACGTATGCTATAGCATTCTGTTCTAAGACATCTCGATTGACTTCCTGCCTAGCAGGGTCTTGAGGCACAGGGCCTGTAACTTGTGGGGCCACTGGTGGACGATTCTCATTCCTAGTACCTTTACCCCGCCTCTGGGCTCTTTCAGTGGAAGTGAGGGACTGGAGTCCTGATGGCTCGGGATGACCTTGGGAGGATTGGAGTCTCATTCTAAATATCTCTAGGTGGAAATAGGCTGCTCGGAATAATGGTTGGGATAAGTCCCCAAAGACGGCGCCAAAAGTGTTATCGAAAAATAGTCAATGGGATGAAATTCCAAATAATGACTTAAAGGGGGACAAAGATCAAGATTGATCCCGGTCGGAGGGGTATCAAGTAGTTCGATACCGACTATATCCTTGACAATGCAAATACGATATGGAACACAAGAAAATAGACAGGAGATAGCTTTTTATTGATCGTCACTTTGCATTACAAATATAAGAACTATGCTTTTCAGGGTTTACAGTAAGGTATGGATATTTAATGAATGATGGTGATGGATTACTCGCACATGTCGATAAGTAGAACTTGGTCGTAGGGTTTTTGGAGATGATTTTTCGGTCTATTTTTCTTTTTTCTTTTCTTCCCCGGTGAATAAGCTGTTGTATATATAGGTCCTGTTGCTTGCCATGCACTCCTATAATTTCAGTCTAGGGTTTGGCCAATGCAGGACATCCTACCTCTTATGAGATAATCTTGGAGCTTTTACATGCAGAATCTAGCCTTTCCTTTCTAGAAGGAGTCAATCTCTTAAGCAAATATTTCCTTCCTATGAGGATTCTAACTACGTTGACCTATTTAAGATAGGACTCTCTCTGGCGGGAAGGAGTACGTCTCCCCTGTTTCGACTGGGCAACAGTGTTTTTAATAAGTTTTTATGGAGCTTTTAATTCTGGAATGAGAATCTTGCTGCTTGATGTCTTCCTGCCTACCGGGCTGGTTATATCAGAAGGCGTAAACCACTAGGCATCCTGCTGCTGAAGTAGGGGAGTGTCTAGCTGGTACCATAGTGGGATGCTTAGTGGAACTCCATGTCGGGGTGCTGCGGGGTTCATAGGAAGCCAGGGAATGACTGGGTTGGACCCCGCTTTAGGTTTTAACGAGTTGTCCAGCTCGGGGCAATGTTTATGAATCAAAATGCTAGCGGGGTCCTTGAGAAGCTAGGGAAAGGCTGGGCCGGACCCCGTTGGAAGGGGTATGCACTAGGATCAGTAGGGGTCCCCCTTTATCGGGGTAGCCGGATGGTGTCTAGATTCCTATGTCCTCCTTGTGTCGAGGTGGAAAATTCTTCTTTAGTCCTTCGCCAATTTTGGTGGTTAACAAATGCTATGGCTGGAAGATGTGCCCCATAGTGGGCAATGAGAATTCTTTCATGCAGCATACGTCTTCCATTGAGTTTGCTGATGATTCTACACAAAATTTAGTGTTAACCGCCTTTTTTTGGCAGGGGTCCATGATGACTCGCTTTTTGTGTCGTTACCAAATTGCGAATTACCAAAAGTATGTTTATAAAATGAATTTTACGCAATATGTTTTAAGTTATGAAAATTAGTAAATGGTAAGCATAGAGTTCGTTCCACAGGGAATTAGAGTAATATGTTGATTTAATTAGCTAATCTAGAAACAATAAAATAAATCATAAATGATGAATGAGTGTATGGTTTGTCAAACCATCAAACATACATACAAAATTAACCTAACTAAAAATATGGTGATATGAAAAATAGAAGACTCACAATCTTGATAAGAAAAATGAATGTAAACAATTAATGTTGATGCTAGGGAATTGATTGATTAGCAAGTGGGTATGGGTATTGCTTCTTAAGCCACTTTAAGGACCAATCTCCACATGTTAACCAATTTAGGTTTAGATCAATGTGGTTGATATACCCTCCACTAATCCATCCTATTTATTGGGTTCTTAATCACTCAAGTGTGTCAATCCAAGAGTGATTATATAACATGTTATTCTAAACAAGATTGTAATTAACAAGTGGGTATAATTTTACGCAATATGTTTTAAGTTATGAAAATTAGTAAATGGTAAGCATAGAGTTCGTTCCACAGGGAATTAGAGTAATATGTTGATTTAATTAGCTAATCTAGAAACAATAAAATAAATCATAAATGATGAATGAGTGTATGGTTTGTCAAACCATCAAACATACATACAAAATTAACCTAACTAAAAATATGGTGATATGAAAAATAGAAGACTCACAATCTTGATAAGAAAAATGAATGTAAACAATTAATGTTGATGCTAGGGAATTGATTGATTAGCAAGTGGGTATGGGTATTGCTTCTTAAGCCACTTTAAGGACCAATCTCCACATGTTAACCAATTTAGGTTTAGATCAATGTGGTTGATATACCCTCCACTAATCCATCCTATTTATTGGGTTCTTAATCACTCAAGTGTGTCAATCCAAGAGTGATTATATAACATGTTATTCTAAACAAGATTGTAATTAACAAGTGGGTATACAAGTCAATCACATAATGAATAGAATCTAATGAATTAATAAATAGAACACATATAGAGATTCATTACAAAGCTTAAGCAAAAACCCACAACCAAATGTTCATCAAATCAATCCCCTAGATTAGGGGTTTAATTACACATAGTAGCAATCAAATAAAAACAAGTAAATGGTAAGGAAATCACCCTTGGGCCACCTTCTTTAGTGCTTGATCCTTGTTCTCCTTTGATGCTCCTAGTATGCAAAGAATGGAAGAGGAGGATGTGTCTAGATAGGTGGATGGCTTATGGTGAGTGACAAAGGATTTGTGATGGAGAAAATGGTAGGGAAGGAATGATCTAGGGAAGTAATCAAGATTTGGTGTGAGGTTTTGGATGGAAAAGATAAGTCCAAGTATAGAAATGGAGGAATTTGGGAGATGATTAATGGAGAAAAGGGAGATTGGTAGGAGAGAATGGGATTGAATAGGCTTAGAAAGACTTGGTAGGGATTGGAAATTCAAATTGAAAAGAGGGATGAATTTATAGTATTTTTGAATTAGGTCACGGATGGCTAATTACCAAAACATCCCCTATACTTGCCAAATTACCATTTTGGCCCCTCTAGGGGGCCTTTCTGTAATTTTCCTCCCAAAACTCACCAATCAGAGATGAACACAGAGAGGCTCGCGGTTTGGCATCAAATGGCGACCTTGAGAATGCAAGTGGCGACACAATCAGGTGTGGGAATCAACTCCCTGTCGCCATGGCGACACTGGAAAGCCAAATGGCGACCTAGGGGCAAAATGGGGATAAAGGCGTGATTTTTGGCGGCATTTTGGGATGGCCGGAATCGGTCGATTGGGAGCTCGGAAAGTCAACGACTAGGCTGCCGGTCGTGTGGCCGTTCATTTGCGCCGGAGACCGGCCGTCGGTAGGTCGGTGATCATCGGGATCGGAGGCCGTGAAAAGCTAGGGTTTGGGCACAAGAAATCTGGTCTGCACGCGCGAGGAGGGAGATGATGAATAGTGAATGGGGGGTGCATTCAGCAGGAAGGTGGGGCATGATTGGGCGCTGATGGGTCAAGCCCAAGTGGGTCTGGTAAGGGGGGTGTTGAACGTTTGGGTCAAGCCCAATTGGTTTGGTCTTCTTTACTCAAAACGCACCGTTTTGAGTGTAGGTGGGTTGCATCAGTTTTGGGCCTGCTGTTTTGGGCTTGAACTTGGGGTGCAATTAGCGGTAAGCTGGGCACGTTCAGAAGGTACCCCCACATTCAAAACGCACCGTTTCACTATGCTGACGTGGCGCTGCTTGCCTATTTGCATGGCAAATTGCAGAAAGCTCCCCTGTAATCTTCCAATATTACGATATCTTCAATAATCTTCCGATTTATTACAACTTTGCCCCTATTTTCCCAATATTACTTCAAAGCCCTTCAATCTTATAAATACCTGAAAATACTTAATTAACACCATTAAATCACAGAATAATGCCCAAGAATCAAACAAAAGGAGAAGGAAATGGGGGCCAAAATCATACCAATTTTGGTTCGATCAAATACCCCCAAACCTATCTTTTGCTCGTCCTCGAGCAAAACAATCACAAATCAACCCTCAAGGACATGCATCAAGCCATTTCAAATATTTTCAATAAAGTTCTAACTTACTCAAGCAAGGATCTACTATCCAATGATAATCATGCGAAACCAAAATGAGGAGATTAACACAATGATGCAATAGTGAGGACTTAAACATGTAGGATAATGTCAAGTAAAGATTAAAAGCATGCCACTCTAGATATGATTGTACGCAATGCGACCTTACATTCAAAATGCCAAAGCTTCAAAGCAAATGTGCTATTCGGTTTAGAATGTAATTCGCCTCGATCTAATCCTCACTAGATTCTCTCTTTTCTTCTCTTTGATTCCTAGGTTTCGCTCAAAAGTACATATGCAATATGAGTTTATGTTATGGATATCAAATTGATTGCATATGATGCTCATTAAAACGCAATTTCTGAAAATGAGGTCTCATGAACGGAATTGCAAATCATGAATTAGAAAGAACATGCAAACACCAAAATTCACAAGTGGACATCCCTAAAGATCGTGAAGGTCTTTCTTAGGTTGTAATGGGGCTTAGGTGAATGGTGAGCCAATAAAATGGGGCAATAGATAACAAGGAACCCAATGATTTATACTTAAGGCATACATTCTAATTATGAATCCCAATTGCTTTCACACATTTGTTCACGCCTTTGGCGCCCATTACTTACAATATCATTTCAATTGCATATTCTCTACTCACTTTCTTGAGTAGCCTATTCAATTATAAACCTCCTATCTAGGCCACTTGTGCCTAATTCATGGTTCTCTTTTTCATTTTATTTGGCTTTGCCATTTCATTTCTTTTCTTTTGCATACATCTTTTATTTCAATCTTTTTCTTTTCTTTTGCTTTGCTTTTCTTTTTCTTTTGCTTTTCTTCTTCTTTTCTTTTTCTTTTTCTTTTTCTCTTTCTTTTTATCCACTCTTGCATTTTGATACTCTCTAACACAACTTTACATGCCTAGGTACATGTATCAACATTTTCTCTTAAAAGAACTTACAACCATATCCTAAGCCTTAGCAAAAATCATTTGGTTAAGGTAAGTCAATTATGTAGGCTATATGGTTCATGTGGATGTGGTTCAAAAAATGAAAAGCTTAAGATGTGTTTGGCTTCAAAAGGGCTTGGGAGCACACACATTTAGAGGGTATGGAAGTGTTTAGGCCAATTTACGGTTATTCACATGCATTGCCTAAAGTCATTTCTAAAGGATTGTCCATAAGCAAATCAAAGCATCCACAAGCAGTCCATAATATTCTATGATATGCAATATTTAAGTGCAAATGAGACCTATACATGCTTAAAAGAGTGTTTGAGAGTGAGTGTTTAAAGAGTGAATATTTGACAACTCAAAATACGCTTTTTAAGGCCGTGTTTGTGATCCTTACGGGAATCTCCACTATTAATTCCTAGCCTTTAAGCAAAATGATTATTCACCCTAACATTATGAGAAAAAGAATTACGCACTTTGTTCAATGACACCCTAAGTGGCATGATGTTAATCTAAACCAAACAATGGCAAAGATGCACAATTCCTCACTACTTCATGTAAAGCACAATCTCAACAAGCAAAGTATGCTTAAATATGGCATTATCGCAAGAATTTGAAAAATTAGGCTCAAATTTGAAAAATCAAGCAAAGTGAGTAAAGTGGTGTTGTGCAAATGTACCCCCAAACCTAAATTGGACATTGTCCTCAATGTTCATGGGAGGCAAAATTTTTCAAAAGGCACAACCCAACAAATTCAAAACAAAAGATGCATATATATCCACAAATAATCAATGTAATTTCAAAATTTTGGCAAAGTGCCCTCTCATCCTATTATGCACAAAATCATCTAAAAAGTTGCTCAATCATGTATGGCATATACCTCAATAATCCTATAATTCAAAAATCAACAATTAAGCACATTCATCCTAAATCCACTACCAAAATTCATCTCACACCCTTATTCTAAGCAAAAACGAAATAGAGATAAAGGCAATCAAAATTGAAGAGACTACTTAAAAATTAAACTATGAAAGAAATATACCAAGTGGGTTGCCTCCCACCAAGCGCTCTATTTAACGTCTAGGCAAGACGTGGCATGGTGCTTCCGCCCTTCGAACCTCCAAAAATGTTGCTTCCTTAGTGATAAGCTCCTCGCCCTTCTTATGAGCACTCTTGGCTTGCTCGTCCCTCCAAGACTTGCAAGTTGACTTTGTTTCTTTCCAAGAGATAAAGAAACCTTCCTTAATGAACAAGCAACAAACACTTTCTTCCTCAAGAAGCAATAGAAAATCTACACACTCACAAAACTCATTAGAAAGTTCCGGCAAAATATACTTAATTCAAGCAATTGCCAACAATAGCTTGAAACACCAATTATTCAAAAGAAATAAACAAATTAAGCAATCAAACAAAAAGCATAAAAATAAAATGCACCAATATTTTCAATGTTGTGCACAAGGGGTGGGATTAGGATGAACTAAGGGTGGTTTGATCAAGTTGGGAAATTCACTCTTCTTTACAATCCAAATAAATGTAGATGATTTCCCCATCATTTCCTTTCCCTTCTTTCTCATTTGGTTCATTGAATCTTTCCTCACCCAAATTTTTCTTATCCTAGGTGGACTCCTCCTATTCCTAGGCTTCTCAACCCATACCTTCCTAACATGCCTATATGTCTCTCTATGTCTAAAATTCCCTTGTGTGCCATGCCTCTCATTTTCTTGGTTTAGTGGTCTAAAATGACCTATCGTATGGCAATGATGGCACATGGTGATAGAGTTAGGAATGATACCTTCTTGGTGGTTCTTTGTTGGAGGTGGAGGTGGAGGGTTCTCATTCCTCCTTTTTGCCTTTCTCCTCCTTGCTTTGCTAGGATTCGGTTCCTTGACCTTGGCACTTGAAGATGCTTGACTCAAGTTGGGCATTTCTTCTCTTTCTTGCTTAGACCTTGCAAGTTTCGCAAGGTGGTCAATTTCCTTCGTCTTCATTATATCCAATGCCTTGTCCCTTGTTTGAATTTCGGCTTGCATTAGCCGCATCCTCCTTGCAAAGTCTTTCTTGATGTCTTCAAGCTCCTTCAATGTTGTACTCTTTTCGGCCTCACGTCTCTCAATTTCTTCTTCGAATTCTCTGATCTTGGTGGAGACTTCACCATTTTGCTTCTTGAGAGTACCATTTTCGGCTCTGAGCATCTTTACTTCAAGAATGATTTTCTTGTTCAATTCTTGAAGCATGCTCTCCCTTGTTGTTCCTAAGGCTTCCTTGCCTTCTAACTTCTTCTTCAAGAGTTGTATCTTCCCTTCATAATCCTTGGTGATTTCTTCATGTTGGAGGGAAGTTGTCATGATTCCTTCTTGAAGTAGAGCATTCTCCTTTTTCAATACATCCATCGCCATCACTAAGTCTTCACTCATGCTCAAAATCTTCTTGTTCATCTCTAGTGTGTTCTTGCATAGATCTTCTTCCTTCGATTGATACAAGAGTTCTATGTTGTGTTGAGTTGTGGCATTGATGGAGTTGTTGAAATTTTCTTCAAACGTGGACTCATTTCCTTGGTCCGGCCAACTAGATGACGTATAGTCATTCCAATCTTCCGATGGCCTACTCATTGGCGCGTAGCTTGGCCTTGAGTTTTGCAAGAGGAAATCCATAGAGTCCTGAAACAAAAATAAACAAAAACTACCAAAGAAGTGAAAAGAAACTAAAAAGACTAAAAACAACTAAGAGACTAAAAATTAATAAAAACTTAACAAAGAACTAAAAAGAACTAAAAAGACTAAAAACAACTAAGAAAAGCTAATTGAATCAACTATCGCTTTAATTCCCCGGCAGCGGCGCCATTTTGATGACTCGCTTTTTGTGTCGTTACCAAATTGCGAATTACCAAAAGTATGTTTATAAAATGAATTTTACGCAATATGTTTTAAGTTATGAAAATTAGTAAATGGTAAGCATAGAGTTCGTTCCACAGGGAATTAGAGTAATATGTTGATTTAATTAGCTAATCTAGAAACAATAAAATAAATCATAAATGATGAATGAGTGTATGGTTTGTCAAACCATCAAACATACATACAAAATTAACCTAACTAAAAATATGGTGATATGAAAAATAGAAGACTCACAATCTTGATAAGAAAAATGAATGTAAACAATTAATGTTGATGCTAGGGAATTGATTGATTAGCAAGTGGGTATGGGTATTGCTTCTTAAGCCACTTTAAGGACCAATCTCCACATGTTAACCAATTTAGGTTTAGATCAATGTGGTTGATATACCCTCCACTAATCCATCCTATTTATTGGGTTCTTAATCACTCAAGTGTGTCAATCCAAGAGTGATTATATAACATGTTATTCTAAACAAGATTGTAATTAACAAGTGGGTATACAAGTCAATCACATAATGAATAGAATCTAATGAATTAATAAATAGAACACATATAGAGATTCATTACAAAGCTTAAGCAAAAACCCACAACCAAATGTTCATCAAATCAATCCCCTAGATTAGGGGTTTAATTACACATAGTAGCAATCAAATAAAAACAAGTAAATGGTAAGGAAATCACCCTTGGGCCACCTTCTTTAGTGCTTGATCCTTGTTCTCCTTTGATGCTCCTAGTATGCAAAGAATGGAAGAGGAGGATGTGTCTAGATAGGTGGATGGCTTATGGTGAGTGACAAAGGATTTGTGATGGAGAAAATGGTAGGGAAGGAATGATCTAGGGAAGTAATCAAGATTTGGTGTGAGGTTTTGGATGGAAAAGATAAGTCCAAGTATAGAAATGGAGGAATTTGGGAGATGATTAATGGAGAAAAGGGAGATTGGTAGGAGAGAATGGGATTGAATAGGCTTAGAAAGACTTGGTAGGGATTGGAAATTCAAATTGAAAAGAGGGATGAATTTATAGTATTTTTGAATTAGGTCACGGATGGCTAATTACCAAAACATCCCCTATACTTGCCAAATTACCATTTTGGCCCCTCTAGGGGGCCTTTCTGTAATTTTCCTCCCAAAACTCACCAATCAGAGATGAACACAGAGAGGCTCGCGGTTTGGCATCAAATGGCGACCTTGAGAATGCAAGTGGCGACACAATCAGGTGTGGGAATCAACTCCCTGTCGCCATGGCGACACTGGAAAGCCAAATGGCGACCTAGGGGCAAAATGGGGATAAAGGCGTGATTTTTGGTGGCATTTTGGGATGGCCGGAATCGGTCGATTGGGAGCTCGGAAAGTCAACGACTAGGCTGCCGGTCGTGTGGCCGTTCATTTGCGCCGGAGACCGGCCGTCGGTAGGTCGGTGATCATCGGGATCGGAGGCCGTGAAAAGCTAGGGTTTGGGCACAAGAAATCTGGTCTGCACGCGCGAGGAGGGAGATGATGAATAGTGAATGGGGGGTGCATTCAGCAGGAAGGTGGGGCATGATTGGGCGCTGATGGGTCAAGCCCAAGTGGGTCTGGTAAGGGGGGTGTTGAACGTTTGGGTCAAGCCCAATTGGTTTGGTCTTCTTTACTCAAAACGCACCGTTTTGAGTGTAGGTGGGTTGCATCAGTTTTGGGCCTGCTGTTTTGGGCTTGAACTTGGGGTGCAATTAGCGGTAAGCTGGGCACGTTCAGAAGGTACCCCCACATTCAAAACGCACCGTTTCACTATGCTGACGTGGCGCTGCTTGCCTATTTGCATGGCAAATTGCAGAAAGCTCCCCTGTAATCTTCCAATATTACGATATCTTCAATAATCTTCCGATTTATTACAACTTTGCCCCTATTTTCCCAATATTACTTCAAAGCCCTTCAATCTTATAAATACCTGAAAATACTTAATTAACACCATTAAATCACAGAATAATGCCCAAGAATCAAACAAAAGGAGAAGGAAATGGGGGCCAAAATCATACCAATTTTGGTTCGATCAGTCCAAAGAAGAATTTTTCATCCTTACCCAGATCGCATAAAGTAGAAAGAAGCCGCAAGAAGCATCTAGCTAGCCCGGAAAGGAACCAAGATCAACACACCGATCTATCTATCGAGGTCTAGATAGAGGTCACCTAGATCTCTAGGTAACAAGAAATATGGAAGTCAAGGTCCCGAGGACCCCGCTACCGTACTGTCCTGGTACCCCGGAACCCCGATACCCCATACCCGGTGGTACCCCGTACCTTGTACTCGATACCCTGTACCCCGTACCTGGTACCCCGGTACCCTATACCCTATGACCGGTCCTCCAAACACCTCCCGACCACCTAGCATAGAATGCATCAACAAGGGAGGTCGTAATGCACCATCTGTCAGATTACCAAGGAAGAGCTAGACCCCACCAAAATCAAGTTATAATAATAGACTGAATATGACAACGTTTAAGTAAACAAGGAAATTGCGTTGTTCCTGCCATTTGAGAGTCCTATATAAAAGTGGAGTCAACTCTTTCAGTTCTAAATGGAATCACTTGATTCCAAGGAATCAATCCCACGATCTTCTCGCCTATCGCCATGGAACGCCCCGTAAATTGCTAAGTCATTAGATTGAATTTAGGGGAATGAACAACAAGAAATAAGACCTATATATATGACATGACATTTGACAGGGGACTAGATCTTCTTTTCCTAGAAAGACCTACGGCTTCTTCCCCAACAAGGCTTCCTTTTCTTCTTATTTTTTCTGCTGATTAGAGAAAAGGGCCTATGCCCACCTATTATTGTAAGCCCTCTGGAGCACTTATGTTGTATTCTTCTCCTACTTGTGTAAGCTCCCCGGAGCATGCCTTATTGATAAATATATAAATGATCTCTCTCCACCGGATACTACCTAGGGGTTTTTCAGCATATGATCATGTGTGATGATTTTTCCCCTTAGGCTAGTCCACTTTCTACCAAGAGAATTGTCATTCTCCCTTCTATCTATTTTATTATGCTTGTATGTGAGTTAGATTTCGACCCCGCTGGTCCGAGCTCTCTTATCCACCTATTCGCATGACATGCCAAACTAGCATAGGAACCCCAAGCACCATATCTTCTCCATGTGCTTGAAGCCCTAACGGGCGAGATGATTTTTTCTCTTACCTACTTCACCTTACTCCAGATATTTTGCTCGTACAAAACAATGGTACCTAGAGGTACCTACCCTCCTATAGCCTACTAGGTAGCAGTTTGAGGGTATTAATTGAAATTCCTTACCCAGAGCGAATTTTTGGTTAACATTTTGGCGCATTCTTTGGGAAGTTCACTAGACCAATGTGGCTTCTTTGTCTCTACATGAGCGTATGTTTCTCTATCCCTTACATATTAAAACTACATATGATTTAACGGATCCCCCTGCTATGTTCACTAGATGCCTATTCCATGATGCCATGATGCCATGAAACTTTATGTCACCCTACTAGTTCCTTTATTACTAGTATGATTTTATAAAAAATTTGCATGAATCATGTGAACTAAATCAACGCCTATTATAATTGGTTGATATTTCACCTTACATATGTTGCTACTTAAATACGTTGAACATGAGGAGTGCATCATGATGTAGATCCATGAGATCTAAGTAATTTATTTCCATGCAAGTTCAATCTTCTACTACTGAAGTGATAGATTCATTATTCATGACATGTTATTCATGTGTTATATACTTTCTCCATATTTGTATGTATTGCATGTGCACCACGAGTGGTGCTCACTTTGTCATTTGACAACTTTTGTTTGATGTGGAGCAAATATAATGTGTGGGACTCCTAGTGGAGCCAGCCAACTAAGCTGCCCTTATGCAACAAACCTGCTCATATACTTGTGAAGCTCTACTATAGCAGCTTCGCTACTGGTAGATCTCCTATACAACAGATCTGCTTCGGTACATCTAGAGCTCCTATGTAGTAGAGTTGTACCTCTCCTGCTTCATTACAGAAGATTTGCTCCGGTACCGATAGAGCTCTTATCCAACAATTCTACCAGACTTGCATTTAAACATACGGATCCCCTCTTGACACCGGATCCACTCTTTCAAAGCTCCAAGTCCTCAGTTATTCAAGTCTTAGGATATAATTGGAAGCAATTTGGAAAATTTTTGATCAAGCCTGAGAAAACAGAATCTGCTGATGGGTCAACTTCAAGAATTAAACTATATCATCTCATATGCAATTGGATTTCGAGCCTTATATGGTTGGAAAGGTATGGAAGTTAGCTTTCATTATTATTTTACAGTTTGTAATTTTGAGTTTTATTGAAGGAATTATGACCATTTTACTACCCAAGGGTCAACCTAGAATGTCTATGCGTGCAGCATCTGCTGATGGGTCAACTTTAAGAATTAAACTGTATCATCTCCAAAGGAGCTGGATTTCAAGCCTTAAATGGTTGGAAAGGTATGGAAGTCAGCATTCCGTAGAATTTTACGGTTTGTGATTTCAAATTATCTTGAAGGAGTTATGATAATTATACTACCCAATGGTCAGCTAAGGATTTCTACACGGGCAAAATTTGCTGATAGGTCAAATTCAAGAATTAAACTGTATCATCTCCGAAGGAACTGGATTTTGAACCTTATATGGTAGGAAAGGTCAGCCCAGAATTTCTACATAGGATTTTGGAATCTAAGCATTGCAGGCTTCCTACTTGGGAATAAAGAAGTAGCACGACTGGTAGAAGACCAGTGGCTCCACACTTTTTATATCGGGCTCCTCAATGCCCAAGTGAGCCTTCTAGGTTCCGGTTTGTCCAAGTGGACTCTAGCGCCTCATTTCAGCTCTTACGTACTTTTTAATGACCTAGCAAGCCTCTGGACCAACATCATATATAAGGCACATCAATTTTGTATAGGGCCCCTCAATGCCCAAGTGAGCCTCCTATGTCTGGTTCATCCGAGTGGAGTCCAGAGCATCATTTTAGCTGCTGGGTACTTCTTGATGCTTCAGCAAGTTTTAATGCTTTAGCAAGCCTCTGGATCAGCATCACGTAGGAGGCTCCTCACTTTTGTACCGGGCCCTTCAACGCCCAAGTGAGACTCCTAGGTTCCGGTTCGTTCGAGTGGAGTCCAGAGTCTAATTTCAGCTGCTGGGTACTTCTTCATGCCCTAGCAAGCCTCTAGACTAGCATCACGTAGGAGGATCCTCACTTTTGTACCAGGCCCCTAAAAGTCCAAATGAGCCTCCTAGGTTCCGGTTCGTCCGAGTTGAGGCTAGAGCCACATTTCAACTGCTATGTACTTCTTGATGCCCTAGCAAGCCTCTGTACACGCATCATGATGAAGGCTCCTAAATTTTGTACCGGGCCCCTCATCGCTAAACTAAGCCTCCTTGGTTCTAGTTCGTCCGAGTAGGGTCAAGAGCCTCATTTCAGCTGATGGGTACTTTTTGATGCCGTAGTAAGCCTCTGGACCAGTATCATGTAGGAGGCACCTCACTTTTGTACCGAGCCCCTCAACACCCAAGTGAGCCTCCTAGATTTCAGATCGTCCGAGTGGAATCCAGAGACTCATTTCAGCAGCTAGGTACTTCTTGATGCCCTAGCAAGCCTCTGGACCACTATCATGTAGGAGGCTTCTTACTTTTGTAACGGATCCCTCAATGCCCAACAAAGCCTCGTAGGTTCCGGTTCGTTCGAGTGGGGTCTAGAGCCTCATTTCAACCGCTGGCTACTTTTTGATGCCCTAAAAAGCCTCTAGACTAGCACCATGTAGGAGGCTCCTAACTTTTCTACCGGGCCCCTCTATGCCCAAGTGGGCCTCCTAGGTTCCGGTTCGTCTGAGTGGAGTCCAAAGCCTCAGCTTTATTGCTGGGTACTTCTTGATGCACTAGCAAAATTCTGGACCAGCATCATGTAGGAGACTCCTCACTTTTGTACCGAGCCCATCAACACCCAAGTGAGAATCCTAGATTCCGGTTCATCTAAGTGGAATCTAGAGCTTCATTTCAGCTTCTAGGTACTTCTTGATGCCCTAGCAAGCCTCTGGACCAGCATCATGAAGGAAGCTTCTCACTTTTGTAACGAATCCCTCAACGCCCAACTGAGCCTCCTAGGTTCGGGTTCGTTCAAGTGGGGTCTGAAGCCTCATTTCAGCTGCTAGGTACTTTTTGATGCCCTAGCAAGCCTCTAGACCAGCATCAAGTAGGAAGCTCCTCACTTTCCTACCGAGCCCTTAAACGCCCAAGTGAGACTCATAGGTTCCGGTTCGTCCGAGTGGAGTCTAGAGCCCCATTTCAACTGCTGGGTACTTCTTGATGCCCTAGCAAGCCTCTAGACCAGCATCATGTAGGAGGCTCCTCACTTTTGTACCAGGCCACTAAAAGCCCAAGTGAGCCTCCTAGGTTCCGGGTCCAAGTTGAGTCTAGAGCCGCATTTCAACTGTTGGGTACTTCTTGATGCCCTAGCAAGCCTCTGGACCAGCATCATGAAGGAGGCTCCTCAAATTTGTATCGGGCCCCTAAAAGCCAAACTAAGCCTCCTAGGTTCTAGTTCGACAGAGTAGGGTCAAGAGCCTCATTTAAGCTGCTGGGTACTTTTTGATGCCATAGCAAGCCTCCAGACCATTATCATGTATGAGGCACCTCACTTTTGTACCGAGCCCCTCAACGCCCAAGTGAGCCTCCTAGGTTTCCGATCGTCCAAGTGGTATCCAAAGCCTCATTTCAGCAGCTGGGTACTTCTTGATGCCCTAGCAAGCCTCCAGACCAGCATCATGTAGGAGGCTTCTCACTTTTGTAACGGATCCCTCAATGCCCAACTAAGCCTCGTAGGTTCCGGTTCGTTCGAGTGGGGTCTAGAGCCTCATTTCAGCTGCTGGGTACTTTTTGATACCCTGAATAGCCTCTAGACTAGCATCATGTATGAGCCTCCTAATATTTCTACCAGGCCCCTCAACACCTAAGTGAGCCTCCTAAGTTCCGGTTCATCCTAGTGGAATCCAAAGCCTTAGTTCTGCTGCTGGGTACTTCTTGATGCACTAGCAAGATTAAGGACCAACATCATGTAGGAGACTCCTCACTTTTGTACCGAGCCCATCAACACCCAAGTCAGAATCCTAGGTTTCGGTTCATCTAAGTGGAATCCAGAGCCTCATTTCAACTTCTAGGTACTTCTTGATGCCTAAGCAAGCCTCTGGACCAACATCATGAAGGAAGCTTCCCACTTTTGTAACGGATCTCTCAACGCCCAACCGAGCGTCCTAGGTTCCGGTTCGTTCGAGTGAGGTCTAGAGCCTTATTTCACCTGCTAGGTACTTTTTAATGCCCAAGCAAGCCTCTAGACCGGCATTAAGTAGGAAACTCCTCACTTTCTATCGGGCCCCTCAACGCCCTAGCGAGACTCATTGATGCGGCAGCAGTGGACCAACTGGCATTAGATTATTTGGAGGGGTGGGATTTGAAACAAGCCAAGTAAGACCAAACACGGGCGACGGAATCAGATTGATTTGAAATTTTGACAGCTGATGCGTTTCGGTGTTTCCGGAACTACTACGTAGCATAGCTACGTAAGCACGTCACTTTTTAGGCAAATTCCGTCGTTTAGGCCTTGAAATTGGTGTTTGCTTTAATTTGAGTTTCCCAATTCCGAATCGACTTCCGTCAATTCTGGAGTGTTTAGGATTCTCAGTAGAATTAGTTTTTGCTTTAATCTCGTTTTTGCCTTTTTTGGCAATTTTCGGTTTTTAATTCGTTTTTCTTGCTTTCCAAGGAATCCGATCAGGTTTAGGTTTGCTTTAAATAATGATGTAGGCCGAATTGGCCATTCAGTTTTTGATTAATAAAACTTAGAGTTTTCTCTAGTTATTCCAATTTCGGTATTCTTTGAGAATCAACGAATTGAAGCCTAATTTTCCGGTATTTGTGCGCAAATCAATGGAACGTTAGTAGGTTGTTTCTAATCGTTTTACGTAGGTTTTTCTCGACAGAGCTTCCGCTACATCAGTTGGTATCAGAGCCAGGTTCGTTCGGGACATTATCATGCCGTCGAGAAGACGACCAAACCAGGTACTCGTAGAAGAAGCCATCGAACGTGACCGCGTGGCACAGTTGGAGCGACAAGTTGACCAATTAACGGAGCAGCTTGCGACGATGAGAGCCAACCAAAACCCTTTTCAGAATTTAAATCCTGAAACGGGAGGTGACAGTGACGGAGAGGAAGAAATCCCGCAACCACAGCACCGACAGCGGCCCCCTGAAGCTGATGATAGGGCTGGTGACAGAGTTGAAGATATCAGGCGATGGGAGACAGGGATGCGGACCGAGGTTCCAGAATTTCAGGGCAGTATGCTGCCAGAAGAGTTTCTCGAGTGGATAGGAATTGTGGAAGAAATCCTCGAATTCAAGAGGGTTCCGGAAAGAGAGAAGGTGGCGTTGGTAGCCATAAGACTTCGGGGCAGAGCAGCGGCATGGTGGCAACAACTCAAACTCAACAGGAATCGTTCGGGAAAGCAAAAAATTGCTGAATGGGAAAAGATGAAACGGAAGTTGCGTGCTGAATTCTTACCACACAATTTTCAGAGGTTGATGTACCAGAGGTTACAGAATCTGCGACAAGGTATGAGATCAGTTGAGGAATATACTACAGAGTTCCATCAACTGTTGGTGCGAAACGAGATTCAAGAGACGCAGGATCAATTGGTGTCTCGCTACTGTGGAGGGTTGCGAACGCAAATCCTTGATCTGATTAATCTATTTGATCCAGTAACGGTGATAGAGGCGCATCAGAGGGCTTTACAATTGGAGAAGACTCTGTCTCGAAATTCAACTAGTGGGCTGATTTCGAATTTCGGAGGAGGAGTGCGCAATCGAAACAGAGCAAGTAGTTCCAGCGAAAATACTGGAACTCAACCAGGTGCTGTTGCTAGTGGCAATTCGAATACTGGTCAGCGAAACCCGACAAATAGCGTCCAAACTCCCAGGACAACCACGGGCGGATTTCGGTGTTTCGGGTGTGGAGAAACGGGTCACAGATTGTCGGAATGTCAGAGGCCAGCCAAGAAGGTGCTATTTATTGACCCTACAGAATTTAATGAGGAGGATGCGGAAATAGGTGATGATTTGCAGTCCGGTACGGAGGAAGTAAGTGAAGAATTGGTCGATGGTGACATTGGAATGATGTTAATGGTGCGACGTACCTGCCTGGCACCACGGACTGAAGAAAGGGATTGGCTCCGAAATAACATCTTTCAATCAACTTGTACAATTCTTGGTAAAGTGTGTCGATTCGTCATCGATGGGGGAAGTTGTGAGAATATTGTATCAGCCGAGGCGGTGCGAAAATTAGGAGTGAAGACGGAAAAACATCCTAAACCAAATAGACTAGCTTGGCTGCAAAAGGGAGGAGAGGTGACCGTGTCACAGAGGGCGCTAATTTCGTTTTCTATAGGGTCCAACTACAAGGATCAGATGTGGTGCGATGTGGTGGACATGGATGCATGCCACCTACTATTAGGGAGGCCATGGCAATATGACAGGAAGGTTCATCATGATGGTTTCAAAAATACCTATTCTTTCGTTTTCCATGAAACCAAAATTGTGTTACTGCCAAGCAGTCCGACTGAAAAGATGAGAGCGCATGGAGATAATACTAACCTGTTATCCTATGCAAAATTCGAGCTAGAGGTAAAAGAGACGGATACAGTGTATGTGTTGGTAGGAAAAGAAACAACGGCTGATCTGGAGGTACCTAAAGTGGCAGCTCCTCTGATTTCGGAGTTTGCTGATGTGTTTCCGGATGAATTACCTGAAGGACTACCACCTCTGCGTGACATTCAGCATCAAATCGACCTAGAGCCAGGAGCTGTATTGCCAAACAAACCACATTACCGGATGAGTCCCACCGAGCATGAAGAGTTACGAAGACAGGTAGAAGAGCTACAGTCAAAGGGGCATATTCGAGAGAGTTTAAGTCCATGTGCTGTCCCCGCTTTATTAATTCCAAAGAAAGACGGAACCTGGAGGATGTGTGTCGATAGTCGTGCAATTAATAAGATCACTGTAAGTTATCGCTTTCCAATCCCAAGGCTAGATGACTTGTTAGATCAGTTGAGTGGAGCACATGTGTTTACCAAATTGGACTTGAAGAGTGGGTATCATCAAATTCGTATCCGACCCGGTGATGAATGGAAGACGGCGTTCAAGACGCGAGAGGGATTATATGAGTGGCTAGTCATGCCGTTTGGGTTGTCAAACGCGCCCAGCACCTTTATGAGAGTAATGAACCAAGCCCTTCGACCATTTATTGGTAAGTCTGTCGTTGATATTTCGATGATATTTTAATTTACAGTGCCAACCCCGCGCTGCACATTCAGCACATTCGGGAAGTATTATGTGTGCTTCGTAGAGATAAATTCGTGGCTGCAGCAAAAAAGTGCGTTTTTATGACGCCAAAGGTGTTATTTTTGGGATATGTTATTTCTGGTGAGGGTCTACAGGTGGATCAGTCCAAGATAGAGGCAGTAAGGCAGTGGCCGCAGCCGAAAACAATTACTGAGGTACGGAGCTTCCATGGGTTAGCATCGTTCTATCGCAAGTTCATTCCGCACTTTAGTAGCATCATGGCACCTGTCACGGAGTGTATGAAAGGAGTCAAGTTTCAGTGGACGATTGAAGCAGAGGAAGGGTTCCAACAAATCAAGGAGAAATTGACAACAGCCCCTGTACTCGTTTTACCCGATTTTTCTCAACCTTTTGAGTTGCATAGTGACGCCTCCAAGGTGGGCATCGGAGCTGTTTTAAGTCAAGGAGGGAAACCAGTGGCATATTTCAGTGAGAAGCTTTCAGGATCTCGGGTAAGATATAGCACCTATGACATAGAGTTTTATGCTGTGGTCCAAGCAGTGAGGCATTGGCGACATTACTTATTCCACCGTGAGTTCATTCTATACACCGATCATGATTCGTTGCGACATCTCCATAGTCAAGAAAAAATTTCGGCCCGGCATGCTTCATGGTCAGCTTACCTTCAACAATTCACCTTTGTTCTGAAGCACAAAGCAGGAATTACGAACCGAGTGGCTGATGCCCTGAGTCGACGGACCGCTCTGTTGTCAACAATGACTGTCCAGGTACCAGGTTTTCACTCTTTTCGTGATTTATTGGATTCGGACCCACATTTTTCTGAGGTAGTAGCTGCTGTTCGGGAGAAAAAATATCAGATTTTGTGCTGGTAGACGGGTTCTTGTTTCGGGGAAATCAGCTTTGTATTCCCGATTGTAGTTTGCGTCTGCAAATTATTAAGGAAATACATGGGGAGGGTCATGTGGGCGGAGATCGCACTCTTCAATTAGTCAAGGCATCATACTTTTGGCCCACGATTCGGAAAGAAGTAGAGAGATATGTGGAAAGATGTCGGATTTGCCAAGTGTCCAAAGGGAAGGCGACTAATGCCGGTCTGTACATGCCATTACCTATTCCTACCCAACCATGGACGGATTTGAGTATGGATTTTGTTTTGGGACTGCCAAGAACCCAACGAGGATGGGATTCCATCTATGTCGTGGTTGACCGATTTTCCAAGATGGTTCATTTTATCCCGTGCAAAAAAACTACTGATGCGGTCAAGGTCGCCCAATTGTTCTTTCGAGAGATATACCGCCTTCATGGACTACCTTCTTCGATTGTTTCAGATAGGGACACTCGGTTCCTCAGCCACTTCTGGCGAAGTCTGTGGAAAACGGTCAATACAAGGTTGGATTTTAGCAGTGCATATCATCCTCAAATAGATGGGCAGACGGAGGTAGTGAACCGAGCGCTCGGAGATTTGCTGAGATGTCTGGTGGGAGAAAACATTCGGTCATGGGATCTGAAGCTGAGCCAAGCAGAATTTGCCCATAACCATGCTATCAATAAGAGTACCGGGTTCAGTCCTTTTCAGGTTGTGTACTCAATGGTTCCACGAGGCCCTATAGACCTGATTCCTCTACCTAGCAAAACGAGAGTTCATGGGAAGGCTGAAGATTTCGTTGATGGGTTACGGGAGGTTCATAAGCAGGTGCAAGATAATTTGTTGCAATCGGCAGAGAAATACAAGTTGGCTGCAAACAAGAAGAGGCGTCATTTAGAGTTTGATGTGGGCGATTTTGTGTGGGCTGTCCTCACAAAAGACAGGTTTGCGGTGGGAGATTATAACAAACTGGCTGCCAGGAAAATAGGACCGCTTGAAATTGTGGAGAAAATTAATCCAAATGCTTATCGCCTGAAACTTCCCAGCCATATTCGAACTCATGATGTTTTTAATGTCAAGCATTTGATTCCGTTTCATGGTGACTCCTCTGATGATGATACCGTGGTAAATTCGAGGTCGAATTTTCTCCAACCTGGGGAGAATGATGCGGCAGCAGTAGACTGATCAGGCCAAAATTGGTATGATTTTGGCCCTCATTTCCGTTTCTTTTTGCTTGATTCTCGGGCATTTCCCCGTGTTTAATGTTGTTAAATTGAGTGTTTCAGGTTTTATTAGGTTTCAGAAGCAATTGAGATGAAGGTGGAGGACTTGTGCGAAAATGTCTCACAAATGAGAAAAAACAGGGCATTTTCGCCACTTGGGCAAAGGAGGGCGCCACTTGAGCGCCATGGCGACAGAAGAGTTCCCAAAGGCATCAGAAGGTCGCCACTTGGGCGCCACTTGAGCGCCATTGCGACAGAAGGTCACAAAAACAATCAGGTGGGGTTGCCACTTGGGGTCGCTCTGGCGACCTCCCTTGCAAGTGGCGACCTAGTGCACTCAAGGCATGGTCGCCACTTATGGTCGCCAGAGCGACCTTGATGGTACAAATGGCGACCTCTTCACATTTCCAAGGTCGCCACTTGTGGTCGCCAGAGCGACCTAGAGGATACAAGTGGCGACCTCTACACATTTTGGTCATGTTCGCCATTTGACAAAGAGCGAGAAAGATGGTTTTCAGAGCGACCTTTTCATCTAACCGTTTTACGCTCCATGGTCGCCATAGCGACCAAATAGCGACCAAGGCTCCACATCAGCGAATCAAGTCGTTACCAGTACATGTCCGTGAGTGAGTATATATATGGAGCGTCTCTTCATTTTCAAACATAGAAAATCAGAGCAAATCTCAGAGAATTTCCATTTCAGATCTAGATCATCATCCATGGAACATTATTCATCATCCTCCATTTCTCTCCTTGAACTCATCTAATCCATCCAACCCTCAACACAAAACCTTGATTACTTCACTACATCATTCCTCATCCCACCATTTCTCCACCAAAATCCTTAGTAACTTTCCACCAAAACACCCACATTCCAAGACATTTCCTCAACCTCCATTCCTTGCATCTAGGAGCATAGAGGAGAAGAAGGATTGAGCTTAAAGAAGGTGACCCAAGGGTTATTTCCTTATCATTTACTTCTTTTCATTTATTGCAATTATGTGTAACTAAACCCCTAATCTAGGGGATAGATTTGAGGAACAATTGGTTGTGGGTTTAGTCTAGTTTGTAATGAATCTCTTATGTGTTCTATTCATTCAATTTAATTAGATTCCATTCATTATAATTGACTTGTATATCACTTGTTGATTGCTATCTTGAGTGGAATAATTTGTTATGTATTCACATGTGGATTGACAATCTTTGTGTGATTAAGAACCCATTGGATAGGATAGATTAGTGGTGGGTATATCAACCCCACTAATCTAAGCCTCTAAGTGGTTAACATAATGAGATTGGTACATTAATGATGCTAGTAGCTTACCCACATCCAAGTGTTAATCGATCTATTCCCTAGTTCTCTCATTAATTGATTTTATCATTATTCTTATCAAGGTGTTGAGTATTCTATTTTTCATAACATTTTTGTGTATTTTCATTTGAGTAGTTTAGCATTGGTGGCTTTAGAAACCACACATTTATCAAACTCTATGATTTGTTTTATTGTTCTAAGTTTAGTCAATTTATCTAATTAACACTCCATTCCCTGTGGAACGAACTTGCTCACTATTTTGCTATCAAATCACATTTTAAAAGGATTAAGTGGCTTTAAAAGAGTTTTCAAGAATCAACCAAAAACTATTATTATTACTATTTTGTTGAGTACACAAACGACCTCATCAAAAAATGGCGCCGCTGCCGGGGAATGGTAGCGTTGATTACATATATTGACTTTTCTTCGCATTTTATTGGTATTTTGTAGATTGTTAGTTTAATATTTTGTTTTGTGATTATTGATTTGTTCATAGTGCTGTTTTTACTTTTTTTTTCTTTCCTTGTATCTCTTTATTTATTCCTTTTTCAGGTGCTCAGTTTTATGCACGGTAGGAGATCTCTAGGTAGAGGTGTTCATCCCCCACTAGAAGGCACTAGCCGTGTGAGAGAGTTTGAACCAATTCCAAGTCAAGATATGAGTACCGAAGGACAACAACATGGTAGGGAAGACGAAGCTCCTTTGAGAGAGGAGATGACGGAAGAAACTAAAACCAACCGTGGTCAAAGGATGACCATGGGTGAGTATGCCTTGCCGGATATCGGGAACCAACCATCACCGATCGTGCTAGACCCGGTGGCTAGGGGTTATGAGTTGAAGACAATGCACGTCAACTTATTGCCGTCATTTCATGGGAAGCTGAATGAAGACTTCCTCCAGTTCATGAAGGAGTATAGTGCTATTATTGAGACCTTCCCCATCATGCGGCTCACACGCGAACAATTGCAAATGCGTTGCTTCCAGTATTGTATGAAGGATGCGGCTATGACATGGCTCATGGGACTTAGGCCGGGATCATTGACAAGTTGGGGCCAAATTTGCAAGGTGTTTTTCAACAGATTCTTTCCGGCTAGGAAAGCAAAGGAGTTAAAGGTGAAGATAGCCGATTTTTATGAGAGTGAGGGGGAGCTATTTCATGAGTCATGGGAGAGGTATCAACGCCTTGTGGCCCAATGTCCTCCTCACATGTTCACTGAGGAATACAAGGTGTCTTGCTTCCAAGGGGGTCTAACTCGGTTCTCCCAAGTGTTGGTGGATAACGCTTGTGGAGGTTCTTATGATACCAAGACCGCTTCGGAGATCTACGACATCTATGAGATGTTGGCACAAAACTCTCAACAAAGGAATGCCAACAGTATTCGAGGTGGGAAGTTTGATGTGAATGCTAGTACGGAAGCCGCCATCGAAATTTCTAGGATAAACAAGAGGGTGGAGACCTTAACTTCTCACATTGAAAGTATGGGATTTCCTAAGGCGGGAGTTAAGTTGTTAGGAAGGAATGAAGGAGGCTCTAGCGGGCAATTCAACGAGAATGAAGGGTTTGAGGACACTTTTCAAGGTCAAGAGCAAGAGGAAGTTCAAGCTATGGGATTTCAAGGACAAGGCAACTACTCCTATCCCAACAACTATGCTCATCCGTGGAGGAACCACCCAAACCTTTCTTGGTCAAATAACAACAACATTCTAAACCCACCACCAAGAAATCAACAAGGAAATCAACAACAAGGGGTGTACAATCAAGGAGGTAGCTCACAAGGGGGTTATCGTCAGAATCCACAACAAGGGTTGAACACTCAAGGAAGTAGCTCACAAGGAAGCTATCGTCAAAATCAATCACAAGGAGGATTCCCCAAAGGAGGAAATCAATGGGGAGGAAACCAATGGAACAACAACAACAATGCTCAACCAAGCTCGTACCAACCTCGCCGAAATATTGATGAAGAAATGAGAGGTATGATGCAAGGCTTCCAACGAGCTGAGAATACCTTGACAAGCTTCATGCAAGCTAGTGGTCAAAGGTTTGGCAACCTAGAGGCATCTTTTGGGAAATTGGAGACCCAAATGGGGCAAATTGCCGAGGCCCTTCAAAAGCAAGAAAAGGGGAAGTTTCCAAGCCACACAGAGCAAGCTAAAGAAGGTAGTTTTGTCAAGAAGGATGGAGCTAGAGATGAGGCATTGTTGTTTGAAGAAGCATACGTCCAGAAAGTGGAAGATCCGGGAAGCTTTGTGATTCCCATTTCAATAGGAAATAGTGGAGTGCTTAAAGGAGTACTAGATTTAGGGGCAAGTGTGAGCATGATGCCCCTATCTACTTATGAAAAGTTAGGGTTGGTAGGATTGAAGCCATCCGGAAAGAAGCTTATGCTAGCGGATCAAACTTCACTTTCATCAAGTGGTGAAATAAAAGATGTCCCAATTGTCATTGAAGGAGTAGTAGTGCTAACGGATTTCGTAGTTCTAGACATTGGTGACAAGTCAAAAGATGTTAGGGAATGGCAAGTTCTCCTTGGTAGACCATTCATGGCTACCGCTCAAATGAAGATCGATGTTTGCAAGAAGAAAGTTTGTATGCATGCATTTGAGAAAGAACTTGAGATCGATATAACCATATGCAATGATGACCTAAAAAGCATTGAGAGTTGCTATGTGGTTGAGTTGCAACCACCAAGGTCAACGGGTGGAAAAGTGTGTGATTTGGTGCAATTGTTTGAAAAGAATAGCCAAGAGGACGAAGTGGAGAGTATAGGTGACTCTGAAATTGAAGAGCTCAAGAATTCCAACCAAGAGCTCATGCTTGAGGTAGAGGTTCTTAAGGCGGAGAAGTATGCCTTGGAGAAGAAGCTTGATGACCTAGCAAGGAAAAATCATAAGCTTAAGAAGGTCAACGTGGCTCTCACAATGGAGAATGAGGTGACGGTGAAAGAACTTGAAGATTTGGCTAGGCTCACCGAAGAATTTGAGGAAGAATCCTTAAGAAAGATGAGGAAGGCTCTCATGAATGTAGATGCCAAGAACAAGGCACTTGAGGAGTTGAAGGAGGAATTGAGCATGAAGGAGATGTCCTTGAAGGTTGCTAAGGTAAAGGAGTGCGACTTTTTGGTGGAGATAGATCGGATGGATCAAGCCATCAAGGATCTCACCAATAACGGTCCCTCAAGACCTAAATCTCCAATGAAAAAGGGAAGATTTCCTTCATATCCTTTAACTTGTTATTTTTGTCATAGAAAGGGTCATGTAAAGTCTAAATGTTTTGAATTTTTGAAGCATGCCAATAATGATAAAAATAGACCTATAAGGAGATCTAACCGTGTTAAGCAAATTTGGGTTAGGAAGGATTTGGTCAATCAAGTCCGGGATGAGTCTAGAGGTCCAATTTGGGTAGTCAAGAAAAAATTGAGTTCTAATGTGATTGACTTGGATGATGAGCATCATGATTCCATTTCGCATAGTATGATGCGGTAGATGGATTTACATTCGGTTTTTACATTTCATGCCATGAATAAATATGTTTGTGTTTAATTTTGCTTGTTGTGTGTTTTTCTTTTGTTTTTCTGAATAAATGTCCATCAATTCTTGGTAGAGGTTTGAAGTATGAGCTTATTGTGGATTTTCTTCATTGCAAGTGATGAAATGCACTCAGAAGAGGATTTTAAGTCAGGGTCGCCATTTGGTCGCTCTTTGCACGCAAATGGCGACCTCACTTGCATGAAGGATTCAGAGGTCGCCACTTACATGGTCGCCATGGCGACCCACATGTTGAAAATGGCGACCTTTGTTATCAGGTATGGTCGCCATTTGGTCGCCAGAGCGACCTTACTTGTGCAAATGGCGACCTTTGTTATCAGGTATGGTCGCCATTTGGTCGCCAGAGCGACCTTACTTGTGCAAATGGCGACCACATGCAAACATGAAATTTCTTCTTGGTCGCCATTTGGTCGCCAGAGCGACCGAGTGACAAAAGTGGCGACATAGGGCGTTCACTTATAAGGACTGCTGCTCAAACATAACGCCGCACACACAAAAGTCCTCTCTTCTCAAATTCTCTCAATTCCAAAGCCGTGGCACGCACGTAATCTCCAAACTTGGTAAGAAATCACTCTAGTTCTTCAATTCTTTTGATCAAATCCTTCCTACATTGCATCTAGAATTACTAAGGGTGGTTTTGAGTTTGATTTGAAGTGATTAGTGTTTAGGATTGGATTTTTGTGTGATTTGATTCATATAGAAGTGATTGTGATAGTATTGGAGTGGTTTGATTGATTGTGGTACACATTGGTGAGTGCCGGAGTGTTGTTATAGTGCCGTTGTGCTGCCGGATTTCTGTCAGAAAATTTAGTCCGAATTTGGGGGTGAGAAATGGCTCCGAAGATGAAGTTGCCGAACAAGGGGGGCAAGGGTAGCAAGACCCCCACTCCTAGGAAGAGAGTAGTTCCCGAATGCAAACTGAACAGAAATTTTGATGATCGTTTGGAAACTTTTGCTGAGAAGAAAATGTGGCCTGAGAGGGGCATTGATTTGGAGAACTTGAGGGATACCCCTGTCCCAACAACAGTGAATGACATGGGATAGGGAGGATTAGCGGCTACTCCGCCACATTACAGTGAGAGTTTGGTGAAAGAATTCTATGCGGGGATGAATCCGGGAGAGTATATGAGGGGTGGTACCATTCTTGTGAGAGGGGTTCCCGTGTACTTGAACGCACCGGACATTAACATCTATTTTGGGACGACTTTGTTAGAAATTGAAGGATTACGTGAGAGGATGGTGGAAGGGATCACCACGAATCCTTTGTACGTGAAGAATTTGGTGAAATTTGCAAACACGATGACCATCACTCCTATGACCATATGGATGGCGAAGCGGTTCCCTCTCAGGCAGGCAAACTTGAAGATTGAGCACGCCTTTTGGCACATTTTCCTCCATTCTTCCCTTAGACCAGTTTCCCATAGGTCCACTGTTCCATTTGAGGCAGCCAGGATTCTACATAGTATTAGTGAGAGGCAGCCTATTGATGTGGGAATCATCATAAAGATGGAGACTCAGCGGATTGGGAGGAATGAATCAGAGACAGATATCCTCCCTTTCCCTTGTTTGATCACAGAGGCCTGCAAGTTTGCGGGTGTAGATATCTCCGGGGACATACTTAAGCCCCCCATGTTAGATATGGATTTGACCACTTGGAGACGTTTGATGATTAAGCGTGGAGAGATACCTACTGGGGGAAAATGTAGGAGAGTGCGGAGTTCAGAGGCCGGAACCAGTGTTAGGGAAGAATTTGAGAGAATAGTCCCTGAGGAGGACGATGATGATGAGGAGGAGGAGACTCCTATTTGTGATGATCATGGGCAGCCGTTGGGTCTTCGGATTCTAGATGGTGTACAGCGCATTAGGAAGACTCAGACTGGTGATTTTGATATCCTTCATGCTGATAAACTTGATATTGAAGGAAGGCAGAAGGCCTTGGAGGACAGGCAGCTGAAGTTGGAAAGCCTTATTCAGGATTTGAGTGAGACAGTGATCACAGGCTTTACAGACCTCCGCCATGATCTTAAGCTCACTCCTTATGTCAGGAGACCGAAGAAGCCTGCCACAGTGATTCCACCTACCCCCACTGCACCTTCAGGACATAGCACAGAGGAGCCTGACTTTGTATTTCAGACTGCACAGTCTGCTGTTGAGGAGGCAACACAGTTGGAGGAGGCCATGGCCAGTTCCTTGACTGATCAGGGGCCCCGTTATGTGGGAGGTCCTCCTATTGATGAGGCAGCCGCACAGAGGAAATGGAGAGAGGAGCAGTCTAGGAGAGCAACATTAGCTAGGGAGCAGAGAAGGAAGGACCCGAAAGGGAAGGGTAGAGTAGTGCAGGATGACGAGGATGATTCAGAGTAGTTGGCCTACTAGCATTCCTAGGATTTGTTTTATCTTTTCATCATTTGCATTTTCTATCATTTTATTGGGACATTGCTAGTTTTATGTTTTTACTTTTGGATTATTTTGTTGGATATTTTTGTTGATTTATGTTTATTCGCATTTCTTTTCCTTTAATCTTTATTTCTCATTTTTGCCTTTATTTTGTTTCCGCATAGAATAAGGGTGTGAATTGGATTTTGGTAGTGGATTTAGGACATTTGTGCTTCATTGTTATATGTGTTGTTGGGATTTTGTGTATGAATATTTGGAGGGCAATATGCCGGATGATGGGATATTTTGTTTTTGCTCTTGCTTGTTGGATTATTGCTTGAAACTTAGTGGGTTGCGCTTGTTGTTTTATTTTCCACCTTTGAACATTGAGGACAATGTCAAATTTAGGTTTGGGGGTGCTTTTGCGCAACACCATGATGCTTGGTTTTCAAAAGAATTGTGTGCCAAAATTTTTAAAATTTTTTGCGATATTGCCATATTTGAGCATGCTTTTCTTGTGGTGATTGTTCTTTACATGATGTAGTGAGGAATTGTGCATGTTTGTGAGTGTTTGGTTTAGATTAACACCATGCCACTTAGGGTGTCATTGAACAAAATGCGTTAATCTTTTTCTCTTAATGTTGAGTGAATGATCAAATTTGCTTGAAGGCTAAGAATTAATAGTGGAGATTCCCGTGAGGATCACAAACACAGCCTTTAAAAAGCATACGTTGAGTTGTAAACATTCACTCTTTAAACACTCACTCTAAACACTCATACAAGCATGTTTTGGACTCATTTGCACTAAATGTTGTTTGCCATAGAATATTATGGTCTGCTTGTGGATGCCTTATTTTGCTTAATGGACGAATCTTTAGAAATGATTTTAGGCGATGCATGTGAAAACCTCTTTGGCCTAAACACTTCCAACCACTTGAATATGTGTGCTCCCAAGCCCCTTTGAAGCCAAACACATTTGAAGCATTTCTTTCATGAACCACATCTACATGAACCTTATAGCCTTAAAATACTTGACCTACCTTGACCAAACGATTCGCTAAGGCTTAGGAACTCAATGTAAAATTTTGAATGTATAAATATAAGGTGTGTACCAAGGCATGTGAATGTGTGTAAGAGTCTTGCAAATCAAGAGATGTTTGAAAATGGAAAAGAAAACAAAAGCTTGTAAAAAATGAGAAAAGAAAAGAAAATTAAAAAAAATAATAATTAAAAAAAAAAATGAAGAGCATGAAAAGAAAAGAATTGGCAAGCAAAGAAAAGCAAAGAAAAAGGAATCAAGAAATTAGGCACAAAGGGCCTAGAAAAGGAAGAGAAATAATTGAGCTACTCAAGTTGAAAATAGGAGTAGCATACACATGTGTAATTGTGAGCCTGGACACCTTGAAGTGTGAACATATGTGGGAATCCTGTGGAACTTAAAGAATTAGAATGTATGCCTTAATGAAATCATTAGGTCCCTTGATATCCATTTCTTCCATTCTTTGTTTTACCATAACCTTAGGCCCCACTACAACCAAAGAAAAGACTTTCATGATCTTTAGGATTGTCCATTTTGTACAATTTGGTTGATGCATGTTCTTTCTAATTCATGGCTTGCAATTCCCGTTCATGAGATCACTTTTCAGGAAATTGCGTTTTAATGTTTAGCATGTGCAATCAATTTGTTGCCATAACATGAACTCATATTGCACATGCACATATTTGAGTGAACCTAGGAGTCTTGGAGAAAAGAAGAGAGAATCTGGTGAGATTTAGTATCAAAGCGAATTACATTCTAAACTAATAGCACCTTTGCTTTGAAGCTTTGGCATTTTGAATGTAAGATCGCATTGCGTACAATTATGTCTAAGGTGGCACGTTTTTGATCATAACTATACACGCTCTTGCATGTTTAAATCCTCACCATGGCATAACTATTTTGATCTCTTCATTTTGGCTTCGCACATTGATCATTTGAAGTAAAAACCTTTGAAATATCTCTATGCTGTTTGCTCGAGGACTAGCAAAAGATTGGTTTGGGGGTATTTGATCAGGCCAAAATTGGTATGATTTTGGCCCTCATTTCCGTTTCTTTTTGCTTGATTCTCGGGCATTTCCCCGTGTTTAATGTTGTTAAATTGAGTGTTTCAGGTTTTATTAGGTTTCAGAAGCAATTGAGATGAAGGTGGAGGACTTGTGCGAAAATGTCTCACAAATGAGAAGAAACAGGGCATTTTCGCCACTTGGGCAAAGGAGGGCGCCACTTGAGCGCCATGGCGACAGAAGAGTTCCCAAAGGCATCAGAAGGTCGCCACTTGGGTGCCACTTGAGCGCCATGGCGACAGAAGGTCACAAAAACAATCAGGTGGGGTTGCCACTTGGGGTCGCTCTAGCGACCTCCCTTGCAAGTGGCGACCTAGTGCACTCAAGGCATGGTCGCCACTTATGGTCGCCAGAGCGACCTTGATGGTACAAATGGCGACCTCTTCACATTTCCAAGGTCGCCACTTGTGGTCGCCAGAGCGACCTAGAGGATACAAGTGGCGACCTCTACACATTTTGGTCATGTTCGCCATTTGACAAAGAGCGAGAAAGATGGTTTTCAGAGCGACCTTTTCATCTAACCGTTTTAAGCTCCATGGTCGCCATAGCGACCAAATAGCGACCAAGGCTCCACATCAGCGAATCAAGTCGTTACCAGTACATGTCCATGAGTGAGTATATATATGGAGCGTCTCTTCATTTTCAAACATAGAAAATCAGAGCAAATCTCAGAGAATTTCCATTTCAGATCTAGATCATCATCCATGGAACATTATTCATCATCCTCCATTTCTCTCCTTAAACTCATCTAATCCATCCAACCCTCAACACAAAATCTTGATTACTTCACTACATCATTCCTCATCCCACCATTTCTCCACCAAAATCCTTAGTAACTTTCCACCAAAACACCCACATTCCAAGACATTTCCTCAACCTCCATTCCTTGCATCTAGGAGCATAGAGGAGAAGAAGGATTGAGCTTAAAGAAGGTGACCCAAGGGTTATTTCCTTATCATTTACTTCTTGATGATAAGGATTGAGCTTAAAGAAGGAGAAGAAGGATTGAGCTTAAAGAAGGTGACCCAAGAGCTTCCGCTACATCACTCATAGGTTTCGGTTCATCCGAGTGGAGTCCAGAGCCTCGTTTCTGCTGCTGGGTACTTCTTGATGCCCTAGCAAGCCTCTGGACCAGCATCATGAAGGAGGCTTCTCAAATATGAAACGGGCCCTTCAACACCAAGCTAAGCCTCCTAGGTTCTGGTTCGTCCGAGTAGGGTAAAGAGCCTCATTTCAGCTGCTGGGTACGTTTTGATGCCATAGCAAGCCTCTGGACCAGTATAATGTAGGAGGCACCCCACTTTTGTACCAAGCCCCTCAACGCCCAAGTATGCCTTCTAGGTTTTGGATAGTCCGAGTGGAATCCAGAGCCTCATTTCAGTAGCTGGGTACTTCTTGATGCCCTAGCAAGCCTCCAGACCAGTATCATGTAGGAGGCTTCTCACTTTTGTAACGGATCTCTCAATGCCCAACTAAGCCTCGTGGGTTCCGGTTCGTTTGAGTAGGGTCTAGAGCGTCATTTTAGCTGCTAAGTACTTTTTGATGCCCTAAATAGCCTCTAGACTAGCATCATGTAGGAGGCTCCTAACATTTCTACCGGGCCCCTTAACACCCAAGTGAGCCTCCTAGGTTCCGGTTCATCCGAGTGGAGTCCAAAGCCTTAGTTCTGCAGCTGGGTACTTCTTAATGCAGTAGCAAGATTCTGGACTAACATCATGTAGGAGACTCCTCACTTTTGTACCGAGCCCATCAACACCCAAGTGAGAATCCTAGGTTTCGGTTCATCTAAGTGGAATCCAGAGCCTCATTTCAGTTTCTAGGTATTTCTTGATACCCAAGCAAGCCTCTAGACCAACATCATGAAGGAAGCTTCTCACTTTTGTAACGGATCCCTCAACGCCCAATTGAGCCTCCTAGGTTCCGGTTCGTTCGTGTGGGGTAAAAAGCCTTATTTCAGCTGCTAGGTACTTTTTGATGCCCTAGCAAGCCTCTAAACCAGCATTAAGTAGCAAACTCCTCACTTTTCTACCGGGCCCCTCAACGCCCTAGTGAGACTCATAGGTTCCAGTTCATTCGAATGGAGTCCAGAGCCTCATTTTAGCTGCTGGGTACTTCTTGATGCCCTAGCAAGCCTCTGGACCAGCATCATGAAGGAGGCTCCTCAAATATGTACCGGGCCCTTCAACGCCAAATTAAGCCTCCTAGGTTCTAGTTCATCCGAGTAGGGTCAATAGCCTCATTTCAGCTGCTGGGTACTTTTTGATGCCATAGCAAGCCTCTGGACCAGTATCATGTAGGAGGCACCTCACTTTTGTACCAAGCCCCTCAACGCCCAAGTAAGCCTCGTAGGTTTTGGATAGTCCGAGTGGAATCTAGAGCCTCATTTCAGCTGCTGGGTACTTTTTGATGCCATAGCAAGCCTCCAGACCAGCATCATGTAGGAGGCTTCTCACTTTTGTAACGGATCTCTCAACGCCCAACAAAGCCTCGTAGGTTCCGGTTCGTTTGAGTGGGGTCTAGAGCCTCATTTCAGCTGCTAAGTACTTTTTAATGCCCTAAATAGCCTCTAGACTAGCAACATGTAGGAGGCTCCTAACTTTTCTACCGGGCCCCTCAACACCCAAGTGAGCCTCCTTGGTTCCGGTTCATCCGAGTGGAGTCCAAAGCCTCAATTCTGCTACTGAGTACTTCTTGATGCACTAGCAAGATTCTGGACCTGCATCATGTAGGAGACTCCTCACTTTTGTACCGAGCCCCTCAACACCCAAGTGAGAATAATGGGTTCCGGTTCATCTAAGTAGAATTCAGAGCCTCATTTCAGCTTCTGGGTACATCTTCTTGCCCTAGCAAGCCTCTGGACCAGTATCATGTAGGAAGCTTCTCACTTTTGTAATGGATCCTTCAATGCCCAAATGAGCCTCCTAGGTTCCGGTTCCTTCGAGTGCGGTCTAGAGCCTCATTTCAGCTGCTAGGTACTTTTTGATGCCCTAGCAAGCCTCTAGGCCAGCGTCATGTAGGAAGCTCCCCACTTTTCTACCAGGCCCCTCAACGCCCAAGTGAGACTCCTAAGTTCCTGTTCATCCGAGTGGAGTTCGGAGCCTCACTTCAGATGCTGGGTACTTCTTGATGCCTTATCAAGCCTCTAGACCAACATCACGAAAGAGGCTCCTCACTTTTGTATCGGACCCCTCAACGCCAAATTGAGCCTTATAGGTTATAGTTCGTTCGAGTAGGGTCAAGAGCCTCATTTCAGCTGCTGGGTACTTATTGATGCCGTAGCAAGCCTCTGGACTAGATTCATGTAGGAGGCTCCTCACTCTTGTACCTAGTCGCTCAATGCCCATGTGAGCCTTCTAGTTTCCGATTCGTCCGAGTGGAGTCCAGAGCTTCATTTCAGCTGCTTGGTACTTCTTGATGCCATTGTAGGGAAAAATAACGTAGTACACGCAGCGGAAGCGAGACTAAAAAAAAATATTAGATTTAGTAGCTTTTAAAATTATTCCTTTTATGAACCTTAACCCTTTAATTAATTAAACATACATATACTCAACAAAAGAAGAATACGTTTTGTCGCGTGATCCGATTGACTTACGTCGATGGTAATCCGCAAGATCTTCAATCCTAGCACGAACGTGAATCACCAGGAGCGTGGTCTCCCTTTTTCTTTGAATTGCAAACCTGAGAATGGACAAACAAACTTTTCTTTTCTTTTGTTAGTCACAAAACAATCAAAAGAAGACTAAGATTATTCCGGTCACTTTTGAGTTCTCAATCTAATGATTGAAACTCGCGTGAACCTCAATCGATGTTGTACACACAAGCTTATTGATGAACAAGCAATCAGTGTACCATCAAAAGAATAATCTATTCACTCTTTTTTGTTTTTAGTAGAATAATATTCCTTTCTATGAGTTGAGAAGAAGAAGAAGAAGAAGAAGAATCAATGTTTCAAGCACAACAACACCCAAATTAACAAGGTGGCCGAAAATCTCTTCTCTTTTCTATTTAGGGTGGCCGAATTCTTTTCTCTAAAAACACTAGGGTTGCCGCAATTTTCACTCCTAAAATATAGGAGTTTTAGTTGCACCCTAATTCCCTTCTAGTTTTAAGAGTTCAAACCCTAATCCAACTCATAGATATTTTTATTCTCTTATTTTTGACTAAATTAAAAAGACTTCTTATTTGATTAAATAAATAAAATTATTTATTTATTTTCTTGTCAAACAAGTCTTTTAATTTAAGTATACTACTACCAATAGTATACCTTTAGGAATCATATTTCCTAATCAGAAAAGATTTGTTTCTTAATTAAACAATTAATTAATAAATTAATTAATTCTCATTTAATTAAAACAATGAAACAAAATAATATATTAGGTTTAATATACACCTAGCCGCCCCACTTATAAATATTGGGCCATATATTATTTTCTTATTTCATTTAATCCATTGGACTTTAAATAAAAAGCCCACATGTGAACCAGACCCATTCTTACTAAAAGAAACAAGCCCACATGCCTTTCATTAATATATTAATATAATTGTGCAGCCCATTAAATAAATAATGTGCAAATTATATTCTTAATATATTAAATGCAATTCTAAATGGACCCATAAATTGGTCCGGTAGAATATATCAAGTGATCCATGCAAGTCCGTGTGGATTGGGGATCTTGGCGGGCTATCTAAATTTAAGCTTCAATAGACATAACCTAATCACAATCAACAAATGATTCACTTAGGTATGATCCATTAATTTTAACTCATTCCACTAAAGAGCTAAAATTGAACTCTTAAATAAAGACAGAAAAGGAAGAAGTTCCTCATTCATACCCTAGACAATCATGTTGGAGATAGTGTATCCTCGTGATTAATATCAGTAATCGCCAAGAGTTCATAGACCGCCTATAACTCTCCAAGTTACCATATTTACTCATATGACCACGTTTTGAACTTGGATATTTTGACTTGTCTAGAAGCCATGTTTTCAATAGACACTGTTGAAAACTCAACGTTGAGATTTAATATCCAATTACCTCAAAACATCCATATGATGATATTATACTCTCATTTAATAAATGGAGCCACGATGTCCATATCTATATATGAAGTCCTCTATCGATTAACAAATGAATATCACCAAACTATCGAGGACAGACCATGCGATATAATCGTACTCATTGATAACTCAAATGATATCACTTGCAACCATAAGTCCATCATTTATCTCAGGATTGAGATAGACTCTCCGATTGTCCTGATAATGAAATGACTTTTATCTACTGACGGTTATAGATAAAGTATTTCATTGTGATCCAGTTCAATGCACCCAGTGCACTAGATTCTTTTGCTCGAAGACACTCCGATGATTTTAAACTCATCATATCTCATTTGATCCCACTCAAATGCTAACAAAAGAATTCTACAACTTTAACAAGATAAAGGTGCCCAACCTTTAACTTAAGTTGTGAACAATATTCAAGACTAACTAAAGAATTGTGTCTACCACATACATATCCAGATGTACGAACAATTCTTCTTTTCTCATAGTCTTTAGACCTTATGATTATTTACTTTGACAATTATAATATTAAACTATAAATGCTATAAGATTTGTTTAAACCAGAAATCACTTTATTAATATGAAAAAGATTGTTAATTACAATATTACACTCTTGCTATTGAGCATAATCCTAACAGCCATAAGAAGCCTTTGGACCAGCATCACGTAGAAGGCTCCTCACTTTTGTACTGGGCCCCTAAAAGCCCAAGTGAGCCTCAAAGGTTCCAGTTCGTCTGAGTAGAGTCTAGAGCCCCATTTCAGTTGCTAGGTTCTTCTTGATGCGCTAGCAAGCCTCTAGACCAGCATCATGAAGGTTGCTCCTCACTTTTGTACCGAGCCCTCAAAACCCAATAAGCAACCTAGGTTCTGGTTCGTCCTAGTGGAGTCTAGAGCCTTAGTTCTGCTGCTGGGTACTTCTTTATGCACTATTAAGCCTCTGGACCAACATCATGTTGGAGGCTCCTTAATTTTGTATCCGGTCGCTCAACGTGCAACTGAGCCTCCTAGGTTACGATTAATTCGAGTCCAATCCAGAGCCTCATTTCAACTGTTGGGTACTTTTTGATGCCCTAGCAAGCCTCTAGATAAACCTTATGTAGGAGGCTCCTCACTTTTGTACCATTAACGCCCAAGTGAACCTCCTAGGTTCCAAATCATCCAAGTGGAGTCCAAAGCCTCATTTCAGCTGCTTGGTATTTCTTGATGCCCTAGCAAACGTTTGGACCAGCATCATGTAGGAGGCTCTTAACTTTTGTATTGATCCCCTCAACGCCCAAGTGTGCCTCCTTGGTTCCGGTTCATCCGAGTGGAAAATAGAGCCTCATTTCAGCTGCTGGCTACTACTTGATGCCCTAGCAAGCCTATGAACCATCATCATGTAAGAGGCTTCTCACTTTTGTAACGGATCCCTCAACACCCAACTGAGCCTCCTTGGTTTCGGTTCGTTCGAGTAGGGTCAAGAGTATCTTCTCAGCTGCTGGGAACTATTTGATGCCCTTACAAGGCGTCATGGATAATAACAGGGTCCTCCGGTTGATTGTGGAAACCCGACCCAATTCGAGGGTTTCGGGTTGAGCGACGGCACTGGGCCTACGGGGTATCGTCAGTAGCCCTGTCACCCTCTCGATCCCGCTTCCTCCTCTTCGATGTCAGGGAGTCCTCCACCACGTCAGCCTACTCCATGTTGTAGAGGGTGTTGATACTATCAGATTAATGCGGAGAGGCAGGGTCGGGATGAGTAGAGGTCATCACCGGAGGGTTCTGATCAGTGGGAACCTCTTGCGAAGCAGCTGGAGACTTTGAAGGAGATGCCATTCTGATGACTCGCTTTTTGTGTCGTTACCAAATTGCGAATTACCAAAAGAATGTTTAGAAAATGAATCTTTAGGCAATATGTTTTAAGTTTTGCAAATGAGTATAGTGGTAAGTTTAGAGTTCGTTCCACAGGGAATTAGAGTAATATGTTGAATTAATTAGCTAATCTATAAACAAGAACATAAATCATAGATAAATGGATGAGTGAATGGGTTGTCAAGCCATCAAACATACATGTAAAATAAACCTAACAAAACTAATAAAATAGAATGCTCAATGATGACTCGCTTTTTGTGTCGTTACCAAATTGCGAATTACCAAAAGAATGTTATAAAATGAATCTTTACGCAATATATTTTAAATTATGAAAATGAGTATTGTGGTAAGCTTAGAGTTCGTTCCACAGGGAATTAGAGTAATATGTTGAATTAATTAGCTAATCTATAAACAATAAAATAAATCATAAATGATGGATGAGTGAATGGGTTGTCAAGCCATCAAACATACATGTAAAATAAACCTAATAAAACTAATAAAATGGAATGCTTAACAAATCTAGATAAGAAATATGGAATAAACAATTAATAGGAATTCTAGGGAAATGATAGAGTAGCTGATGGACAATAAGCAATTCATACATGGCTTCTTTAATGCACAATCTACACAATCTAGGACCGATCTCATTCGAATGTGTTGTTTAGACCGTCACTACGAACCCTAAACAACTTCCCACCGCAATGCCTAACCGATTAAGGAAAGGGGGTCACGGCGGGATCGGTTAGTGACAATCAAATGGTCTAGGCAATCGAGGTTGATCACCCCTCCAAAAGCCTATCCTATTCACTATGTGCTTTAATCAATCAAGTGTGTCAAAACTCAATCAATTTTATCACAAATTAACCCTACAACATATTGTAATTAACAAGTGTGTCAATAACTCAATTAATCACATAAGTGCAAGATCTAATTAAAAAGTAAATAAAACTTAAATCATGCAAACATAATATTGAAAGTTTTAATAAATACTCATGTCCAAAAAGTCTCTCAAATCATCCCCTAAAATAAGGGTTTTAATTACACATAATTACAAACAAGAAAAGGAAGTAAAATGGAGAGAAATCACCCTTGGGTCTCTCTTGTAAGCTTAATCCTTCCTTGATGCTTCCTTGCTTGAATCTTGTGCAAAGAGTGGGTGTTGAGGATATGTCTAGATAGGTGGAGTCATATGGAAAGTGACAAAGGAAAGGGGTGGAGAAAATGGAAGGAGAGGAATGATTTTGGTGAAGTAATCTAGATGTTTAAGCTTAGGTAGAAGAGAAATGGAGAGATTAGGAATGGTAGAAAGGAGGTTTCTTGGTGGACAAGAGATGTCAAAAATAGGAAAAATGTGATGAATTTATATGATTTTCAAATTAGGTCTCGGGTGGAAAATTACCAAAACACCCCTGACCATGGCAAATTACCATTTAGTCCAACAGAGGGGGTCATTGTGTAATTTTCTTGGCCAATCAGATTTCACAGAGAGGAGATTCGCGGTTTGGCAAATGGCGACCCAAAGGGCGACCCTAAATGGCGACGAATCTGGAGCCAAAACAACTCCCTGTCGCCATGGCGACCTCGGAATACAAACCGCGACCTCGATTTACGCGGTTTGGTCGCCATTTGGGACTAGGGGCGACCTAAGGTAATTTGGGCATAAAGAGGGTGGCCGGAATCCGGCCATTTGGAGGTCCAAAAGTGGACCGATTGGAGAGCCGGTCAGTTGGCCGTGATTTTCGACCGGTTTCCGGCAACCGGTAGGTCTGTTTGGGTCCATTTTCGGTCAGCTAGGGTTTGGGGGAGTTTGGACATGGCTGCTGCTCGTGAAGAAGAAGAAGATGAATAGGAGATGGGGTGCATTTAGCAGGCGTGTGGGGTGTAAAGGGCTGCAGCCTTTTTGTCTAAAACGGGGTGCATTTAGCAGTAAGGTGGGGTGTACACAGCTGTCTCTTCTTTTGTCTTAATAGGGGTGTGCTTAGTAAGCAGCTGGGGTGTATTTAGGTGCATGAAACGCACCGTTTCATTAAATGACGTGGCATGGGCTGCGTCTCTCTTTAGGGGTGCACTTAGAAATCAGCTGGGGTGCGTTTAGAAGCATGAAACGCACCGTTTCATTAAATGACGTGGCGTTGCTGCAGCTTCTTGGGGTGCATAAAGAAATGGGCTGGGGTGCAATCAGAGGCCCAAGCTTGATTCTTCTTTGCCACGTGGCGCTGCTTGGCTGGTTCTCTTGGCAAATTACGGAAAGACCCCTGAACTCCTCTGTAATTACGAAAACGTCATTCTTTCTTTCATAAGTTACACTTTTACCCCTGTTTCACCAAAATTACTCCAATGCCCCTGAACTCTATAAATTCCTGAAAACACTTAATTTACACCATTAAATCACGGAATAATGCCCAAGAATCGAACAAAAGGAGAAGGATATGAGGGCCAAAATCATACCAATTTTGGTTCGATCAAATACCCCCAAACCTATCTTTTGCTCGTCCTCGAGCAAAACAAACATAAGCACACAATGGACATGTATCTAAAAATTAAATAATCACATTAAAGCACCAACTCTTTGCAAAAGACTCAAAAGCCAATATTTCGACTTGGAAAACCAAAAGTGAAGAGATTAAACCAACGTTGTGCTCATCAGGACATAATGCATGTAAGAGATGCTAAATAAAGATTAAAGACATGCCACTCTAAGTACACATTGCACGCAACGCGATTCCACATTCAAGATGCTTAAGTTTCAAAACTAAAGTGCCATTAGGAAAAGAATGTAATTCGCCTCAACATCTAATCCTCACCGGATTCTCTCATTTTCACACGGATTCCTAGGCTTCACTCACAATCCATATGCAATATGAGTTTATGCTCAAAATATCAAATATAATTGCACATGATTATTTAAAAACACAATTTCTAAAAATTTGTCTCATGAAAGGAATTGAAAACCATGAACGGAAAGAACATGCATCAACCAAAATTTCCAAAGTGGACATCCCTAAAGATCAAATAGGTCTTTTCATTTGGTTGTAATGGGGCCAAAGGTGAATGGTGAGTCAATAAATAGGAAAAATGAATTTCAAACACCCAATGGTCACACTAAGGCATACATTCTAAATTAAGCACAACTTGCTCATTACAACTTTGCATATTCCACACATAGGCGTCTAGGCTTACAATTTACTTTGTGCATTTTTCTACTCTTAATTTTCATTGAGTAGCTCATTTAATTCTACAAAATTGATCTAGGCATTTTGTGCCTCATTCATCATTTTCTTTTTTCTTTTTTTCTTTTCTTTCTTTTGCTATGCTTTTCTTTTCTTTTCTTTTCTTTGCTTGTCTTTTCTTTTTCTTTTCAAGCATTGCATTTCATCTTTTTCATGTGTTTGCACATACATATTTGCCTAAGTACACGCCTTACATTTTGATACTCCTCAAAGCTTACATTCAACCCCTAAGCCTTAGCAAACCATTTGGTACAAGGTAAGTCTAGTGTTTAGGCTATATGGTTTCATGTTAATGTGGTTCATGAATGAAAAGCTTAATTGTGTTTGGCTTCAAATGGGTTATGGAGCACACACATTAGAGGGATAGGAAGTATTTAGGCCAATTTGGTGGTTTTTCACATGCATTGCCTAAAATCATTTCTAAAGGTTTGTCCACAAAGTCAATCAAGGCATCCACAAGCAGTCCATATGTTCTATGGCAAACAACATTTAAGTGCGAATGAGACATTTTAAATATGCATAACATGTGTGTTTGAAAGAGTGTTTAAAGAGTGAAAACTTTCCCTCAAAATACGCTTTTTAGGCCGTGTTTGTGAACCTCACGGGAAGTCTCCACTATTAATTCCTAACCTTCAAGCACAATTGAAAATTCACTCTAACATCAAGAGAAAAGAACTAGCGCGCTTTGAGCAATGCAACCCTAAATGGCATGAAGTTAATCTAAACTAAGCAAGGCAAAGATACACAATTCCTCACTTGCACACACAACGGCACAATCTCAACAAGCAAAGTATGCTCAAGCATGGCATTTTCACAAGATTTTCGAAAATTTTGAAAATTTTAGGCTCAAAATGTTTTTGCACACAATTGCAAACAAGAGACGATGTTGCGCACACACCCCCAAACATAAATTAGACATTGTCCTCAATGTCTTTGGGGCATATACTGGTAAGTTCGGCGCAACACATCCTCAATCAAAGAGTTTAAAAACACATTTCAATGTCCATTTAAAAATTATCCCAAAGATTTAAATCAAATGGCTCAAGAATATCCTATATGCTCCTAATCCACTCAAGAGATATATCAATGCAAATTCATCAAGAGTTATCATCACAATCCATGTGGATAAAATATGATCATCAAAGCCTAGATCCACTATCACAAACAACTCACAACCTTATTCTAAGCAAAAATAAAATAAAGACAAAAACAAAATTTAAACTAGGAAAAGAAATGTACCTAAGTGGGTTGCCTCCCACCAAGCGCACGATTTAACGTCTAGGCAAGACGTGGCATGGTGCTCCCGCACTTCGAACTCTCACAATGTTGCTTCCTTAGGATAAAGTCCTCGCCCTTTTTATGAGCACTCTTGGCTTGCTCGTCCCTCCAAGACTTACAAGTTGTCTTTGTTTCTTCCCAAGAGATAAAGAACCTTGCCTTGCCGCACAAGCAACACTCACTTGCTTCCTCAAGAAGCAATAGAAAAATCTATACACTCACAAAACATATTAGAAAGTTCCGGCAAAATATAACCAATATAAGCAATTGCCAACAAGAGTTTGGAACACCATTTATTCAAAAGAAATAAACTAAACAAATAAAGCATAAAAAAAAATAAAATGCACAAAAGAATTTTAAAAATTATGTACATGTGCTAGGGGTGTCATCAACTAAAGGAGGTTTTATCAAGTTTGGAAATATGTTCTTTCTCACAACCCAAACAAGTTGAGTTGATTTCCCCTTTTCTTTTATTTTGGGTCTAACTTGTTCAACCAAGTCTTTTTTTACCCAAATTTGCTTGACTCTAGGTGGACTCTTCCTATTCCTAGATTTTCTCAATTTTTCATGCTTATGGAATTTACAACATTGAGCTTTGAAGTGCCCTTTTTGAAAACAAAAATAGCAAATAGGAGGATGGTTAAGAAAACTCCCTCTTGGTTGGTGACTATGTGGCCTTTGATGTTGCTTCATTTGTAGCGCCTTGACTTCTTTTTCCACCTTGTCTACATAGACAATGTAGTCACACTCCTTCACTTTTGCTATCTTGAGGGCTTCATCCTTCCTACCAAGTGCCTCCTTCATTTCTTCCAAAACTTTTTCTTTCCGCTCCACTTCCATAAGCATCTTTCTTGTCTTCCTTGCACACTCTTCTTCGAATTCTTCAAATAGCCTTGCAAGGTCTTCAAATTCCTTTGATGTGGAATTCCACTCAACTTCAAGTCTCCCAACTTGTATTTCCAACTCCTTGTTCTTGTTGGAGACTTCTCCTACCTTCCTCCGAAAGGTGGCATTTTCTTCTTTGAGCATGTTTACTTCAAGAGTGAGCTTCTCATTCTTCCCTTCAAGCTCTTCAATCTTCACCTTCCCCAAGGCCTCCTTTTCTTCCAACTCATTTACCATGAGTTGTATTTTTCTTTCCAATTCTTCCTTCCCTTGGGAGGTTTTCACCAACTTCTCTTGAAGCAAAGACATCATTTCTTCCAAATTTGTGCCTCGCTCTTGGTTCCTTAGCGGTTCGTCCTTGGTTTCCGCTCCATTCTCAAATACTTGCACAAGAGCGTGCACACGGCTCCTTGTCCTCCCTTGCTTGGGATACACCGATTCTATTGATTGATTCGGCCAACTAGGGATCACATGGTTGGACATCCTCTCCTCATGTGCTCGTTGTGCGGATTGGAATAACTCCATGGTCTTTCGTTGAGAAGCATGGATGCTCTCAATCTCCCGAAAGTGATCCACCATGAAATTTTTCCTCTCATCATCTATGGCATTTGATTGGCATGACGAGAAGGAATCTTGGTTCATCCACCAATCCGCATTGAAGCCATTCCCATGAGTCTCGTAGCTAGGCCCTTGACTTTGCATGAAAAAATCCATAGAATCCTGAAAAAAAAAAAAGAAACAAAAACTACCAAAGAAGTAAAAAAGAAACTAAAAGACTAAAAACAACTAAAAAGCTAAAAATTAATAAAACCTAAACAAAGAAAAGTTAATTGATTCAACAACCACTTTAATTCCCCGGCAGCGGCGCCATTTTTGATGACTCGCTTTTTGTGTCGTTACCAAATTGCGAATTACCAAAAGAATGTTATAAAATGAATCTTTACGCAATATATTTTAAATTATGAAAATGAGTATTGTGGTAAGCTTAGAGTTCGTTCCACAGGGAATTAGAGTAATATGTTGAATTAATTAGCTAATCTATAAACAATAAAATAAATCATAAATGATGGATGAGTGAATGGGTTGTCAAGCCATCAAACATACATGTAAAATAAACCTAATAAAACTAATAAAATGGAATGCTTAACAAATCTAGATAAGAAATATGGAATAAACAATTAATAGGAATTCTAGGGAAATGATAGAGTAGCTGATGGACAATAAGCAATTCATACATGGCTTCTTTAATGCACAATCTACACAATCTAGGACCGATCTCATTCGAATGTGTTGTTTAGACCGTCACTACGAACCCTAAACAACTTCCCACCGCAATGCCTAACCGATTAAGGAAAGGGGGTCACGGCGGGATCGGTTAGTGACAATCAAATGGTCTAGGCAATCGAGGTTGATCACCCCTCCAAAAGCCTATCCTATTCACTATGTGCTTTAATCAATCAAGTGTGTCAAAACTCAATCAATTTTATCACAAATTAACCCTACAACATATTGTAATTAACAAGTGTGTCAATAACTCAATTAATCACATAAGTGCAAGATCTAATTAAAAAGTAAATAAAACTTAAATCATGCAAACATAATATTGAAAGTTTTAATAAATACTCATGTCCAAAAAGTCTCTCAAATCATCCCCTAAAATAAGGGTTTTAATTACACATAATTACAAACAAGAAAAGGAAGTAAAATGGAGAGAAATCACCCTTGGGTCTCTCTTGTAAGTTTAATCCTTCCTTGATGCTTCCTTGCTTGAATCTTGTGCAAAGAGTGGGTGTTGAGGATATGTCTAGATAGGTGGAGTCATATGGAAAGTGACAAAGGAAAGGGGTGGAGAAAATGGAAGGAGAGGAATGATTTTGGTGAAGTAATCTAGATGTTTAAGCTTAGGTAGAAGAGAAATGGAGAGATTAGGAATGGTAGAAAGGAGGTTTCTTGGTGGACAAGAGATGTCAAAAATAGGAAAAATGTGATGAATTTATATGATTTTCAAATTAGGTCTCGGGTGGAAAATTACCAAAACACCCCTGACCATGGCAAATTACCATTTAGTCCAACAGAGGGGGTCATTGTGTAATTTTCTTGGCCAATCAGATTTCACAGAGAGGAGATTCGCGGTTTGGCAAATGGCGACCCAAAGGGCGACCCTAAATGGCGACGAATCTGGAGCCAAAACAACTCCCTGTCGCCATGGCGACCTCGGAATACAAACCGCGACCTCGATTTACGCGGTTTGGTCGCCATTTGGGACTAGGGGCGACCTAAGGTAATTTGGGCATAAAGAGGGTGGCCGGAATCCGGCCATTTGGAGGTCCAAAAGTGGACCGATTGGAGAGCCGGTCAGTTGGCCGTGATTTTCGACCGGTTTCCGGCAACCGGTAGGTCTGTTTGGGTCCATTTTCGGTCAGCTAGGGTTTGGGGGAGTTTGGACATGGCTGCTGCTCGTGAGGAAGAAGAAGATAAATAGGAGATGGGGTGCATTTAGCAGGCGTGTGGGGTGTAAAGGGCTGCAGCCTTTTTGTCTAAAAGGGGGGTGCATTTAGCAGTAAGGTGGGGTGTACACAGCTGTCTCTTCTTTTGTCTTAATAGGGGTGCGCTTAGTAAGCAGCTGGGGTGTATTTAGGTGCATGAAACGCACCGTTTCATTAAATGACGTGGCATGGGCTGCGTCTCTCTTTAGGGGTGCACTTAGACATCAGCTGGGGTGCGTTTAGAAGCATGAAACGCACCGTTTCATTAAATGACGTGGCGTTGCTGCAGCTTCTTGGGGTGCATAAAGAAATGGGCTGGGGTGCAATCAGAGGCCCAAGCTTGATTCTTCTTTGCCACGTGGCGCTGCTTGGCTGGTTCTCTTGGCAAATTACGGAAAGACCCCTGAACTCCTCTGTAATTACGAAAACGTCATTCTTTCTTTCATAAGTTACACTTTTACCCCTGTTTCACCAAAATTACTCCAATGCCCCTGAACTCTATAAATTCCTGAAAACACTTAATTTACACCATTAAATCACGGAATAATGCCCAAGAATCGAACAAAAGGAGAAGGATATGAGGGCCAAAATCATACCAATTTTGGTTCGATCACTCAACAAATCTAGATAAGAAATATGGAACAAACAATTAATAGGAATTCTAGGGAAATGATATACTAGCTATGGACAATGAGCAATTCATACATGGCTTCTTTAATGCACAATCTACACAATCTAGAACCGATCTCATTCAAATGTGTTGTTTAGACCGTCACTATGAATCCTAAACAACTTCCCACCGCAATGCCTAACCGATTAAGGAAAGGGGGTCACGGCGGGATCGGTTAGTGACAATCAAATGGTCTAGGCAATCGAGGTTGATCACCCCTCCAAAAGTCTATCCTATTCACTATGTGCTCTAATCAATCAAGTGTGTCAATTACTCAATCAATTTTATCACAAATTAATCCTACAACATATTGTAATTAACAAGTGTGTCAATAACTCAATTAATCACATAAGTGCAAGATCTAATTAAAAAGTAAATAAAACTTAAATCATGCAAACATAATATTGAAAGCTTTAATAAATACTCATGTCCAAAAGTCTCTCAAATCATCCCCTAAAATTGGGGTTTTAATTACACGTAATTACAAACAAGAAAAGGAAGTAAAATGGAGAGAAATCACCATTGGGTCTCTCTTGTAAGCTTGATCCTTCCTTGATGCTTCCTTGCTTGAATCTTGTGCAAAGAGTGGGTGTTGAGGATATGTCTAGATAGGTGGAGTCATATGGAAAGTGACAAAGGAAAGGGGTGGAGAAAATGGAAGGAGAGGAATGATTTTGGTGAAGTAATCTAGATGTTTAAACTTAGGTAGAAGAGAAATGGAGAGATTAGGAATGGTAGAAAGGAGGTTTCTTGGTGGTCAAGAGTTGTCTAAAAGAGGAAAAATAGTGATGTATTTATAGGTGTGAAAAGGTAGGGTATGAAATGGGTATAAAATGACAAGAATACCCCTCTTGAATGCCGACACTGGAATTCCTACGCTGGAATTCCAACGTGGTCGCCACTTGTCCTTCTAGGTCGCCATGGCGACCTCAAATGGCGACCTTTCACGGATTCTTCTGTCGCCATGGTGACCTCATGGCGACAAAGTGGCGACCATTCCCACTTTGAAATTCCTACGTTGGAATTCCTATGTGGTCGCCATTTGCAAGTGTAGGTCGCCATGGCGACCTCAAGTGGCGACCCTCAAAATGTAAAGAGGTCGCCACTTGCAACATCAAGGTCGCCATGGCGACCATAAGTGGCAACCTTGCCTTGTTTGTGAGAGGTCGCCATTTGTAGAGATAGGTCGCCATGGCGACCCCCAAGTGGTGACCCACCTGATGCTTTTGGAGACTTTCTGTCGCCATGGCGCTCAAGTGGCGACCAAATGGTGACCTTCTGATGACTTGAAGAATCCTCTGTCACCATGGCGCCCATGTAGCGACCTCCTTATGTCTAAGTGGCGAAAATGCCCTGTTTCTTTCCATTTATGAGCCTTTTTGCACCCAAGTCCTCATCTTCATCCCAAATACTCTTGAAACCTAATAAAACCTGAAACACTTGATTTTACACCATTAAATCACTGGATAATGCCCAAGAATCAAGCAAAAGGAGAAGGAAATGAGGGCCAAAATCATACCAATTTTGGTTCGATCAAATACCCCCAAACCTATCTTTTGCTCGTCCTCGAGCAAAACAAACATAAGCACACAATGGACATCTATCTAAAAATCAAATAATCACATTTAAGTACCAACTCTTGTGAATGACTCAAAAGTCAATACTCGACTTGTAAAACCAAAAGTGAAAAGATTAAGTCAACGTTGTGCTCATTAGGACATAATGCATGTAAGAGATGCTAAATAAAGATTAAAGACATGCCACTCTAAGTACACATTGCACGCAACGCGATTCCACATTCAAGATGCTTAAGCTTCAAAACTAAAGTGCCATTAGGACAAGAATATAATTCGCCTCGACATCTAATCCTCACCGGATTCTCTCATTTTCACACGGATTCTTAGGCTTCACTTTCAATTCATATGCAATATGAGTTTATGCTCAAAATATCAAATATAATTGCACATGATTATATAAAAACACAATTTCTAAAAATTTTGTCTCATGAATGGAATTGAAAACCATGAATGGAAAGAACATGCATCAACCAAAATTTCCAAAGAGGACATCCCTAAAGATCAAATAGGTCTTTTCATTTGGTTGTAATGGGGCTAAAGGTGAATGGTGAGTCAATAAATAGGAAAAATGGATTTCAAACACCCAAATGTTACACTAAGGCATACATTCTAAATTAAGCACAACTTACTCATTACAACTTGCATATTCCACACTAGGCGTCTAGGCTTACAATTTACTTTGTGCAATTTTCTACTCTTAATTTTCTTTGAGTAGCTCATTTGATTTCACATAATTGATCTAGGCATTTTGTGCCTCATTCATCATTTTTTTTTCTTTTTCTTTTCTTTCTTTTGCTATGCTTTTCTTTTCTTTTCTTTGCTTGTCTTTTCTTTTTCTTTTCAAGCATTGCATTTCATCTTTTTCATGTGTTTGCACATATATACTTGCCTAGGTACACGCCTTACATTTTAATACACCTCAAAGCTTACATTCAACCCCTAAGCCTTAGCAAACCATTTGGTACAAGGTAAGTCTAGTGTTTAGGCTATATGGTTTCATATTGATGTGGTTCATGAATGAAAAACTTAATTGTGTTTGGCTTCAAATGGGCTATGGAGCACACACATTAGAGGGATAGGAAATATTTAGGCCAATTTGGTGGTTTTTCACATGCATTGCCTAAAATCATTTCTAAAGGATTATCCACAAAGTCAATCAAGGCATCCACAAGCAGTCCATATGTTCTATGGCAAACAAAATTTAAGTGCGAATGAGACAATTTAAAATATGCATAACAAGTGTGTTTGAATGAGTGTTTAAAGAGTGAAAACTTTCCCTCAAATACGCTTTTTAAGGCCGTGTTTGTGAACCTCACGGGAAGTCTCCACTATTAATTCCTAACCTTCAAGCACAATTGAATATTCACTCAACATCAAGAGAAAAGAACTAGCGCGCTTTGAGCAATGCAACCCTAAATGGCATGAAGTTAATCTAAACTAAGCAAGGCAAAGATACACAATTCCTCACTTGCACACACAAAGGCACAATCTCAACAAGCAAAGTATGCTCAAGCATGGCATTTTCACAAGATTTTCGAAATTTTTGAAAAATTTAGTCTCAAAATATTTGCACACAATTTGCAAACAAGAGACGGTGTTGCGCACACACCCCCAAACCTAAATTAGACATTGTTGCGCATACACCCCCAAACCTAAATTAGACATTGTCCTCAATGTCTTTGGGGCATATACCGGTAAGTTCGGCGCAACATACATCCACAATCAAAGAGTTTAACAACACATCAATGTCCATTTTAGAATTTATCCCAAAAATTAAATCAAGTGTCTCAAGAATATCCTATATGCTCATAATCAACTCAAGAGATATATCAATGCAAATTCATCAAGAGTTATCATCACAATCCATGTGGATAAAATATGATCATCAAAGCCTAGATCCACTATCACAAACAACTCACAACCTTATTCTAAGCAAAAATAAAATAAAGACAAAAACAAAAATTAACTAGAAAAGAAATGTACCTAAGTGGGTTGCCTCCCACCAAGCGCACGATTTAACGTCTAGGCAAGATGTGGCATGGTGCTCCCACACATCGAACTCCCACAATGTTGCTTCCTTAGGATAAAGTCCTCGCCCTTTTTATGAGCACTCTTGGCTTGCTCGTCCCTCCAAGACTTGCAAGTTGTCTTTGTTTCTTCCCAAGAGATAAAGAACCTTTGCTTATCGCACAAGCAACACTCACTTGCTTCCTCAAGAAGCAATAGAAAAATCTATACACTCACAAAACATATTAGAAAGTTCCGGCAAAATATAACCAATATAAGCAATTGCCAACAAGAGTTTGGAACACCATTTATTCAAAAGAAATAAACTAAACAAATAAAGCATAAAAAAATAAAATGCACAAAAAGAATTTTCAAAATTATGTACATGTGCTAGGGGTGTCATCAACTAAAGGAGGTTTTATCAAGTTTGGAAATATGTTCTTTTTCACAGCCCAAACAAGTTGAGTTGATTTCCCCTTTTCTTTTCTTTTCTTTTGGGTCGAACTTGTTCAACCAAGTCTTTTCTTACCCAAATTTGCTTGACTCTAGGTGGAGTCTTCCTATTCCTAGACTTTTTCAATTTTTCATGCTTATGGAATTTAAAACAATGAGCTTTGAAGTGCCCTTTTTGAAAACAAAAATAGCAAATAGGAGGATGGTTAAGAAAACTCCCTCTTGGTTGGTGACTATGTGGCCTTTGATGTTGCTTCAATTGTAGCTCCTTGACCTCTTTTTCCACCTTGTCCACATAGACAATGTAGTCACACTCCTTCACTTTTGCTATCTTGAGGGCTTCATCCTTCCTACCAAGTGCCTCCTTCATTTCTTCCAAAGCTTTTTCCTTCCGCTCCACTTCCATAAGCATCTTTCTTGTTTTCCTTGCACACTCTTCTTTGAATTCTTCAAATAGCTTTGCAAGGTCTTCGAATTCCTTTGATGTGGAATTCCTCTCAACTTCAAGTCTCCCAACTTGTATTTCCAACTCCTTGTTCTTGTTGGAGACTTCTCCTACGTTCCTCCATAAGGTAGCATTTTCTTCTTTGAGCATGTTTACTTCAAGAGTGAGCTTCTCATTTTTCCCTTCAAGCTCTTCAATCTTCACCTTCCCTAAGGCCTCCTTATCTTCTAACTCCTTCATCGTGAGTTGTAATTTTCTTTCCAATTCTTCCTTCCCTTGGGAGGTTTCCACCAATCTCTCTTGAAGCAAAGACAATTTTTCCTCTAACTTCGTGCTTCGCTCTTGGTTCCTAGGCGGTTCGTCCTCGATTTCCGCACCATTCTCAAATACTTGTATAAGAGCGTGCACACGGCTCCTTGTCCTCCCTTGCTTGGGATACACCGATTCTATTGATTGATCTGGCCAACTAGGGATCACATGGTTGGACATCCTCTCCTCATGTGCTCGTTGTGCGGATTGGAATAACTCCATGGTCTTTCGTTGAGAAGCATGGATCTCTCAATCTCCTGAAAGTGATCCTCCATGAAATTTTTCCTCTCATCATCTATGGCATTTGATTGGCATGATGAAAAGGAATCTTGGTTCATCCACCAATCCGCATTGAAGCCATTCCCATGAGTCTCGTAGCTAGGCCCTTGATTTTGCATGAAGAAATCCATAGAATCCTGAAACAAAAGAAACAAAAACTACCAAAGAAATAAAAAGAAACTAAAAGACTAAAAACAACTAAAAGACTAAAAATTAATAAAACCTAAACAAAGAAAAGTTAATTGATTCAACAACCGCTTTAATTCCTCGGCAGCAGTGCCAATTTTGATGACTCGCTTTTTGTGTCGTTACCAAATTGCGAATTACCAAAAGAATGTTTAGAAAATGAATCTTTACGCAATATGTTTTAAGTTTTGCAAATGAGTAAAGTGGTAAGCTTAGAGTTCGTTCCACAGGGAATTAGAGTAATATGTTGAATTAATTAGCTAATCTATAAACAATAACATAAATCATAGATAAATGGATGAGTGAAAGGGTTGTCAAGCCATCAAACATACATGTAAAATAAACCTAATAAAACTAATAAAATGGAATGCTCAACAAATCTAGATAAGAAATATGGAATAAACAATTAATAGGAATTCTAGGGAAATGATAGAGTAGCTATGGACAATGAGCAATTCATACATGGCTTCTTTAATGCACAATCTACACAATCTAGGACCGATCTCATTCAAATGTGTTGTTTAGATCGTCACTACGAACCCTAAACAACATTCCACCGCAATGCCTAACCGATTAAGGAAAGGGGGTCACGGCGGGATCGATTAGTGACAATCAAATGGTCTAGGCAATCGAGGTTGATCACCCCTCCAAAAGCTTATCCTATTCACAATGTGCTCTAATCAATCAAGTGTGTCAATTACTCAATCAATTTTATCACAAATTAATCCTACAACATATTGTAATTAACAAGTGTGTCAATAACTCAATTAATCACATAAGTGCAAGATCTAATTAAAAAGTAAATAAAACTTAAATCATGCAAACATAATATTGAAAGCTTTAATAAATACTCATGTCCAAAAGTCTCTCAAATCATCCCCTAAAATTGGGGTTTTAATTACACGTAATTACAAACAAGAAAAGGAAGTAAAATGGAGAGAAATCACCCTTGGGTCTCTCTTGTAAGCTTGATCCTTCCTTGATGCTTCCTTGCTTGAATCTTGTGCAAAGAGTGGGTGTTGAGGATATGTCTAGATAGGTGGAGTCATATGGAAAGTGACAAAGGAAAGGGGTGGAGAAAATGGAAGGAGAGGAATGATTTTGGTGAAGTAATCTAGATGTTTAAACTTAGGTAGAAGAGGAATGGAGAGATTAGGAATGGTAGAAAGGAGGCTTCTTGGTGGTCAAGAGTTGTCTAAAAGAGGAAAAATAGTGATGTATTTATAGGTGTGAAAAGGTAGGGTATGAAATGGGTATGAAATGACAAGAATACCCCTCTTGAATGCCAACACTGGAATTCCTATGCTGGAATTCCAACGTGGTCGCCACTTGTCCTTCTAGGTCGCCATGGTGACCTTTCATGGATTCTTCTGTCGCCATGGCGACCTCATGGCGACAAAGTGGCGACCATTCCCACTTTGGAATTCCTATGTGGTCGCCATTTGCAATTGTAGGTCGCCATGGCGACCTCAAGTGGCGACCCTCAAAATGTAAAGAGGTCGCCACTTGCAACATCAAGGTTGCCATGGCGACCATAAGTGACGACCTTGCCTTGTTTGTGAGAGGTCGCCATTTGTAGAGGTAGCGACCCCCAAGTGGCGACCCACCTGATGCTTTTGGAGACTTTCTGTCGCCATGGCGCTCAAGTGGCGACCAAATGGCGACCTTCTGATGACTTGAAGAATCCTCTGTAGCCATGGCGCCCATGTAGCGACCTCCTTATGTCTAAGTGGCGAAAATGCCCTGTTTCTTCCCATTTGTGAGCCTTTTTGCACCCAAGTCCTCATCTTCATCCCAAATGCTCTTGAAACCTAATAAAACCTGAAACACTTGATTTTACACCATTAAATCACTGGATAATGCCCAAGAATCAAGCAAAAGGAGAAGGAAATGAGGGCCAAAATCATACCAATTTTGGTTCAATCACATTCAAGAAGAAGATAGAAGAAACGTAGGAGATCTCTGTCAGGAAGGAAAGAAAGCAAGAAAGCTAGGTTTTCTTCTTTGCAATAATTTTAGAAGTTTGAAAGTGATGAAGAAAGCACCAGTGAAGCCATTCTATTTATAGAAGAAGGGTGGCAGTTGCATACTAGGAAACCGGGATCGGTGACCGGTAGAATGGGTTAGAGGCGTTTTCCGCATTAATCGTGCCAAAACGGCTCTTTTTGAAAACGAGGAAACCAATCATTGGTTGACACGCAATCAGTATTAACACATCAAGTAAAGATTTTCTCCTCCTGGGTGGAGAACTAGTCAGACAAGGAAAAAGGCAGATAAGGCAGAAAATCCTTCAAGTATAGACAGGATCCTGACTCCGACTCCGACCCCAACAAGGTATCAGTGCCCAAGTCAGGGGGGACTTCTGTTAACCACCAAAATTGGCGAAGGACCAAAGAAGAATTTTCCACCTTGACACGAGGACATAGGAATCTAGACACTATCCGGCTACCCCAATAAAGGTTGACCCCGACTGATCCAAGTGCATACCCCCTCCAGCAGGGTCCGGCCCAGACTTTCCCTAGCTTCTCAAGGACCCCGTTAGCATCTTGATTCATAAGCATTGCCCCGATCTGGACTGCTCGTTAAAACCTACAGTGGGGTCCAACCCAGTCATGCCCTGGCTTCCTATGAACCCCGCAGCACCCCGACACAGAGTTCCACTAAGCATCTCGTTATGGTATTAGCTAGACACTCCCCTACTTCAGCAGCAGGATGCCTAATGGTTTACACCTTCTGATATAACCAGCCCGCCAAGCAGTAAGACACCAAGCAACAAGATTCTCATTCTAGAATTAAAAGCTCCATAAAAACTTATTAAAAACGCCGCCGTCCAGTCGAAACAAGGGAGACATACTCCTTCCCGCTAGAGAGTCCTATCTTAAACAGGTTAACGCAGTTAGAATCCTCCTAGGAAGGAAAGATTTGCTTAAGAGATTGACTCCTTCTAGGAAGGAAAGGCTGGATTCTGCACATAAAAGCTCCGAGATTATCTCCTAAGAGGAAGGAGGTCCTGTATTGGCCAAACCCTAGACCGAAATTATAGGAGTGCATGACAAGCAACATGACCTATATAAACAACAGCTTATTCACCGGGGAAGAAAAGAAAAAAGAAAATTATACCGAAAAATTCATCTCCAAAAACCCTACGACCAAGTTCTACTTATCGACATGTGTGAGTACTCTATCACCATCATTCATTAAATCTCCATACCTTACTGTAAACCCTGAAAAGCATAGTTCTTACATTTGTAATGCAAAGTGATGATCAATAAAAAGCTAACTCCTGTCTATTTTCTTGTGTTCCATATCGTATTTGCATTGTCAATGATATAGTCGGTATCGAACTGCTTGATACCCCTCCGACCGGGATCAATCTTGATCTTGGTCCCCCTTTAAGTCGTTATTTGGAATTTCATCCCATTGACGATTTTTCGATAACAGCATTGAATGCCGCTCAGCGGGACTATGAGCTGAAGAACTTGCACTATAACATCCTGCCATCATATTTTAGGAAGCCAAACGAAGAAGTGCTTCAGTTTATGAAAGAATACTACAATGCTATCACCACGACACCATTGTGCCGATTGATAGAAGATTTACAGCGAATGCGTTGCTTTTCATACTACATGAAGGACCATGCCAAGAAGTGGCTTATGGCCTTGCCAGCAGGAACTCACACTACTTTGGCTGAGGTGGAGTAGAAATTCTTCTCCAAATTCTTCCCGTCCTGGAAAACCAAAGAAATAAAGGGAAGAATTACAAACATCCAAGAGGAAGAAGGAGAAGCATTCCATGAGTCATGGGAGAGGTTCAAGCTTCTTCTAGCTCGGTGCTCGCACCATGATTTCACATTTTAGTTGCAGGTGCAATCTTTTTATGATGGTTTTACTGGTCTCACACAGGCGATCGTCGACAATGCCTATGGTGGAGTGATGAGAGAGTGCACCATAGACTTTGTGTTCAACAAGTATGAAATGTTAGGGTAGAATTCCTAACAGAGGAGCACAGAGGGAAGCCGTAGTGGGACTACATAGCTTGCTATACAGATAGTGGCCTTGAATAACAATGTCAAGGCAATGATGGTAAATCAGCAGGGGCAGCAGAATGGCCAGGGCAAGGTATGCCAAGCATGTGGCATAGTTGGACATGGAGTAAATGTATTCATCTCCCATAGAGAGGTTTATTCAATGGCAGAGGCCCAAGCCATGTACCAATGGAATCAGGGAAGGCAGAGAAACAATAACAGTACCTATCAGCAAACAAGGAATGATCAGAACAAATTATGGGGCTGAAACAACCCACAAAGTCAATATCGGGGCTAGCAAGGTGCTGGAAGCTCAAACTAGTGGAGCAATTACAATCCTCCAAAGTATTATCAACAGGAGATAGAGCACATAATGATGGGTATAGAAGCGTCACTAAAGAAGTTGCCTATTCAATGAGGAGCCTCTTGGATGATGCTGGTCCAGAGGCTTGCTAGGGCATCAAAAAGTACCCAGTAGCTGAAACGAGACTCTGGACCCCACTTTGGTGACCCGTAATCTAGAAGGGTCACTTGGGTGTTGAGGGGCCCGGTACAAAAGTGAGGAGCCTACTACATGATGCTGGTCCAAAGGATTGCTAGGAAATCAAAAAGTACCCAAAAGCTGAAATGAGGCTTTGGACACCACTCGGACGAACCGGAACATAGAAGGCTCACTTGGGGGTTGAGGGGCTCGGTACAAAAGTGAGGAGCCTCCTACATGATGTTGTTCCAGAGGTTTACTAGGGCATCAAAAAATGCCCAGCAGCTGAAATGAGGCTTTGGACCCCACTCGAACGAAACGGAAGATAGAAGACTTACTTGGGCGTTGAGGGGCTCAGTACAAAAGTGAGGAGCCTCTTATATGATGTTGGTCCAGAGGCTTGCTAGGGCATCAAAAAATGCCTAACGGCTAAAATGGGGCTCCGGACCCCACTCGGACGAACCTAAACCTAGAAGGCTCACTTGGGCGTTGAGGGGCCTGGTACAAAAGTGAGGAGCCTCCCACATGATGTTGGTCTAGAGGCTTGCTAGGGCATCAAAAAATGCCCAACGGCTGCAATGAGTCTCTGGACCACAATCGGATGAACCGGAACCTAAGAGGCTCAGTTGCACATTGAAGGGCCCAGTACAAAAGTGAGGAGCCACCTACATGATGCTGGTCAAGAGGATTGCTAGGGCATCAAAAAGTACCTAGGAGCGACAATGAGTCTCTGGACCATAATCGGACGAATCGGAACCTAGGAGGCTCACTTTGGCGTTGAGGGGCTAGGTACAAAATTGAGGAGCCTCCTACATGAAGCTGGTCCAGAGGTTTGCTAGGGCATTAAGAAGTACCTAGCAGCTGAAATTAAGCTCCGAACTCCGCTGGGACGAATCGAAACCTAAGAGGTTTATTCGGGCATTCAGGGGCACGGTACAAAAGTGAGGAGCCTACTACTTGATGCTAGTCCATAGGCTTACTAGGGCATCAAAAAGTACCTAGCAGCTGAAATGAGGCTTTGGACCCCACTCGGACAAATTGGAACCTAGGAGGCTTACTTGGGCGTTGAGGGGCCTGGTATAAAAGTGAGGAGCCTCCTACATGATGAAGTTCCAGAGGCTGGGTACGACATCAAGAATTTCGCAGCAGTTGAAATAAGGCTCTAGACTCCACTCGGACAAAACGGAACCTAGGAGGCTTAGTTAGGCATTAAGTGGCCTGCTACAAAAGTGAGGAGCCTCCTACATGATGCAGGTCCAAAGGCTTGCTAGGCCATCAAAAAGTACCCATCAGCTCAAATGAGGCACTGGACCCCACTCGGACGAACCGGAACCTAGGAGGCTTAGTTGGGCGTTGAGTGGCCTAGTACAAAAGTGAGGAGCCTCCTACAAGATACTGGTCCAGAGGCTTGCTAAGGCATCAAGAAGTACCCAGTAGTTGAAATGGGGCTCTAGACTCCGCTTGGACAAACCGGAACCTAAGAGGTTCATTTGGGCGTTGAGGGATCCGGTACAAAAGTGAGGAGCTTCCTACATGATACTGGTCCTGAGGCTTGGTAGGGCATCAAAATGTACTGAAATTCCCTTAAAGCAATAGTGTTTTATACCTAGAGGGGGGGGGGGGGGTGAATAGGTATAGTCCCAAATTCTTCCAATATTCAAAAATGCGGAATATAAGAATGAAATGAATACTTGAAATGATATAACAATTGTATAATATGAATCAATTCATGTAAGCATCAATATACAACAGAATCAATACAAGTGTACATATGGAAGATAAGGAAATATAAAGCGAAAATGAGACAATATTTTTACATGGTAAAACCTCAAAGAGGAAACATCTACGGGTTGAATCCACAACCACCGGCAAAGCAAATCCACTACACGAAAAGGACTTACACACTCAAAGCTATCAACACTATGATATTCACTTCAAGCTATCAAATCCTAAACAACCCTCGGGCTAGTGATTCACAAAGCCTACTCTCTATCCAAGATGTGTCCTACACCTCTAGAGAGCAACTTCCTATCCAAGGCTCTCAAGCCTCTAGGAAGATTTCCTCGCTTAGCAATCTAGATCACTAGGATCCTAGTCAAGTTACCCAAGCTCAACCATCCGGAGTACGCAACTCCTTGATAAGACTTTTGCTTAGTTATCCGGATCCCCTTGATCCTAACTAAGGCTTCTTGCTTGGCTATCCGGAAACCTTTCCTAGCCAAGTCTTCTTGCTCAAGTCAAAGGCTTCACTCACCTTGACAAGAGACTTCAACCTTTCACAAGGCAATGATCTAAGTGAAGTGCACACAAGCAATATGATGCAATCACAAACAAATAGAGCAAGTAGATCAAACACACTCTATGAACATGCAACTAGAGAATCTAGAATAAAGCTATTACAACTCAATCACAAAATATATCTAGAAACCTAAGCATGTGAATTAACATTATTCATATTACTTTTCATCAATCAATTAAGAAAATTAAAGAGATGATCAATAATGAAAGTAATAAGAAGATGAATCACTTACAAACAAATAAAGCTAGAAAATCAATCAAGCTCTATGAACATGCTTACATACATTCTAGGATATGCTTTCAACAATCAATCACAAAAATACCTAGAAATCAAAGCATGTATATCAATAAGAACACAATATGAATATTCAATATATCACACTAAAAACCTAGTTCTTAGATCATGAAATTAAACCTAGAAAATGTCATAAAGCACATCACATATATCATTTCTGTTAGGTTTTGTAAGGATTCCCGGTTTTTGATTGGCTTATTTCGTGTGCAAACCACATATTGGGGCTGTTTGTAAAGGGTAGCTTAAGTGATAGGTGTTCATGCTCAATGACCCTTCTCAAGACCTCAAGGTGGACAAGCACTCAAAGGTATATCTTGTGCTTACTTTCTTATTAAAGAGACTTAGTTGCACACACTCACTTGTAATGCTTGTATATGTATGCTTTAATTTTGTGTGCATTCTCTTCAAATGTCACTTTTCACACTAGCACATTGTTTGTCATATCTTGGTGTGTGTTTCGTGTCGTGTAATTCGTTTCCCGAATATGTTCGGAAACGTCTGCGCTCGCATGATAATGTGCTTGGTTTTGCGCGAAGATCGCCTTTGGAGAATGCCCTTGGCTTCTCCTTTGGTTTCACCATCATTGGTGAAACGGCGGTTTGATCGGCGGCCATTGACCGCCGAATGAAACCACCGTTTGATTCCCGAAAGCTCTGGATTAGATCTGCGGTTACTATCGGCGGTCAGGCCACCGAATCGAAACCGCCGAATTGACCTGATGCATTTATTATTCTCGGGTTTGATTCTGCGGTTTAATCGGCGGCCTGGCCGCCGAATTGAAACCGCCGAATTAGATATTTTAGGTCGGTTTCTTTTTGGGTTTTGATCGACGGTTTCGATTGACCGCCGAATCTGGTCGCCGAATGATCCCCTGCTTCTCGGGTTCAATTCGGCGGTTACATTCTGCGGCCACGACCGCAGAATGAAACCGCTGATCGGTGATTTCAAGGGCATTTTGGTCTTTTCACTTGCCCTGTTCTTGATGCCTATAAATATCATACTTTCTCATATCTCTAACTCAGTTCTCTGACTCTAAAAGAACCCTAAACTTGAAAGAGAGATTTTTGAGAGAAAATCAAATCAAGAAGTCATTTTTATACACTCAAACCATACACATGTGCATCAAAGATCATCTAAGCATTTTCTAGCATAGTTAGTTTGCTTAGTTGCATGGTTTTTGGTCATCACACTTCCCTTGGTATGTTCTTCACTTTTATCATTGTGATTTAGTGTTTTATTTATCAAGGCATCTCTTTTATCATTTGAATGATCTTAGATTAATATCTTATATTCAAAATAGAGATGTTTGTGATGACATGATTGAGTGTTGTATTGTGATAGCTATCTAGGTTTTTTATAATCTATTGTTAGCTAAGCTATTTGACATGTCATTTAGTTATTGATATCTAGGATTGCATTTGTTGCCATATTATCATCCTAGATAAGCATATAGGGTTGCCTAGCTCTTATTGCATTCATTGAGTATTGTTGAATATTCACATAGGTTGTATAATCTCTTTATTGAGAATTTAAGTCTTGTTGGCTAAGGTTGCTTAGGCCACAAGCAAGATGGACTAGAGCCACTTTTAAAGGCCCGCGTGGTAGAAGTGGGGGGTTACAGACCGGAGTGTTAGACGAGGTCTACATAGGTTGTAAACTTCATTTCAATTAGTGGATTTCGAGGTTCAAGTGTGGCGCACTAAACAGCCCGTGGTTTTTTCCCAGTGGTTGGGTTTTCCACGTATACATCAAGTGTCATTTTTTTAATTCCGCACCATATTACACTTGTTGTTTTTATATTGACTATTAGGGGCATTTTCGGAATATTGACCTTAAACGAAAATTGGGTGAAAACTAGTTAAAATCTATTCACTCCCCCTCTAGATTGATATTGTATACACACCGTGTTAATTTGTGAACTTTCAGGTTTTTGGTTGTTGTTGGCATGTATTCCATATCAAAACGTGTTTATCTTGTAAATGTTTATGTGGTCATATTGATGATGATACAAAGCTTCAAAGAAATATTTGACTATGGTACATGCAAGATGATGGCTTGATAAGGGAAATTAGCTTCATTGCCCATCAAAGGTATAATTAACCTCATTCCTCTTACAGGGCATAGGCAAACACACACAAATCATTCATAAGTGTCCCTTCATCCTTGTGCACCATTTATATAACACATTCACATGATTTTGTATGCTCGTGCATTGAACTCAAATGCTCATACATTTTAGAGTTACATGTTCTAAGACTATGTCTAGGAAATGGCATTCATATGTGAACTTGTGTTTGCATGTTTGTGTTTCCTATGTTTTAGACTTGTACTTGATCTTAATTAATTCCTTATTGAGTCCCGGTCATTTCGGTTACTCATATGTTAAGTTTCGAGTCCAAACGATGTTGCTACGCTACTTTTCATTCTCATTCGTTGAGTTGTGTTCGTCATCGTTTTCTTAGATGAATTCTCACCCATTTGTCAAAGTTTCATAGTTTTCATTGTGTATCAGGGAGTCATGGTTTGTAATCCGAAAATGGATTCAAAATCGGAGTTCGGATGCCCGAATACGGCTGAAGAACGTGAGAGGTGCGCGGGCTAGGCAAGGTGGCCAAAGGCCATGGCCTAGCCACCACGCACACGGCCCAACCAGCCCTCTGGTCCCGTGTTGCACACACACCCCACATGTGGGCTTGGCTGGTTTGGCCTATTTTTGTTGGACAAAAATGCCCTTCTCTCCTTCCTTTTAAATCTCTCCATTTCCCTCCATTTGTTTTCAAGAAGAAAAGTTTGAAATCCCGTCTAAGATTTTCTCTCCAATTTTCTCAACTTCCAAACACCATAACTTTCTCATACAAAGTCGGAATTGAGTGATTCAAGTTGGAGATTGTTCATAATCGAGTCCTCTACCTTTTCCAATTGATCTTGCCACTGTTTGATTGATTTTCTGAGTGATCTACTCAGAAAACCGAACCAGCTCGTTAAATCAAGGTAGAGTTCAAATCTTGGTGATTCATCTTTTTAAACCTTCAATTTGCTTGGGGTTTCTTCTTCTATATGTATATGTATGTTTGGTGAATGCTATTGAGAAAGATAGCTTCACAATCAATCTAATTGAAAAGTCTAATTAGAGACACATGTTGACTAGAATCTTGGATTCTTTGTTTTTAACATGATTGGGAGTTGTATTGTGATTAGATTGATATCTAGGATTATTTGAGACTTGATTGATCTATTTTATGATTAATAATCCTTTATATGTGTATTTGATCCTTGATTGATGATATCTAGGATTAGAGCCTTTGTATGTGTTTTTAGAGATATTTAGAATTGATTTGTTTTTAACAATATCTCCTATCTCTAAATCTTTGGCTAGAATACTTGTTGAATACATTTTGTGATTCTAGCATTTTTATGTATGTTTATAACATCTTGAACTTGTGCCTCATGTATATGATTTGTTCAAGAGTTATTTGTGTGAATGAATCTAGGAGTTTTATGTGTTAGTTGATTTCACATGCTCTAGGTTTTCATTCATGTTTTGCATCTAGATTTCGATTGTGTGTTTTCACATATATAGTTCTAGTTGTTCCATGGAATGTATTGATCACATGTTCTATGTTGTTTTGATTGTTTGCATCATTTGCATTCACATGATCACACTAGGAAGTCCTTGTAAAAGGCATGAAGTCTTGGTTAGAGTCGGGATGACTCGGTAGCCAAGCAAGAAGTCTTGCCTAGAGTCTTGAGGACTTGGATAGGTAAGCAAGAAGTCTTGTCTAGAGTCGGGAGGACTTGGATAGAGAAACAAGAAGTCATGGCTAGAGTCGGGAGGACTTGGATAGTCATGCATGGGAGGCTTTCTAGAGGCACATGTGCCTTATATAGAGAGTTGGCTTATATATTGGTAGGCTCGGGTGTTTGGTTAGACATAGAGTCCAATAGAGCGGGGTACATGGGATATGTATGCACTCTTGAGGAATTTCTAATCTACCAACGATGTTGGTTTGGTATGAGTTCCAATATGTGGTGGTTTACATCATTGAGGGATTTTGTATCTTCCAATAGGGATTGGGTACACATAGACTCCACATGGGTTGGTGATCGAGGATTGGTCATTTTGTGGAATTTCTAATTTACTTTCCAAATATATATAAGTACCCAATGGTTGTAATTCAACCCGTGGATGTTTCCTCCTTGGAGGTTTTACCACATTAAAAAATCCCTTGTGTTAATTCTTTCAATCTCTATCTTTTATATTTGTTTTTTGTGTATGTTTTAATCTTGTAGTTCAATCTTCACTTGTGATGTTTTTGGATACAAGATTTTGTAAAGTGTGATTTGTAAATATATTCTTTTGATCATATTTGTAATTACATTTCTTTTGTATATTGTTTAGAATTTTATGTATAGCAATATTTGTATATACTTGTAATGATTGAGCATATATTGATATACAAGTATTCTTGTTAATTGTTTTTTGTATTTTCATTATACCTCATACAACTTGTTGATACTTAGACAATGTATAAATGATCACATGATAACTTGTCTTAGTATGATTCCGTGTTGTTTGTAAGGCTACCTTGAGGGACAAACATAAGTTTGTTCAAGGGATTAAAATTAGGCGAAAAACCTATCCACCACCCCCCCCCCCCCCCCCCCTTTTATGTACGTCTTAAGCAATCTAACCTTGTTTGTATACTTTCAATTTCTAGAATCAATTTCAAGATTAATCAAGTTTAGCAAATATATGTTCAAGTGAAATCACAAAGCTAAAACTCAATTACCAAATGATCAACCACCCCTAGAATATGTTCTAACATCATTCTAAACACAAATCATCTATCAAATTGAAAGATTAAAGTGCAGATCAAAAGATGAAGTGAAAAGAAGAAGTTTAACATACAATGATGAAACTCGGACTGAAGAACAGTTTGCTGCGAACAATCACGAATTCAAATGACTCTGAAAATGCTTGGGGTTTGTAGCTCTCTTCAAGACCAACAATATTGGTTTTTGGATCACTCAATTTCGAGTTCGTATGAGAGAGTTATGATCAAAATAAGAAAACAAAAATATTGAAGAAATCTGCAGAAATTTCGTTGCATTTAAAGGAAGGAGAAGAGGGGCATTTTTGTCCAACAAAAACAAGCCAAACCAGCCTTTTCCCCGTGTGGGGCATGTGTGCCACACGGGACCAGAGGGCATGTTGGGCCGTGTGGCACACGGCCTCCACACGTGGTGACCATGGTACTCCTCCCGCGCACCTCTCACGTTCTTCAGCTGTATACGGGCATCCGAACTCCGATTTCGAATCTGTTTTCGGATTACAAATCGTGACTTCCTCATGCATAACGAAGACTATGAAACTTTGACAAATGATTGAGAATTCATATCAGAAAACAACAACGAACACAACTCAACGAATGAGAACGAAAAGTAGCGTAGCTACATCATTTGGACTCGAAACTAAACGAATGAGTAATTGAAATGACCGGAACTCAATAAGGAATCAAATAAGATCATGTTCAAGTCCAAAACACAAGAAACACAAACAAAATAAACACTTTGCAACACAAGCATGCCATATCTAAGCGATAGTGAGAAAAACATGCAATTCTACAAGATTGTCAACAATGAGATAAATGCATGTGCATACTAAATGTGTGTGAAAGTGTTATACCAAATGTTAGAGCAACGATGCAGGGACACACATATATGAATTGTGTGTGTGTGCACTAACGCCTTGCAAGAGGAAGAAGAATCTTGATACCTTAGCATCCAAGTAAGCGATGTTCCTCTTGAAGATGATATTTGCACAAGATGTTGCTTATTCACCTTTGAGGCTCCTTTCTTCCAAGAAAAACCTAAGCAACTACTAATACAAATATAGAGAGTTTTGCAATGGAATCAAGCCAATACAAATAAAGGATCTTACATGTACCTAGCAGCTGAAATGAGGCTCTGGACACCACTTGGACTAGCCAGAATCTGGTAGGCATAGTTGGGCATTGAGGGGCCCGGTACAAAAGTGAGGACCCTCATATATGATGCTGGTTCAGAGGCTTGCTAGGCCATCAAAAAGTACCCAGCAGCTTAAATGAGGCTTTGGACCCTACTCATATGAACCGGAAATGGAACCAAAACCAGAACCTAGGAGGCTTTATTGGGCGTTGAGTGGCCTGGTAAAAAAGTGAGCAACCTTCTACATGATGCTGGTCCAGAGGCTTGCTAGGGCATCAAGAAGTACCCAGCATCTAAAATGAGGTTCTGGACCCCACTCAGACAAATAGGAACCTAGGAGGCTCACTTGGGCGTTGAGGGGCCCGATACAAAAGTGAGGAACCTCCTACATGATGCTTGTCTAGAGGCTTGCTAGAGCATCAGGACCCCTGTCAGATGAACCAGACCTGAGGAGCCTCGCTTGGAAATTGAGGGGCCTGGTACAAAAGTGAGGATCATCCTACTTGAAGCTGGTCCAGAGGCTTGCAAGGGCATCAAAAAGAACCTAGCAGCTGAAATGAGGATACTCACACCACTAAGAAGAACCGGAACGTAGGAGGCTTAGTTGGACGTTTAGAGGCCTGGTACAAAAGTGAGGAGCCTCCTATATGATGCTTGTCTAGAGGCTTGCTAGGGCATCAAAAACTACCCAGCAGCCTAAATGAGGCTTTGGACCCCACTCAGAGGAACCGAAACCAAGGAGGCTCAGTTGGGCGTTGAGTGGCCCGGTACAAAAGTAAGGAGTCTCTTGAATAATGCTGGTCCAGAGGCTTGCTAGGCCATCAAAAAGTACCCAGTAGCTTAAATTAGGCTCTGGACCACACTCAAACGAACCGGAACCTAGGAGGCTCAGTTAGGCATCGAGTCGCATGCTACAAAAGTGAGGAGCCTCCTACATGGTGCTGGTCAAGAGGCTTGCTAAGGCATCAAGATGTACCTAGCAGCTGAAATGAGGCTCTGGACCCCACTCAGACAAACCGAAACCTAGGAGGCTCACTTGGGCGTTGAGGGACCTAGTATAAAAGTGAGGTGCCTCCTACATGGTGCTTGTCCAGAGGCTTGCTAGAGCATCAAAAAGTACCCAGCAGCTAAAATGATGCTCTGGACCCTTCTTAGACGAACCGGAACCTAGTAGACTTACTTTGGAGTTGATGGGCCCGGTACAAAAGTGAGGAGCATCGTACATGATGCTGGTCTACAGGCTTGCTATGGCATCAAAAAGTACCTAGCATCCGAAATGAGGCTCTGGACACCACTTGGTCGAACCGAAACCTAGGAGGCTTAGTTGGGCGATAAGGGGCCCGGTACAAAAGTGAGGAGCCTCCTACATGATGTTAGTCCATAGGTGTTAACCGCCAAAATTGGCGAAGGACCAGAGAAGAATTTTTCACCCCGATACAAGGAGAAGATGGGAATCCATATACCATTCGGCCACTCCAAGAATGGAGGGATGCCAATCAATCCGGATACATACCCCCTCAAGAGGGATTGAGCCCAACAAATCCCTAGTTTCTCATGAACCCCATGGTATCCTGACATGGAGTTTTCACTCGGTATCCCAACATGGAGTGTCACTCGGTATCCCGATATGAAAACCTCCTTGAAGTACCTCGCCAAAAAACCGGCAAGGTATCTCGCTGCTACACCATCTAGTTACCCTACTATTAAATCATCCAGATATCCTGCCATCAGATCAGTTGATATCAGTACACCTCGCATACCAAGGAACCAGCAGAAAAGCAGAAAACTAGCTTGAGGTGGGGTAACCAAGAACCCAGATACCCCTTAGGATCAGCTCACCAGGCAGCAAGAAAATCAAACAAAGAGCCTCATATTGAGTAATAGACTCATATACCCACCAGATAGGTTTTGAAGCTCCAAACAGGGGGATAAAACGCCTTCGTTTAGTCAAATAGAGGAAGTAGAGTTCTTCCCGCCAGATGACACCATTTGAACAATGGGTCAACTCTACTAGAATCCTACTATGAAGGAATGACTTGATGATTAAAAGCTCTTACAAGATTTTCTCCTTCTAGAAAGGAATGACTTGATTCTGACGATTAAAGCTCCTACGAGATTGTCTCCTATGAAAAAGGAAAGTTTGGTAATCGCCAAACCCTAGACCGAAATTATAGAAGTGCATGGCAAGAAATGGAACCTATATATACAACACCATACTCAGCAGAAAAGGGATCTGATAATACCCCATCCCAGCATAGCTAAGGGGGGAGAGGTCCACCCAGTCGGTCGACACCCTGTTAAATGGATCCGATAGCGGACTACCTCCAAAGCGACATTCTCCCTACAGAGCCGGATCAAGCACGCAGACTTAAGAGAATTGCTACCCGGTACTGTCTTATAGATGGATACCTCTACCGCAAAGGGAAGTCTCTTTTATTACTGAGATGTCTACATCCAGACGATGCACAGTAGGCACTTAATGAGGTACATTCAGCAGATTGTGGTAACCATGCATCAGGCGAAACACTAGCTTACTAGATACTTAGAATGGGCTACTCCTGGCCGACTATACACCAGGATGCAAAACTATTTGCGTGATCCTGTGAGGCTTGTCAGAAAACAGCAAACCTCCATCATCTCCCACCAGAAAGACTCTCCTCGATCAGTACACCTTACCCTTTTGCTATCTAGGGACTAGATCTAATCGGGCCACTCCCTACTACACCCAGACAGGCTAAACATACAGTAGTGGCAATAGATTACTTCACCCGGTGGGTAGAAGCTAAAGCTCTTACCCGGATAACTGAAGATAAGACTACCAGCTTTGTCAAAGAGAACATTGTAAGCCGCTTCGGTACCCCGATGGCCATTATAACCGATCTGGGGAAGCAATTAGATAACGCTAATTTCAGGGATTTCTATCAAGACCGGATACTGATCTTTATTTTGCATAGGTAGCCCATCCTCAGACTAACGGGCTAGTTGAGGCCACCAACAAAACCATCAAGAAGCTCCTAAAGAAGAAATTCCAGCAGAAAAAAGGCTTACGGGTAGAAGAATTACCCAATGTATTATGGGCGTACAGGACAACCAAGAGAACTGCAACAGGGGAAACCCCTTACTCACTGGTATTTGGGACATAAGCGGTTATACTTATCGAGCAGAAGCTTATATCTTTCAGGGTCCAACGTTTCAAGCCAGAAGATAACGAGACCAAATTAAGGGTCAACCTAGATCTCCTGGAGGAAAAGCAAAGCAGAATTGCTGAAAGGGTGGTAGTTTATCAAAGTAAAATAGCCCGACATTTCAACAGGAAGGTGAGAATCCGAAAATTCAAAGAAGGAGACTTGGTTCTCAGAAAAGTAACTCAAACACACACGGAAAAGGTCCGATGAGGTACTAGCATCGAATTGGAAAGGTCCTTACTTGGTTAAAGCAATGCATTGAGGGGGGGCGCCTACAAGCTGGAAGACATGGAGGGATATCCTATCGACCATACATGGAATGCTGATCACCTCAGGAGATTCTATCCTTAGAATTTTTCTGAAAGGGCTTATATTTGGTGACATGCCTACCCCGAATTTATTTTGTATTTTTTGAATAAATAAAGCCAGTTATTTCGCCTACATGACTAGAATGTGTTTATCTTACGAGTTTTTTTCTTGAATCGCGTAAAGACTAGGAAATAGCCTTATGGCTCTCCTACTGCCTTTATCAGGTTATACCCTCCTCCAAGAAGGGTCTGATTTACCAGACTAAGGATTTGGACTCGTGGCCTTAGTAGCCCGCCATGTCCTCAAGATTAAGAAATAGCCTTATGGTGCTCCTACTGCCTTGGTCGGGGTATACCCTCCTCTAAGAAGGGTCTAATTTACTAGACTAAGGATCCGGACTCATGGCCATAGTAGCCTGCCGTGTCCTCAAGATCTGGAAATAGCCTTGTAGCGCTCCTACTACCTTGGTCGGGGTATACCCTCCACCAAGAAGGCCTGGTGATAAAGTGGCCTACCTACCGAGACAGATTGTTAGAAGGATAGGGACACCTTAATGGGATGCCCAATACCTTATCTCTCCATATCTCCAACAGGACCTGATGCTAAAATGGCCTAAATTAACAACCGGGACGGTCAGCTTAAGGAAGCGGGGTAGAAGACTCATGTACCCAGCAGACAGGTTTTGAAGCTCCAAACAAGGGGATAAAACGCCTTCGTTTAGTCAAACAGAGGAAGTAGAGTTCTTCCCGCCAGATGAGACCATTTGAACAAGAGGTCAACTCTACTAGAATCCTACTAAGAAGGAATGATTTGATTCTGATGATTAAAACTCCTGCAAGATTGTCTCCTTCTAGGAAGGAATGACTTGATGGTTAAAAGCTCCTACGAGATTTTCTCCTCCTAGGAAGGAACTTGATTCTAACGATTAAAGCTCCTACGAGATTATCTCCTATGAAAAAGGAAAGTCTGGTAATCGCCAAACCCTAGACCGAAATTATAGGAGTGCATGGAAAGAAATTGGACCTATATTTACAACACCATACTGAGCAGAAGAGGGATCCGAAAATCATCTCCACAAACCCTAACCTATATTCAGTGCTACTTATCGACATGCACGAGTACGTCACCACCATCATCGCCATCGCCTAATGAAGCTCAACACACCGGGAGGACTTGAATAGTCATGCAAGGGAGGCTCTCTCGAGGCAAGTGTGCCTTGGATAGAGAGTTGGCTTATATGGTGGTAGGCCCAGGTGTTTGGTTAGACATAGAGTCCGATAGAGCAGGGTACATGGGATATGTATGCACTATTGAGGAATTTCTAATATACCAATGATGTTGGCTAGGTATGATTTCCAATATGTGGTGGTTTTGCATCATTGAGGGTTTTTGTATCTTCCAATAGGGTTTGGGTAGACATAGAATCCACATGGGTTGGTGATCTAGGATTGGTCACTTTATGGAATTTCTAATTTACTTTCCAATATATATAGTACTCAATGGTTGTAGTTCAACCCATGGATGTTTCCTCCTAGGAGGTTTTACCACGTTAAAAAATCTCTTGTGTTAATTCTTTCTATCTCTATCTCTTATATTTGTTTTTGTGTATGTTGTTATCTTGTGACATATTATTCACTTGTGAAGTATATTGGATCAAGATATTGTAAAGTGTGATTTATAAGCCTATTCTTTTGATCATAATTGTAATTATATTTCGTTTGTATATTGAGTAGTTTCTTGTGTATAGTGATATGTGTATATACTTGTAATGATTGAACATATATTGAAATACAAGAATTCGTTGTTGTTTGAGCTTATGTTTCTTTATACCTCATACAACTTATTGATACTTAGACAATGTATGAATGATCGCATGTTATCTCATCTTTGTATGATTCCGTGTTTTTGTGTTGTATGTAAGGCTACCTTGAGGGACAAACGAAAGTTTGTTCAAGGGATTGAAATTAGGCGAAAAACCTATTCACCCCCCCTAGATACGTCTTAAGCAATTTAACCTTGTTTGTATACTTTCAAATAAAAACAATGAGTTAAGAGATGAAACATAGATAAGCAAGCAATATGATATTAGAGATACCTTCGCAAGCTATTTTCATCAAATGCAAGGCCTTCACCCTTTCCTGAGTCCTCTTGGCTTGTATATCCTCATGACTACAAGTTATAGGTATGTCGATCCCAAGAGACTAAGGCTAAGCATTTCAACTCAAACAAACAAAAATGACTTTCTCTAACAGTCTTAACAAAATTGTCACCATATGGATATCATAAAAACAACTTCTCAAAAAGTTAATCAATAGATTTCGACTATCATAACAATGAATGTGAGATAGCTAAGTTCATGTTAAGTCATAGAGATACAAAGCAAACAAGCTAAGTTTCTTAAAAACATAGCACTAATCTTAAAGCTAACTTACATGTGTGGTAAGAACACTCACCCTTGACAAACTTTATCTTGGGTGAACTTACACAAACATCATCAAAATCCTTATTAACAACAATGTTAAATCTAGAATAAAGTTCTTCAACCACTTGATTCACAAGAATATCATTGATACTCTTCTTTTCAACATTGCTAGCAAAACATGCTTTGTCAATTTTAACAAGGATTTTGTTAATCAAAAATTGTCACTGGGGTAAATTTCCAATTAACAACTCTAGTGACTGAAATCGGGTAAATCTCAGTCGGAGAGGTATCAGGTAGTTCGATAGCTTTGGTTCCTTAATAGAAGATGTCAAATATTGCAATGAAGGAGAATGAAAGTAATCTATCAAAATAGGATCATATCTCGTGCTTATATATTGATTGTAAACAAATAAAGGAATACAATGGGAATCACGTAAAGTGATAGTGATGAAATTATAACTCAGATGACGATGGTGGTGGAGCTCTCATGCATGTCGATAAGTAGAAAAAGTAAATAGGGTTTTGCACTCAATGTTGTAGTCCCTTTTTTGTATGGTAGCCTATTGTATATATAGTCTCAATAAGTGCTGAACACTCCTCCAAATCCGGTCTCGTGACTTAGAGATTTTCGGGACGTTTCATGGCGATTGGCGAAAAGATAGTCTCCTTCCTTCTGGGAATCAAGCGATCCCTTATTTGGCAGAATCTGATAGAGTTGACTCCTCTTTCAAATAGAATTCTCGAGCAGCGGGAAGGAATCAACTTCCTTATTATCAAAACGATAGCGCTTTACTGTCCTTCTATGTGGCTCGATCTTAACTTAGTACTTGGCAGTCTAACACTTGTTGCTGGATTAGCTAGCTTAGGTGGGATCGAGGTACATGGGCATCTCGCTTCCCACTTGATCGACTAGACTCAATATACACGTATCGAGGTACAAAAGCATCGGGGTATCGGGATACCAAGTTCATAAGATAACGGGATACAAGGACTTGGTAGTAATGGTAGGTTTCTATTCCTTCTAGTATCCCAGAGTTTTGAGAAGCCCCGATCTTGATCCGGACCGGTAGAGGGCATATTTTGGCTAATTTCAGTGGTGGGGTACCAGGAGGTCCCTCTTTCTATCCGGATTCTTCTGTTAGGTTTTTGGTTGTTGTTGGCATATATTCCATATCAAAACGTGTTTATCTTGTAATGTTTATGTGGTCATATTGATGATGATACAAAGCTTCAAAGAAATGTTTGACTACGGTACATGCAAGATGATGGCTTGATAAGGGGAAGTAGCTTTATAGCTCATTAAAGGTATAATTGACCTCATTCCTCTTACAAGGCCTAGGCACACACACACAAATCATTCATATGTGTCCTTGCATCATTGTGCACCACTTATATAACACATTCACATGATTTTGTATGCTCATGCATTGAACTCAAATGCTCATACATTTTAGAGTTGCATGTTCTAGGACTATGTCTAGGATATGGCATTCATATGTGAACTTGTGTTTATATGTTTGTGTTTCTTGTGTTTTGGACTTGAACATGGTCTTATTTGATTCCTTATTGAGTCCCGGTCATTTCGGTTACTCATACGTTAACTTTCGAGTCCAAACAATGTAGCTACGCTACTTTTAATTCCCATTCATTGAGTTGTGTTCGTCGTCGTTTTCCGAGATGAATTCTCAATCTTTTGTCAAAGTTTCATAGTCTCCATCATGTGTGAGGGAGTCATGGTTCATAATCCAAAAACGTATTCGAATTCGGAGTTCGGATGCCCGAATACGGCTGAAGAACGCGAGAGGTGCGCGAGGAGGTTGCTCGGCCAAAAGGCCAAGCCAGATGGCCACGTGTGGACCACGTGTGCCACACGGACAGAGCCCCTCTCTGGCCACATGTGGCACACGCTGACCACACGTGGAGGTGGCTGAAAGGTCATTTTGTTTTGAACAATTTTGCCCTTCTTCCCATTCTTTTTAAACCTCTCCAATTCCCTCCATTTGTTTCCAAGAAGAAAAATGGTGAAATCCCGTCTATGATTTTCCCCCAAATTTTCTCAACTTCCAAACACCATAACTTTCTCATAAAGAGTCAGAATTGAGTGATTCAAGTTGGAGGTTGTTTGTATTCGAGTCCTCTACCTTTTCCAAGTGGTCTTGCAGCTGTTTGATTGATTTTCTGAGAGATCCTCACAGAAAACCGAACCAGCTCGTGTAATTAAGGTAGAGTTCATAACTTTGTGATTTCATCTTTTTAAACCTTCAATTTGCTTGGGGTTTCTTCTTCAATATGTATATGTATGTTTAGTGAATGCTACTGAGAAAGGTAGCCTCATAATCAATCTAATTGAATAGTCTAATTAGAGACACATGTTGACTAGAATCTTTGATTCTTTGTTTTTAACATGATTGGGAGTTGTATTGTGATTAGATTGATATCTAGGATTGTTTGAGACTTGATTGATCAAGTTTATGATTAATAATCCTTTATATGTGACTTTGATCCATGATTGATGAAATCTAGGATTAAAGCCTTTATATGTGTTTTTAGAGATATTTTAGGATTGATTTGTTTTTAACATATCTCCTATCTCTAAATCTTTGGCTAGAATACTTGTTGAATACATTTTGTGATTCTAGCATTTTTTATGTATGTTTATAACATCTTGAACTTGTGCCTCATGTATATGAATTGTTCAAGTGTTATTTGTATGAATGAATCTAGTAGTTTTTATGTGTTAATTGTATTCACATGCTCTAGGTTTTCATTCATGTTTTTGCATCTAGTTTTCTATTGCTTGTGTTTTCACATCTCTAGATCTAGTTGTTCCATGGAATGTATTGATCACATGTTCTATGTTGTTTTGATTGATTGCATCACTTGCATTCACATGATCATACTAGGAAGTCCTTGTAAAAGGCATGAAGTCTTGGCTAGAGTTGGGATGACTCGGATAGCCAAGCAAGAAGTCTTGCCTAGAGTCTTGAGGACTTGGATAGGTAAGCAAGAAGTCTTGTCTAGAGTCGGGAGGACTTGGATAGACAAGCAAGAAGTCATGGCTAGAGTCGGGAGGACTTGGATAGTCATGCATGGGAGGCTTTCTAGAGGCACTTGTGCCGTATATAGAGAGTTGGCTTATATATTGGTAGGCCCGGGTGTTTGGTTAGACATAGAGTCTAATAGAGCAGGGTACATGGGATGTGTATGCACTCTTGAGGAATTTCTAATCTTTCAAAGATGTTGGTTTTGGTATGAGTTCCAATATTTGGTGGTTTACATCATTGAGGGATTTTGTATCTTCCAATAGGGATTGGGTAAACATAGACTCAACATGGGTTGGTGATCTAGGATTGGTCATTTTGTGGAATTTCTAATTTACTTTCCAAATATATATAAGTACCCAATGGTTGTAATTCAACCCGTGGATGTTTCCTCCTTGGGGGTTTTACCACGTTAAAAAATCCCTTGTTTTAATTCTTTCTATCTCTATCTTTTATATTTGTTTTTGTATATGTTTTAATCTTGTAGTACAATCTTCACTTGTGATGTTTTGGATTCAAGATTTTGTAAAGTGTGATTTGTAAATATATTCTTTTGATCATATTTGTAATTACATTTATTTTGTATATTGTTTAGAATTTTATGTATAGCAATATTTGTATATACTTGTAACGATTGAACATATATTGATATACAAGTATTCTTGTTAATTGTTTTTGTATTTTCCTTATACCTCATACAACTTATTGATACTTAGACAATGTATGAATGATCACATGATAACTTGTCTTAGTATGATTCCGTGATGTTTATGTTGTATGTAAGGCTACCTTGAGGGACAAACGTAAGTTTGTTCAAGGGATTGAAATTAGGCGAAAAACCTATTCACCCCCCCCCCCCCCCTCTAGGTACATCTTAAGCAATTTAACCTTGTTTGTATACTTTCAATTGGTATCAGAGCGGGTCGTCGGACGGCACTCGACGAGATCCGGGTTATACTTACAAGTGAATTGCTTAGGTTTTTGCTAATATGGTCTTCCAAGATGATGTGATGACCGAAGGGGCTTCGAATTCTAGGCCTCCTCTTCTCAAGGGTCACAACTACGGGTTTTGGAAATTGAGGATGAAGGCATACATTCGCTCTATTGATGAGAGAGCTTGGATGACCGTTGAAGAAGGTTATCTTGCTCCCAATAAGCCAGAGAATGGTGTGATCATTTCCAAGCCTAGGAGTGAGTGGTCTACTAATGAGTTTGAGTTAGCAAAATGGCATCATCGAGTGGTGAATGCTATTTTCGGAGGTATGGATAGTAGACAATTTAGCTACATCCAAAATTTAGAAACCGCAAAGGAGGCTTGGGATGCACTCCGGGTCACTAATGAAGGGACTAAAGCAGTGAAGAAGTCTCGTCTTCAATTGCTCACTTCCCAATTTGAGATGTTGCAAATGGGTGAGGAAGACAAGTTTGTTGACTTCCAAGACAAGCTTCTAGACATTGCTAACAAGTGCCAAGCACTTGGTACTCCTATCTCCGGTGAGAGGCTAAATTGGAAGATTCTAAGATCTTTGCCAAAACGATTCAAGGCCAAGGTTACCGCTATTGAAGAGAGCAAGGATGTCGACGACATGAACTTAGATGAACTATTAGGGTCTCTTCAAACTTTTGAAGCGTGTATGAAACCAAAGGCCAAAAACAAGGGTTTAGCTCTCAAGGTTGTAAAAGAAGCTAGTAGTAGCGAAGAGGATGAGGAGATGGCATTGTTGGTTAGGAAGTTTAGGAAGTTCTTGAAGAAAGGAGCCAAGCCAAATGGCAAGTACTCAAGAGACAAGGAGGTCAAGTGATGAGTCTTCAAGTGAAGAAGAGCTAGTGAGCAACTTTGTTGGCTTCATGGCTTCTTATTCATCTCTAGATGATACTAGTCAAGATTCTTTGGAAGATAAGGTTGATTCAAATCATCAAGTGTGTCTAAGTGAGAATCCTACCTGTTACCTGAAAATCGTTATTGGGATTGGATTCCAAATAACAACTTTAAAGGGGACCAAGATCAAGATTGACCCTGGTCGGAGGGGTATCACGTAGTTCGATACCGACAAAGTCCCTATCAAAGCAAGAGCTATATAATGTATATGAAATTAATCAACAATAGGTTCTATTTGATTGTCTCTTTTCGTTACTGTTAACCGCCAAAATTGGGGAGGGACCAAAGAAGAATTTTCCACCTCAACACAAGAAGCAAGTGCGAACACAATCCGGATACCTCGACAGAATGGAGCCCGATTGGCTCGAGTACGAACCTCTTTCAGCGGGATCCACCCCGCCAGCGTCTTAACTCACAACAAGGACCAAGCCCGGTTATGACCGGGCACCCTAGGGACCCCGCATCGTCCCATCAACACTACTTCCTATGGACCTCGCAGCACCCCGACACGGAGTTCTACTGATCATCTCATCACAAGTCAGCTACATATCCCCCTACTACCATCAGTAGGATGCTTACTAGATGTAGGCAGCCCGTTAAAGCAGAAGAGCACCAGGAAGCCGGACCCTAACTCCAAGAACTAAAAGCTCCACGAAAGATCCAGTAAAACGTCGCCGTACAAAGGAGATACACTCCTTCCAGCCAGAGAGTCCTAATTTGAGCAGGACAGTACAATAAGAATCCTACTAGGAAGGTAAGTGATTGACTCCTCCTAGGAAGGAAAGATTGGATTCAGCGCATTAAAGCTCCAAAGTTATTTCCTAAAAAAGGGAGGATCCTGCAAGCTGTCAAACCCTAGTCCGAGATTGTAGGAGTGCATGGCAAGCAAACATGACCTATATATATAACAACTTATTCACCGGAAGAGAGGAGGGAAATCGAGAAACCCTACACTCTACTTATCGACAGGCACAGTTTCATCACCACCAACATCCTGATTATCGAATTTTTTATGTAACGTTATGGTCTAGTAACTTCATAGTTAGTGTATTCATATAATAGGAAAGAGTGATCAATAAAGCGAGTTCCTATTTGATTTCTCCTATTCTTTATCGTGCAAGCATTGGCAGGGACCTAGTTGGTATCGAACTACTTGATACTCCTCCAGCCAGGATCAATCTCGATCTTGGTCCTTTTAAAGTAGTTATTTGATTTATCGTCCTCTTAACGATTTTCGGATAACAGTTACAATACATGAACGATTTCTTATTTGAATTACAATGGTGAATAGATCATAATCGCGAAGATGGGGATGGAGATGTTGGAGGAACTGTGCCTGTCTATAAGTAGTAACTAGGGTTTTTTTCTCTTTTTTCCGCCCTCTGTTCGATGAATAAACTGTTGTATATATAGGTCCTGCTTGCTTGCCATGCACTCCTACAATCTCGGGTTAGGGTTTGGGCAGCTGCATGATCCTCTTCTTTTTTGGAGGTAATCTCGGTGTTTTTACGTACAGAATTCAGTCTTTCCTTTCTAGGAGGAATCAATCTCTTCCCTTCCTAATTGTACTCTTATTGTGTTGAACTGTTCAAAATATGATCCTTTGGCGGGAGGGGGTATAACCCTTTTGTACGGCGACGTTTTTACTGGATCTTCATGGAGTTTTGAGTATTTAAAATCCTGCTTCCTAGTGTGCTTTTACTTAGCGGGCTGCCTATGTTTAGTAAGCGTCCTTCTGACGGTAGAAGGGGGATATGTAGCTGACTTTGTTACAGGATGATCGGTAGAACTCCGTGTCGGGGTGCTGCGAGGTCCATAGGAAGTAGTGTTGGGATGATGCGGGGTCCCTAGGAAGCCCGGTCATGACCGGGTTAGGTCTTGTTGTGAGTTCTGGTGAGTATCTCGGCTTCCGGCCACTTTGTTAAGCTAAGATGCTGGCGGTGTGGACCCCGCTGAAGCAGGTGCGTATTTGGGCCAATCAGGATCCGCTCTGTCGAGGTATCCGGTTTGTGTTCGGACTCCTTCTTCCTTCTTATGTCGAGGTGGAAAATTCTTCTTTGGTCCCTCGTCAATTTTGGCGATTAACAGAAGTCCCCCTGACTTGGACACTGATACCTTGTCGAGGTCGGGGTCGGAGTCAGGATCTTTTTGTTCGCTTGAAGGATTTTCTACCTTATCCGCTTACTTCCTTGTCTGACTAGGTTTCCACTTTGGAGGAGGAAATCCTTATTTTGTCCGTTATAATCGACTGCGTGTCGATCACGGATTGGACTCCTCGTTTTTCAAAAAGAGCTGTTTTGGCGCGATTAATGCGGAAAAACGTCTCAACCCCTCCTTCCGGTCACCGATTCCGGTTTCCGAGTAAGTAACCGTCATTCCTCCTCTATAAATAAACCGGCTTTACTGGCGCTTCTCACTTTCAAGCTTTCAGACTTTTCAAAATCAAACGAGAACAAAACTCTTCCTGACTTCCTTTCTTTCTTACTTTCCAATCTTCTCGAATTTTTTTCTTCTCCTCTTCTCCTATAATGGCCTCTTCTTCCCAACTTCCTTCTTCTCAAGAAAACCTCAACGGTCAAAACCCCTCTACAACAGGGAACCCCATCCATCCTGATCCCGCTTCCTCTCCCCAGTCCGACAGCATTGACGCCCTTTTCAGTATGGAGGCGGTTGACGCGGTGGTGGATTCCCTAACGTCGGAGGGGAAGAAACGGGGTCGAGAGGGGGGACGCAGTTGCTGAGGAAACCCTGCGGGTTCAGCGACGCCGTTTTACCCGAAACCCCCGAATTGGGTTAGGTTTTCACAACCAACCTGAAGACCCAGTCATGGTTGGCGATGAGGTGGGCGCCTCTCAGTCTGGTGGCAACGAGGAAAGTGGCGGACCTGACGTCGCACTGGTCGGGGTCCAAACGGGCTCCTTCGCCGCCTTTCATGATGGTCGGATTATACCCGACTCTGTTTGTACAGTGGATACGCTCAATCAACTACGGGAAGAGTACAAGATCCCGGAATACATCACTCTCTCCCTTCCCCACAGGGGTTATGACGTATATACCCCGCCTCTAGACCGCTTGCTGATCCACAAAGCCGCTTTTGAGTGTGGAGTCCGGCTTCCACTGCACCCGACTCTCCGTCCAGCTCTCGTCGCGCTTGAATTGGCCCCTCTCCAACTCTCGCCGGGCTTCTAGAAGCACCTGACAGGGTTCTTGGTGCTCTGAAGGGAGCAGTGCGAAAAAGATCACATCGAGCGGGACCCGGGGTTGGACGAGCTCCGCTTCCTCTTCAATATTACGAGCATGGTGCCTTGGGGTCAGTTCTACCTGAGGGCCTCAAATGATTTGAAGTTCGTCATCCCAGGGGCAAATGTGAAGTACGCGGCGCCCTGGAAGGAGGAATGGCTGGTGGTCGAGGGCGACTAGGGGCGCACTGCTTTTGTCGGGGGGTATGAGTACCCCGTCCCTACTCAGTTTACCGTGAGGGACAAGTGGGCGAAAGGGACATTGGCTCATGAGTCCCGAGAGATTCTAACAAGGATCCTAAAGAGAGGATACACCAACCTACAATATTCCTCTCTGGATCCCTTCGAGGGAGCCCGCTTAGAACGGTACTTGAGGATCTCCCCCGCCTCTCCCGGTGAGTTGATCGCGTCTTGCACTTCTATTTCTTTATATTTATATATTCCTTCTTTTGATTCTCACTGAACATCCTCTCTTCTTGCAGTATCGGCTGCCCCGATGGTTGCGGGGTCTCTTCGTTCTTCGGGGGCAAGGGATACGACCCTGCCACCCCGTTCTTCCCCTGTTCCTTCTCCTACTCCGGCTGCCAGGACTAGGTCGGGGTCCATCAGAGTAGGATCCAACCCCAACCCTCCTCCTACTCCTTCAAAAACACTTATTCCTGCTCCCACGGGGTCTAAGGCCAAGGCTCCAGATCGCCATCTTTCTACTCTTCCATCCCGTTCAAGGATCCCGGCATTGCTGGCCAGGGAGGCTAAGGCCCGAAGTTCTGAAAGACCGGCCCAGAAGAAAACCGCCTCCACCACAAAAACATCTCCTGCTCATCCTCCTTCTGTAGCTCTTCCCGTGGATCCTGTGAGAACACTAGTGGAGGAAGCAGCTGTCCACACTCCTGTTCTTGCTGCTGATGTGGCCTCCGGATCGGGGTCGAGGGATGCCATTTTTGACGAGGTGGTGTCTAGATTCGCGGCCTCCTGCCCCGGTGGAAGTCTGACAGATATGGCCAAGCTTCCTACAGACATCTTGGTCACCAAGGGGGCTTCGGTTCTGGCTGAGGTAAGCTTCTATCTCTTTCTTGCTATTTATATCCCCCTTCTGTCAAGTACTGACTCTCTTTCTTCTTGCAGGGCTTCAGGTTTGCCTTGGCCATGGAGAGGCAGCTGCTGACATTGAAAGAAGCTTATATCGGCCTCCAACCGAAGCTGGAGGATACTCAGCAGGAGCTGGTCCAGACCCAACAAAGCGTGGCCCCTCTACTTCAGGAGGCCAGAGCATCCGAAGAAGCGCGACAGGAAGGCTTGGTGATTATCAGGCGCCTTGAGCGTTGCCTAGACACGGAAACCATCAAGTCATTGCGCCGCAGAGAGGAGAGGGAGCCCATAAAAGTTGAGAGGAAGCTGCTGTCAGACGAAAATCAGCTTCTACGGGATGCCTTAGCAGATTTGGAGGCTCAACAGGGGCCCTCATTCGATTATGGTTATTTCACAGCCTGCTACGAGGTAGCTACAGCCTTGCCTCCTCCTTTCGACCTCGAGGCAACCTTGAACTGGGACCGGGAGCAAATTATGGCAAAGGCGGCCCAGTTAGCAGGAGGGGTGATGAGGTCGTTTGTGTACTCAACAAAATAGTAATAATAATGGTTTTTGGTTGATTCTTGAAAACTCTTTTAAAGCCACTTAATCCTTTTAAAATGTGATCTGATAGCAAAATAGTGAGCAAGTTCGTTCCACAGGGAATGGAGTGTTAATTAGATAAATTGACTAATCTTAGAACAATAAAACAAATCATAGTGTTTGATAAATGTGTGGTTTCTAAAGCCACCAATGCTAAACTACTCAAATGAAAATACACAAAAATGTTATGAAAAATAGAATACTCAACACCTTGATAAGAAAAGTGATAAAATCAATTAATGAGAGAACTAGGGAATAGATCGATTAACACTTGGATGTGGGTAAGCTAACTAGCATCATTAATGTACCAATCTCATTATGTTAACCACTTAGAGGCTTAGATTAGTGGGGTTGGTATACCCACCACTAATCTATCCTATCCAATGGGTTCTTAATCACACAAAGATTGTCAATCCACATGTGAATATATAACAAATTATTCCACTCAAGATAGCAATCAACAAGTGATATACAAGTCAATTATAATGAATGGAATCTAATTAATTTGAATGAATAGAACACATAAGAGATTCATTACAAGCTAAGCTAAACCCACAACCAATTGTTCCTCAAATCTATCCCTTAGATTAGGGGTTTAGTTACACATATTTGCAATGAATGAAAAGAAGTAAATGATGAGGAAATAACCCTTGGGTCACCTTCTTTAAGCTTGATCCTTCTTCTCCTCTATGCTCCTAGATGCAAGGAATGGAGGTTGAGGAAATGTCTTGGAATGTGGGTGTTTTGGTGGAAAGTTACTAAGGATTTTGGTGGAGAAATGGTGGGATGAGGAATGATGTAGTGAAGTAATCAAGGTTTTGTGTTGAGGGTTGGATGGATTAGATGAGTTCAAGGAGAGAAATGGAGGAGGATGAATAATGTTCCATGGATGATGATCTAGATCTGAAAAATGAGTGTTCTCTGAATTTTGCTCTGATTTTCGATTATTTGAAGATGGAGAGACGCTTCATATATATACTCACTCATGGACATGTACTGGTAACTGCTTGATTCGCTGATGTGGAGTCTAGGTCGCTATTTGGTCGCTATGGCGACCATGGAGCGTAAAACGGTTAGATGAGAAAGTCGCTCTGAAAACCATCTTTCTCGCTATTTGTCAAGTGGCGACCATGACCAAAATGTGTAGAGGTCGCCACTTGTATCCTCTAGGTCTCCATGGTGACCATAAGTGGCGACCTTGGAAATGTGAAGAGGTCGCCATTTGTACCATCAAGGTCGCCATGGCGACCCTAAGTGGCGACCATGCCTTGAGTGCACTAGGTCGCCACTTGCAAGGGAGGTCGCCATGGCGACCCCAAGTGGCGACCCCACCTGATTGTTTTTGTGACCTTCTGTCGCCATGGCACTCAAGTGGCGCCCAAGTGGCGACCTTCTGATGCCTTTGGGAACTCTTCTGTCGCCATGGCGCTCAAGTGGCGCCCTCTTATGTCCAAGTGGCGAAAATGCCCTGTTTCTTCTCATTTGTGAGACATTTTCGCACAAGTCCTCTACCTTCATCTCAATTGCTTCTGAAACCTAATAAAACCTGAAACACTCAATTTAACAACATTAAACACGGGGAAATGCCCGAGAATCAAGCAAAAAGAAACGGAAATGAGGGCCAAAATCATACCAATTTTGGCCTGATCAAATACCCCCAAACCAATCTTTTGCTAGTCCTCGAGCAAACACAATAACAAGCACACCCCCAAAAACATGCATAGAGATATTTCAAAGGTTTTTACTTCAAATGATCAATGTGCGAAGCCAAAGTGAAGAGATTAAAACAGTTATGCCATGGTGAGGATTTAAACATGCAAGAGCGTGTATAGTTATGATTAAAAACGTGCCACCTTAGACATAATTGTACGCAATGCGATCTTACATTCAAAATGCCAAAGCTTCAAAGCAAAGGTGCTATTAGTTTAGAATGTAATTCGCTTTGATACTAAATCTCACCGGATTCTCTCTTCTTTTCTCCAAGACTCCTAGGTTCACTCAAATTTGTGCATGTGCAATATGAGTTCATGTTATAGCAACAAATTGATTGCACATGCTAAACATTAAAACGCAATTTCCTGAAAAGTGATCTCATGAATGGAATTGCAAGCCATGAATTAGAAAGAACATGCATCAACCAAATTGTACAAAATGGACAATCCTAAAGATCATGAAGGTCTTTTCTTTGGTTGTAATGGGGCCTAAGGTTATGGTGAAACAAAGAATGGAAGAAATGGATATCAAGGGACCTAATGATTTCATTAAGGCATACATTCTAATTCTTTAAGTTCCACAAGATTCCCACATATGTTCACACTTCAAGGTGTCCAGGCTCACAATTACACATGTGCATGCTACTCCTATTTTCAACTTGAGTAGTTCAATTACTTTTCTTTCTTTTCTAGGCCCTTTGTGCCTAATTTCTTGATTCCTTTTTCTTTGCTTTTCTTTGCTTGCCAATTCTTTTCTTTTCATGCTTTTCATTTTTTTTTTTATTATATTATTATTTTTTTTTTCTTATTTTTTTTTTTTCAAACATCTCTTGCTTTGCAAGACTCTTACACACATTCACATGCCTTGGTACACACCTTATATTTATAATTTCAAAATTTTACATTGAGTTCCTAAGCCTTAGCGAATCATTTGGTCAAGGTAGGTCAAGTATTTTAAGGCTATAAGGTTCATGTAGATGTGGTTCATGAAAGAAATGCTTCAAATGTGTTTGGCTTCAAAGGGGCTTGGGAGCACACATATTCAAATTGGTTGGAAGTGTTTAGGCCAAAGAGGTTTTCACATGCATCGCCTAAAATCATTTCTAAAGATTCGTCCATTAAGCAAAATAAGGCATCCACAAGCAGACCATAATATTCTATGGCAAACAACATTTAGTGCAAATGAGACCAAAACATGCTTGTATGAGTGTTTAGAGTGAGTGTTTAAAGAGTGAATGTTTACAACTCAACGTATGCTTTTTAAAGGCTGTGTTTGTGATCCTCACGTGAATCTCCACTATTAATTCTTAGCCTTCAAGCAAATTTGATCATTCACTCAACATTAAGAGAAAAAGATTAACGCATTTTGTTCAATGACACCCTAAGTGGCATGGTGTTAATCTAAACCAAACACTCACAAACATGCACAATTCCTCACTACATCATGTAAAGAACAATCTCCACAAGCAAAGCATGCTCAAATATGGCAATATCGCAAAAATTTTAGAAATTTTGGCACACAATTCTTTTGAAAACCAAGTATTATAGCGTTGCGCAAAAGCACCCCCAAACCTAAATTTAACATTGTCCTCAATGTTCAAAGGTGGAAAAATAAAAACAACAAGCGCAGCCCACTAAGTTTCAAGCAATAATCCAACAAGCAAGAGCAAAAACAAAATATCCCATCATCCGGCATATTGCCCTCCAAATATTCATACACAAAATCCCAACAACACATATAACAATTAAGCACAAATGTCCTAAATCCACTACCAAAATCCAATTCACACCCTTATTCTATGCGGAAACAAAATAAAGGCAACAATGAGAAATAAAGATTAAAAGGAAAAGAAATGCGAAAATTAAAAGTATATGAAAATCAAAACTACTTAAGCAAAAAGGAAGAGCAATCGTTACCCAATCGGATTAGTCAATTATTCATTTGAAACAGGCTCCCAAGTTGGGTCTCCTCCCCTATACGGCTTCAACCGATGGCCATTCACCTTAAACCTATCGCCCTTTTTCAAACTTTCAATTTCAACGGCGCCATGAACAAACACTTGCACAACTCTGTAAGGTCCTGTCCATCTTGACTTAAGCTTACCCGGAAATAACCTCAAACGGGACTCGAATAGGAGTACTAACATTCCCGGATGGAAATCTTTCCTTCTTAGCTTCTTATCATGGTAGAATTTGGTCCTTTCCTTGTAAATCCTAGCGCTCTCATAAGCTTCCAAACGGAACTCCTCAAGCTCACTAAGTTGTAGCTTCCTTTCCTCTCCCGCTTTGTCAAGATCTAGGTTTAGCTTCCGAATAGCCCATAAAGCGTTGTACTCAAGCTCCACCGGTAAATGACATGCTTTCCCAAATACTATCCGGAAAGGACTCATTCCTATCGGGGATTTGTAGGCTGTCCTGTATGCCCACAATGCATCACTCAGTTTAGATGCCCAGTCTTTCCTAGTCCCGTTGACAGTTTTTTCTAGTATTTGTTTAATGTGCCGGTTACTCACCTCCACTTGTCCCGAGGTTTGAGGATGGTATGGAGTTGCCACTTTGTGCCGAACCCCATATTTCTTCAATAAGGCCTTGAAAACTCTATTACAAAAATGACTTCCACCGTCACTTATTATTGCCCTTGGTGTTCCAAACCTTGCGAAGATACATTCCTTGAGGAATCCAACAACCACGTGACTATCATTTGTTCTAGTGGGGATTGCTTCCACCCACTTAGATACATAATCCACCGCCACCAAGATAAAGTTGTAACCATGGGAAGTAACAAAGGGCCCCATAAAATCTATCCCCCATACATCAAACAACTCGATCACATGCTCACTATTCAATGGCATCTCATCCCTTTTCCCGATGTTCCCCGACCTTTGGCATCTATCACACCTTAAACAAAATTCATAAGAATCCTTTGCCAAGGTTGTCCAATAGAATCCGCTTTGGAGAATTTTCAACATTGTTTTCTTACCACTATAATGTCCTCCACACTCACGCTCGTGGCAGAATCTCAAAATTTCTCCTTGCTCATTTTCTGGAACACATCTTCGGATAATCTGATCTGGACCTCGTTTAAACAAGTATGGCTTATCCCAGAAGTAAAATCTAGTGCTAGCTATGAACCTTTTCCTTGCTTGAGAATTCAATTCCGAAGGGATCACCTTTGATGCCAAAAAATTGACGATGTCTGCAAACCATGGGTCTTTATCCTGTATTACCCACAACTGTTCGTCGGGAAAGCACTCTCTTAGTGGAATCACATCATCCTCCATAAGAGTTCCTTGAGTTAGTCTACTCAGATGGTCCACCACTACATTTTCACAACCCTTCTTATCCCTAATCTCAAGGTCAAATTCTTGCAATAAAAGTATCCACCTAATCAATCTTGGTTTTGCGTCTTTTTTGTGCAAGAGATACCGAATAGCAGCATGATCCGTATAGACAACTACCTTAACGCCCACCAAATACTGCCTAAACTTTTCCAAGGCAAATACTATTGCCAACAACTCCTTTTCCGTAGTTGAATAATTCATCTAAGCGTCATTGAGAGTCCTTGAGGCATAGTAAATGACATGTGGAAGCTTTTCTATGCGCTGTCCCAAAACTGCCCCTATAGCATAATCGGATGCATCACACATAAGCTCAAAGGGAAAACACCATTGCGGTGGCATGATGATAGGAGCCGAAGTTAAGGCCTCCTTCAAAGTCTCAAAGGCAATGCCACAAGCTTCATCAAAATTGAATTCTACATCCTTTTGAAGGAGGGTACATAACGGTCTTGCGATTTTCGAGAAGTCTTTAATGAACCGCCTATAAAACCCCGCATGCCCCAAAAATGACCTAATATCCTTGACCGACCTAGGTGGAGGTAAAATTTTCATTACTTCGATTTTAGCCTTGTCGACCTCAATGCCCTTCTCGGAAATCACATGCCCTAACACAATACCACTTCTAACCATAAAGTGGCATTTCTCCCAATTGAGCACTAGGTTCGTCTCCTCACATCTCTGAAGTACCAACGATAAATTCCTCAAACATTCATCAAAAGAAGCTCCAAACACCGAGAAATCATCCATGAAGATTTCTATTATGTTCTCAACCATATCCGAAAAGATTAAGGTCATACACCTTTGAAAAGTGGCCGGTGCGTTGCATAACCCGAAAGGCATCCTCCTATACGCATACGTGCCAAATGGACACGTAAACGTAGTCTTTTCTTGGTCTTCCAGAGCTATGGCTATTTGGTTATATCCTGAGTACCCATCTAAAAAACAGTAATGACTATGACCGGCGAGACGCTCCAACATTTGGTCAATGAAGGGAAGAGGGAAGTGATCTTTTCTGGTGCCAGTGTTCAATTTTCTATAATCTATGCAAACCCTCCATCCAGTCTGTAGCCTTTGTGGAATTAATTCATTCCGCTCGTTCTTCACTACCGTGATTCCGGATTTCTTGGGCACCACGTGTATGGGGCTTACCCACTTGCTATCCGAAATAGGGTAGATGATTCCCACATCTAACAGCTTCAATACTTCCTTTTTGACCACCTCTTGCATTACTGGATTCAGTCTCCGTTGTGCCTCCCTAGTCGGCTTTGTGTCCTCCTCCAACCGGATCTTATGCATGCACAATGTCGGGCTAATTCCCTTGATATCATCCAGTGTCCATCCTATAGCCTTTCTATATTTTCTCAAGATCACAAGCAATCTCTCCTCCTCACTTGAGTCTAGATTAGCTGCAATGATAACCGGGAAGGCTTGATTCTCTTCCAAGAAGGCATACTTCAAGGTCGAAGGTAGTTCTTTCAACTCTAGTTTCCTTGGGGAAGGTTCATCCTCATTGCTCCTCTGTTGTTCTACCAAATCACTTCCTTCTCTACTATCCTCCGTAACCACTTCGTCTACTACTTCTTGATAACATACCCTCATGTTCGCTTCTTCCTCAATCTCATCTAAGATATCCACACTGTAGCAATCGTGTGCCCCAATTGGACAAGCCAAGGATTCAAACACCTTATACTCCACCACTTCATCCAAAACCTTCAATGTTAACTTCCCCTCATGCACATTAATCACTGCCTTTGCTGTAGCCATAAAGGGTCGTCCCAATAGAATCACCGAGTCCTTTTCATCCGGGTCGGTCTCCATTTCTAATACTACAAAGTCTGCAGGGATAATTAGCTTGTCAACTTGGATAAGGACATCCTCAACTATTCCTCTAGGTTGCCTAGCTGATTGATCCGCCAAAATGAGGGACATTTTCGTTGGTCTCAACTCGTTCAACCCCAACTTCCTATAGATAGAGAACGGCATTAAGTTGATGCTGGCCCCTAGGTCAAGCATAGCCCTCACTTGACCCTCTCCAACAATTGTTATATTGATTATGAAACTCCCTGGATCTTTAAGCTTTGGCGGAAGTCTCTTCTGAATAACTGCACTTGCATTCTCATCGAGTCTTTCTTGATTCTTCGGCCTAAATCTATACTTCTCCTTATTTAGTTCTTTGAAAAATTTCCCATATGCCGGCATCTTCTGAATTGCCTCTAGAAGAGGTAGATTGATTGATACTTTAGAAAGCACATCATAGATATCTTTGAATGATTGCTCTAATCTATCCTTCTTCAACCTTCCCGGGTACGGTACTCTCGAGACACTAGGATTTATAGATGTGTTGATATTAGGATTCCCCCTCAGTGATTCCAACTCTCCCGGGCTTAGACCCTTCTCCCTATCAATGGTCTCTCTCTCCGGCACCACATCCTCTTTACCATTACCCTCTGTATGTAAGTTGTTGTTGCCACTAGCATCATCCTCATTCCTTCCATTGTTCACTATTCTACCGCTTCTCAAAATGGCTTTTGCACTACCAAGATGGAGAGAGTCGCTTTAGCCCATCACCTCACCGCTTAACACTCTCTCCGTAATCCTTCCTACATGCCCTTCAAGTCTACCGATCGATTCTTCTAGCTTTAAGAACCGACTATGACTAGCCTCCATAAATCCATTTAAAAGCTTCTCATAGGTTGCTTGTGTTTCATGAAGGCATCTTCTCATCTCGTCTTCTATACCTCCTACATGGAACTCTACCACCTCGGGTGCCCGTACTTCGCTGTCCTCTTCTCTAGAGGACCTTGTAGCAAATGTTGTCATTTCTCTCGTGAATTTTTCCATTTGTTCCGCTAGAGAATCCATTTCCTGAAATTTACACAATACACACCACCCCGTAAAAAGAATTCGAAAGAAACCTAAAATGAAAAACTATTTGCTAATATGAGCAACAAAGAAAATGCAAACTAAAAAAAAAGTCAATCTATGTAATTAACGCTACCATTCCCCGGCAGCGGCGCCATTTTTTGATGAGGTCGTTTGTGTACTCAACAAAATAGTAATAATAATGGTTTTTGGTTGATTCTTGAAAACTCTTTTAAAGCCACTTAATCCTTTTAAAATGTGATCTGATAGCAAAATAGTGAGCAAGTTCGTTCCACAGGGAATGGAGTGTTAATTAGATAAATTGACTAATCTTAGAACAATAAAACAAATCATAGTGTTTGATAAATGTGTGGTTTCTAAAGCCACCAATGCTAAACTACTTAAATGAAAATACACAAAAATGTTATGAAAAATAGAATACTCAACACCTTGATAAGAAAAGTGATAAAATCAATTAATGAGAGAACTAGGGAATAGATCGATTAACACTTGGATGTGGGTAAGCTAACTAGCATCATTAATGTACCAATCTCATTATGTTAACCACTTAGAGGCTTAGATTAGTGGGGTTGGTATACCCACCACTAATCTATCCTATCCAATGGGTTCTTAATCACACAAAGATTGTCAATCCACATGTGAATATATAACAAATTATTCCACTCAAGATAGCAATCAACAAGTGATATACAAGTCAATTATAATGAATGGAATCTAATTAATTTGAATGAATAGAACACATAAGAGATTCATTACAAGCTAAGCTAAACCCACAACCAATTGTTCCTCAAATCTATCCCCTAGATTAGGGGTTTAGTTACACATATTTGCAATGAATGAAAAGAAGTAAATGATGAGGAAATAACCCTTGGGTCACCTTCTTTAAGCTTGATCCTTCTTCTCCTCTATGCTCCTAGATGCAAGGAATGGAGGTTGAGGAAATGTCTTGGAATGTGGGTGTTTTGGTGGAAACTTACTAAGGATTTTGGTGGAGAAATGGTGGGATGAGGAATGATGTAGTGAAGTAATCAAGGTTTTGTGTTGAGGGTTGGATGGATTAGATGAGTTCAAGGAGAGAAATGGAGGAGGATGAATAATGTTCCATGGATGATGATCTAGATCTGAAAAATGAGTGTTCTCTGAATTTTGCTCTGATTTTCGATTGTTTGAAGATGGAGAGACGCTTCATATATATACTCACTCATGGACATGTACTGGTAACTGCTTGATTCGCTGATGTGGAGTCTAGGTCGCTACTTGGTCGCTATGGCGACCATGGAGCGTAAAACGGTTAGATGAGAAGGTCGCTCTGAAAACCATCTTTCTCGCTATTTGTCAAGTGGCGACCATGACCAAAATGTGTAGAGGTCGCCACTTGTATCCTCTAGGTCGCCATGGCGACCCTAAGTGGCGACCTTGGAAATGTGAAGAGGTCGCCATTTGTACCATCAAGGTCGCCATGGCGACCCTAAGTGGCGACCATGCCTTGAGTGCACTAGGTCGCCACTTGCAAGGGAGGTCGCCATGGCGACCCCAAATGGCAACCCCACCTGATTGTTTTTGTGACCTTCTGTCACCATGGCGCTCAAGTGGCACCCAAGTGGCGACCTTCTGATGCCTTTGGGAACTCTTCTGTCGCCATGGCGCTCAAGTGGCGCCCTCTTATGTCCAAGTGGCGAAAATGCCCTGTTTCTTCTCATTTGTGAGACATTTTCGCACAAGTCCTCCACCTTCATCTCAATTGCTTCTGAAACCTAATAAAACCTGAAACACTCAATTTAACAACATTAAACATGGGGAAATGCCCGAGAATCAAGCAAAAAGAAACGGAAATGAGGGCCAAAATCATACCAATATTGGCCTGATCAAGGGGATCGAGAGATTGAGGCCCCTGCACATGAGGTAGCTCATCTGGATCAAGAAGCCGACGTGGCTGCTAAAGACCAACTTGATTGTACTGTGGGAACCAATCTAGATCCTCCTGCCATTGAAGAACAAGTGGTGGATCCCAAGTCTGCTACTGGAGCAATCATGGTGGAGGTAGATGAGGGTGCAGCTAGACCCGCAGTTCCTCGGGTTGAAGGGGCTCCAACTGGGTCCTCTGCTGTGGAGGAACCAGTCCAGACTGATGCTGCAGCAGAGCCCTTGTGCGAAGGAGTAGTTGGCCAGGGGGAACATCAAGAAGAAGACAAAGTAGATTAGCCTGGCCTTCCTTCTATAAAAAATTTTTGTAGCCTGATTTGGGACTTAGGCACCCCGTCTTATCAATATAACTTGTTTTCATTACTTGCTTCGTACTTGTGTTTTTCTTGCTTTTGTACTTAGAAGCTTTCCACTGCATATGATTTTGTTTGATAATTGGACCTTTGATGAATAACTGGACCCCGACGGGTAATAAGGACCGTGATTGGACCCCAATGGGCAGCAAAGATAAAACATGTGGTAACTATATCCCGTAACCGTAAGAATCAGCGGGGTCATATTACTTCTTCCTTTAATAGAACTTCCTTTAAACACGTAATGCGTTTAGAGCAGTCTGTCAAGGGAACCTGCTACTTGCGAACAATTTTGACTTGCTGAAGATAAACTTCTAAGTTTCTTTCTGACTGTTGGTCCTCTATCAGGGTAGTAAGTGGGAAAATAAAGGGCGAAGCATCCCGATGAATCTTCCCGATGTCACTGTCGTTCTGTCCTGGTAGGCAACTAAGGCCACTTTAGCACCAAGCTTCTTGGAGGAGGGTATTCCCCGACTAAGGCAGCAGAAGCGCCTTTAGGCTATTTCCTGGTCTTGAGGCGAAGTAAGAAACCAGGAACCCTGAGGCAGCCTGATTCTTACTGTAATCTGTCCTAGTAGGCAACTAAGGCCACTTTAGCACCAGGCTTCTTGGAGGAGGGTATTCCCCGACCAAGGCAGCAGGAGCGCCTTTAGGCTATTTCCTGGTCTTGAGGCGAAGTAAGAAACCAGGTACCCTGAGGCAGCCCGATTCTTACTGTAATCTGTCCTGGTGGGCAACTAAGGCAACTTTAGCACCAGGCTTCTTGGAGGAGGGTATTCCCCGACCAAGGCAGCAGGAGCGCCTTTAGGCTATTTCCTGGTCTTAAGGCGAAGTAAGAAACCAGGTACCCTGAGGCAGCCCGATTCTTACTGTAATCTGTCCTGGTAGGCAACTAAGGCAACTTTAGCACCAGGCTTCTTGGAGGAGGGTATTCCCCGACCAAGGCAGCAGGAGCGCCTTTAGGCTATTTCCTGGTCTTGAGGCGAAGTAAGAAACCAGGTACCCTGAGGCAGCCCGATTCTTACTGTAATCTGTCCTGGTAGGCAACTAAGGCCACTTTAGCACCAGGCTTCTTGGAGGAGGGTATTCCCCGACCAAGGCAGCAGAAGTGCCTTTAGGCTATTTCCTGGTCTTGAGGCGAAGTAAGAAACCAGGTACCCTGAGGCAGCCCGATTCTTACTGTAATCTATCCTGGTAGGCAACTAAGGCCACTTTAGCCCCAGGCTTGTTGGAGGAGGGTATTCCCCGACCAAGACAGCAGGAACTCCTTCAGGCTATTTCCTGGTCTTGAGGCGCTTTAGCAATGGAGAATTAAGTACATTCAGTAAGAGATGCCGGAGAATCTAGTAGGAGACATCAAGTAGTGGACACAAGAAGGTCATATAGGAGAAAGAACCGCTTTTATTGATTTTCTCAAACGGTACAAACATGAAATCGGGGTGTTAGATTCCCCTTGATACGAACAAGATTTCTAAGGGTAGAATTTTCGCAGATGATCAGCATTCCATGTATGGTCTACTGGGTACCCTTCCATGTCTACCAGTTTGTAAGCACCACCTCGGAGTGATGCCTTAACCAGATACGGCCCTTCCCAGTTTGGGGCTAGTACTCCGTCGGACCTTCTTCGTGTGTTCTAGGTTACCTTTCTGAGAACCAAGTCTCCTTCTTTGAAGCTTCGAACCCTCACCTTCTTGTTAAAGTGTCGGGCTATCTTGCTCTGGTATATTGCCACCTTCTCCGCAACCCGGCTTTGCTTTTCCTCCAGCAGGTCTAGGCTAGCTCTTAACTTAGCCTCGTTATCTTCCGATTCGTAATTTTGGACCTGGAAAGATATGAGCTTATGCTCGATGGGCAAGACTGCTTCCGCCCCAAATACTAAGGAATAGGGGGTCTCCCCTGTGGCTGTCCACCTAGTTGTTCTGTAGGCCCATAGTACATGAGGTAATTCTGCCACCCATAATCCTTTCTTCTGTTGGAGCTTTTTCTTCAGGAGCTTCTTGATGGTCTATTTAGTAGCTTCAACCAGCCCATTGGTTTGAGGATGAGCCACCGAAGCGAAACGGAGATTGATCTTCCGGTCTTCGTAGAATTCCCTGAAGTTGGCATTGTCGAATTGCTTTCCCAAATCAGTTATGATGGCCATCGGGGTGCCAAATCGGCAGACAATGTGTTCCTTGACAAAATTGGTGGTCTTTTCTTCAGTTATCCGAGTAAGAGCCTTGGCTTCTACCCACCGAGTAAAGTAATCTATCGCCACTACTGCATGCTTGGCTTGGCCGGGTGCAGTGGGGAGTGGCCCGATCAAATCTAGTCCCCAGATGGCAAAGGGGTAGGGAGTACTGATTGTGGAGAGCCTCTCTGGTGGGAGATGATGAAGGTTTGCTGTTTTCTGACAAGCCTCGCAGGATCGCACGAACTGTTTTGCATCCTGGTGTATAGTTGGCCAATAGTAACCCATCCTGATTACTTGGTAAGCCAAAGTTTCTCCTGACACGTGGTTACCACAATCCCCCGAGTGCACCTCGTTGAGCGCCCAGCGCGCGTCATCGGGATGGAGACACCTGAGTAAAGGAAGGGATTTCCCCTTGCGATATAGGTATCCTTCTACCAAACAGTACCGGGTAGCTGTCCTCTTGAGTCGGCGGGCTTGATCCTGGTCTACAGGGAGAATGCCACTTTGGAGATAGCTACTATTGGATCCATCCAACACGGGAGGCGGTTCACATGAAGGACCTCTACCTCTTTAGCTATGCTGGAGGAAGGAATCAATTGGAGGGGTACCCCTTTTGGTAACGCATGTCCCTCTCCAGTGGCAATCTTAGCTAGAACATCAGCGCGGTGATTTTTCTCCCTGGGCACTTGCTCTATTCTTACACCCTTGAATTTCTTCATAGCCTCCTGCACTTTAGCTAGATAGGCCACCATGTTATCACATTTTGCTTGGTACAACCCTGTCACCTGATTGACCACTAATTGGGAGTCACTTTTAACCTGAAGGTACTCAACCCCCAGAGCTCCAGCTACCCTCATTCCTGCTAGCAGAGCTTCATATTCTGCTTCGTTGTTGGTAGTTCTGAATTCAAACCTGAAACAGTGACTTACCTCGATTCCCGCGGGATCGATCAGGATGATCCCAGCTCCGCATCCTGACTGGTTCGAAGCTCCATCTATGTAAAGTATCCATATCTTACTGTCTTCAGGCCATTCCAGAGGGGTTTGACTCGGATCGGGGTCTACTGATTCGCCTGGGTCCAGGATTGGGCTAAACTCCACTATTAAATCCGTCAGGGCTTGAGATTTAATCTTGGTTCTCGCTTTGTATTTGATGTCGAATTGTGTGAGTTCTAGGGCCCACAGGATCAGTCTGCCTGACACATCTGGCCTCTGGAGGAATTGTCTCAAAGGCCGATCTGTGACCACCGCGATGGTGTGAGCTTGAAAATAAGGCCAGAGCTTTCTGGATGTGGTCACCAAAGCGTAGGCGAGCTTTTCTAGTAAGGTACAATTTTTCTCGGACTTTGTAAAAGCCCGGCTTACGTAATAGATCGGCCTCTGCTCTCCGTCACTGCATTCCTTTACTAAGGCTCCACTAGTAGCCGCTTCAGAGACTGCTAGGTAGAGTAAGAGCTCTTCACCAGGGATCGGCTTTACCAACAGCGGCGGGCTTAACAGGTATCCCTTTAGAGCTTGAAAAGCCTGCTCGCTCTGCTCGTCCCACTTCATCTTTTTCCCCTGCTTGATGACTTTGAAAAAGGGGAGACATTTATCTGTGGAGTGGGATATGAACCGGTTAATCCTTGTGCCTGCTTGAGGTTTGTAGGAGACTCGAGATCTAAAATGGCTTTGATCTTCTCAGGATTTGCTTCAATTCCCCTTTCATGTACCTTGAATCCCAAGAAGTTGCCTGCTGCCACCCCGAATGCACACTTTGCGGGGTTCAGCCTCATCTGGTTCTGCCTTATTATCTGGAAGGTTTGGCGTAAGTCCCCTGTATGCTGTCTTGCTTCTGGAGATTTAGTGATCATGTCATCTATGTATACCTCCATGGACTTCCCTATCTGTTCCTTGAATAGTTTGTTCACCATGCACTGATAGGTGGCACCTGCATTTTTAAGTCCGAATGGCATTACCTTATAACAGTAGAGGCCTTGCCCGGTGATGAAGCTAGTTTTGTCTTGGTCTGAGGGGTGCATCATGATCTGATTGTACCCTGAGAAAGCATCCATGAAGCTCAGGATCTTATTTCCTGCAATGGAATTAATAAGCTGGTCTATTTTAGGCAGGGGGAAGCTATCTTTGGGGCAGGCCCGATTGAGATCGGTGTAATCCACGCACATTCGCCACTTCCCGTTAGACTTAGTTACCATAACCACATTGGCGATCCAGTCGGGGTACCGGGATTCCCTGATGAACCCGGCCTTCAGGAGTTTGTCTACCTCTTCTTGGACCGCGGTATTGCGTTCAGCATTGAAGTGCCTTCTTTTTTGTTTTATCAGTTTAAAGGTTGCATCCACTGCCAACCTATGGGTCGCCAGGCTAAGAGGAATGCCGGGCATATCCTCATGGCTCCAAGAAAAGATATCACTGTACTCCCTGAGAAGCTCTATCAAATTCTTCTTCACTTCCGGGTCCAGACCTTCTCCCACTTTTACTGTCTTTGTTGGATCTTCACACCGGATCTGGACCTCCTCTAGCTGCTCTAATGGATATCCGCTGCTCCAACCACGCTCTTCCTCTTCTGATTCTTCCACAACCTATGTCTGGTACCTCTCCTTCCTCTAAGACATGATCATCCCGCTCTGTCGTTCTCGGACCTAGGTAGCTGGCCACTGATGCGCATTGCTTAGCCAACGCAGCGGGGTTGGTTGACACCGCATAGCAGTTGCGGGCTGCCTGCTGGTCTCCTCTTACCTCTCCTACTCTCGATCCTACCGAAAACTTCAACACGTAGTGGTAGATAGACAGCACTCCTCTAATCCCTGATAGGAAAGGCCTTCCCAAGATTGCATTGTACGCCGACGGGGTGTCCACTACAATAAACTCCGTTATTATGTTCTGCTGAAGAGGAGCCTCTCCGACTATCACTGGCAGTATCTTTGTTCCCATTGGCATTACGGAGTCCCCTGTGAATCCGTATAGTAGAGAGGTACAGTTGTTGAAGCAAGAGTTCTTTAGATTGAGCTGCTCATGAGCCCCTTTGAACAATATATCCACACTGCTTCCCGTATCGATCAAGACGCGGTGCACTAAGCAGTTGGCCATCTGTACTGTTATGACCATGGGATCATCATGTGGCTGCACCGTATTGTAAACATCCTCCTCCGTAAAGATGATTTTGGTGGAACGGGATAGGTCTCGGGGTCCTCCATTGATCTTTAGCAGCTCATGTTCAGCGTTGAGTCTGGGAATCTTCCTTGCGTGATTCTTTCTCGAATTGTTGGAGGTTCCCGCTAGGGTGGGGCCTCCACTGATGGTGTGGATCACTTGGATCTGCTGCATTAGATCCTTCTCTCCTTCTTTATGCTGCTTCCTGCATCCCACTCTGAACCTGCTTTCCTTCTTTGATGCTGTCTCGTACCTGTTGTAAGAATTCAGTCAAAAGTCCTCCCCTTACCAATGCTTCTATCTGATTGCGAAGACTGTAGCATTCTAAGGTGTTGTGTCCCACATCTTCATGGAAGTCGCAATACTTATATTGATTCCTCCTATCCACAGGGATCTTCATAGGGACTGGCTTTCTGAGTAGGCCTTTGATGAGGTCGTTTGTTTACTCAACAAAATAGTAAAAATGATAGTTTTTGGTTGATTCTTGAAAACTCTTTTTAAGCCACTTAATCCTTTTAAAATGTGATTTGATAGCAAAATAGTGAGCAAGTTCGTTCCACAGGGAATGGAGTGTTAATTAGATAAATTGACTAATCTTAGAACAATAAAACAAATCATAGAGTTTGATAAATGTGTGGTTTCTAAAGCCACCAATGCTAAACTACTCAAATGAAAATACACAAAAATGATATGAAAAATAGAATACTCAACACCTTGATAAGAATAGTGATAAAATCAATAAATGAGAGAACTAGGGAATAGATCGATTAACACTTGGATGTGGGTAAGCTACTAGCATCATTAATGTACCAATCTCATTATGTTAACCACTTAGAGGCTTAGATTAGTGGGGTTGATATACCCACCACTAATCTATCCTATCCAATGGGTTCTTAATCACACAAAGGTTGTCAATCCACATGTGAATATTTAACAAATTATTCCACTCAAGATAGCAATCAACAAGTGATATACAAGTCAATTATAATGAATGAAATCTAATTAAATTGAATGAATAGAACACATAAGAGATTCATTACAAGCTAGACTAAACCCACAACCAATTGTTCCTCAAATCTATCCCCTAGATTAGGGGTTTAGTTACACATAATTGCAACAAATGAAAAGAAGTAAATGATAAGGAAATAACCCTTGGGTCACCTTCTTTAAGCTCAATCCTTCTTCTCCTCTATGCTCCTAGATGCAAGGAATGGAGGATGAGGAAATGTCTTGGAATGTGGGTGTTTTGGTGGAAAGTTACTAAGGATTTTGGTGGAGAAATGGTGGGATGAGGAATGATGTAATGAAGTAATCAAGGTTTTGTGTTGAGGGTTGGATGGATTAGATGAGTTCAAGGAGAGAAATGGAGGATGATGAAAAATGTGCCATGGAAGTTGATCTAGATCTGAAATGAATTCTCTGAATTTTTCTCTCTGATTTTCGATGCTTTGAAAGTGAAGAGACGCTCATATATATACTCACTCATGGACATGTACTGGTAACGACTTGATTCGCTGATGTGGAGCCTTGGTCGCTATTTGGTCGCTATGGCGACCATGGAGCGTAAAACGGTTAGATGAAAAGGTCGCTCTGAAAACCATCTTTCTCGCTCGTTGTCAAGTGGCGAACATGACCAAAAAGTGTAGAGGTCGTTCTTTGTGCATCAAGGTCGCTCTGGCGACCATAAGTGGCGACCTTGGAATTGTGAAGAGGTCGCTCTTTGTGCATCAAGGTCGCTCTGGCGACCACAAGTGGCGACCATGCCTTGAGTGCACTAGGTCGCCACTTGCAAGGGAGGTCGCCAGAGCGACCCCAAGTGGCGACCACACCTGATTGTTTTTGTGACCTTCTGTCGCCATGGCGCTCAAGTGGCGCCCAAGTGGCGACCTTTTGATGCTTTTGGGAACTCTTCTGTTGCCATGGCGCTCAAGTGGCGACCTCCATTGCCCATGTGGCGAAAATGCCCTGTTTCTTCTCATTTGTGAGACATTTTTGCACAAGTCCTCCACCTTTATCTCAATTGCTTCTGAAACCTAATAAAACCTGAAACACTCAATTTAACAACATTAAACACGGGGAAATGCCCGAGAATCAAGCAAAAAGAAACGGAAATGAGGGCCAAAATCATACCAATTTTGGCTTGATCAGCCTTTATCCCGAATAGCGAGATAGATAGTTTCCCGTGAAGCATTTAGGGGGGTGTAGTGGTTATACCCCTCTTCCTCTCTTGCTATCCTGGATACCTCCTTCAAGGGAAGCTCTCTGGGAGGGGATCTCCTAACTGGGTATCTATCCTAGTACGAAGGAATTGGAGGCGGCCTGTAAGTAGACCGATTTGGAGGTAGATTCTGAAACTTCCTAGCTGGTGCATGCTTCGGGGCCTCCTTCTTTAGGCGCGGCGCTAATCGGGCTTCATCGTGTTCAATTTTGATCCGAAGTTGTTCCTCGATGTCCACCTGTTCCAGAGCCCGATTGTAGGCTTCCTGGTATGTCTCAGGAGGATGCTTGGCAAACGACCGCAATAGCCTGCCAGCCCACAAGTTCCTCCGGAAATTGGCTAAAGTTTCCTTCTCGTTGAACACACCCATCTGGACGACCTCTTTGTGGAATTTCTCCACATAAGATCTCAGAGTTTCACCCCGCTCTTGAACTACATACTGCAGCAGGATAGGATCCTTGGGGCGGGGTTTGATTCCCTGAAACTGTGCACAGAAAGCTTTGGTAAGTTTGGAGAAAGATTCAACACTACCTGGTGGTAATTTTCTGAACCATGTCTTGGCACAGTCTGTCAGGGTTGAGGGGAACATCCTGCACATGGCAATCCTGGTTGCACTCTGAACTTCCATCTGGTGGACGAAGCTTTCTAGGTGGCTGACGGGATCCTCGGTTCTAGAGTACTTCTCTGAAGGCATCCTGAATTTGGGGGGCAATCCCGCTTCTCTCACCCTTTTGGAAAATGGTGCGTTCATCTCACCCAGGGGGTTTTTCTGACTCCCTTGATGTTTTCCCTTCTTCAGCTGCTCCAACTCCTTTGCCATCCTTGTCATCTGATCCTCCAGGCGTTGAGACTTTTTGGTTCCAGATCGGGCTACTGAAACTTCCTCATCTGATGAATCTGAATCCAGGATTACCTTCTTTCGCTTAGCTCTTTGACGCTTTTCTCTAGTGCTCTTTCGGGATTTGGCGCTTCCTTCTGAATCAGGATACGGATCCCTCTCCTTTGCCCTTGGTTTTGGTGGAGACTGAACCTTCCTTGGAGGAACCTCAATTGCGGACTTCACTAGCCTGGGTCTGAGCTCTGCCTATCGGACTAAGAGGGGTGGGCCCAATCGGTCGAAAACAGGTGCCCTGACACTTGGGCCAGCATCCCCTAGGATCCCGATTGCTTCAAAGGGAATCCGCTGGGCTATCATCCGGAGCCAAATTGCTTCTACGTAGGCCGCGGCGTGCTGTTCTAAGACATCTCGATTGACTTCCTGTCTAGCGGGGTCTTGAGGGACAAGGCCTACAGCCGGTGGGGGCACTGGCGGAGGACTCTCGTTCCTAGTGCCCTTACCCAGCCTCTGGGCTCTTTCAGTGGAAGCAAGGGACTAGAGTCCTGATGGCTCCGGGTGACCCTGTGAGGATCGGAGTCTCATTCTAGATATCTTTAGATGGAAGAAGACCGTTTTGAATGATGGTTGGGATAATGTTCCCACAGACGGCGCCAAAAGTGTTACCTGAAAATCGTTATTGGGATTGGATTCCAAATAACAACTTTAAAGGGGACCAAGATCAAGATTGACCCTGGTCGGAGGGGTATCACGTAGTTCGATACCGATAAAGTCCCTATCAAAGCAAGAGCTATATAATGTATATGAAATTAATCAACAATAGTATCTATTTGATTGTCTCTTTTCGTTACAATACATGAACGATTTCTTATTTGAATTACAATGGTGAATAGATCATAATCGCGAAGATGGGGATGAAGATGTTGGAGGAACTGTGCCTGTCGATAAGTAGTAACTAAGGTTTTTTTCTCTTTTTTCCGCCCTCTGTTCGATGAATAAACTGTTGTATATATAGGTCCTGCTTGCTTGCCATGCACTCCTACAATCTCGAGTTAGGGTTAGGGTTTGGGCAGCTGCAGGATCCTCTTCTTTTTTGGAGGTAATCTCAGAGTTTTTACGTATAGAATTCAATCTTTCCTTTCTAGGAGGAATCAATCTCTTCCCTTATTGTGTTGACCTGTTCAAAATAGGATCCTTTGGCAGGAGGGGGTATAACCCCTTTGTACGACGACGTTTTTACTGGATCTTCATGGAGTTTTGAGTATTTAAAATCCTGCTTCCTAGTGTGCTTTTACTTAGCGGGCTGCCTATGTTTAGTAAGCGTCCTTCTGACCGTAGAAGGGGGATATGTAGCTGACTTTGTTACAGGATGATCGGTAGAACTCCGTGTCGGGGTGCTGCGAGGTCCATAGGAAGTAGTGTTGGGATGATGCGGGGTCCCTAGGAAGCCCGGTCATGACCGGGTTAGGTCTTGTTGTGAGTTCTGGTTAGTATCTCGGCTTCCGGCCACTTTGTTGAGCTAAGATGCTGGCGGGGTGGACCCCGCTGAAGCAGGTGCGTATTTGGGCCAATCGGGATCCGCTCTGTCGAGGTATCCGGATTGTGTTCGGACTCGTTCTTCCTTCTTATGTTGAGGTGGAAAATTCTTCTTTGGTCCCTCGCCAATTTTGGCGGTTAACACTACCTATGATGAACTTTTGGCTAAGGTAAAGAGTCTTGAAATGAGTTTGAAGATAGCCTTAAGTGAGGTAGATGAGAAAAATGATTTGATCAATATACAAGTGGATGAGTTTGTTGCTACAACTCGAAGGCTCTTGTGTGAAAAAAATGCTATTGCCAAGAAGCTTAGAGAAGTTGAAGAGGTTGTTCTTGAAAGAGATAGGATCATCTCTAATTTGAAACTAGAAGGCTCAAGTGACGCGGTAGTTGAGGAGAAGCTCATAGAAGCATCACTTCCTATAAGCGAGGTCATAGTTGACAAGAAAGCTCCTAAGAAGAGACGTTCCAAGATCAAGAACAAAGTAAAAAACATGGTACTCCTTGACACTTCCACTTGTGTTTCTCCCATTCCGGAAGGTAAAATCTCTTCTTTTGTTCCCATATGTCATTTTTGCAATACCATAGGTCATATCAAGCCCAAGTGCTATAAATTCATTGAATATTGCAATATGGAAAATGCATCTAGGAATAGAGAGTTTGCTTTTAAGCTCAAGCATGCTAAAGCTTTTGAATATGGGAAGCATGTTAATGATTCAATGCATGTTAAGAGTTCTCGGAATGTGAAGAATAAAAATCTTGTTAATATTGACAATGCACATGGTGCTAACAATGTTGGAAAGAAGAGTATTAATGATATTATTGTAAATCAAGTTGTGGAAGAACTTTACTCTAGATTCAACATTGTTGTCAATAAGAATCTTGATGATGTTTTTGTTAATTCACCCAAGACAAAGTTTGTCAAGGGTGAGTGCTCTTACCAATAGTGTAAGTTGCACATGTGAGTTAGCTTTGAGATTAGTGCCTTGTTGTTAAGAAGCTTAGCATGTTTGCTTAGTATCTATACAACTTGACATGAACTTGGCTATCTCACATTCTTTGATATGATTGTCAAAATTTGTTGATTAACTTTTGAGAAGTTGCATATCATGTTATCTATATGGTGATAATCTTTATTAAGACTTTTAGAGAAAGTCATTTTTGTTTGTTTGAGTTGAAATACTTAGCCTTTAGTCTCTTGGAATCGACACACCTATAACTTGTAGTCATGAGGACATACAAGCAAAGAGCACTCATAAAAAGGGTGAAGGCCTTGCATTTGATGAAATTAGCTTGCGAAGGTATATCTTGTATCACATTGCTTGCTTATCTATATTTCATCTTTCAACTCATTGTTTTAACACTTCATGTAGCATGTCATACTTGAGAACTAATATAGTGTTTATATGGTCCTCGTTGACATTTGCTTGTCTAAGATCTTTTGGTGATAATTGTTCACATTGATCTTTTCATGATGTGTGTTTTTATTTGTATGATTGTTGAGTGGCAAGTTTTTGAAAAATATGCTTCATATTCTTTGAAAGCTACTCTCTTGAGAAGTAGAGATCTTAAGTAAGTCTCATTACTTGCTTTTTGATCATGTGCTTTTAAGCCCTAAACTTGATTTCAAAAATGCACTTTGCTTCTCTTATATGGTTTGTTATGTTGTTGAGTTTGATATATGTGTGAGTATTGGATACTCTTGATGTTCTATAATTAGTACATTTAAAAATGACCTTTGGTTTGTATCCATTTGCTTACTTCCTGGTGTACGACCTAATCCCGGTCTATCACACAAGACTTACTTCTCCGAAGAGATCAACACCCTATGTGAATATGCAATGATATCCAAATATGCAATAAGAGCTAGGGTACTCTAGATGCTTACCTAGGATTATATGATGACAATAAAATCAATCCTAGATATGAAAATAATGACATGGCATACAACTTTAGCTAAGTAAAGGATAACCAATCCTAGATACAAAGCTATCAAAAATAACCCACAAACATTCAAATGATTAACTAGTTGATTAAAACACAATCTATCAACCTAGTTATCAATAAAGCACACAAGAATGTTTATGGCATAGCTTTTAGGCAATAATGACCTAATCAATTAAGCTATGTTGAAATAAACCCAATCAACACATAATCTCAATCATGTATGTAGAAATTACTCAAGAACATACAAGTAATAAAAGAGATAAAATTGATAAGTAAAAACACTAAAATTAGATGAGATTAGTGTTCAACAAATCATACCATGTGTGTTGAAGAAGACCCATGCTCAAATGATGTTGAATGATGCAAGATGGAGATGGGTTTTGGGTTTAGAGAGTTAAAGAAACAATCTTGGTGCTTTCTCTCTCAAGAATATGGAGCCTCTCTCTCTAGGGTTTCATTTTGTGGCTCTCTCCTCAAAATGATGAGAAAGATATGTATTTATAGTGCCCAAGTGAAACTATGTCGTTTTGGAAGAAATAGAAAACCTATGGGCATTTTCGCGGTACTCGCGACAGTGCAGTATCTCTAGATTCAAGCGCTCCGAAACATGACAAAACGACATCGAAACCTTTCATATAATATATCTTTAGAAAGATATGGATATCTACTTTCTACTCATTTTTACAGAAGGACATTTTGATGTCTGTAGAAAATGTTATGGTCATTTGAGTGGCCAAAGGTCAGATACGGATAACAGCTGTGATGCCCTGTTTTAGTGGTTACTTTGGAGATTTCAAAAGCAATCCAAACGGTCATAAAATATTATGAATAATATACTGTTGGAAAGGTATGTGTGTCTAGTTTGTCCAGAATTTTACAAAACTCAATTTGAAACTTTGTGTAAAAAGTTATGGTCACAAGACCATACAAATGTCAGTTTTGAAAAACATTTAAATCATTGAAATCCAATATTTTGAACCTAGACACTTCACTCCAAATAACCAGACCGAATCTACCACTTATCCAAGAGAAGAATGAGACCTTCTCAAGTGGTCAACCATCATGCTAAGATATGCACACCATCGTGCAAGCACGAACGTTTCAGATCACTCAAACGGAAACGAATTACACCACACTTAAAGCTAATCAAACATGAAATGCAAGTGTGGGAATTGAATGCATCCTAATGCTTATCATATCATGGCATTATCATAGAACAAGATGCAATCAATTCAAACAAGCATGAATAAAATTTATGACTTTGCATCCTAATGCCTAAACATGTTATGGCATTTCAATAAACTAGATGCAATCAAATAAACATGCATGAAGAGATATTCAACAATTATGAATGCACACATATGAAAACACACAACATACAAATATAGAAATATGCATGAGTTGTGAGTGTGTGCAACTATGATCTCTTCAAAGCATGTAAGCACTAAAATATACCTTTGGTGCGTCTTCACTTGAGGTCTTGAGAGGGCCATTGGATGATCACCAATTCCTAAGCTACCCTTACAACAACCCCAACATGTGGTTTGTCCACGAAACAAGCCAATCAATAAATGGGAATCCTTACAAAGGAATTGGAAAGGAATGCCACTACTCCAAAGCATTATGCAAGATCATCCAATCGCTCAATCTTTCTCGGTGGTAAAAGAGACTAGAATGGCCTTGAGGTATATTTTTTCTTATTTCCTTTTCTTTGGCTTCATATCATGTCAAAAAGGGGGAGAATGAAAGGGGAGATATAGGGGAGATATATGGTTGTTCTAGCATTCTTATTTCTCAAGATGTTATATTTTATTGTATTTTGTTTTCTTGAACTATATGGCTTGTAATATTGGCTAGAATATTTTGGTTGTTGGCATGTATTTAGGGGGAGCATACATGTTATCAAAATGGACTTTATTTGTGTTATTTTTCTTGCCAATATATATATCTTGCCATATGTGTTGTCTCTTGGAGATCTTTGTGCTTTCAAGCTATTTTATAGGTGATTTCAAGAGAAGACCAAGATGAAGTTCAAGACTTGTTATTGGAAATTTTGTCTTAGAGTGTAAACCAATGTACACATTATGACCAAATTTTCTTTGTAATTGTTTTAGTATTTGTATAGGGGTTTTGACATGGAATTTGCCAAAGGGGGAGATTGTTAGGTTTTTGGTTGTTGTTGGCATATATTCCATATCAAAATGTGTTTATCTTGTAATGTTTATGTGGTCATATTGATGATGATACAAAGCTTCAAAGAAATATTTGACTATGGTACATGCAAGATGATGGCTTGATAAGGGGAAGTAGCTTTATAGCTCATTAAAGGTATAATTGACCTCATTCCTCTTACAAGGCCTAGGCACACACACACAAATCATTCATATGTGTCCTTGCATCATTGTGCGCAACTTATATAACACATTCACATGATTTTGTATGCTCATGCATTGAACTCAAATGCTCATACATTTTAGAGTTGCATGTTCTAGGACTATGTCTAGGATATGGCATTCATATGTGAACTTGTGTTTGTATGTTTGCGTTTCTTGTGTATTGGACTTGAACATGGTCTTATTTGATTCCTTATTGAGTCCCGGTCATTTCGGTTACTCATACGTTAAGTTTCGAGTCCAAACGATGTAGCTACGCTACTTTTCGTTCTCATTCGTTGAGTTGTGTTCGTCGTCGTTTTCCGAGATGAATTCTCAATATTTTGTCAAAGTTTCATAGTCTCCATCGTGTGTGAGGGAGTCACAGTTCGTAATCCAAAAACAGATTCGAATTCGGAGCTCGGATGCCCGAATACGGCTGAAGAACGCGAGAGGTGCGCGAGGAGGTTGCTCGGCCAAAAGGCCAAGCAAGATGGCCACGTGTGGACCACGTGTGCCACACGGACAGAGCCCCTCTCTGGCCACATGTGGCACATGCTGACCACACGTGGAGGTGGCTGAAAGGTCATTTTTTTTTTGGACAATTTTGCCCTTCTTCCCATTCTTTTTAAACCCCTCCAATTCCCTCCATTTGTTTCCAAGAAGAAAAATGGTGAAATCCCGTCTATGATTTTCTCCCAAATTTTCTCAACTTCCAAACACCATAACTTTCTCATACAGAGTCGGAATTGAGTGATTCAAGTTGGAGGTTGTTCGTATTCGAGTCCTCTACCTTTTCCAAGTGGTCTTGCAGCTGTTTGATTGATTTTCTGAGAGATCCTCACAGAAAACCGAACCAGCTCGTGTAATTAAGGTAGAGTTCATAACTTTGTGATTTCATCTTTTTAAACCTTCAATTTGCTTGGGGTTTCTTCTTCAATATGTATATGTATGTTTAGTGAATGCTATTGAGAAAGGTAGTTTCATAATCAATCTAATTGAATAGTCTAATTAGAGACACATGTTGACTAGAATCTTTGATTCTTTGTTTTTAACATGATTGGGAGTTGTATTGTGATTAGATTAATATCTAGGATTGTTTGAGACTTGATTGATCAAGTTTATGATTAATAATCCTTTATATGTGACTTTGATCCATGATTGATGAATTCTAGGATTAAAGCCTTTATATGTGTTTTTAGAGATATTTTAGGATTGATTTGTTTTTAACATATCTCTTATCTCTAAATCTTTGGCTAGAATACTTGTTGAATACATTTTGTGATTCTAGCATTTTTTATGTATGCTTATAACATCTTGAACTTGTGCCTCATGTATATGAATTGTTCAAGTGTTATTTGTATGAATGAATCTAGTAGTTTTTATGTGTTAATTGTATTCACATGCTCTAGGTTTTCATTCATGTTTTTGCATCTAGTTTTCTATTGCTTGTGTTTTCACATCTCTAGATCTAGTTGTTCCATGGAATGTATTAATCACATGTTCTATGTTGTTTTGATTGATTGCATCACTTGCATTCACATGATCACACTAGGAAGTCCTTGTAAAAGGCATGAAGTCTTGGCTAGAGTTAGGATGACTCGGATAGCCAAGCAAGAAGTCTTGCCTAGAGTCTTGAGGACTTGGATAGGTAAGCAAGAAGTCTTGTCTAGAGTCGGGAGGACTTGGATAGACAAGCAAGAAGTCATGGCTAGAGTCGGGAGGACTTGGATAGTCATGCATGAGAGGCTTTCTAGAGGCACTTGTGTCTTATATAGAGAGGTGGCTTATATATTGGTAGGCCTGGGTGTTTGGTTAGACATAGAGTCCGATAGAACGGGGTACATGGGATGTATATGCACTCTTGAGGAATTTCTAATCTTCCAACGATGTTGGTTTTGGTATGAGTTTCAATATGTGGTGGTTTACATCATTAAGGGATTTTGTATCTTCCAATAGGGATTGGGTAAAAATAGACTCCACATGGGTTGGTGATCTAGGATTGGTCATTTTGTGGAATTTCTAATTTACTTTCCAAATATATATAAGTACCCAATGGTTGTAATTCAACCCGTGGATGTTTCCTCCTTGGAGGTTTTACCACGTTAAAAAATCCCTTGTTTTAATTCTTTCTATCTCAATCTTTTATATTTGTTTTTGTATATGTTTTAATCTTGTAGTACAATCTTCACTTGTGATGTTTTGGATTCAAGATTTTGTAAAGTGTGATTTGTAAATATATTCTTTTGATCATATTTGTAATTACATTTCTTTTGTATATTGTTTAGAATTTTATGTATAGCAATATTTGTATATACTTGTAACGATTGAACATATATTGATATACAAGTATTCTTGTTAATTGTTTTTGTATTTTCTTTATACCTCATACAACTTATTGATACTTAGACAATGTATGAATGATCACATGATAACTTGTCTTAGTATGATTCCATGATGTTTATGTTGTATATAAGGCTACCTTGAGGGACAAACGTAAGTTTGTTCAAGGGATTGAAATTAGGCGAAAAACCTATTCACCCCCCCCCCCCCCCCCCCCCTCTAGGTATGTCTTAAGCAATTTAACCTTGTATGTATACTTTCATCTTCCCTTGTGTAGATGGAAAAATCTTCTTTGAACCCTGGCCATTTTTGGTGGTTAACAGAAGTCCCCCATGACTTGAACACCGGCATCTTGCTGGGGTTAGAGTCAGGATATCGGAATACATGAAGGGTTTTCCTTATCTTGTCTGGCTGTCTTCCATTGTCTTAGAGGAAATCTTCCTTTAATACTCAAATCTTTCTTCATCACGCTTGCAATAAGTGGACTGTCCATGTGTCAGGCCCCGAGTGGTCTAGCTTATTTTGAACGAGACGTTTTTGGCGTGACTTTCTCGATGTCGTCTTACACACGTTTGCGGTCACCAATCCCGATTTCCTTCCTCATTTAGATATCACCTCATCTTAAAAGCAAAAGCAAATGGAAACCAACAACACGAACAACGGGTATGTATAGCCGATTAACCATTGAATATCTTTCGAAAGCTTAGCTACTTCAATAATGTATGTTTATTAATTGTATACTTCAACTTTATTGATTTAATTTATGAATTACTACTTTATATATTATAAAGAAAATTGCACTCAATCTCCCCAAGGTTTGACCTCTTGCACCTAGAAATAATTTTATCATTAATTGACACTTACACCCCCCGTCGTTAGATCAAACTTAACTGTTGACTAATTGTTACCTTAAAAGACTAAACTACCCCTGATTCCTAAATTAAATTAATAAAAAAATATTTTAGCAGAAAATTAAAAAAACAAAAAGAAATGATTTCCATCAACCCAAACTTTCATCAACATCAACCCAAACCCAGAAACATTTGATAATGAATTTCCAGATTTCTTCATCAACATTAAAAAAAAAAAAAAAAATTTAACAACATATGAGTAGAAGAATATCTACATTACAAATGAAGAGTTTTTTCCTATGTTCAAATTTGGGTTTGTCTAACCTTCATATTCGACGTGTTTTCCATTCTTTTGATCTTTGACACGCAAAGTGAATTTCACAACCAATTGAGTGTCCTAAGGAATACTTGATGGAGACACGTCCAAATATATTGAAATAATATTGCCATTGCCTCCTCCATTTCTATCAGGGTAGAGCACAACATTCATGTATCATATCATTAATCAATTACCATTGTAATTTACATATAGTAGCAACTCATAGATTTAATCAAACTATCAAAACAAAATGCATACCAATTGTAGTATCCAAATGATTTGGATTTATATCTTTCCTTACCTAAAGTTGAAAACTTAGTAACTTTCCAAGAATAGAAATAAATAGTAGGGTTATTTATCATCGATAAACATTGTTTGTTTATTTTTGACAACAAACACCTCCACACCAAAGATACAGGTATCATCAATAAGGTACCCATTCACAGGATTGCAAAACGTATTCAAATTGATGAATTTGGTAATACCAAATCTGGTGTTCATAGCATGATAACAGATTTCACACCAATCAGCATTACAACAATGAGTATTATTCACAATTTTGACAATCAATCGATAGAGTCAGTGATTACTGCTAAGCATTTTAATATATTTGTCTCATCAGTAACACTATTCTAAGTATCTCTGGAAAAAATCTTTTTGAAATTCTTAAAAATGAAGTTTTTAGAGCGGTGGTGACGAATCAAGCCATATGGTGCCTTGCCGTGGACTGATTTTGTGCTGGTGCCTTGGCATGTGATTGCTTCATTTTTACACTAAGTGTAGCCCCATTTCCATATCATTTTGAGTTCGTTTTTTGGGTAAAACCGGGTATTTAATATGATAAAATAAGTGTTTCAGGTATTTATGGAGTTCAGGGGCATTGGTGTCTTTTTGGAGAATCAGGGGTCAAAGTGCAAATTTGAAGAATAGATTGAAGATTCTGTGATTAAAGAATAGTTGAGGGGTGCCTTTTGTAATTTTCCAGCCAACGCACAGCAGCTCGCCACGTCATTAATGAAACGGTGCGTTTCATGTGTGGGTCGCGCCCGACCCGGCCCAAGATCCGACAGGCCCAAACCGGTTCAATCCTAGCTACTGAGTACACCCCAGATACCTGCTAAGTGCACCCCTCTGCATCAGCGCACGCCACGTCATAAGTGAAACGGTGCGTTTTGGCGTTGATGCTGATGACATCAGCATGACGTCAGGATGACGTCATCGTCTTCTACCTTCAGCAGCCCATCTGCAGACCCGCGCGGGTCAACCCGACCCGGTTCGCGACCCGGATTCAACCCAGCCTCGTCCAGCCGGTTTCCGGCGTGTTTTCCGACGGTTTTCCGCCCAGATCGACGACCGGAGCTCCCCCCGTCCGTTTGGCACCATTTTTAGGCCTCCATGCGTCACTTTTCCATCTCCTCCAATTCTTCCAAGCTTCCATGGTTCCACCTCCATTTTCTCCACCGCGGCATGCAAGCGGCACCCTCGCGACAGAAACCTCCCAAACTTGCCGCGGTCCAGTTGTCGCTTCCGCCAACCGCGAAATTGTCCAAACCGCGGCAGTCCGTCTCTTGGTCGTTTTGGACGAATTCTTGGTCGTTTTGGTCGAGTTTCTTGCCCTATTTTGGACCCATATATATACATCTCTTCATCTTTTGAAAAAGGAGGAGGAGCCACACAAAAAGAAACAAAACACTCTCCAAAGAGAGAAAACTCTCCCACTCCTCCAAGACTCCATCTTTCCTAAATTCCTACACAATCCAAGAGACACTTGACACCAATCTATGATCTTTTCTTGTTCTTGGGAGAAAGAAAGTTGAAGGAGCTTGAAAAAGGAGAGGAGCAAAAGGAAGAAGAGGAAGCTCTCCATTATAGTTTTCTCTAACTTTTTCTCTTTTATCCTTTGTTATAGCCATGTATTTATTTGAGATTATTTGTTGTATGGCTATTAGTTGTAATATGAGCTAAACTTTCATTGTTAGGATTTGATGAACCCCACCCATGAATATTTATATGTATTGACCTTTGTTTATCCCTTATGTGCAAGATTGTTGTTTGTATGGGTATTTTTGTGTGCTTAATGCTTTTCAATTGGTTGATCTCCTTTTGAATGAATTTTTGTGGTGTGTTATGTACTGACCGGAGACGCACGCCACGTGCTCGATAAAATGCCCTCTATGCATGTCTAGAAAAGTAGACCTACTTAGGCTAGCGTATAGGATTCCCTAGTGTGCCAAGGTTCTTAATGAACTCATTCATATATTCCGAGTAATCGAGAGATAGGCTTGGGTATGATTTTGGGTGTGATCTATTCTACTCGACCGAGATTTTGGGTTAACATTTGGGTGCATGAATCTATGAATTACATGAGCATGTTTTGGGTGAATAATTGAGTCTAGAACGGAAATCGACATAGGGTGGGGTGTAGTCAAATCCTAGCATATTTTTCTCTATTATTACACTTGTGTTTATTTTCGTGTTATTTCTTTTTCGCAATAGCATTTAGTTTTATTTTAGTTTTATTTTAGTTTAGTTTAGTTTAATTTACTTAATTGGAAAACCAACCTTTTTGATTGTTTGAATAGCAAATAGGCTAATCAATTTCGGTAATCGGTCACTCGATCCCTGTGGGAACGAACTTTACTTACTATTGTGCTACTCTCCGACCTCGTCCTATTTCGAGTGTCACTTGAGTGATAGCCAGCATGAGCTAATTTTGGCCTTGGTTGTGCAATGTTAGCCTCCAGAAAAAGAAAAAAAATTGCTTAGAATTTACTAATATTTTACTTGGTAGTCTATAACACTATTATAAGCATCTCTGGAAAAAAATCTTTTCGAATATCTTAAAAATGAAGTTTTTAGAGCGGTGGTGATGAATCAAGCACTTTGGTGCCTTGGCGTGGGCTGATTTTGTGCTGGTGCTTTGGTGTGGGCTGATTTTGGCCTTAGCTATGCAACGTTGGCCTCAGGAAAAAAAAATTTGCTCAGAATTTTCTCAAATTTTGCATGGTAGTCTATAACACTATTCTAAGAATCTCTAGAAAAAATCTTTTCAAAATTCTTAAAAATGAAGTTTTTAGAGCGGTGGTGACTTATCAAGCACTGTGGTGCCTTGGCGTGGGCTGATTTTGGCCTTAGCTATGCAATGTTGGCCTTCGGACAAAAAAAAAAAAAAAAAAACAAATTGCTCAAAATTTTCTCAAATTTTGCATGGTAGTCTATAAAACTATTCTAAGCATCTCTAGAAAAATTCTTTTCAAAATAATTAAAAATAAAGTTTTTAGAGAGGTGGTGACAAATCAAGCACTGTGGTGCCTTGGCGTGGGTTGATTTTGTCCTTGACTGTGCAACGTTGGCCTCCGAAAAAAAATTTGCTCAGAATTTTATCAAATTTTGCACGGTAGTCTATAACACTATTTTAAGCATATCTGCAAAAAATCTTTTCAAAATTCTTAAAACTGAAGTTTTTCCGAGGGTTGGTGACAACTCAAGCACTGTATGTGTTCCCTCCTGGCTCTCTTGCAAGTGCTTTAAAACCTCATTAGGGTGGTATGAGGTACTAGGTCCGTCTGGTGGACCCTATAATCAAGTGATGCCTGGGGTGCCCCCTTCGCCCCAGCCACACCGTGGTGCCTTGGCTTGGGCATGCCATGTGCTGATTTTGGCCTTGGTTGTGCAACGTTGGCCTCCGAAAAAAAAAAATTTGCTTAGAATTTTCTCAAATTTTGCATGGTAGTTTATAAAATTAATCCAAGTGTCTCTGGAAAAAATCTTTTCGAAATTCTTAAAAATGAAGTTTTTATAGAGGTGGGTAACAACTCAAGCATAAGGTGTGTTCCCTGTCAGCTCTCCTGCAAGTTCTTTAAAACCTTTTTAGGGGGGAGGTGTCCGCTGCGAAATGGGATGTCTAGTGCCTATGCCTTGTTTCCCCCCCGCCCATCTACGATGAGGGCCATGTCATATGCATGCCCTAGTCGGCAGGTTCGATTGTCTGTCTGACGGTCTCCGACCATCGACCGATCGTCGATCTGATGACCACAGTCCGGTGGGCTAGTAGTGCTATGTTGATCCTTTTCGAGGGGAGAGGGATGGTTCATCTCTGATTTTGATTTTTTCAAATGTATTTGAAGGGCAAGTGTGACTATGGCTTCATTTGTGGATGAGTGTGAGAATGGAGAATACTGCGGTCGGGTCAAGATTTGAGTTTTAACTTCTTGGGGGAGCACAACACTGTCTCTACTTTCTCATCTGGCCATTGATAGAGATTATTCATTATTCTCCATCCTGTCCCGTCGAAAAAATTTTCCCTTGGTCTGGTGGGCTAGTAGTGCTGTGTTGATCTTTTTTTAGGGGAGTGGGACGGTTCACCTCGGATTTTGATTTTTTCGACGTATTCGAAGGGCAAGTGTGACCATGACTTCGTTTGTGGATGAGCATGAGAATGGAGAATACTGTGGTCAGGTCAATATTTGAGTTTTAACCACTCGGGGAGCGCAACACCGTCTCTACTTTCTCGTTTGGCTGTTAAAGAGATTATCCATTATGCTCCATATCAAAACATCCCAAAAAAATGCGGAAGAACTAGCATGGTTCGGCTTGTGCTAACTAGATTCATCCTAAGGTTTGTTTTGGTGGGTTGGGCGTAATGGAGAATCGTTTGTTTTTGAAAAAAATTTCCCCATCCCTTAAAGGTTATTGTCCCTCGGATTGTGTGTTTATTCACGTGAAGCAGTGCTGATTTGGTCTCGCTTGATGTTTCCGCATGCTCAGCAGTTCTAGTAATCGTTGGGTTATTGTTCATTTGGTTGGGTCATCATCAAATGTACGCAACTCATGTGTGAGTGGTGGTTGAATGGCATGGGTCTGCAAGCTCCTTGCTCAGCGCAACGAATTGTAAGCTCTCCATCCTTTTCATAGTCTTCCCCAAGCATGGTCATTTGCGTTGTGGGTAAGATCGGTATCCTGTGTTTTTTACCAATTGAATGGAATTCGATTGTTTTCATTTCTGTATTCGCCCGATTCCTTTAGGGGTATTAGGTGGATGATAGGCTAACCTCGTGTTCCAGGTACATCTCGCCTTTTTGTGTGGTTACCATGGCCCATGGGGTTATGCTTGTTCTCTTGGATGCAGATCATTAGTTGTGGGCGAGGGGTTACGACCACCATTCGTCCAAGCTATTATTCATTTGTCAATTGACACGAACGACTGATGCACTCATCTTGGCTTTTATAGTCGAATTATTGTACAATGTCCATGCGAGTGTCGGTGTCGTGAAGGAATGCTACCTGGTTGATCCTGCCAGTAGTCATATGCTTATCTCAAAGATTAAGCCATGCATGTGTAAGTATGTAAGATCTTTGATTTGTATTGGCCTGATTCCATTGCAAAAAACTCTTTATTTGTAATGGTTAATTGCTTAGGTGATTCTTGGTGAAAAGGAGCTTCAAAGGAGAAAAGCAACTTCTCATGCAAATATCGTCTTCTAGAAGAAAAGCGCGTACTTGGATGCTAAGATATCAAGATACTTCTTCCTCTTGCAAGGCGTAAGGCACACACAATTTCATAGAGTTAAAGTTGTTGTGTGACGTGGCGTGTGTTGGGTGAGGTGGTGCCTATCAAGTCGAGTCGCACCATTTTTTTTTATAATTCGACTATTTCCAATAGCATTTAGCTGTCGGAAAAGACCATTTTTTTGTAGTACATATTTAGTCCAAAAATTTCTTTGGGGAAAAGTTAGTTTTAAGATATTTAAAGTGAAGATATTATCGAGTGAGGAAACTGGGTTTGCATAATTTCTTGGTTAAGTCAAGATGCTTCTTCATTGGAGATTTACAGTCAAGATGCTTCTTCAATGGAAAATGATGATTGTCATATTTAATATGATCCATAATACACTAGGATAACTATTCTCACTTATAGCAAATAATGGTAATGTTTCACTCTTATCGGGTCAGGTATGAGACATTAGAAACTAACACTTTGTCGAAAGAGTATAACTGATTCTTCGAGTATATTATGTATGTAAAATTGTGATTCATGTTCACGAGTAGCCCATGAATCCCTCTATGTACATTCCTTTGTTTATGCATAACTGGTAGCATCTGACGAAGCTTTGACAAATGAATGTATGGATGAATATGGCATCATCTGATCAGATTAATTGACAAATTAGTTTTGTTAAGTGGTAATTCCGCCATAATTCTTACAACATGGTGCATGAGAATCTTTGCAATTCTTAAGCTAATACTATAAGTAATTAGTGTAACGGTTATAGCTAAGTCCTTCCAAACCTTAATGACATACAAATTTGTGTCCTTAAGCTGCATGTTTGCTGATAAGTTCAGCATGTATGCTGAGTTTTAGAATTCACGTTCATCTTTTTGTCAGGTATTACATTTTGGTTAAATTTGTACACACAGTATTATGAAGCTAAATTCACTGTGCCATCGATGTTGTGGGGATTGTTCTGGTGATCAAATATAGTGGTATCAATTTCCTTGATTCGCTTTTCATTACTACTTATTCTGTTTGGGTAAATGCAGTTGTTTCCCTCTACTTTTATTTTTTTTACCACTAAACCCCTTGAACTTTCACAAATTGGCAAAGGTCGACTATAGATACCGTATCACAGGGGGTAAATACCCAAGTGTTTGCCAAAAAACGAGAGTTCGGGGGGTTTAGTGACGAAAAAAAAATATAGGGGCATAGTGTATATTTTGAAAGAGTTTAGGGGGCATCAGTGCCTAGTGGCGAAAAAAATATATAAGGGGCATAGTGCATATTTTGGAAGAGTTTAAGGGGCATTAGTTCCAATTAACCTTAATATTATTATTATTATTATTATTATTTATTTATTTATTTATTTATTTATTTATTTATTTATTTTAACAAACTATATTAATATTATTATTTTTTTTTATTTTTTTGGACATTAGTCAACATGTAAAAGGGTGTGTGTATGTTATTATTATATTTTTCCAGTTTTAATGCAATTATGCATATAATCAGGGTGCGTAAGTGTAATTTTCCCTAGACGTCTGTTTCCTTTCCGTCAGATATAGTTAATAAATGAAAGTTCAAGAGGTTTACTGTCAAAAAAAAAAATTAGGGGGCAACATGTGATTTTGCATATAATTCAAGGGCCCTTGGTGTTATTAACCCTAATTATTAATTGTAAAAGAGGGAATTGATTAAGGATATCAGGATATGTGAGGGAGGGAGAGAGAGAGAGAGAGAGAAAGAATTGAGAGTGGAATTTGATTGATTGATGGAGAGAGAGAGTGTGTTGGGACCTGAGTTGGAGAGAGAGAGAGAGAGAGAGAGAGAGAGAGAGAGAGACTGTGTGTGTGTGTGAATCTGAGATCAGTCAATAGTGTTAGAAGTTGGGAGTTAGGACATGATCGAGACTATGAGATAGGTGAGTAATAATTTTTATTTTATTTTTATTTATTTGTAAAATCTGACCTGGCTGCAAATCGGGTTAGCCCCCATTGAGTACGTGCCCAGATCAATTCAAAGGCTCATGTCTTATTAGCCAGATTGTTTGGATATGAAGAAAATCTTCGTTGCACCCTATATATGTACAATGTACATGCATACCGATTGATGTATTCAACCACTAGAATAATGATACATTCAATTAGTAGTTGAAACTAAAAAAGATTCATAATTTCCTAAGAACTAGGAGGAAAGTGAAGGGCTCAATTTCCTCCTTGGCCATTTCTTCGTCCACCATATTGCCGAGTATCTCAAACAAAGTGTCAAGAACTCCATCAACTTCAAGACCGAAATGGTGACGAAGCATGACTTCTTGACTAGCCCTAATTGTCATTGCAACCGCGAACCCGTAGCTCTCGTAGTTCATACCATCCAATGTTTTCTCTGGTTGATACATCACAAATCGGTCTAGAAAAAATGAACCTTCTCTTCTCACTTGGTCTTCTATTTCTGACTTTGAGGGTGCATAGAAGTGGGCATGGTAACAATCTAGCTTTTCTTTATTTAATTTTCCCTACAATTTACAAAAACAACAAAAATTCGTATATAAGAATGACATGCGTATATATATATATATATCTATATATATATATTCAACTATTCAAGTCTTTCTCTAGTCAAATCAGTCGTGTAAAAATATTTCAGTACCAAAGTTAATTGAAAGTTGTGTGGATATATAATACCTGAGAAGCTAAAATAGTTAGAGATCGAGAGAGAAATTCCCAGAAGAATGAGTTGCCTCTATCAACATGATTGTCCTGGTCAACTCTTCCCTACAAAATCAACAGCATTCGGCCTTTGCAAACAAGTTCCTTCGACCGCGATCGGAGGAACATGGAGAAGTCTTCCTGGAATTGTAAAAAGTATGCAAGAGAAACAGCAGGAGGGCTGGATTCAGAGATATATAGGTTGCCTTTGTTTAATGACTCCCTCTTTTCATTGAGAATTGGAGGTACCTGCATGAGGTTGTAATTATTTAATTACATGGTTTAAATATCTATAACACACCCCAATAGTTGTAAATGTGCGGGATCGCAGGATCCAACATGTTTTTGTTGTGCAGGATTCTGATTTACACCGATGTATATATAATGGATTTAGATGTGCGGGATCGCAGGATCCAACATGTTTTTGTTGTGCAGGATTCTGATTTACACCGATGTATATATAATGGATTTAGAATTTAATTTATACCATACAAATTAAGGTCCAAAAAAAAAAAAAAAAAAAAAAAAAAAAAAAGTGTTTTATCTTGCATATATGTTGAAAAGTACTATAGTCATGATGAATTGACAGCTTAACTTAGTGTTGCATTACTCTTTAGTCTTTCCACTTCTAGGCATTTATTAATTGGTTGTCATAATTGTATATAATTTAGATCATGTTTCACTTAGCCAATCAGTGATTGAACGTCAACGAAAGTGATCATGCTCAATGGAGAAAAAAACTAGGCCAATGGGGAAAAGAGAAGAGATCAAAGCATACACACCTTTGATAGCCAATGCAAACAGTTAGATGAATAGACAAAGTGCATTGAATTTTTTGGCAACAGTCTTCCAAAAAATGAACCAGCACAACCTGCAATGAAAATGGAAGGACACCTACCATTTCTTTCTTCCTTATGTTGTTTGAAAAAATCAGCAAAGGCTTTGAACACATAGTTGAAATCATTAGATGGAAGATCATTAAGGAAGACATGGAACTCAGGTGGTTCAGCCAATAAACGACATGTTACTTCAAAACTCTCAACAATAGTTTTGATTACTCGTAGTGAATTTCTTCCTGAAGAGCAACCCATATCAGCTATGCCTATTGTCTTTGGAAATGATTCAGGGAAGAGTTGTTCTATAGTTTCCACTATGATGTGCTTCACCTTATCCGATGCCTTCATCTGTCAACAAATATAGAAATAAAATTTAGAATCAACAAAACATGATTATTTTGTGATCGCAGGTATATATAGTCTGGTGGTAACTATACTTCTGGAAACCCTTACACAATCAAAATAATGAACAAGACAAAGTTAGAGATGAGAAAAGAGAAGTGATCATCAACCTGGAAGAAGGAATTTTTGTCATAGCTAGTGGATCCAGAGCCTCCATTCATGTGAAAAATATTCCCCACATCCATTTTTGAGCTTGTGTTAATCAAGTCTTTCTCAGGCTAAGTGATATAATGTAATGGTGCTTTGCTCAGCTTTTATAGGCAAAATTCAATGATGGAGTTATTTACTTTTTTTTTTTTTTTGGCTTCACCATCTTTTTATTAATATATATTAGTTATCATGGTAAGTTGTTCAAGTTACATACTTGAATAATATATGGATTGTGATCGATGAGTGACTGAGTGCCATGATGATGATCATTACAACTGTTTTGGGTGGTCACAATAAATTTAACTCCATAAATAAACAAGCCTGTTGTAAAAGTGGTTTTCCCACTAAGTGTAATTATGCAAATAGGGAAATCATTTGGCCTCTTTTGTTGACTTCATAAACAAGTGGCTTATGCATGTCTATCCTCCTTAGGTTAACCAAAGGGCATCTATCGCCTGATCTTCTCTTCAAATGAACCATGTGGTTCTCTAATCCACTGTAAATAAGAGATCTATCTCTTTGTAAAACCCTCCCAGTTATCAATATCAGATTTCAACTCTTATCTCTCTTCCATTGTTGTTATTCAATTCATTTTACAACACGTTATTAACGAGATTGCATGTAAGTAAAAAGGATCCCTTGATGGGTGATTTATTTACATCTCAATATTTTGGATCTATATATAGTTCTGTATACAAGATGGCTTATACCGTCAACGGAACCTATATATATAATACTGGATTTATTTATTTAAATGTCATATAAATATTTGTATTTATTTTTATGCAACATAGCAGGTGAGCTCAGCCTCTTGGAATTGTTTAAATATTCGCATTTATTTATATGCAATATATCAGGTTGAGTTATGGCCCTGATTTATTATGTCATTTAAATATTTGCATTTATATCAAGCTGGGTTATGCCATTGATTTATTATGCTCTTTAAATGTTCACATTTATTCAAATTGTGATTTACAGAAAAATCATTTTGGAACATAGCCTCATAACAAAAAGAATATATATATATTAAATGGTAGGGTCCATGACAGTGATGTTTACGATATATATATATATATATTAGATGATAGGATGCATGATAGATAGTGATGTTTTCAATATATATATATATATATTGAATGGCAAAGCCCATGATAGATTATTATCATTTCATATGAGAATTTGGAGATCTGGATCTAGTGTTGTATACATAAATGCCATATGGCTCTGTTTTGAAAATCGATGAGAACCTGGAGATTTGGATCCAGTGTTATATATAAGTCTATAAAATGACTAAATCCATTGAAATTGAGGAAATCTCAACAAAGATACAAGTATATTGAAATTGAGAAAATTTCTATACAAGTATATGAAATAACTAAATCCATTGAGATGGAATAAATCTCAACAGAGATACAAGTATGTTGAAATTGAGAAAATTTCTGTACAAATCTATGAAATGACTAAATCCATTAAAATAGAGGAAATCTCAACAGAGATACAAGTATATTGAAATTGAGAGAATTTCTATATAAGTCTATGAAATGACTAAATCCATTGAAAAAGAGAAAATCTCAATAGAGATAAAAGTATATTGAAATTGAGAGAATTTCAATACAAGTCTATGAAATGACTAAATCCATTGAAATGAAGGAAATCTCAACAAAGATAAAAGTATATTGAAATGGAGAGAATTTCTATACAAGTCTATGAAATGACTAAATCCATTGAAATGGAAGAAATCTCAATACAAATACAACTATATAAGTATATTGAAATTGAGAAAATTTCTGTATAAATTTCATTGAAATTGAGAAAATTTCTGTATAAATTTATGAAATGACTAAATTAAATTTTGAATCAGATTAAATAAAATTAATATTTTAAATATAAATAATATAATTTTAACGATTTAGAATTGAAGATAAAGTTTTGTTCCTTAAAAAAAAAAAAAAAAAAAAAAAAAAAAAAAAGTTTTGTAAAAAATTACTCCTAATTTTTGGAAAACGAGACGGAAGAGTTATGAATTATGATACGATCTTACAATCTCTTGCATAGCATCCTTTTCTATTGAAATTTTTATATTTATTTATAATGAATTATTTTAATCTATTATTATGTGCAAGGAACAAACCGACAAATCACAAATTTTTGAATGATTGATAAGGCGAACCATGACGCGTAGATAAATGATGATGCTGGTCCCACAACGTTGGTCACATACCACGTCAAAGTGGTGGGTCCTATGCTCCTATCTGCCTCATATAGCACTAGTGTGGTGCTACTACTAGTGCTTCTCTCATTAATGCTGCGGTCAAGCTTTGCTGTGTACGTGTAACGCATTGAACGACCATTCTTTTTTTAATAATGCTAAACATTCCACCTACAATCCCATCATTTTCATCCTAACACACTTGACAGTTGAGGTGTCACTTGATGGGTGTACACACATTAATTGATGCAAAGGAATGAAGAAAAAGGAGAATCTTGGGTGTTTCCTTCGGCGAACTATCATCTTATCAGCTGATCTTGAATACATGAGCATTATTATTATGGTTAAAAAGTAAAACAAACAAAGAGAGAAAAGAATAATTGAGTCAAAGTTGTGGTTTTTTTTTTTTTTTTTTTTTTTTTTTTTTTTTTTTTTTTTAAGGGATTGAGAGAGATCATATATTATAAAACAAAACAAGCCTACCCTAATAATCTTTCCTTTTTTCCCCTATTAATTAGCTCCGATTAGCTTAAGTTACGGTTCGGTTCCAGGGGTTTGGAACCCGGTTTATTTATTTATTTATTTATTTTAACAAAAAATAACATTTTGTTATGAAAAAAATAAAATATTAGAAAGGATGTTGTAAAGTATTGAGTCGTGACCCATAACTCTTGTCCAAATAGGTATGTTTTCCTTTACATTCTCCTCCTTTTTATATAGGTTATGCCGTTTTTTCTCTTATTTATCCAATGTGGGATGTGGAATTGAATTTCTATTTTAATTCATTTATATAACATAATGATATTTTCTATGAGCCATTATACTAATAAATTAAATGGTTGGGGACGGGGGTATGGATGAACACGTAACATTCCTACCCTCTCTGAAGTCGGAACCATAAAAAATGAAGGATGCCAAGGTATCACCCATTTCTCTTCAAAGACCAGTACAGTTACAAAAAGGGTGTAAGTGTGTAACCTTCATATACACTATTATTATTATTATTTTTTTTTTATTATTATTATTTTTTTGAAAAGGATATATACACTACATGTTACGCACATAGTTGCATGTCTTTAGTACCATGGCCTTCTTACTTTGCTCAATTCAAACGGGCAATCACCGCCCATTAGCATATCATTAGCTATAAGTCAGTGGAGAGTTAGCTTTTAGTTGGATCAGTGGTGAATTGCAAATTGTAATAATTTTTATTTAATGTAGATGAATGAACAGGGAAAGATATGAGAGCTTTTAAGCTAATAAATCTCCAATTTATTTCGATTTCTCTGATCAATCCAATTCTAAGTTCTTGATTTCATCTAAAATCCCTATCTATTTGAGTTTGCACATGTCATTTGTCATGACTGATAAAAGATCTCACCCAGTTCATGTAAATTGTATAATGTATATATTTCAACCTTCAATAAAAATTAACAGGAAAAAACAAATATTGAAACTCACCATTACAAATATATATATATATATATAAAGAACATGTATAAATTAAATAACAGTTGAACATCTCTTCCTCTTCCATTGTCACCCAAGCTTCAATTCCATTACCATCTTTTCCATCTATGAACAAAAATCATATATATATATATATATAATTAATAAATCATCAAATCTCATTCACACGTTATTCTTCCCTAATCTTGGTCATAGAGTGATTGCTTATAACCATAGTTATATTCAATTCCACATCCCACATCGGATAAATAAAAGAAGTGAAGAGTGATCTAACGTGCACCTATATAAAAAAGGAGGAAAATGCAAAGGAAAATACATATACTTGGAGAAGGGTTATAGGTCACGACCCAATACTCTACAATGTCCATTCTCTTTTAAACATTTTATTTTTATAAATAAGTGTTATTTTTTTAATAATTTTTTTTAGAAAAAAAAATGCACGGTTCAACCCAATTTTTTTTTTTAAAAAAAAAATTGTTAGAACTACCGGTTCAAACCGGGTGGTTCCTTAAAAATTGGAACCGAAACTGGAAAAACCGATTTCGGTACTGTTTACCGGTTCGAACTGAACCGGCGCCATGTCTAGGTGTGGGTCTCTTTTCACATTAACAATGATATTTGTGTGTTTAGTGCTTGATTTTGGTAGGTCATGATGGATACCGAACGGATTACTATTTCAAAGATAAAAATAAAACATATTTAAAAAAAAAATAAAAAATCAATTCATCTAAAGTGGTATTTGATTACGTAATCTATTTTTATTTTGATGCTTTATAGTTTCTACGTCGGGTGTTTGGAGAAATGTGTTGAATAAACTTTTAAGGTTTAAAGATCTTTGAGTTTATATTTTACTAGATTGTATCCCATATGATGTGTGTGAATTATGAAATGTAACGCAACAATAATTTAAATAGTCATGATTTAACTTATTGGTCTAAGATATTGGATGCATTGGTGATGAAAAACAATCATAGGGTATTTCTCCAGATTTATTTCTTTGACATCTCCAACATAAAATTAAGAGCAAATAACACCCAACCTACTTGAGGTTGACCTTCTGACACTCAAAATCAACTTTATCAAAAACTGACACTCAACCCCCCTTACATTAGTCAAACTTGATCAAATTTAACCATTGGCCAAGTTTGACAGTTATAAATACCAAAATGCCCCTAAAAATCTTAATTAAAGATTTTAAATACAAAAAATATAAAAACTGAATTTTTATTTTTTTTGTGGATGGTGGAGCCGTGGAGATCCATTTTCTTAAATATATATATATATATATATTTGTTTTTTGTGGATCTCCTCTCCACTGATCCATTTTTTTTTTTTTGAAATAAAAAAGTTTTAAAAAAAAATTACATCCAGACTTTTTTCTTAACAAATGCTATGTTTCCTTTCAATTTCCAGATCTAGGAATCTTTATTTTCAAAGCTCAAACTTCATTCATTTCCAGAAACCTAAAACTCAAACCTCTTCATTTTGCAAACAACAATGGCTCAACCCAAAAACATGTGTCAAGACACTTGAAAAAAATTCCGCTATTGTAACTCAAATTACATGGATTGCGACTGACTTGCCAGTTATTGCCTCCATAGCCAAAAGCCATTACATGGATTGTGACTGACTCGCCTATTATTGCCTCCACTGTCAAAAGTCGTATCCTTGCTGCTCATCTCCTCCACCAACAAACATTTTTGGGTTTTACTTTGAAATCGAAACTCTCGCTGCCATCTCCTCCACCAACCAAGTTTTTTGGGGTTTTACTTTGTTCGTCTGCAAACGTTGTCAAGTATGTAGACATTTCACGTGCATTTGTTCGACGATCATAGAACCACCTTTGCAACAAATCTTTGATACATTCCGCCATTGCTATGATAGGCAATTTTCGGATTGTAAGTAGACAAGAATTCATTGACTCAGCAATGTTAGTGATCATAAAAGAGGTCCTCTTTCTAGGGCTATGTACACGTGAAAACTTCTCTACCCCAACGGCCATGAGCTCATCGTGCACATTACGACAGGTTTCTTTCAACTCACCCATTAAATGGTCAAACTCCTCAATACGGTATGCATACGCAGCACCGTAGTAAAGCCACATCACATCATCCATCTGCCTGCAAAATCTTTTAAGATTTTGTGCCATGTGGTACGCACAAATCCCATGTGCTGCATCTGGGAATATGGTTTCCATTGCATTAAATATAACATTGTGCCGATCCAATACTAACATCACACGGTCCAGATTTTGGATCCCTTTACGGATTTCTTCAAAAACCAAGTCCAAGACTTTGTGCATTCAGAGTTTGCAAACCCAAATGCTAAAGGGTATATCATACCATTTCCGTCTTTGCACACCGCAACTAACAAAACACCCTTAGTCCTAGCCTTCAAGTGGGTAGCATCGATGCAGATAACCGGTCTAATAATAGAATTGAACCCCCTTTATAGAGGCTCCAATTGCCATGAATGCATATTTCAACCGGTTTTTCGAGTCTGTCTTGATCTTTGTTATAGTCCCAGGGTTCAATTGTTCCAAAACATAAAATAAAAAAAATATGGCAACCTCTAAAAGGATTCCCACGGATCGCCGAATACCTGATTCAAAGCGTGCTCCTTTAACCTATAGGCTTTTTTGTAAGAGAGGTTTATGCCATGTTGCTCCTTCATCTCATAAACTATATATTTAGGACGAATGATGCGCCCGGGATCGTGATATTTACTTACAAAAAAATCCCCTTTCATGGCGGCACTTACACGTTTAAATTCAACGTTGTAGTTGTCATTTCTCTCACATTTGTTCTCATTAACGAATGCCTTCACATGCCAATAAGTCCCCCTATTCGACTTCCATGCCCGAAGAACCCATCCACAACTTCTCTAAGTACATTCGATAGTGAATTGTGTATTTGAAGATCGAGAAACCCTGTACTCAAACCTCTCTGCAAATGCATACGACCGTACAGCTTGCTTCAATATAGGCTTGCCCTTAAATATCTGTCATTTGTATAACAGACCTTGATTTTGTAAATTGTCAAACACATCCACTGATCGAACAACTTTAATTGAGTAAAGCTCTGACCCTGATATTGTCCACCGTGCGTTCATGGAAAGTGAAGAACTATTGGGTTTTCCACTCATCCCTCATTCTTCTGTTCTAATAACTGTTGCTACTTGCCCACCATCATCATCATCACCGCTCTCATCTTCTGTATCACTGGTTTTTGAACTATCGGACCTTCCGAAAGTATCAATGCCTTCGAAACTATCATTTTCACCCACAAATGCATGCTTGTAGTAGATGATGGTGTCGCTTGGTCATTGCCTACTAACGTAAATTCGGGTGAAGCCTGAGCTGCCAGCGGATTATTGTTGCCACTAATTGATTTATAGTTTGGAGTAGCTGCCGAAGACCGTAGAATATTGGTGGGTTTAACAGAAGAGACCGTACATGCTGAGTTGATTGGATTTGGTGGAGGTCAAAATTTAGGTTTGTTGACAAATTCAACATCAATTGCGGACCAACCTTTTTCTTTATGAACAATCACAAACTCTACATCGTCGTCACTCATAACAGACAATGTAACTTTATCAACCCCTGTTTCTACATGCAAAGTTAGCTTCAACTCAATTTGGTCTCTACTAACCCCTGTCCGCTGGTATACCGTTTTCACCAATTCATTGTATGCTCCATTGTCTTTTTTTTTTAGACGTACTGAAAATGAAATATGATCGGTAAACGCGTTACCCTTCCAATGCTCACAACACTGAACTAACAGCCAAGACATGGTATCCTTAGACCCTGAAAAAAAAAAAAACATGATTTTTTTCAATAACAGCAACAGTATAACAGTTTAGGTGAGTGCCTAGGAATAATTCTTTTAGGTCTAGGAATGGTTCCTAAGCCTAAAACATTCCTTTTGGGCTTAGTCCCTCTTCTGTTTTCAAAAGGAATCCATAACACCAACCAATAACAATAGCAAATCAATAACACCTGTTTTGGTTCAACCAACCAACAGCGATCAACACAAACACCATCAACAAAATATACATACACCATCAACAAATATACATATATACACCATCAACACAAACAAATTTACATACACCCAATAGCAAAATCGTAACACTAACAAATATACATAGACCATCAACCTTCACAAAATCACCAAAAACTTTTCCCCACCAAACCATACAACAAAATACTGGGATTCTTAACTACAACAATACTACCCCTCTTAAAAGGTTGATGTGGCATTTCATCAAATACCTTAACTAAACCCAACAATACTACATACACAAACCCCAATTCATCGGTAACAAATCGAAAACCATCAATCCCTCATTCTATCAAAAACATCTCAAACTTAAACAACAATAAAAGACCAAGAGATTCAATGACATTGGAAACTTAAGTGTCATCACGGGACTTACATTGACTATGTATGCTCGATTTCAAACTTGACAGTGAAGCTCGATTGAAGGAGGTGGCGGTCGAAGACAATTTGATTTGAATAGATTATGGTCGGTAGATTACGGTAGAATAGATTACGGTCGGTAGCACGATCGAATAGATTACGGTCAGATTAGATTCCGATTGATAGGAGAACGATGGAGAAGATGACCCAACTTTTGAAAGTTTTGGTTTTCTTCAGTAAATTGAAGGAGATGAAGAGAAGAGCAGTTTCGTCTTTACACATTGTAAGAGGGTATTTAAGTCATTTTGCACGGTTTAATTGTTGAGGGCATTATTGTCTTAGAAAAGCTATTTCCTAAAAAGTAAATATCAGAAAAGGCTAAATATGCACTTTTTTTCCCAATGGACTATTACGTAGAAAGTGAATATTGGAAGAGACTATTTTTGCAAGGTCCCCTAAATCAAAATCACGAGACAAATTTGGTTGTGAAAAAGTAAAGTTTTAAATTAATTTTTATTCGAAGAACAAAATCATTATGTATATAAATAGACTTTTAAATTAACTATATTATCTGTTTTTTTTTTCTTTCAAACACACTTTAGACTTTTTATCAATACTATATGTTCTTTGTTGTCAAAAAATTATATATATATATATATGTTCTTCAATTTTATCGAACACATATACCTATCTACTTCCACATTAATTGGGACATAACACAAATCTTGAATCCCTACAACTCTCACAAACAGAAAGTGGTTCTCCAATAATAATAATAAAAAATCTCTTAAAATATATTTTTAACGAAAAATGGAGTTTAATTTTGAAAAAAAAAAAAAAAAACAAGAAGAGAAAAGAAGTAGGGAAGAGAGAATAGTAAGAGAATTAAAGGTAACAACTAAATAATAATAAAGTTGATTAAATAATATAATAATAGTCATAGTTAGTGTGTATTTACAAAAATACAATACATTATAATTAAAGAAAGGGTATAACAGCGGTTGGCAGGTACCCTGCACCATCTAACTTTCAGTCTTAAAGTTTTCCCCACAAAGCGGCACTCCACGGCCTAAACAGGGTACTCACAAAAATGACTGTCCACAGACAGACAATGACCTTAAGCCATAGAATCAATATCCATTTTCTGGAGTGTAGGATCCTCAACTAGAGGCAAGCACAGAGCATACTTAGATAATTACAGACTGTTATTCATCATCAAGAGATATATTGAAGAAGAAGATGAGAAAATTTAGAAAGCTATTTAGAGAATAACACAAAGCATTTATTTATATTCGATCCGATGATCGACTTCTTGCCTTTACAAAGGAAAAGCACCCATTTATATAGGAGGAGTGGGGAGGAAACAGACAGAATATTATACAGAAACAGACCATTCACGAGGTCTGATAAGATAAAGATACACTCAAAGAGTCTGCCGGGATAAGTGGCAGAGAAAATCAAACATAATAATCACACATGGATTATTTTACAATAAAAAATAAAGCAAAAAGCAAAAGCATAAAATACATAATAAGTATAATACTTTATCATACTTATCACGTAGCAGTCTTGTTTCTTGAAAAGTACACTAAGCACACGAAGCACACATATTACTTTATATTATTTTATATAACCATGTGATAAACTTGCTTCTTGAAAATTCATGAACTGGATAGGAAAAACTTCCTGATAAGGTCACGAGCTTGAGATAAGATCACGGGCTTGAGAGATTGCAATTATTATGATACTCATCATCTGATTCGGTGGCCCCACAAATCCAACAAGGCTGAGTATCAAGGTCCATAGGGTCCTGTGAGTCCTGCAAATAAGAATCTGGGAATGGGTCCCAGCTTTGTGAGGAGTCTCTGGGCACTCCTGGAAGGATGAAATATTCGTCGATAGAGACACCATTGGTATCACAAAGAAAATTTAGCAGGGGTATCTGAAGTTGGGTGGTATATGTCTGTGAGTAATCAAAGGTGGTGTGTCATTCATAATTTATGTTCGAAGTCCAAAGAATCTTTTTATGAGGATTGTGGCGATAAGGCCTGTGAAATATCCAGATACAAGATACAGACGAGGCCATTTCATTATCAAGCTTCCATAGATTATATTGTCCCATAAGTTTGGTGAGTTCATTTCTCCAATGGGGCAAGGAATCGAACCACTAAAGGAATGTCCATAGGAGGGAGTGTTGTTGGGCTGGATCATGTAGATGACCATATAAATTCTGAAGAGGGAAAACGATGGCATGATGATGGAGAACATACATACACCATAAAAACCATAAAACTTGGGGAGTGAAGTAATCAAAGGGGGGCATCAGAAAGGGGTCAAGGAAAGGTTTTGTTGGGTTGATGAGATTATGATGACATCCTTTCTAAAGTTGTGATAGATAGACAAAGAGATGAGACTTTGCGAAAGCTTGGATTTGATCAGGCGTGGGTTGTTGATCTGGGGGAAGAGTTTGTAGTAGCTCTGGTGGAAAGGTTAGGTTAGTAAGAGTTGTGAGACTTGGTGAGGGATTTGATGAGGAGGAGGCTGAGGTAGCCATGAGAACCAATGGAATTCGCCTAAAAGAGGTAATGAGATAGACTAGTTGTGGCCTAGAAAGCATGTCTGCAATTATATTATGTTGGCCTTTCACATGTCCAACAGTGAATTCATATATGGAGAACCAGTCTTTAAGTCTCAACAGTTGTGGATTAGGAGGAATCTTGCTACAGAACTCGAGGATATTTGGAAAAGATGAGTTGTCCATTTCCACAATAAAGTTTATTGTCCTAAGATGGAAATCAAATTTTTGGATTCCATTTTTTACTGCGAGAATCTCTTTGTAGATAGTGTGATAATGCTGTTGGGCAGGCTTGAACTGACCGCTAACGTGACCACAATATATTTTTTGACCATCTTTTTCTTCGATAAGGACGGCACCCCAAAAAGTGTCACTAGCATTTGTCTGGAGGATGAGCTAGCCGGAGGATGGAATAGTAAGAGTCGACGGAGACTGTACGGTTTTCTTCAATTGAATTATTGCATCAGTGTGTAGAGAACTCTAGGGAGGGGGGTTCTTCTTTAGATGAACAGAAAGAACTGAAGTGTAATGGCTGACTCGTGGGATGAAATCTCTGATGAAATTAACAATTCCAAGGAACTGTTGAGCTTGTTTGTGTGTTAGGTTGGAGTTAGGGAAATCAAGGAGTTGTGAAGCCAAGTGAGGTCCATAACGGTATTGTCCATTTGAAATGTGCATACCGAGGAATTCTATCTCTTTTTGGCCAATCAAACTTTTCTTTTCAGATAACATAATACCATACTGATTTAACAAATCATGGAAGTGATGAAGGAGTTGGGTGTGTGAATTCTCATCTATAGAGAATAAGAGAATATCGTCAATGTAAAGGAGGGCGGAATGGGGGATAGGATGAAAAATCCTGGTGATGGCCTTTTGGAATAGGGAAGGGGTTGTCTTTAGACCGAAAGGGAGAACTGTCCATTGATACTGGGCATTAGGAATACAGAAAGCTGTTTTATATCTCTTACTATGATGGATACCAATTTGCCAAAATCACCTTTGAGGTCGAATTTGGAGAAAATGTTGGCACCTGGGAGTTGTGAAAATAGCATATTGGTTTGAGGAACAGGGAATTTGTCACTTTGGAGGAAAAGATTGAGAGGCTTATAGTCAATGACCAATCTTTTCTTGCCTCTAAGTTGCTCTGAGCGTTTTTCAACATAGAAAGCTTGACATGCCCATGGTGAGGAAGTGTGTTCAATGAGGCCTTGTTGGAGCAAGACATCACATTCTTCATTTGCTAATCTAAGGTCAGAATGTGACATGTCAGAATGGGTGACTTTTGTAGGGTTAATATCTTCATTGAGCCTGAAAGGTAATTTGATGAAAAAGTCTGGATTTTTCCATAATGGGTTTGGGTGGTGGAACTTAGCATGATTATTGGAGCAAAATTGTAGGAGTTTCCGTTGAATTTTTTCGAATGAGGGTTGGATTTCGGACAAAGGGAATATTTTGGGAATACTTGAGAATGCTTTAAATTCTTTTTTGAATATGATTCTTATAGGTAAAAGAATAAGGGATTTACACTGGCAATAGACATCCCATCCAATGAGGATATCTTTGTCAGGTAACGGTGTTCCAATAACACGAACCAAAATGGTATAAGACGGAAAAATCTTAATACCAATCTTGTTTCTAGAAATCAGATTAGTAGTGAAGATTTTTCCATCAGCTGCTTTGAAATAACGGGTAAAAGGCTTCCATGCATCAGAAGGAAGGATCTTGGGATTCATCATGGTGTTATGAGAACCTGTGTCAAAATATGCAATGGCATCAATCGGTTCGGAATATTTGTCAGGGAGGATGTGAATAGAGGCTTGAGGTCCTGTTTGAGAAATAACTTGCGAAGCCTGGTAGGATTCATGGATTGTATGAGCGTATGAGGAGGTAGAGTATTCAGAATCCGTTGTAGCATCTCTGTGTTGGAGCACAAAACTTGTGCTTTGATCAACACATCCTTGTTCATAAAAAATGGATTCTACATCAGCATCAGTTGGAATGTTGTCTACCAGTTGTTCAATCTGGTGAACTAATTTGGCTGACTTTGCCTTTTTGTTGGGGTATTTCTTCGCATAATGACCTTTCTGTCCACAGATGAAGCATTTCTGGGACTTGTTCCATGCACGCTTGGACTTCTTTTTGAAGTATTTGAACTTTTTGTTTTTCTTGTGGTTGAACTTGGATTTCTGAAAGTGGTATTTCTTTTTGGTCTTGCAGGTGCATGTGTCTTTGGATTTGCACTTGATTTGTAAAGAAGGTTGTTTGCAACTGGATTCATATTTGCGTCCTTCTCTTAACATCTTGGAGAAAACCTTCTGTGTGGCACAAAGTTTTTCTAATACACTCAAAGAGTACATGTCGCCAATAGTTATATCATTGAGGGATCTACCAGAAGCATCAATTTTTCTTTGTAATTCATCTTGAAGTTCTTCTGGAAGAGAATTCATATACACTTGCTTGAGGCTTTGGTCATTGATTCCACCAAGGATGTGGAACCGGCCTGACATTTGTTTATAGTGAAACATAATGTCTTTCTTTCAAAGAGAGCAACAGCGTATCTCAAAGAATTCTTATCTGGATTATTTGTAGAAATGATCGGGATCGCCAAGAAATTCTCCGAAAATGTAGCCCATAGCCTGAGAAGCATGAGGGGATCTAACAAATTGTAGTTGTCTGTATTCTCCGAGAGCCTGGTACTAGTCTCTGAGCGAGCCTGTGAAGCGAGAAACAAATTCTCTGAGGATAGCTTCCAGGTTTTGTTCAGATTTTACCATTTGTAAATTGAGCCATGAACTCATTTCTGAAATCCTTTTTCTCCAGGAGTCTGGAGAGGAGTTTTCAAGATTGAACCAAGGACCATTGGTAGGTCTGGAACTATGTGGTTGACCAGGGATAGTTTCTGGTGGTTCTTCCACATATGGAGTTGGACCGGTAGAGGCATCATCAGGTGAATCATAAGTTTGAGCAGATGGCTGGGGATCTGTTCCAGAAGCCATGAAGATCTAGGTGAGATCTGTGTGATCAGGATCTGGGACAGAGGTGTCCGGAAGAGTATTCCAAGAGGACTGAGAGGAATTTGTAGTGATAGAGTTTGAATCCGAGTCGGAGGATGTGATAGAATGTCGAGAAGTGTACAATGCAGGTTGGTATTTGGCTGCAGATGTAGCTGGTTGCTTGTCCTTTCTGGAATGTGAGGATCTTTTTGTTGGTTTTGGTTTCTTGGGGGGGGAGAGCGGAGGATATTTTCGAAAAAGTTCTCCGATGGACTTAAAGTATTGTGAATCATTTGGTGGTCTCGAGGGAGAAGAGTAGGGAGGTGATGGAGGAAACATCAAGGTCTGAGTGTATGGTTTTGGCACAAAAGGAGGTGGAGCAGAGTGGAAATGATCTCTATTAAAAAATTAAAAGAAAGGATATATTTGGTTATGTGTAGGGGTGTGTTTACAAGATTTCATCTTTTAAAAATTTGGATTGGGTTGTACATACAAAAAAGGGTGCATATACGGTTTTTAAAGGGTGCAAATATCGACACTCTTAAAAAATCTTATTTGGCAACAACTAATTAGGCCTAACCCAAATAAGCATCATTAGTTCATTGCATTACATGAGAATTACTAGGAAACAAGCAAATATTTCACGTGTGACTTGGAATAATCTCTCTAGTTATCCAATTTTTAAGAAGAAACATATTTTATAATGGAATTAGTAGGCAACTTACCCTGAAAGTGGTTAATGGGATGATTTGGGTAATTGTGGACCACATGATCTAGTGGCATCCGACAAAAGAAGAAAATAAAAGTTGAAATGTTTAGTGGACTCACACATGGACCAATGGCATTCAAGATGAAGTTGGCTTTCCTCTTTACTTTGAGAAACCAACTTTCAGGGAGTTATAAAAAAAAATAATAATAAAATAAAAATAAAAAAAATAGAATTTCACATAAGTTCTACCTTTTTGGTGATTTGTCACATTTATAAATGTCTTTCCAAATTCATCACTTTAGTCCATTTAACCAAATATGTGAAAGTTAACTATTTTAAAACCTATAAAAGTACATTTTTACCCATATTACTAATTAATTTAGCTAAAATTATTATATTAGATTTAAATTAAAATGAAAAATAATAAAATTCTTAATAATAAAATCTTAAATAAATATATTACAAAAAAATATATTAAATAAATAATAATAATAAAATCCATTAATATTTTCTTTTTTTGTATTTTTGTCATAATGAATATTAATTTAGCTAAAATGATTATCTTAGCTTTAAATGATTTTTTTTCATATATTTTTTTGTAATATATTTATTTAAGATTTTATTATCGAGAATTTTATTGTTTTTCATTTTAATTTAAAGCTAAGATAATCATTTTAGCTAAATAAAAATTCATTATGAAAAAACTACAAAATTAGAAAAAATTATTGGATTTTTAATTATTTATTTAACCTTTTTTTTTTTTTTTGGTAACATATTCATTTAAGATTTTATTATTGAGAATTTTATTGTTTTTTATTTTAATTTAAAGCTAAAATAATCATTTTAGCTAAATTAAATAATAATAGGAGTAAAAATATACTTTCACATGTTTTAAAATAGTTGACTTTCACATATTTGGTCAAATGGACTAAAGTGATGAGTTTTGAAAAAAGTAAGAACTATAGTGATGAATTTGGAAAAACATTTATAAAGGTGACAAATCACCAAAAAGGTAGAACTCTTCAATGTTTTTCTAATTTTCTTTCTCCAATGTTATGGAATAATTTTCAAATATATTTGTAAGTGCCTCACTTTTTAATTGGCTTATTTCGTTGACAAAATCACAATGGAGTTCAATCTTTTAAGGGTAGCTTAGGATTGAAGATTTTCTTCTCAAATGCTTAAAGACCTCATTGTGGATTTCAAGAGCTTCATGGAAGGTAGCTACTTGATTTTGACTTCTTATTTGAAGAGATGTATTTGCACACGTACACTCACAACCCTTGCATGTTGTTGTATGTATTTGCTTGTGTGCTTAATTGGTTTATTGACTGCATCATTAGTTGATATAAGTCATGTCATATTAGGCATTAGGTTGCATTAAATTGGTGCTTCATGTTTGTTTTCCGTTATGTGTTGTAATTCATTTGCCAAAGTTTTTCGGAAACGTCCATGTATGCACGTTGGTGTGCTTATTGTTGCACGAAGATCACCTTCGGAGAATACCCTTGGCTTCTCCTTTGGTTTCACCATCAGTGGTGAAACGGCGGTTTGATTGGCCGCCATGACCGCCAGATTGAAACAGCCGTTTTCGTCCAGAGAGTTCTGGACTTGTTCTGCGGTTACGATTGGTGGCCTGACCGCCGTTCGAAACAGTCGATTGCAACTGATTGGATTTTAAACAGGTCAGAAATCGACGGTTTGTATTCGACGGCCTGACCGCCGAATTAACCGTCGTTTGTAACTTGGGTTCTCTGTCCCAATTCGGCGGTTAGATCGGTGACTCACACTCGACCGCCGATCCATTCCAGTGGTGTCATTTCGCATTCAGCGGTTTGAGATCAGTGGCCTGACCACCGATTGAAACTGCCGATTGCGCGCTTTCAGGTAATTTTTCCAAAACGACGTCACTTCACTTGGATCTCATATATATGTCTTGTTTGCCTTGACTCATTTTTTAGAGCAAAAATTACATCTTTTTGAGAGCTTCTAAGTGTCTTCAAAGCCAAGGTATCAAGATCACTCTTTTATTACTCAAAACACCAAAACCCATCATACTTGTACGCTTCATTCATCATCTAACATGTTCTAGTTTAATTCTCATAGGGTTTTCATACTTGCTCACATGACTTGTAGTTAGAACATCACTTGCATCATTTCACATGTTCTCTCTCTACAAGAGTGCTCATTTATTACTTGACTAGGTTCAAGATTGCTTATTTATGACTTGACTTAGGTTCAAGATTGTGCTATTGTGTTTTGTGAGTTGTATTATGGTAGATATTGCATATAGGTCTTTGTTGCCTATTTTTGATGTGTTTTATGCATGCCACTTAGTAAAATGATATCTAGAATTATCTAACATGTTTATCTATGCCTAGATAAGCTAAAATGTCTAACCTTGCATTTTAAGCATCTTGAATATTGCACATATTCACACTAGGTTGTTTTTTCTCTTCATTTAGAGTCAAGTCTTGTATTTGCCTTTTGGTAGTTTGCAAGCATGAACTAGATTCACTTTTAAAGGCCCGTGGGTAGTAAAGACGGATTAGTAATCTTAGGTGTGATGCGGTCAACCTAGATTGTAATCGTATTTGCAATTAGTGGATTGAGGTTCTAGTGTGGTGCACAAAACAGCCCGTGGTTTTTTCCCCGTGTGGGTTTCCACGTAAAAATCATGTGTTATTTACTTTCCGCACTCTTTACACTTGATTTTATTTGTTGACTAGTTGGAGTTGATTTTGTAATCTTGATTAATCTCGAAAATTGGTAAAAAGGGATTAAAATCTATTCACCCCCCCCCCTCTAGATTATATTAAGACTCGTTATATATATATATATATATTTTCAATTGGTATCAGAGTGGGTTCCTTAACATAATTAGTAGATCCCTTGCTCTTGTTAGAGTCTTTTGCATTTGTTTGTATTTATTTTTTTTGCTTTTTGTGTGTTTTGCTTGTTTGTGTGCATTCATATCATTCTCACCCAAACACTATGAGTGGAAATGGTATTAGAGGCGAGGGTGCCTCTAGCACAAGACCTCCCTTGCTCACCAGAGTCAATTATGCATCATAAAAGGGCAAAATGGAAGCATATGTATGCCAAATTCATGAGCGGGCATGGATGGTGATTGAAGATGGGTACACGCCACCTATGATGACTCCTACGGGAGGTGGAAAGGAAGTTTCCAAGCCAAAGGCACAATGGACCCCTCAAGAGTTTGAAGCCTCAAAATGGAATAACAAGGCCATGCATGCTATCCTATATGCCATGGATGACAACCAATACAAACTCATCCAAACTACAAGGATATCAAAAAAAGCTAGGGATATATTGGATATGGCTCATGAAGGAACCAAGGTGGTAAAGGACTCCAAGCTTCAAGTCCTCCAAACATAATTTGAGACCATAAGGATGGAGGAGGATGAATGCTTCTATGACTTCCAAGTGAAGCTTATGGATATAGTGAACCAAAGTCACCAACTTGGTGATCCCTACTCGGATAGAAGAATCAAGCAAAAGATCATAAGGTCGCTTCCCGAGAGGTTTGAATCTAAGGTGATGGCGCTAGAAGAGAATAGTGATTACTCAAAGATAAAGCCAAGTGAAGTTATTGGAAGACTTTTGGCCTATGAATCTAGGAAGGGTCCTACATCTACACCTCCAAAGAAGCAAAAGAGTCTTGCTTTGAAGAGCATCAAGGTAGAAAAGGATGAAGAAGACTCGGATGAAGAAATTGCTTTAATGGCAAAGAAGTTCAAGCAATTTATGAGGTTTGAGAAGAAAGGGTTTGGTTCCAAGGGAAAGTTTGTGAAGAAGAAGGCTCTTTTCAAGAAAATGGAGCAACTCAAGAGAAGGACCAAAAGAAGGGTGTCCAATGCTATGAGTGTAGTGGTTTTGGACACATTGCTCCCGAATGTGCTAACTTGAAGAAAAAGAGAGGAAAAGTCATGGTGGTGACATGGAGTGATAGTGATGACCTAGAAGAGGAAGATAAGTCTTCGGATGATGATGAAGACCAAGTTGCCAACTTCATTGCTTTCTCATCCTCTCACAATAGCAATGAGGTTGTGAGTGACTAAAAAGAAGAAGAGTACAAGCAAGAAGAAAGTGACTCAAATGGTGAGAGCAACTCTTCTAGCTCTAATTTTGAGTTTGATGAATAAATGGACTATGATGACTTCATGAGATTCTTTCATAACTCAAGATCAAAGAAGAAGAAGGAGATTCAAAAGTTGAAAGAGGAGAAGCTTGAATTGACTTCCAAGGTAACTCATTTGAGCAAGGAAATTAGTAAAGCTAAAGAGATGGAAGAAGGTTTAAAGATAGAGCTAGTCTTGGCCAAGAAGAATGAATAAAGCTTGATGAAAGAGCTCATGGAAGCAAGAGGGTTGATTTCTAAGATGACCTCCAGAACCGAGAAGCTTGACAAGATGCTTTCTTGTGGGAAAAGTCCTTGTAACAAAAAACGGTTAGGATATGTGGAAGAAATGGAAGCCACACCTTTGAAGAAGACAACTTTTGTCAAGAGCAAAGAAGTTGAGAGTGCTCAAACTCCACAACAATCAACTAAGTGGGTTGAAGTTTGTGAATCCTCCAAGCAAGCACAAGCAAGGATTCCAATAAGAGCTCCACCACAAGCTAGAGCTCCTTAAGATAGACCCCCACAACCAAGACCTCCACAAGTAAGAGTTCCACCACAACCAAGACCTCCTCAACCAAGACCTCCACAATAAAGGATCCCACAAGCTCAACATGGGGTCTTTCATGCTCAATCGAGGAGACATGCCAACTTTGCTCAACCACAAAGGAGAGAGTTGCCTCAACACCCAAGAGCAACTCAAAATAGAAGGAGGCCACAAATGCTTTCACAAGGTTATGGTATGAATCCTTATTTCTTTCCTACTTACCATTTTTGTGGAATTGAAGGCCACATTAGGCCTAATTGTTTTAAGTATATTAAATTGTGTAAAAGAGAAAGCATGATTGAGAAAAATATGCTTAGAAGAGCCATAATGCATGCTCTTAGGAAACTTAGAGATAATGGACCCATGGCTCCTAGGAATAACTATGTTTCACCTAGGTTGAATAGAAATGATGAATACTATTGCTATGTGGTCCAAGTTGCCTTGAAAGCCAATGCCTCAAACACTTGGTACCTTGATAGCGGGTGTTCTAGGCACATGACTGGAAACAAGAGTTTCTTCAAAACTCTTGTAATGGAGGATGGTGGATTTGTCACCTTTGGTGATGGGTCAAAGAAAAAGGTTATAGGGAAAGGTAATATATCTATTCCCGGTTTGCCCTCCTTGCCCAATGCTCTTTATATAGATGGCTTGCAAGCCAATCTTATTAGCATATCACACTTGAGTGATGAAGGGCTTTCGGTTATGTTTGACAAAATTGATTACTCTATTCTTAAAGAAAATGGGCAAGTTTTGTTGCAAGGCAAGAGATCAAGTGACAATTGTTATTGTCTTGAATCAAATCTCATCTCTTGTAACTTGTCCACTAGTGAGCAAGTTGAAGTGTGGCACCAAAGACTTGGCCATATGAACTATAGGGACTTGAAAGTCCTTGATAGATTGAATGTTGTTAGAGGCCTTCCCAAGCTTGGGAAAAAGATTGAGGGTGTTTATGGACCTTGCCAACAAGGCAAGCAAACCAAGAGTGTCCACAAGTAAGGAAAATACCTTTCCACCAAAGAACCATTGGAGCTTCTTCATATGGACCTTATGGGTCCTATTCAAACCGAAAGCTTAGGTGGTAGAAGGTACATACTTGTGGTGGTTGATGACTTCTCTAGGTTTACATGGACTTACTTCCTTAGGGAAAAGTCCGAAGCCTTTGAGAAATTTAAAATGCTTTGTGTTAAAATTCAAAATGAGAAAACCTCTCACATAAAAAGCATTAAGAAAATTAGAAGTGATCATGGGAAAGAGTTTGAAAATGCTAGCTTTGAGAATTTTTGCAATAGCTTAGGCATTTCCCATGAATTTTCGGCCCCTAGGACTCCTCAACAAAATGGTGTTGTTAAGATGAAGAATAGAGTCCTCCAAGAGATGGCCCGTGTGATGTTGCTTATCAATAAAGTCCCTAGAAATCTTTGGGCCGAAGCCTTTAATACGACTTGCTACATAGGGAATAGAGTATTCCTTAGGACCGGGACTAAACAAACATCCTATGAGTTATGGAAGGGTAGAAAACCCAATGTGAGCTACTTTCACATCTTTGGAAGCAAGTGTTATATACTTAATGACCGTGATCAACTTGGCAAGTTTGATGCCAAGAGTGATGAGGGGTATTTTTATTGGATATGCACTTAATAGCAAGGCCTATAGAGTTTTTAATCTTAAGACTCGAAGTGTTATGGAATCATCAAATGTGGTCTTTGATGATTGTAGGCCAAAACATGATGACCATAAGGAGGATGTTTATGAGATGGATGACCTTCCTTTGAAGGAAAGTGGTGAGACTTCAAGTGGTGTGAAATCAAACCAAGATGAAGAGGATGATTTGCCTCTTAATAAAGTTCATCATTTGGACTCTAATGAACCCGCTCCTTGGGTTAGGAAACTCCATGATAAGGATGATATCATTAGAGAGATTAGAGAGGGTGTTAGGACTAAACATCAAATAGCTAATCAAATTAGCTACACTTGCTAAACCTCTCAAATAGAACCCAAAAAGGTTGATGAGGCCTTGAATGATGAATATTGGGTTCTTGCCATGCAAGAAGAGCTAAACCAATTTGAGAAAAATGAGGTTTGGACTCTTGTTCCTAGACCTAAAAACACCAATGTCATAGGCATTAAATGGGTGTTTAGGAACAAATCTGATGAGGATGGCAACATTGTGCGAAACAAGGCAAGGCTTGTTGCACAAGGGTACTCTCAAATTGAGGGTATTAACTTTGAGGAGACTTTTGCTCCCGTTGCCCGCTTAGAGTCCATTAGGCTTCTCTTGTCCATTTCTTGTTTGTACAAGTTCAAATTACACCAAATGGATGTCAAGAGTGCCTTCCTCAATGGCTTCTTGCATGAGGAAGTGTTTGTTGAGCAACCTAAGGGGTTTGTGGATCCACACCACCCCACCCCTCTCATATCTATCGCCTCAAAAAGGCTTTATATGGGTTGAAACAAGCACCGAGGGCTTGGTATGAGCGCCTCACTCTTTATCATGTTGACAATGGCTACTCTAGAGGTAGTGTTGACAAGACCTTGTTCATCAAGTGCACTAAAGATGAGCTATTCATAGGTCAAACTTATGTTGATGACATTGTGTTTGGTTCCACCAACAACTTGAAAGTTCAACAATTTGTTGATGTCATGTTTCATGAGTTTGAGATGAGCATGGTTGGTGAACTAAATTACTTTCTAGGCTTGCAAATTAAGCAAATGCATGATGGGATCTTCATATCCCAAGCTAAATATGCAAAGAGTCTAGTGAAGAAGTTAGGCCTTGAGAATGCCAAACATTGTGACACACCCATGAGCACCACCTTAAAACTAAGCAAAGATGCTAGTGGAAAGGATGTGGAGCAAAGTCTATATCGTGGCATGATAGGAAGCTTGCTTTACTTGACCGCAAGTAGGCCCGATATAGCATTTAGTGTGGGTGTGTGTGCTAGGTACCAAGCTAATCCCAAGGAATCTCACCTTGTTGTGGTAAAGAGGATCATTCGGTTTGTGAATGTTACCTCAAACCATGGGATTTGGTACTCCTTTGACACTAATCCAAGTCTTGTTGGATATAGTGATGTCGATTGGGCGAAAAATTGTGATGATAGGAAACGTACATCAGGCGGTTGCTTTTTCCTTGGAAACAATTTCGTTCCTTGGTTTTGTAAGAAACAAAAATCAATTTCCCTATCCACGGCCGAGGCGGAATACATTGCCGCCGGTAGTGCTTGTACTCAATTGATGTGGATGAAACAAATGCTAGTCGACTATGGCTTGGAGCAAGGTACTCTTACTTTATTTTGTGATAACATGAGTGCCATTAACATTTCTAAGAATCTCGTCCAACATTCTAGGACCAAGCACATTGACATTAGACACCACTTCATTAGAGAGCTAGTTGAAAGTAAAACCATTGCATTGGAACATATGGGAACAAATGACCAACTAGCCGATTTGTTTACAAAACCCCTTAGACACTCTTGGGTTGGGAGCACGTGAATGATAAGTCGTGCAACAAGAAGATGGAATTCTTTTTCAATTGTCATTCTTTGGTAGGTTCTTCGACCTCTTCCTTCTTATTCCTTTTTATTTGCTGTCACCTTTTAACTGTGTTTTTGTTCAGATGATGTCTGAAATGGCAAAGAGTTATAGACGTAGGATTGCGGCGTTGAGGGAGAATCAGCGCTTGCGAGATCAAGTTTCCCGTTCGACAGCTGACAGACATTCAGCTGAGGAGTCTCATGCCTAACAACTCACTCGGTTGAGGGAGTCTGCTAATGGGTTCTTGGTTGCTCAACTTGCTGCTGAAGAAAAGCTATTCACAGCTGAAGAAGAGATTAAGTTGCTGATGGAGCAACTTTTTGGGAGTCAGGATGCGCTCGCTGCTCGTATAGAGGAAGAAAGGCTAGCGAAAGAAGCTAGGGAAAAGGCTGAGCATGAGTTTGAAGACCTGCAGAACCAACAGGCTTGACAAGATGTTATTTTAAATGACTTGAAGGCCGTTTTAGAGGTTGAAGCTGTTGACCGTTTTAAGAGGTCTCCTGCCTATGATGCGCTTCTCCTCTGTGAGTTCGAGCGGGGTATGTGACAAGCAAAGAGGTTTTTCGCCATGAAGGATCACTCCAATGAAAAGGCCCTGAGGCGTTTTGATAAATCCCTAAGCTGCATATGGATGTCGCTGTTGGCTCGATTAAGGAGCAAATAAAGCGGTGGAAGGCCCATTGTCGCTACACAAGGACAGAACCTCATCCTATGCATCTCGAAGTCCCTACCAAGCGTGCTTTCAATACTTACTATTCTGGTCATAAAGGGAGTTTTACTGGTTTTAGTAATGAGCCTGATCTGTGTCTTGTTTCCAGTCGAGATTATGCGTCTTTCATGCTTGAAGGGGATGAAGAGATTATTTGGCCATCAGAGGATGAGATAGATGACGAAGTAGACGATGGGGATGATGCGCCAGCAAGTGTTTAACTTTTTGCTAATGTATTTGTTTATTCACCTGACACTTTGTAAATGTAGTTAATATTTATTCATACCAGTTTCCATTTTTTGATGTGTTTGAATCCTTTCTGTTCGCTAAATTATTTTCATAAGTTACTCTTTTGTTCAGCTGCCGTTGCTGAGTTTCTGGCTTAAGCCTTGAAGCCTATTATTACTTAGCTATTGTCGCTTAGTTTTTGTTTTACCTAGTGTTTGTCAGGACATGTCCGACCATACACCAGGTTTATGTAAGCATACTGTTGGGACTTCTCCCTCTTTTGCTTACTACTTTGATGCTAGTTTGTTCGACTCCCAGCACTTCTTTTTACGGTGTGTTCCCTGCGTGTTGTTTGTTGAATGTCTTTTTCGCTTTCCGGGGGGTTATGCCTCATTAATGATGGCGATTGCCATCTTTGTGACATCTTTTTCTAACTCAGGCTGTTTTATGACATATTTGCTCTCAGCCTGCTATGATGTGAGGTATTCCCTCCATTTTTGTTCTTTTTCTAGTGCTCGCTGAGTTTAAATAACTCGTTTTGTATGCACTGGCGACTGTTCATTATGGTTGGTTGATTTGTGGCGTGGTTCAGCGAGGATATGAATTTTAGTAATAAATTACTCTTTATTGACTATCTCCTGCAACCTTGACATTAAAAAATAAAAATTTCAAAAAGATAAAATGAGAAGAGAAAAAATAACAAAAAGACTTACGGGGTAAAGGTATCAAGGGTAATAGATTTTCAGATATTGTGCATTGCATGGTCGGGGTAGCTTGCCGACTCCCTTTCGGGCAATGTGATATGCCCCATGACCTGCTATGCCCGTGATGTGGTATGGCCCTTCCCATTTGTCCGCGAGCGATCCTGCAGATCTATCTTTGGTTCCTGGTGTCACCCTTTTTAGTACTAAGTCCCCGAGTGCAAATCTTCTAACTTATACATGTGAATTGTAATACCTGGTTGCCCTTTGCTGATAGGCAGCGTTCCTTATTTGAGCAAGTTCCCTTCTTTCTTCTAGCTAATTTAAACCGTATTTTAACATATCAACGTTGAGTTCAGGCTAGAAGAGTTGTGTCCTTGGCGATGAGAACGCTGTTTTTACCGGGATAACTGCTTCAGTTCCGAAAGCCATGGAATAGGGCGTCTCTTCTGTTGAGTTTCTTTCTGTTGTCTAGTACGCCATAACACCTGTGGTAGTTTTTCTGCCCAACTTCCTTTCTTGACAACAAGTTTGGCCTTCAAGTTATGCTTAATGATTTTGTTTACTGCCTCGGTTTGTCCATTTGTCTGAGGGTGAGCTGGAGAGGCGTAGTGATTGTTGATTCCGTATTTCTTGCACAATTCTCTAAATTTTCTATTGTCGAACTGTGTTCCGTTGTCAGTGATGATGATGTTTGGTATTCCGAACCTGTACAAGATGTTCTTCTTCACAAAGCTAGTTGTATTTGCTTTTGTTATATACACTAGCGGCTCGGCTTCTACCCACTTCGTGAAATAGTTCATCTCCACAATGGCGTGTTTTGCTCCCCCATGCGTTGTAGGCATTGGACCGAACAAATCGATTCCCCACATGGCGAATGGCCATGGGGAGGTGATACTTTGTAAGCGGTCAGGTGGTTGGCGGATGTTGTTTGCGATCTTCTGGCATGCCTCGCTCCTTGTCGCTATTCTCTTTGGATTGGGGAACATTTTTGGCCAGTAGAATCCCTGCCTTAGTGCTTTGTGGGCTAAACTAATACTTTCAGCATGGTTCCTACAACTTCCACTGTGTATGCCTTTCAGGATTCCTTCTGCTTCTTCGGGTCCAACACACCTTTGTAACACTCTTGAATACCCTCTTCTGTATAGCTCACCGCTGAGGACCGAATATCTCATCGCTCTTTATCTCAACCGCTTGGCTTCTAGTGAGTCACTTGGGAGGATGTCATTGATCAGATATTCTTTTATTGGAGTCATACAGTTGTTTGATTCGTTAATGATTTCTCCCACTTCAATCTATCCAGCTATGCTTTGTTGGAGTATATGTGTCATAGGGATGGTTCGGGGCCAGATGTTGATCGTAGCTTATGCCAATTTGGCTAGAACGTCTGCCTATTCATTTTCTTCTCTTGGAACCTGCACAATCTTCTATTCTTTGAATCATCCCAACAATTCTTTTGCTATCTTCAGGTAAGTAATCATGCTTTCGTCTCTTGCTTGGTATTCATCAAGTACCTGGTTGACAATGACTTGGGAATTGCTGAAAATTTCTACTTCATCGGCTTCTAAGGCTATGCACACCTTTAATCTTACTATCAGTGCCTCGTACTCAGCTTGGTTGTTGGTGGCTTTAAAATTGAAATGCTGGGTACATTCTACCGAGTCTCTTTCTGGGGTTGTGACTACTATCCCTACCCCACTGCCGTGCGTATTTGATGCACCATCGACACGGAGTTTCCAATGGAAGTTTTTCTTTGCTTGTTCCATCATCATTTTTGCTACCTCGGTGTCCGGCTGAGTGAATTCCGCCACAAAGTCTGCTATTGCCTGGCCTTTAATTGATGTTCTTGGGATGTATTCTACATCGAATTCACTCATTTCAATGGTCCATTTCATGAGTCTACCCGACACTTCTGGTTTTTGTAAAATCATTTTTAGTGGACAGTTCGTGTATACACCAATTTTGTGTGCTTGAAAATATGGCCTCAATTTTCTTGCTGCTGTTATTAGGGCAAGCGCCATCTTTTCGGCTGATGAGTACCTTGTTTCAGCGGGTAACAGTGCTTTCCTTGTGTAGTACACTGGTTTCTGGACCCCATCTTCTTGTCTTATCAGTACAGAGCTAGTGGCCGCATTTGTGACGGACAGGTACAAGTATAACATTTCTCCTATGATTGGTTTTGACAACAGCGGTGCTCAATCGAGATATTCTTGGAGGGCGAGAAAGGCTTGTTTACAATCTTTATTCCATTCAATTCCCTTGCCTTTCTTGAGCGCTTTAAAAAATGGCAAGCATCGATCTGTTGATTTTGCTATAAACCAGCTATTCAGCGATGCCAAGCATCTTGTGAGCTTCTGGACATCCTTCAAGTTTTTCAGGGAAACCATGTCGGCCAGTGCTTTGATCTTATCAGGGTTCACCTCTATCCCTTTTTGATGTACCTGGTACCTAAGGAACTTACCGGATGGCACGCCGAACACGCACTTGGAAGGGTTCAATTTCATTTCGAACTTGATTAATGCGTCGAAGGTCTCTCGCAAATCATCTACATGTCTGTTGACCGTGATACTCTTAGTTAGCATGTCATCGACGTACATCTCCATATTTCTCCTTATTTGGCTAGCGAACATTCTATTAACTAGCCACTGGTATGTTGCTCCAGCATTCTTCAGGCCGAATAGCATGACAGTATAACAGTACAATCCTTGGTCTGTGGTGAATGCTGTTTTGTCTTCGTCTGGTTTATGTATCTTAATCTGGTTGTACCCTAAATATGCATCCATGAAGCTTAGCAGCTCGTGCCCGGTTGTTGCGTCAACCAATTGGTCAATTCTTGGTAATGGAAAGCTGTCTTTGGGGCAGACTTTGTTCATGTCAGTGAAGTCTACACTCATCCTCCACTGATTGTTCTTCTTTTTCACGAGCACGACGTTCGCCACCCACTTTGGATATTTAACTTCTCTGATTGACTCTGTTGCGAGTAGCTTGGATATTTCTTCCATTATGGCTGCGCTTCTTTCGGGATTGAAGCTCCTCCTTTTCTGTATCACCGGCTTGCATTCATCATTTACAGCTAGATGGTGTGAGATCACGCTCGCGTTAATTCTTGGCATATCTTCATAGCTCCAAGCAAAAATCTCCTTGTACTCTTTTAACAAGTTCATTACGCCTGTTTTGATTTGTTCTGTCAAATTCGCTCCAACCTTGACAGTTTTGTTGGGTTCCCTTTCATCCAAAATAACAGGCTTGATGGGTTCTTCCTTTTCTCTGTCGGCCTTGTCCCTTGGGTCTAGTTCAAACACTTCGGGGTTTTCCTCTCGTGTCCCTTGATCGAGTTCAATTATGCCTAAAGTTTCCACTCTAGTTTTGTCTATAAAGATTGACAGATTGGCGCGGCGAGCCATTTCCTATGATTCCTTGAGTTCCCTAATTCCAAACTCTGTTGGGAATTTTACTTTCAGCGCATGGATGGATGTAACTGCTCGGGCTTTGTTCAGGAATGGTCTACCGATTAGGGCATTGTACGGCCAGTTGTAAATATCAACAACAATGAAATCCAGCAGGATAGTTCTCCGAAAATGGCGCCATTCCAAACCTTACAGGTAATTTTACGGTTCCCAAGGATCTTACTTCTGCACCTCCGAATCCTTTTAGGGGCACATGGAATGGTTCCAAATCTTTTCTGTCCAGTCGAAGTTTATCGTACACCCTGGCGCTCAAAATGTCAGCGGAGCTTCCGTTGTCTATCATCACCCGGAGGAAATCCCTATGGGCTATTTGGACCCCCACAACTATTGCGTCATTAGGCTTGGCATCAATTCCTTCTAAGTCCTCGGCTGTGAAGATTATCGGGTCTTGCCCCTCTTTTGCTCTCTTGTGGTTTTTCTGTACAGAGTTTACTTCCATGTCTCTATTTTCGTACATCACTTCCCGGACTTTTGACATTCTCTCTCTATTGCTTCTGCCAGTGTGAGGCCTATCAAAAATGGTATTTATTGCGGTATTGTGACTTCTTTTTCTTGGGCTCCTTCTTTCTTGTCTGTTTCCTCGATGGCTATCTTGGCGAACGACATTTTTGTCTCCTTTCAGGGTGAAATCTTTAAGGAGCCCCTCTCTGATTAGGCTTTCAATGTGATCACGCAATTGGAAGCATTTTGAAGTGTCATGCCCGTGATCCTTGTGGAATCGACAGTATTTTGTTGTATCTCTCCGGGCATTGGCTGACCGCTGTCGTGGATATTTGGCCAGTCCATTGTCTTCTACTACAGACAGTATGTCTTCTTGTTTGCCAGTTAAGGGGGTGTAGTTACTATAGCTGCCTCGGAACCTACTGGTTCTATTACTACCCCGACTCTCCCTAGGCAGATTCTTCTGGCTTTTCTTTTCTCTTTAGCGATCACGTGATTGGCCCTTCGTCCTATCATCCTTTGATTCGGGTTTTGTGTCCGGTTTGTGACCATGAACGTAGCTACCCCCTTGCGCCACTTCTTCCTCTTCTGCTAATGCATAATCTCCAGCTATGTCCATTATCTCATCGTACATTTTTGGCCGGTCTCTTCGCAAGTCAAAAGATAGGCGACCACTCTGCAGCCCGTTGGTGAAGGCTGCTATGACAGCTACGTCACTCGCATCTTCTATTTGGGTGACTTCTTTCCCGAATCTAGCCAGGTATTTTTTAAGTGACTCATTGCTTTCTTGTTTCAAATTTGACAGGTGAGATAGTGACTTTCTTCTCTGCACATTTCCCATGAATTGTCTTATGAACGCTTTGCTGAAACTGGAAAAATTATTAATGCTATTGGCAGGTAGGTGTCCAAACCATCTGGAAGCGAGGTCGCTGAAGGTTTGTGGGAATGTAAGGCACAAGAGACCATTATTGGATGCATATTGGGCCATGACATTACGGAATCTATGGACATGCTCTTTCGGGTCCTTGTTCTCCTTGTATTGCTCAATAGTTGGTATTCTGAACCTTTCCGGGAATTGGGTGCGGGTGATATGGTCGATGAATGGGTTGTCTGACTCGTCATCCGAATAAACATTATGTCCATATCACCGAGCCATTGCTGAGACCTTTATTGATAGATTTTGGAGGGTGACGCTTCAGTGACCAGTTGATTCCTCTTCTAGGTTGAGCCTGCTTTTGACTGTCATCCTCCGATAATCACCTTCTCAACTGTCAATACTCCCGCCGGCTCCTAAGTCATCTTTACTTTCAGACCTCCTTTACTACGCCCTTTTTTACCGTAACCCTTTTCTTGGCTGGGGACTCCTGTCTCCTGATGAGATAGATCGTCGTCTCCGATAGTTTCTATTAGATGCATTATCGGCGGCTGCCCCATGTGCTCGTCCACGGCTCCGTTTTTCTGGAAATTCCTCGTCCAGCAAACCTTTTCCCTTCCTATGCCTTCTTTCTTCTAGGATTTTTGGTGGATCCTTGGGTGCTTCCTCCATAGTTGGTTTTGCATGGACGATGGGAGTTGTAACATGGACTTCCGATCGCAACCTTCATGGTGGATGGTTTCCGGGTGTGCTGGTTGTCAGCTCATAGGGAGACGAGGCTCCTAACCCTATAAGAAGCGAGAGTCAGATTTTGTTGGCTTCATTGACTAAATTCAACAGTGCAGTGTGAAAGTGTTGTAGAGTTTCCAGGTTGGTTACTCTAATTTCGAGCGTCGCTACTGAATGCTCCCATGTTGCCAACGTTTCCTCCCCTGGTACCACAGCTGCTTCGAGGACCTGATCGTTGCTGGGGATTTCGTCTCTATCGCTGTCATTGCTCATGTTATACCTGTTCGTAAGGGTTCTTCGAGGCTTTTTTTTTTATTCAATCCCCCCTCCTTCTAGCGCCAATTGTTGATGGTGAATTTTGGATTGCCTCACTCAACAATAATATCTTAATTAAAACGAATAAAGAAAGAAATAAATCAATGCATGCAAGACAAGTTTTACGTGGAAAATCCTTGAATGGGAAAAAACCACGGCGCCCCCTAAGGGTAGAATAATAACACTATGGATTATTGCAGTTTTACACACTCATATCTCTCATACAATTGCCTTATTCTTTCTCTAATATTGAAACCCTTTTCATGGGATTTACAACTCTATTTATACTAATTTAGCTAGGGTTTCCCTTGCCTATGCCGTGTTAATAGGGAAATTCCTATTTTGATTTGTACAAGGAATCTGATATTGTAGGTGGTTTTAGGGTTTGTTTCCTATTCGGACTCTTCTTGCCGAAAATAGCTTGTGTCCTATTTGGAATAAGATTTATCTTCTTGCTTCGTGTCTGGTCGAATCCTTGCTGTGGAGGGTATATCGAAATAAGGTTGTTTCTTGATGGCATAAATCCGGATGAGCCATTTAGATTGGCGAACACAAATTGCCATCTTCTTGGTCGACCTACTTTGGCGAGCGTGCTTCCGATTTGGACTGATTCTGGATGAGGTGGCCAGCTAGCACGCCCTTTGTCTGATATTTCCCTTTGTTGACTGGTCCAAGAGTGACGTGGTTATATTTTGACCTGCCTTTTCTGCGCATTCTGCTGACGTGTCCCTTGGCCGAATATGCACATACAACAGTGTATTCAATATATTTCAAGCTCTCTCTCTCTCTCTTTGAATTTGAAGATATATATATATATATATATGTATCATGTATGAATAATGCATATATAGATTTTCTTTGTATATATGTATGCTTTTTGTTAAACACTAATATATCTGAATTTCACCATCCCTCACAAAAAGGAACGATTAGATTCCACAAAAAAGAAAACACATTGTTCCTCATATATATCATGGAAAGCAGCAATGGCCAGCTTGTCTTCCCTTGACACTTGTTCCCACTTACTTCACTTTCCTTTCAAATATACTCAGACAACATGTCTCTTTCTATTCTTCTTTGTTTCATCATCCATCATCTAGTGGTCCATCCATTACTATCACAATCACTCTTTTCTATTTGTAATTTGTATTTATATTTTATATTTGTAGGAGACTTAATATTGGCACAAAACTTGTCCAAAAGCTAGAAGAATGGTGCAAACAAAATGGTGTAGAATACTCATACATGGCCACAGACTGTAGCAATGAGCCTTCCAACAACTTATTCACCAAAAAATTTGAATACATCAAATTTCGTTCCACCACCATGTTGGTGCAACTGGTACATGCTCACTACAAGTCATTAGGCTCTGGCATTTCCATCGTTCGACTTCCCAACAAAGTCGTGGAATCTGTTTATCGGAAATTATATGCCAATTCTGAATTCTTCCCTAAAGACATTGATCTTATTTTGTCAAGCAAGCTGAATTTGGGTACCTTCATGGCTCTACCCAAAAAGTACAATTCATTTCTTAAATGGGAGCCAAAAACAGGCAGTTTCGATCTTCCTCCGAGATTTGCCATATTGAGTATTTGGAATACTAAAGAGGTGTTCAAATTGCAATTAAAGGGTGTCTCTCCTCTAACCTACGCTTGCTGTGTAGGGTCTAGGGTTTTGGATGCATGGATGCCGTGGTTGAGACTAACTTCATTTCCTGATATTTTTAGACAATGGCTTGTATTTTTTATATGGGTTGCATTTGGAAGGCAAAAATGCAACGCGGCTCATCAAGTCTCTATGTGCATTGGCACATAATATGGCTAGAGATGGTGGTCAGTGTGGGGCAATGGTCGCCGAAGTGGGTCCAAGGGACCCAGTAAGGGAGGCCATTCCTCATTGGAGAAGATTTTCATGGGCTGATTTATGGTGCATCAAGAAGCTTGTACATGGAAATGATAAATGTGCACCACCGTCTGATTGGATTAAATCACCATCATCTTCACCGGTCAGTTTTGTTGACCCACGTGACTTTTGATGTTATTGCTTGATCAACTACAAGTTTGTAACAATGTAGTCACATCACATCTTCTAATTGTCAAAAAAATTAACCTTTTAAACTAAGATAAAAGCAAAAATTCATTTGAGTTTCCAAGACTTTCCTACTCAGCTAACGAGAGAATTATAATGTCTATTGATATTTTTTTATATATAAGAAACTAATACGATTTCATTAAGGATTTAAAAAACAAAGATGAACAAGATATCCACGACTCAAAAACATTTAATTATAATGTCTATCGATTAAAGCAATATAATCGTATAATATCACAATCAAACATTTAATTTATCATGTCACATTGTCAACATTCTGTTGTAAGAAAAATCGCACACACAAATCTAAACACACAGATAATATGAAAGCAGTAAGAAGAAAAAGATGACACCAAAGATTTTACATGGTTCAGCAATTTGCCTACATCCACGGAGCGCACCGCACTGAATCCACTACTTTCATAGTTGATTACAATCTCTCTGTCTTTCTCTTAGTCTCTTCTACAATTTGCTCTCTATCTCTCTAGTAATTTTTCTCACACACATTAAGGTTTACGTAATGGTGGTATTTATATGGGAGCACTAGAGTTTGCCAAATCCTAATTGAGATCTATTTCCTTTTTCCTCTTTCTTTATTGTGCAAGTCTTCATCTCACGCGGATTTATGTCGGACAGCTGCAGATGTCATAGTGCTCTCGTAGCGCTTCTCACAGCGTGCTCCTCTGTGACTAATACCGCTCTCAAACCGCTGCCGAAAAATCATAGCGCTATCTCAACGCTCTTCCCTGATGCCTGACTGCTGCCTTGCCGCTGTCAACATACGCAGCGCAATATGCAGAGGTCACCACAATTTGGACCGCTGCCTCATACGCTGCCATTGCAACAGCATAACAACAATTCTTCAATTTGCTTGTTTTATTACTGCACACTTCACCAACCTTTAATAAATATTTGCTTTTCAAATTAATTGCACAAAAGACAAAAAACCAACTTTAACTAGCATTAATTAATTTCGTCTTATTTGAAGTCTTCATATCCAATAATCTCCCACTTGAAGACTGAAAACTCAAGAGACGTTCTCCATCCTTCCTCGATGACTTAGTGGATAAATAACGGTGCACTCATCTCTTACGTCTTCACTCTTAAAGACCCATTGAAGCTGCGCACAGTTCCAGTTTCTCAGTAGTGACCGACTTTGTTAACATGTCGGCTGGATTCTTACTACCTGCTATCTTCACAAGCTTTAACACACATTCTTCGATTAATGAACGAATGAAATGGTAGCAAAGATCTATATGTTTGGCCTTAGAACGGAACGCCGAGTTCTTGGCCAAGTGTATTGCACTCTGACTGTCACTGTGCAACACATTCATCACTTGATCGAATCCCAACTCAGCTAACAAACTTTGTAACCATATCAACTCCTTGCTTGATTTTGTTACAGCCACATACTCTGCTTCAATTGTAGAGATTGTTATTATCTTCTGCAACTGGACATCCAACTAATTACGGTACCAGTCATTTTAAACACATATCCGGTCGTACTCCTTCTATGATCCACCTCCCCAGTAAAATCTGAATCCACATAACCTTCCAGCTTGAGTTCGTCTCTTCTGAATGTTAGACATCTCTCTATCGTACCCCGCAGGTATCTTAGGATCCACTTCACGGCCTCCCAGTGAAGCTTGCCTGGATTTGACATGTAACGGCTCACAACTCCCACTGCATGAGAAATATTTGGTCTTGTGCAAGTCATGGCATACATTAGGCTTCTAATGGCTGAAGCATAAAGAACTTTAGCCATGAAGTCCTTCTCTTCTTCCGTCTTCGGACTCTGGTCCTTGGACAACCTGAAATGACTAGCCAAAGGTGTTCTTACCGATTTTGCATCACCCATGTTGAATCTCTGCAACACCTTCCGAACGTACTCTGCTTATGAAAGCTTCAATGTACCTTCTTGTTCGTTTCTGCTAATTCTCATTACAAGAATCTGTTTTGCTGCACCTAAATCCTTTGAAAATAAATATAAACGAGTCTTGATATAATCTAGAGAGGGAGGGGGGGTGAATAGATTTTAATCCCTTTTTTTACCAATTTTTGATGTTAATCAAGATTACAAAAATAACCACAACTAGTCAACAAACAAAATCAAGTGTAGAGAATGCGGAAAGTAAATAACACATGATTTTTATGTGGAAACCCACACGGGGAAAAAACCACGGGCTGTTTTATGCACCACACTAGAACCTTAATCCACTACTTGCAAATACGATTACAATCTAGGTTGACCGCATCACACCTAAGATTACTAATCCGTCTTTGCTACCTATGGGCCTTTAGAAGTGAATCTAGCTCATGCTTGCAAACTATCAAAAGGCAAATACAAGACTTGACTCTAAATGAAGAGATAAAACAACCTAGTGTGAATATGTGCAATATTCAAGATGCTCAAAATGCAAGGTTAGACATTTTAGCTTATCTAGGCATGGATGAATATGTTAGACATTCCTAGATATCATCTTACTAAGTGGCATGCATAAAACATAACAAAATAGACAAACAAAGTCCTATATGCAATATCTACCACAATACAACTCACAAAACACAATAACACAATCTTGAACCTAAGTCAAGTCATAAAGGAGCAATCTTGAACCTAGTCAAGTCATAAATGAGCAATCTTGTAGAGAGAGAACATGTGAAAAGATGCAAGTGATGTTCTAACTACAAGTCATGTGAACAAGTATGAAAACCCTATGAAAATCAAACTAGAACATGCTAGATGATGAATGAAGCATACAAGAATGATGGGTTTGATGTTTGGAGTAATAAAAAAGTGTTCTTGATACCTTGGCTTTGAAGACACTTAGAAGCTCTCAAAAAGATGTAATTTTTTGCTCTCACATTGTTTTAGAAGACAAGGCAATATATATAAAGAGATGCAATCAAAATGATGTCATTTTATGGACAAACATCAGAGGTCGCCATTTGTGCTCAACATTTGTCAAATGGCGACCTCTGACGCAACACACAAAAAACCTTCTTTGTTGCCATTTGTCTTAGGGCGACCTTTCATGGCGACCTCACACCTGATTGATTTTTCAAGAAAAAATTATTCTGTCGCCATGGCGACACCATCAAATGGCGACACCACACAAATGGCGACAATGCCATATTTTCTACTATGTGTACAATGTGCAAGTGAAATGTGACATGTGAAGAAAATACACACAAAGGCAAAGCATACATATGCAACCATTTGAAGTGAGTGTGTGCAACCTAAATCTCTTCAAATTAAGAAGTCAAGATCAAGTAGCTACCTTCCATGAAGCTCTTGAAATCCACAATGAAGTCCTTAAGCATTTGAGAAGAAAATCTTCAATCCTAAGCTACCCTTACAAGATTGAACCCCATTGTGATTTTGTCAAACGAAATAAGCCAATTAAAAAGTGAGGCACTTACAATCTCCCCCTTTGGCTATTTCGTGACAAAATCACCACTCACAAGCAACCTCACAAAAAAAAAAAAAAAATTGGTCAACAAAAATTTTCTACATTACAATTAAGCCCTAGTCTAAGTCTTGAACATCTTCAAGTCATTTCCAAGCTTGTAGAAAATTCCAACCTACACACAATCAACAAGAAATATGCCTTACAAGAACAAGTGTGTGAGAGGTGCTTGATCCAAAGAAATTGCAATCAAATAATGTAATCATGCAATGCAATGCAATACAACTCCCCCTAAATGCATCAACTCCCATCATGGGTAACTCTCTCTCTCAACTCCCCCTTAATGCAATGCCAAAACTCTCCCCAACCTTACTCCCCCTTTTTGTCATGAGATAGACAAAGGGAGTCTCCCCTAATAGGTAAGCATTTAGCAATGAGAGCTCGTAGCACAAATACATATGCATAATCATATGAGCAATTTTATGCAACTCAATTAAGTAAGAGAGATTCAAGGCGTTTTATTGTAAGAAAAATGTGTGACAAGGATGCTTTGCATGCAAGACATGTTGCATTCAAGCTCAAAAGCAATGGTATTTGGCAAAGCAAACAACAAGGGTTTCCTAAAGGAATTCAAACCAATTTCACCCTTTGCATGGGAAAAGATAAGGATATAGAATTTAAACATTTCAAATTTTAACAAGCAACTATATCCAACTTTATAAGCAAAACAAGACATGGGCGACTTTGCACCTTATTAGATTTTTGCGGGTGAGATTCCCGTATGATAGTAGCCTTGTTCTACAAAAAAAGAGGGAGAGACTATGGATATAAATATCCTTATTGATTGAAGTCTCAAAGTTTGCTTTTGCACACAAATTTTCCCTTCAAGACAAAACAATTAAACATATCATACTTTTCACTTATAAGCATGTCAACAAAATAATCATCATGTCAAAGGAATCAATTAAAGGTCATTCATCAAGTACTTCCAAAGTACATTTTCTATTCCAAAAATGCATGTTTGTGCATAAATATGACATGGATTGCAAGAAAAGCAATAAATCACACTTATTAAGAAAAATACATATAAGAATGTACAACCAATCATCTCAAGCAATTAAATAAGAGGCATAAAAAAAATGTCTATGTAGCACAATGCATGTTCATGCAACTTTGCTCTCTTTGCTTGAGCTTCCCATATGGGGTCAAGACAAACCACATCAACCCAAGTGACAAATCCCAATAGACTTACTAAGGTTTCCAAATCTAAGAGTGTCTAAGGGTTTTGTAAACAAATCCGGTAGTTGGTCATTTGTTCCCACATGTTCCAATGCAATGGTTTTACTCTCAACTAGCTCTTTTATGAAGTGATGTCTTATGTCAATGTGCTTAGTTCTAGAATGTTGGACAATGTTTTTTGAAATATTAATGGTACTCATGTTATCACAAAATAAAGTAAGAGTACATTGCTCTAAGCTATAATCGACTAGCATTTGTTTCATCCATATCAATTGAGTACAAGCACTACTAGCGGCAATGTATTCTGCCTCGGTCGTGGAGAGGGAAATTGAGTTTTGTTTCTTATAAAACCAAGAAACCAAATTGTTTCCTAGGAAAAAGCAACCGCCCGATGTACTTTTCCTATCATCACAATTTCCCGCCCAATCGGCATCACTATATCAAACAAGACTTGGATTAGTGTCAAAAGAGTACCAAATCCCATGGTTTGAGGTACCATTCACAACCGAATGATCCTCTTTACCGCAACAAGGTGAGATTCCTTGGGATTAGCTTGGTACCTAGCACAAACACCCACACTAAATGCTATATCGGGCCTACTTGCGGTCAAGTAAAGCAAGCTTCCTATCATGCCACGATATAGATTTTGCTCCACATCCTTTCCACTAGCCTCTTTGCTTAGTTTCAAGGTGGTGCTCATGGGAGTGTCACAATGTTTGGCATTCTCAAGGCCAAACTTCTTCACTAGGCTCTTTGCATATTTAGCTTGGGATATGAAGATCCCATCATGCATTTGCTTAATTTGCAAGCCTATGAAGTAATTTAGTTCACCAACCATGCTCATTTCAAACTCATGAGACATGACATCAACAAATTGTTGAACTTTCAAGTTGTTGGTGGAACCAAATACAATGTCATCAACATAAATTTGAGCTATGAATAGCTCATCTTTAGTGCACTTGATGAACAAGGTCTTGTCAACACTACCTCTAAAGTAGCCATTGTCAACAAGATAGAGAGTGAGGCGCTCATACCTAGCCCTTGGTGCTTGTTTCAGCCCATATAAAGCCTTCTTGAGGCGATAGACATGAGAGGGGTGGTGTGGATCCACAAACCCCTTGGGTTGCTCAACAAATACTTCTTCATGCAAGAAGCCATTGAGGAAGGCACTCTTGACATCCATTTGATGTAATTTGAACTTGTACACACAAGAAATGGACAAGAGAAGCCTAATGGACTCTAAGCGGGCAACGATAGCAAAAGTCTCCTCAAAGTCAATACCCTCAATTTGAGAGTACCCTTGTGCAACAAGCCTTGCCTTGTTTCGCACAATGTTGCCATCCTCATCGGATTTGTTCCTAAACACCCATTTAGTGCCTATGACATTGGTGTTTTTAGGCCTAAGAACAAGAGTCCATACCTCATTTCTCTCAAATTGGTTTAGCTCTTCTTACATGGCAAGAACCCAATATTCATCATTCAAGGCCTCATCCACCTTTTTGGGTTCTATTTGAGAGGTGTAACAAGTGTAGCTAATTTGATTAACTATTTGACGTCTAGTCCTAACACCCTCTCTAACCTCTCCAATGATATCATCATTATCATGGAGTTTTCTAACCCAAGGAGCGGGTTCATTTGAGTCCAATGGAGGAACTCTATTTAGAGGCAAATCATCCTCTTCATCGTGTTTTGACTTCACACCACTTGAAGTCTCACCACTTTCCTTCAAAGGAAGGTCATCCAACTCACAAACATCCTCCTCATGGTCATAACGTTTTGGCCTACAATCATCAAAGACCACATTTGATGATTCCATAACACTTCGAGTCTTAAGATTAAAAACTCTATAGGCCTTGCTATTAAGTGCATATCCAATAAAAATACCCTCATCACTCTTGGCATCAAACTTGTTGATCGAACCAAAATTGGTATGATTTTGGCCCTCACATCCTTCTCTTTTTGCTTGATTCTCGGGAAATATCCCATGATTTAATGGTGTGAATTAAGTGTTTTTAGGTATTTATAAAGTTCAGAGGCATTGGAGTAATATTGGTGGCAAAAGGGGTTGAAATTGTAAAAGTGTATGCAGATCATTCATCTTCAAATAGGCATATCTCTCTCTTCAGATCGAACCACATTTTGGATTACATATATTCGGAATGCTCCGGAAGTCTAATTTCTAGCAGTTTTTACAGATTGTGATTCCAAGTTTTCTACAGAAAGTTATTCCCATTTTCATAGCTGCTGCGCATTCCCTGTCTCCACGGCGGCCCCAGGGCGACCTCAGTGCGAACTCAGTGCGAACTCCACTTTCTAGAAGCAACGAAATGGACTTTTTCAAGCCATATTTTAGGAGTATTCTTATCCTTTCATGCCCATTCCATACCCTAGCTTTTCTAACATATAAATACACCATTTTGTGCTAACTCTTAAAATCTCTTGGCCACCAAGAAACCTCCTTTCTACCATTCCTAATCCCTCCATTTTTCCTCTACCTAAAACTCAACATCTAGATTACTCCACCTAAATCATTCCTCTCCTTCCATCTTCTCCACCCCTTTCCTTTGTGACTTTCCATATGACTCCACCTATCTAGACACATCCTCAACACCCACTCTTTGCACAAGATTCAAGCAAGGAAGCTTAAGGAAGGATCAAGCTTACAAGAGAGACCCAAGGGTGATTTCTCTCCATTTTACTTCCTTTTCTTGTTTGTATTTATGTGTAATTAAAACCCCCATTTTAGGGGATGGTTTGAGAGACTTTTTGGACATGAGTATTTATTAAAGCTTTGAATATTATGTTTGCATGATTTAAGTTTTATTTACTTTTTAATTAGATCTTGCACTTATGTGATTAATTGAGTTATTGACACACTTGTTAATTACAATATGTTGTAGGATTAATTTGTGATAAATTTGATTGAGTTATTGACACACTTAATCAATTAGAGCACATAGTGAATAGGATAGGCTTTTGGAGGGGTGATCAACCTCGATTGCCTAGACCATTTGATCGTCACTAACCGATCCCGCCGTGATCCCCTTTCCTTAATCGGTTAGGCATTGCGGTGGGAAGTTGTTTAGAGTTCATAGTGACGGTCTAAACAACACATTTGAATGAGATCGACCCTTGATTGTGTAGATAGTGCATTAAAGAAGCCTTTTATGAATTGCTCATTGTCCATTAGCTACTCTATCATTTCCCTAGAATTCCTATTAATTGTTTATTCCATATATCTTATCTAGATTTGTTGAGCATTCCATTTTGTTAGTTTTTTTTAGGTTTATTTTACATGTATGTTTGATGGCTTGACAACCCATTCACTCATCCATTTATCTATGATTTATTTTATCGCATTTAGATTAGCTAATTAATTCAACTAATCACTCTAATTCCCTATGGAACGAATTCCACTTGCCACTTTACTAATTTCCTATCTAAGTGGTGAAAAATCGGTTTTCAAAACGATCACACATTAAAACGTATTTTGTTGAGTACACAATGACGGTTCATCACTTGCCAAGTTGATCACGGTCATTAAGTATATAGCACTTACTTCCAAAGATATGGAAATAACTAACATTGGGTTTTCTACCCTTCCATAACTCATAGGATGTTTGTTAAGTCCCTGGCCTAAGGAATACTCTATTCCCTATGTAGCAAGCCGTATTAATGGCTTCGGCCCAAAGATTTCTAGAGACTTTTTTGCTAAGCAACATCACATGGGCCATCTCTTGGAGGACTCTATTCTTCCTCTCAACAACACCATTTTGTTGAGGAGTCTTAGGGGCCGAAAATTCATGGGAAATGCCTAAGCTATTGCAAAAATTCTCAAAGCTAGCATTTTCAAACTCTTTCCCATGATCACTTCTAATTTTCTTAATGCTTTTTGTATGAGAAGTTTTCTCATTTTGAATTTTAACACAAAGCATTTTAAATTTCTCAAAGGCTTCAGACTTTTCCCTAAGGAAGTAAGTCCATGTAAACCTAGAGAAATCATCAACAACCACAAGTATGTACCTTCTACCACCTAAGCTTTCGGTTTGAATGGGACCTATAAGGTCCATATGGAGAAGCTCCAATGGTTCTTTGGTGGAAAGGTATTTTCCTTTCTTGTGGACACTCTTGGTTTGCTTGCCTTGTTGGCAAGGTCCATAAACACCCTCAAACTTTTTCCCAAGCTTGGGAAGGCCTCTAACAACATTCAATCTATCAAGGACTTTTAAGTCCTTATAGTTCATATGGCTAAGTCTTTGGTGCCACACTTCAACTTGTTCACTAGTGGACAAGTTACAAGAGATGAGATTTGACTCAAGACAATAACAATTGTCATTTGATCTCTTGCCTTTCAACAAAACTTGCCAATTTTCTTTAAGAATAGAGCAATCAATTTTGCCAAACATAACCGAAAGCCCTTCATCACTCAAGTGTGATATGCTAATAAGATTGGCTTGCAAGCCATCTGAAAATTCCCATTAAAGCAATAGTGTTTTATACCTAGAGGGGGGGGTGAATAGGTATAGTCCCAAATTCTTCCAATATTCAAAAATGCGGAATATAAGAATGAAATGAATACTTGAAATGATATAACAATTGTATAATATGAATCAATTCATGTAAGCATCAATATACAAAAGAATCAATACAAGTGAACATATGGAAGATAAGGAAATATAAAGCGAAAATGAGACACAATGTTTTTACGTGGTAAAACCTCAAAGAGGAAACATCCACGGGTTGAATCCACAACCATCGGCAAAGCAAATCCACTATATAAAAAGGACTTACACACTCAAAGCTATCAACACTATGATATCCACTTCAAAGCTATCAAATCCTAATCAACCACCAAGGCCTAGTGAATGACCTAGCCTACTCTCTATCCAAGGTGTGTCCTACACCTCTAGAGAGCAACTTCCTATCAAAGACTAAAAAGCCTCTAGGAAGATTTCTTTGCTTAGCAATCTAGATCAAGAGATCCTAGTTAAGCTCTCCTAGCTCAACCATCCGGAGTATCAAACTCCTTGCTAAGACTTCTTGCTTAGTTATCCGAATCACCTTGATTCTAACTAAGGCTTATTACTTGGCTATCCGGAAACCTTTCCTAGCCAAGTCTTCTTGCTCATCTTTGCCAAATCCATGGCAATAAGAGAAGAAGAGAGCTCTGCTCTACAATTTTATATATAAGAAAATAAAAAAATATTAAACTGTCCTTTACAATAGCTAAGGAGTGGTAATATATAGCCTTCTCACAACCCAATATAAACCCAATATAAAGTCTAATATAAGCTCAAAACCAACAGATAGGAAAAACTAAAATTACTGTAAAATCTTCATACATCAGAAAACATAACAAATCAAAAGAAAAGGGAAATTGGGATCCAGCTGCAAAGGAAGGTGAAGTGAGGAAAGAAAAAAAAAACTTGAAGTGGAACCAATGCACCACCATATTCTAGCGAGAACTCTAGAGATGTTTAGATGGATTTTGGATCCATCTGAGACACAGAAAGTGGAGATAAAGTGGAAATCTCTATTTAATGGGATTCACCACAACTTAGTACACAATTAAGAACAAAGAAAATCTTCAAAAGGAAGACAAAAAAAAAAAAAAAATTTAAAAATCCAAAACTCCAACAAAAAAGTTACTTCAAATTCTAGCCAACTCAAAATTGAATGTTGCACAAAAGTTGCATGTGAGAGAATTGTAAAAGAATAAATCAAAAGAACCCATATGATTAAAAGCTTAGAATGAGATGATAATAGTAACATACATATACAAATTATTGAATAGATTTTCATGGACAAACAACAGAAACCCAATATCAATTTCTTTTGAAAAAAAAAAAGTTATATTACCTTTGTTTTTTCCAATACCTCCCATACCAACAAAAAAATTTGTGCAGTTGATTTTTCTACAAAAACAAACACACAAATATATCAATATTATTGAGAACAAATGAAAAATATATATATTATATGTAAAAAAAAAAACAAAAGTAATTTCGGGCTGTAGTTTCTAACCTTTTTTTTTTTTTCTCTTTTTCTTTGTCCCCATGGAGAGAATATAGAGAGAGGAGTGAGTTGTTGGAGTATTAGTTTAGTTTTCTAGATGGGAGAAATGTTTGATAAAGAAAGAAAACAGTGAAATAGAGAAAGAATAATGAGATTAGAAGAATGGGAGCTAGAGATATATATAGAGTGAGATTTTTTATTCTCGTATGGCCTTGTTCGGGAGCTGCAGTCGTTTACACTTTTACATGAGATTATTAAAAAGGGAATACCCTTAATAGAGTATAGTTTTACAATTTTGCCCTCATACTAAAGAATAGAATATAATCCTCTTAAATAAATATTTGAAATGTTTATCGAAACGAACAGAATATAAAAAATATTTATTGGACATTACAGAAAAAATCAAGGTGTACAGAATTGTAGTTGATGGTCCTGAGATATAAATGAATATAAGAAATCGGTCTTTCCTTTTCACTTGCCCATGTACTTTTCTTTTTTTTTTTTTTTTTTTTTTTTTTTTTTTTTTGATAATAAGAAAAGCATTACACACCAATAGAAACAGACCCAGGGCTACCCATGTACTTTTCACTTATCAACCTCACCTGCTCTATGAGTATCTCTTACTTGACTCACCTGCTCTGGATCTCTTGACCTGACTCACCTACTCTCTTAACACTCATCATACTTCATGACCCATTAAATCTCTGAACAATCCATACACACACAAAATAATATTGAGATTTGTATAAAATGTACATACGAGACTCTAAATAGTCAAAGATTTTGTAAATTATGATGAAGAAAAAATCTTTATTTTTCATTTCAAAATATGAACGATGTGTTAAATGGTGAGTGGTTACACGTGGTAATTGAGATAAATCAAAATTAATATATATTCATTCACCATTTGACACATCAACTGCCACAATGGTTTGGATGAAAAAGTTTGAGACATTATAATAATTCAAGATTTGAAGTGGGGGACAGACTCAAACCCATAACCTCATAATATATATGTGAGAGACAAACTACGGAACCAATCTCATCTTTGTTGACCTAATGTTGTTAGTAGGACTTTCTACAAGGCCATCTCAACCAAACATTGCACAACAATTAACAGAAGAAGAAAAAAATGAAGTATTATATTTGTAGACACGGAAAAATTAAATTGAATCTAGTCCAAAAAAAAAAAAATACTTGGTCAGTACCTAAAATATTGACCCCACCAATAGGAGTGTAGTACGTGGTCCAATTTATGAGGTAAATATAAAAGTAAAAGAAAAATGGCTACGTGCTACACTCCAATTGGTGAGGTCAATATTTTAGATACCGACAAAAAAAAAATTGAACTAAAAAGTCTTCAAAGTTTCTCAGAAAAGTTACCACACAGAGTTGTAGTACATGGACAAACTTATTTAATGCACTTTGCATTTATTTTCATGTGAGTGGTTGAGGCTGTGATTTTTTTTTTTTTTTTTTTTAACAGTAAGAACATCTCCAACAAACTCCCTTAATGACATCCCTTAGCTTAATTAAGGGAGTCTATGTATTTTTGCAGCTCCAACAACTCCCTAAAGGACTCCCTTAATTGTGTTTTAGTGGAGTTCACTCCCTTAATGAAGGGGTGTTTTTAGACTCCCTTAAAGTGGGCTCCATCTATTTAAAATTATTTTATTTCTTAAAAAACTCTATATATTTTATTTGATAAACAATATATAATATTTATTACACAATATTTAAAATTTAAATAAATAAAAATTATTAAAGAGACCATTTATGGGAGTATTTAAAGGAGTATTGTTGGAGCACATACTCCCTTAATAACCCCTTACAACAACATCCACCCTTATTTAAGGGAGTCTCCAAGGGAGACTATTGGAGATGCTCTTAATGCTACACATCCCGCTTAAAATCCCATATTTTTTATTCCACTACATATGGTATGTGAGGTGTCAAATTGTGAGTGGATACATGGGGTAGGTGAGATAAATCATCATTAATGTATATCCACTCACAATTTGACACCTCATATATCACATGTAGTAGGATGAAAAAAGTGAGATTTTAAGTTGGATATTTAGTATTATTGTTTTTTTTTAAAAAAAAAAAATTTGAAATAAAATTTACGCATCTGCATCCATTTTTATCTTTATATGGGTTCCATTTTGACCATCAGATCAATACAACTATCGAAAAGCAATCTCACATCTTTTTATAAAAAATTATTTTAAAAAATTAAAAATATTTATACTCTTCAGATAAGTGATTTCAATCTATAAAAAAACAATAATGCTAAACATCCCACCTAAATATGAAAATCTGGAAAAATAACTTTGTCTTCATCTTCATTCAAATTTTCACCAAAACTCTTTAAATAAATTTCTTCCACAACAAAATTACATCAAACACTACACAAATAAACAACAAATTCCAACAATGAAAATTTTTAGGGTGTTCAAATGGTCCAATCTTTCTAGGGTGTTGAATGATGGACTTGGTTTCGCCTCGTATTACTCATATATTGAATATTGTTATTTGGACAAATATTGGTTTTGTGATCACCAAAATGATAAAGAGTTTTTGAAAACTCAAATGCGGCTCTTAAAATAGAAGATGTGCATTGACTTTTGATGATAAAATAAAGTGTGTATGGTTGTGACTTGTGAGATCGATATTATGTATTAATTGTTCATTAAGTTTCTTAAAGTTTTTGTTTAAGATGGTTTTATAATTTATTTATTTGTTATATATTATAATTTATATGTTTATTTTTTCTTGTAGAGTCAGTATCCAAAATACTGACTCCATCAATGGGAGTGTAGCACATAGCCTAATTTATGAGATAAACATAAAAAGTAAAAGAAAAAGCCAAGTGCTATACTCCCATTGGTAAGGTCAGTATTTTGGGTACTGACCGGTCAGTACCTAAGCATTATTCAAAGTAAAATACCAAACGCAATTAAGAAATAGGTATTTTCTTTGATTATTACCTTCAAAAATCGGAAATAGTAAAATGTTAATTATAAAATATTTTAAATAGTTAGTAGTCATCTTCCCTATATTCTTAAGTTGATATTTACATGCAATCTTTTTCATTTTGTATAACAAACTCACCAAGAAGGAGTTGCATGTAATTTTGATTGGATAATGGAATTTAGGTTCGCCAGATTTTTTAAGAGTTTCCTAATCACTGGGGCAGTGGCAACAGGTGAAGTTATAAAGTGACACAAAACAACACATTTATGAGAAAATTAAAAATATGTCATATATGTATGACAGGATGAAACACCGATTAATGCTTCCTTTTTTATATATTAAGCATTACATCAATTCGTTTTTTTTTTTTTTTTAGAGTAATGCTAGAAGTTTCAAAAAAAAAAATTCTAAATTTTATCTCAAATGATATAGCACGTGATGTGTCAGCATTTCATAAATCATAAGATTATGTGATAACTGATGTGATGTTGACACATAGCGTGCCACATCATTTGCCACATCATTTTTTTTATATATTATTTTTTTTTAAACAGAGGACTTAAACCTATAACCTTGTGATACATGTAGGAGTGGTACCACCACACCAATCTCTTCTCGTCATTTTTGACTTTAATAACTAAGGGCATGTTTGGTGCATAAGATGAGATAGGAGTATAGGACAGGACTAATAATCTCATCTCTTGCAAACAATTTATCTCACCAATATGGGACTAATTAGTCCCATCACAAAGATGAGACTAATATTAGTCCCACCATTTTATAATCTTTTTTTTCTCTTTTCAATTTATTTTATTTTTGTATGTGATTAAAATATAAATATATTTTAATAATTAACAAAGTATTTTATTTTAAACAATTTAAAAAATAATAAATATTATTTTGAATAAAATAGATTTTTAATCTTTTATTTTTTTAAAAATTTAATTTAAATAATTATTTTAACCGGTCCAATTCTATGTAACCATTTTATTCAAGTGAAATGGGGCTATTTAGTCCCATAAATATATTTAAAAAATATATTTTTTATTTTTTTATTTAATTATAAAATTTTCTATTTATTTAATATATCTTATTATAAAATTAAAAAATATTTTTAAACTATTAAATATTAATTAAAAAAATGTTATTTTCTTTAATACTAATTTTAAATATTTAAATCTTTAATAAAATTTATTTATTTAAAATAATTTAATATTATTTAATTTCACACCGTATTAAATATATGATAAAAATAATATTTTTATCCAATCTCATACCACACCAAACAAGAGATGGATTATTTTAATCCAATCTCATACAACACCAAACACACCATAACACTAATTTTAGTTCAATCTTATCCTATCTAATCAAATTCAATCCCATGAAAATAATCATATCATATACCGCGCACCAAACGGAAGGAACATTTTGCATAATTGTAATCTATGTAGTTTAAATAGTATATAATAAACTAGTAATTGGTCAAGTAGTACTAGACAGTTAAGAATTTTCTACTACTATTACTTATTAGTTTTTTATGACATTAATGAGAACACTTTTCCATGAAGAAAAATAATAATAATAATTGCACTAAATTAATGGTTGTATTTGTATAGTACAATCTTACCAAAACAGTGGAGAGGGGAGGAATCAAATCCACGATCAGACAGTGTAGGTGTAAGCAGGCCGACCAGAGGGGGCAGCAAACCTATCATTTTGTTGGGACCCCAAATGGTTCAATTCAATATCACTTCAATTTTTTTTATCAAAATAAAATTATATATATAGTGCATAATTTGTCACATTATATATAGTGCATAAGGTGTGTATTGGTTAATGGTCGTTATAGAAACATATTGGGGCATAATTAACCAATTTTTTACTTTAAAAAAAAAAAAACCAAGACCCAATTCCTTTTTAAAAATAAAATTCAAAACCCAAATTCTATAAATTATAATCCTGATAATATTATAACCCTAAAAGTAGTTATTTTACTTATTAATTCCTGTCACTGCACATATCATTCATACAAAAATAAAAAATTATGGAACCTTGAATTTTGTTAATATCATTGAATAGATCGGGCCCGAAATATCTAAAGACGGCCCTAGGTGTGTGGGTTATATGAGAGTTATATCACTGGACTAATCCTAAATTTAAGTAATATTTCAAAATTAAAAAAAAAAAAAAAATCTCAGACAATGACACACTTCTTAGTTTTAACCCATATTGTATCATCAGCTTTCCAAAAAAAAAAAAAAAAAACCTATTATTTAATTTTAACACTAATACTAAATAACCTGAAAAATTAATCCAAAACCCAACTTGACATTTGGTCTATCCATTAGCCACGGTAGGGTATATGTTGTTACTTCTTCAGTTCTTCCCACTAACTTAATATTCAAAAATACCTTAAAAAAAATAGCTTAATATCAATAAGGTTTAATTGCACAAATATACCCTGACATTAAACCTAATTGCATTCATATGCAACTTTTACTTATAATTACACATATATACCCTGTCGTTAGTGGTCGACAGTTAAACTTAACCATTGACTAACTTGTACATGTAAAAAGTCCTTAATGCCCTTATTATCTTCTTTTTTTGAAAGACCCCTATTATCTATTTTAGTATTTATTTGATTATTTAATAAATAAAAGTTTTTATTAAAAAAAAAAAAAAGACAATACAATTTTATTTTTTATAGAAAGGCAACAAAATAGATTACGAATCAAAACAACCCACTTAAAGAATTTCTAGATCTATTCTTAGATTTTTTTTTTCCTTTGGTTTTTGGTTTTTTGTTTTTTAATAAAAATCTTTTTCAATGATTCTCCAAATTTCTTCCCAATTTTTTTTTTTGTTTTTTTTTGTTTTTAAAAAACATCTTTCAATGGTGGAGATTCTTTAATGGATGGAGGGAATTTGATTTCCTCCATCCATTCTTTTTATAAATAATTAAGTTTATATCAACAATTAATAATGATTTTGTTATATTAATAGTTTAAAAGGCTTTTTTACCCCTTAGTTGTTAACATCTAACAGTGCACCACTAACGACGGGGTATGTATGTGTAATTATAAGTAAAAGTTGCATATGAATGCAATTAAGTCTAATGTCAGGGTTGTTTATGCAATTTACCCTATTAAAAATGTAAAAACTAATAAAGAGTTTTTTGTCTTGATTCAATTTATCACCCCACCCACCAATCACCAAGGCCGTTGTTGTAAATTTTTTTTTTTTTTTTAAAAAAAATGCAGTTTTTTTTTTTTTTTTTTTTTTTTTTTTTTTTTTTTTTTTTAAGGATTAAAAAAAAAATGCAGTTACAAACACATTAAAAATTTCAGAATTCATAGTCCAATGACATGCAATTCCTTCTTTGGGAGTTTGTCAGACAGGTGATCAGGAATCTGCATAAAGAGAAAATGAATTGCTTGTACAAATGAATCAGACATGTAACATGTTTTTATTTATTTATTTATTTATTTTTTATTTTTTTTATTTAAGAGGGTGTCAGGAAATGGGGAAAGAAAAAATTGACAAGTAAAAATAAAAGCACATAAGAAAATGTGATCAATTGTATTAAAAACCCGGCAGTCAAAAAGCTTCATTCCAAAATTGCCCTCAAACGTTCTCTAAAATTACAACAATATTTTATTTAATTAAAACAATTTATGTAGTCTCTTTATTAGTATTAGCCTATTAGACCATCTCCCATGATTTTTGAGAGTGATACATAAATTTAGGTTTTGAAAATTATGTTCCCCATTCCCCAATCCCTCCCAAAATATATATCAAACATTTTCCATTTTCATTCATGATTCTTCACATTTTCCTGATATTTACATTTCATTTATTATAATAATGTATGTTAATAACCATTTTAATTATGGTTCAGCTAATAAATTCTCAATGTCCAAGACCTCTTATTTATGAGCGGATACACATCGCATAGGTACTAGATAGTTCAGTTATCAAAGTTGTACGTTTTCAGTTTTTCAAACTATTTAATTTATGACTAATGTTGGGGACTAAACACATGGGAAGTTTGTGAAATTTTCCCTTTTATTTATTTATTGAAATATTACAATAATTCAAGGTGAGGAAGGGAGGAGAGACTTAAACCCACAGTCTCGTAGTGTGGGTGTGATGAGGTCGGGGGCCAACCTCTTCAAATGGATTATAAGAGAATTTTTTTTTCTTTTTTGAATGGGATTACAAGAGAATTTGAAAATAAAAAACAAAAGTAAAATTCATGAATGAATGAGTAATTGAATAGAGAGTATGAGTAAGAAATGCTCTAAATATACAAAACAATGATAAATTTAAACACTTTTTTATCATAAAAAATTACTAAATTCAACCTAATATGGTACGGTTGATATTAGAAAATTAAACAAGTGTAATGAATAAAACATGACAAACACGGCGGTTCAATTGATTTGATTTTCTAAACTAACCACATTAATTATCAATTATTCCCATATCACACTTTATCTATCTCTAAAATAAAGTTCCAAAATGGAATATTCTTTCCAGATTTCAACTCTAAATTTGTTTCATTCCCACCACAATCTCTATTATTCTCTATCTTAATCTCTATTTTTATTTCTCTAAATATTCAAATAACTTATATTTTCATTGTTATTTTTTACTTTCTCCAATAAAATATAAAATATTTTTACATAATTTTATTTTTCAAATAAATTTTAACAAATGTTATTTTAATAACATTTTTTTTTAAAAAAAAATAACTTTTTATAAAAATATAATGTTTTTATTAATGCATAGATCGGCTACAATTTGTATGTCTTTGAGTATTATCCATCCCAGTCTCAAATAGGCAAATAATTTTGAAGTTTTATGAAAATTCAGTTTGGTGTAGTGGTGGCCGTGGTTACAGTAAAATTAGCGGTTTTCATCGGTCAAAACCGTAACCAAAACTGTGACCGTAACTACCGGTTACAAAACTGATTGGAAACTGGTTTTGTGATGGTTCGGTTACGGTTACAAGTAAAAAACAAAAGGGTCTAAAAACCGACTGTTTAACTGCTTTTTAAAAAAAATTAAGCAAGTCAATCAGGAGCTGACACGTAGCAGTGTTTTTGAAAACCAAACCGAACCCGTAACCGAACCGCCTAACCGACGGTTAAAAACCATAAACCAAACCTGCTAAGCCGATTACTGTTACGGTTTTACCTTCCCACAGAATTGTAACCGACGGTTTCAAACCGAAACCGAACCGTGAGCACCACTAGTTTGGTGATACTTGAAATCGAACCCATAGGGGTCAAACGCATTTTCAAATCACAACTCACAAGACTATCTCCAACTCCACCGAGGCAAATTTGTAGAGGAGAAAACTTGTGAACATGTAATTATAAATAGGCTAATTGGCACAAATGGCCCTTGAAATATACATGAATATATTTGCATGTTGCCCCCTAATTTTTTTTTTTTAGATATTAAACCCTAAGAATTATCACTTATTTGTAAAACCCGATGGAATCACGACGGAACCCACTTTTCTAGTTGTATTTTTATCTAATTTTATAGGACATTAGTGCATTTAATTATGATAATAAAAGTAATGCAACATGTAATTGGCTTTATTTTACTGAGACAAGATTAAAATTTTAGTTGAAAGCTTTTTTGACTATATTAGGACTTGGGAGTTAATAACACAAAATCAAAACCATTTGCTTTTGCTTTATTTATTTATTTTTTTTAAAAATAAAAAATTGTACTTATATTAGTTGATTGAAGAGTAAAAGCATCATGGCATGACATCAAATATCAATAGCCTCATTGAAAATCTTTAACTACCAACTACCAACTTTCTTCTCGTTGAACAAGTACAGTACTGAACACAACATACAGAAAGAAGGGGTGTGTTCAAAGTTTCAACAAACAGGTCAAGAAGATAAGTTAAAAATATATGGGTGGTCAAAGATTTCAAAGTGGTTGTGATAGTGTATATATTTGATGACGTAAGAACATATCCGATGTAAATATGCATTTTTGAGTTTCTAAATAGTGTCACATCAACATTTTTATTCATCATAGGCTCACTTTTAAAAAACAATTAGAGAAATATATATTCATATCTCCAATGCAATTATCAAAAATCAAATATACATTCATTTTATGATTAATCATAATAAAACAATTATTCTACCCTCTCTCTCTCCTTTTATTTGACAATTAAATGAGTGAGTACCTGAATTACCGCTCTAGTTGCACTTTCTAGCTGAAGAGTGGCTTCCTTCAATGGAAGGAGTTGAGATTGGGGCAAATAATTATTTAAAGGAAAAAGTTTTGGTGTTGACCAGCCAGCACCCATCCACACTGACCACCCAATGGGGTGTTGCCATGTGGCCAAAACTCTTTCAATTTTTACCATTTTCTCCTTGCTTTGGGTTACGTGGCAACCAACCATTGATTGGTCAGTATGGCTGGTTGCTGACCGGTCAGCACCCAAGCAGTGTTCTTATTTAAATAGTGAAAAAAAAATTAATTAGTAAAAAAAAAAAAAAAAAAAAAAAAAAAAAACAGAGTAAAGTTTTGATTTTGACATTCATACAAATAACACAAGTAGCAGACTCAAATAAATGAAGTAAAATTACTCAAAAGAGAACAAACCCAGAGCAAAGAAATCGTTAAAAGAGGAATAAAAAATTCAAACTATATAAGCTTAGGGTTTCAAAAAAATAATAAAAAATAAAAAATAAAAGTAAAGTTGCATAAGCATAAAAAATAACACAAATTAAAGATTAAAATTGTATGGCTTTGACAAATTCTTAAATCAAAGAAAATTAAAGAAGTAGAAAGGAGATGGAAATTGTAAAATTGGGTTAAAAAATTAAATAGCACTTTTTAGGGGTGGTCTGGTGCAAATAGCACTACATTAATAAGTGTTGTTAAAGTAGCACTAAAGTATGTGCTCGGACAAAAATACCCTTATATTAGGGCATCAGACAACTTATTCTTGATTTATTTTTTACTTTTAATTTTTTTTTTTATCTCCAACTTTACTCTTCTTTACCTTTGACTCAAGGAAAGAAGACAAGTTGAAGCAACAACGACAACCATCAACGGCGACAACTGCGAGCAGTTCGACGGCACCGGCGACAACCTCCAGGACTTCGACGGCAACCGCGCGACTCCGGCGACAAGTCCATCGTTCTCATCAATTGATTTGAGGTATTTTCATTTGGGTTTTGTTTTGAAATTTGATATTGTTGATTTTCAGAAATTAAACACTTATTGGTTGATTTCCAACAGTTATGTGGGTGATATGAACAATCAATTGGGGCTTCGTTCTTTTTGCCCCTTTTCTTTGGTCTTCCAGAGCTGTCAAAGCACTGCGACAGCTGTTTGGTGTGGCTACTGTCGCAGTTTTTTGTTGGTTTCTGTTTCTTTTCTTGTTTTTTTCTGGTTGCTTTTCTCGTGAGGTGTGGGTGTGTTCCCCAGCAGGTGGTGGTGCTGTTGGGGGCCTGCAGGGCTGGGTGTATTGTGTTTTAGGGGTTTTACGGTGTGTGTCTTCCTGGTTGTTCTAGTTTTTGCTGTTTTTGGTGGGGTTTGGTGGTCTTTTTCTTTCTGCTGCTTTGTTTGTGTGTTGCTGGTTTGCCCTGTTCTGGACGGGTGTTGCCTGGGCGTTGTGTTGCTCTTGGCTTGTTTTGTTCTCTGTTCTAATAAAGCTTATTTTTTTTCAAAAAAAAAGATATGAACAATCAACAGTAAAGAACAAGGCGGCGTACGTGCCGTTGCGTCGATAGTCGACCACCCTGAGTATATAGATGTAGATGAGGCTACTACATCTGGTCGACCATTAGGTGTGCTTGATGAAAGTCCGTCTAGTTTGGTTACAGAGGAGAACTTATGTGTGTTGAGGGAGATTTATGGGATCCCGAGAGGTGTCGAGCTACGCGCACCCAAGGAGTATGAAAAGGCTGACTGGGATATACCTGAGTGGACATGTTTTTGTGAGTATACCCTTCGTTTAGGGTTCAGGTTCCCAGCTCCCCAATTGGTGAGACGGACGCTACTTTACTACGACCTTGCTCCTGGTCAACTAATGCCAAATACATGGAGAATTTTGTTGAGTTTGGGAGTGCTCAGTGAAAGATATAACATACCTTTTGGGATGGTTAGCCTTCTCCATAACTATTATTTAAAGGAGCACCTATACGACCGAGGTCATTATATGTTGGTACCTAGGAGCAAGAAGCAGCAGATCATCACTGATACGACAACGAACGACCGAAATTGGAAAGATACCTACTTTTTTACGAAGGGTCCTCCAATCGATAGTCCATGGTTCGCGGGGAATGAGTCTATCAGCTACGACGGACCTGGAATCGGTTTGGTGAGTGTCATCCGACTTTTATCGTTTTATTGATTTTTGTTTACCTGAAATTATCCTTGCTGATATCCAGCTCATTTTGTAGAAATAAAGGGTTTAGAGAGTAAACCGTCGAGCGACGTTGCTCCGGTTCGCACCGAAGCAAGGCTAAGTATCCCTGAAAGGGATCGAAGTTGTAAGGTGATGTTAACAGAAGGTAAACTTAGGCCTAGCAGTTATGGAGATGGTCGACTCTCAATAGGTCGCGAGCACCTTATCCTAGCGTGAAGGATTTCTTGTCGTATATCTGGATTAGGAGGAGTTTCGAAATTCTTCAATATACCATGAAATTCTTGTCACCTGTTTTTGACAATGAACGTCGTGTTGCAGTGACATTGATGGCAAGCGCAAGGTTGAACATGCCAAATTCTGCTGACGCTTTCAAGCACTTTAGAGAAGAACTTTCCAAAAAGAGAGCAGCAGCAAAAAAGAAGCAAGCTGCAGATCAGTCGACGGACGGCACTGGCGTGTCGAATGAGCATATTTATACCTCATCTCCTGAACCATCGCCCCAAAAGAAGAGGCCAAGGAAGGACCCACCGGCCGACAAGGGGAAGAGGGTCGAGTCGAGTGCAAGGAAGCAAGTGGCTGTTACACGGCCAGATTCGTCGACATCACCTTCTTCCGACCTATCGTCCTTTGTTGAGCCGACTTCTTTCCTGGAGAGGTCATTCGACTATATCCTTCCTGCGGATGAGAAGCATCTGCAGAAGAAGAAGATTGAGGATGTGTTCGATGCGACTATCCTTTCGACTTTTCATGTAAGTTAGTTGATTTCTTTTAGAATTTTATGATGTCGTTTCACTTATGCGAACTCTTCGATGTTGTGCAGTCTTTGCAGGCTTCGCTACATTTGCATGGGAGGTATAAGACGCTGAACGACAAGTGCAGGAAGCAACGGAAGATGATCGACGTTATGAAGCAGGAAAAAGCCAAGGTCGACAAAGCTGTTGGAGAGTTGAAAAGAAAAAACTTGACTCTTGAAAAAGAGTTGAAGGAGGTGAAGGCAGAGAGGGATCGATATTGCTTGGAGTCGACTGAAGCTTGCGCCGCCTTAGTTGAAGAGCGGTGTCTTCTTGCTGGTTTAAATGATCAATTGACGTTGATCACTTCTGCTGTGATGTGCAAGGCGAAGGCGGAGCTCTACAAGGAGTATCTGTCAGGTGAGCATGCTAGCTGGAATCATGATGATATGCAGGAGATGATCGACGCCTACGAGGAGATGTGTAGGCTAGAGGAGTTGTCGCCTGGACAAGGTGAGGAGCAAGCGCCTGAAGAGAATGAACTCCTTGAAGGTGTCGGTGCTGTCGACCTTCCTTTGAGCGACCTACATGTTGTCGATCCACCTCCTGTTGATGCTAGCAACGTCGACCAGTCTCTTGTCAATGCTACAAATGCCGATCCATCTCATGCCACAGACGACTCTTCAACTCTTGACCCACCTGTAAGCTGATATCTTTGAAATTTATTTTTTTGCTTTATTTGTAATTGGGGATGATTTGGTCGTTTTGACCACTTAATATTTCACTAGGGACTACTTTGGTTGTATCGATTTTTATAATATCTCTGCATGTCTTCAATACTTGTATGACATTTGTTTGCATGTGGAAACGACACGACCTTTTTTCATGTGAAAACGACACGACCATCATATAATGGGGTTTACACAAGATTAAATATCTGAATGAAATAAGCCTATAAACTTATATTCATGCGTAGGTCGAACGACATTATAGATAAAAATTGATAAAAAAACATGGCTGATATTTATTTATAGAGTACTCGCGTACATGCGTCAGTCGACAACTTTTATCGCGTACATGCGTCAGTCGACTAATTTCATCGCGTACATGCGTCAATCGACATTTATTTTTGTCTAGTGCTGTCCCCCAGACTCCCAGCGTTCGTTTGTCAAATAAGAATGTTAGGAGTAGGTTTTTGTTGTCGTCCAAGTCGGGGTACAAACTGTCAATGCTGTAATAACTATAATTTCATGGCAATATAATATGTCGAAGTCGACTTAAATAATAAAAAATATTTATTGTGAGCTTAGTTCTTAACTTGGTACTAAGTTTTTCATCATTGCTCTTTATACATCGTTAGTATCATTGAACGAAAGTTTAAAAAGTAACCAGAAGATTGAAGTTTAGAAATGATACTGTTTTAGGTGCAGTGCATTCCAGCTGTTGTTTAATTCTCGACCGTCGAGTCCTCGCAACTTGTAAGCCCCTCGACCAACGACCTCTGTTATTTGATAAGGTCCTTCCCACGATGGCCCTAGTTTTCTGGCTGCCTCTTCTTTGGTGTTTTGGAAAAGACGTCGTAGCACCCAGTCGTTGAGTTTGAAGGTTCTGATGTGCACTTTCTTGTTGTAATGTCGTTGGACTTGTTGTTGATATGATTGAACTCTAAAAGCTGCTCGGTCACGTCGATCATCCAAAAGATCTAACTCGAAGGTGAGCTCACGGCTATTTTGGGCTACGTTTGGATTTTCACTCCGTGCGGTTGCGAGTCGTGTCTTGATGGGGATCACTGCTTCAGATCCATAAGCAAAGGAGAATGGAGTTTCCCCAGTCGACCGTCGAGGAGTAGTACGATACGACCATAGGATCTCTGGGAGCTTTTCCACCCATTCACTCTTTTCAGCTTCTAGTCGCTTCTGTAGTGTGTTGATTATGGTTTTATTTGTCGACTCCGCCTGTCCATTGGCTTGGGGATAACGTGGAGTCGAAAAACTTAGTTTTATGCCATATTTGTCGCAGAAGTTCTTGAAGTCGAATGAAATGAACTGGGATCCAATGTCGGTCACTATTTCTCGTGAAACCCCGAACCTGCAAATGATATACTTCTATACAAAATTGCATAACTCTATGTCGCGTACTTGGGGTAAGGCTTCGACTTCCACCCATTTTATAAAGTAATCTGTCATTACCAACATGTAGACGACGCCTCCAGGTGTAGCTGGGAGTTTTCCTACAATGTCCATTCCCCATTTCATAAATGGCCAAGGGGCCGAAATAGAGTTCAACATACCTGGGGGAAGATGGCATGTAGGAGTGAATCTTTGACACTTGTCGCATGACTTTACGTGAATTTGAGAGTCGGAGCGCATTGTTGGCCAGTAGTATCCTGCTGTGATGGCTCTGTTCGACAGACTTTGAGCCCCCGAGTGATTTCCGTATTCTTCATAGTGTAGACTCTTGAGAATGTCGTATGCTTCTCGTGGGGTCACGCACCTCAAGTAGGGTCCTGTAAAACATTTCTTATATAACTTACCATACAAGATGCAGAATTTTACGGCTTTAGCTTTGATCTTCCTAGCCTCAGTTCTATCTCCAGGTAGAATGTCGGCTCGTAAGTAGTCTAGTAATGGGTCCATCCAATTTCTTGTGTTGTCGACTGGGGCGATTATTTCCGCCTCCTGGATCATTGGCGATGTGAGGTGCACTACCGGAATTGATTTTGATCCGTTGGTCGATGTCGAGCCTAAATGTGCCAGTGCGTCTGCCCGGGAATTCTCTGATCTAGGTATTTGTTGAATGTTGAATTCGTCGAAGGTTGACTGAATCCATTTTGCCTTGGCAAGTAGGCGGTCATTCTTTGATCCCTAGCTTCATACGACCCATTAATTTGTCGGACGACCAATTGTGAGTCGCTGAACACTTGGATGTGTTTGACGTCCAGGCTCTTGGCTAGGTCGAGTCCAGCAATTAGTGCTTCGTGCTCTGTTTCGTTATTTGTTGCCCGGAACTCACAATGGATGGACTGTTCTATTATGTCCCCGTGAGGAGATTTGAGTACCAATCTCAGTCTGCTGCCTTTTATATTGCTTGATCCGTCGATCGACAAGGTCCATTTTTCGTTCGACGTCATCTCCGCAAGAGCTACCAATTCTTTTTCAGCCTGTAAATTTTCGTTAGGTGTAAAATCTGCAACAAAATAAGCTAATACCTATGATTTCAATGCTATTCGCGGATGATAGTTGATGTCTTATTCACTTAGTTCGACGGCCCATTTCGTCAGTCGACCTGAAACTTCAGGTTTATGCAATATATTTTTGAGAGGATAAGTGGTTAATACCTTAATGGAATGACATTGAAAGTACGGTCTTAATTTTCGGGCCGCAACGACCAATGCTAGCGCCAATTTTTCCAATCGACTGTATCGCGTCTCAGCGTCGAGCAATGCCTTGCTTATGTAATACACCGGATGTTGTCGATCACATTCTTCTCTCACTAATACTGCACTGACGGCTGTACTAGAGACGGCTAAGTATATGAGTAACGTCTCACCGTCCTTTGGTTTTGACAACAGTGGTGGTGAAGTCAAATATTCTTTTAGATCTTGCAACGCCTTCTCGCATTCGTCGTTCCATTCGAAGGCCTTATTTTTCCTCAAGGTGTTGAAGAATGGGTGGCATCTTTCAGACGACTTGGAAATGAACCTGTTCAATGCTTCTACTCAGCCAGTGAGCTTTTGTACGTCTTTAATGCATTTTGGCGACTCAATTTCTCGTATTGATCGGATTTGGTCCGGGTTGGCTTCGACGCCTTTTTGTGTGACCAAGTACCCTAAAAACTTTCCTGATGAAACACCAAAAGAGCATTTAGTTGGATTTAATTTCATACCGTATTTGTCGAGGACGTCGAACAACTACCTCAAGGGTCTATGTTGTTGGGCCACAAGTGACTTGACCAGCATATCGTCGATGTAGACTTCCATTGTCGAGCCAAGCATTTTGGCGAACATCATATTCACAAGTCGTTGGTAGGTGGCACCTTCATTTTTCAAACTAAACGGCATTACTTTATAACAAAATGTACCTCGTTTTGTTACAAAGGCTGTTTTCTCTTGGTCGTCTGGATGCATCAGGATTTGGTTGTAGCCAGAGTAGGCGTCCATGAAACTGCGTAGCTCGTGTCCGGCTGTTGCATCGACAAGCATGTCGATATGGGGCAAAGGGAATGAATCTTTGGGGCATGCTTTGTTGAGGTCTGTGAAGTCGATGCATACCCACCACTTGCCATTTTTCTTTTTAATGACCATGACATTTGCTAGCCAGTCGGGATACCTAACTTCCTTTACTGAGCCGATGTCGATCGACTTTTAAATTTCTTCGTTGATTACTTTGTTTCTTTCCGGAGCAAATTTTCTCCGCTTTTGTTTTACAGGTTGGTGATTGGGGTCGACCTGCAATTGGTGAACAATTACCTCTGGATCAATGTCGACCATGTCTGAATGCGACCATGCAAAACTACCTTGCCGTTCCCTTAGGAAGTCGATCAGTTGTTCTCTAGTTTCTTTCGACAGTCTGGACCCTATGAACACCTTCCGATCTGATCGATTTGGGTCGATCGACACCTCATCGAGATCCTCCATCTTTGGTTCGTTTGGAGTCAACTTGACTTTAGAGTCCTGTAATTGCTATAACGACTCATTTTTCTTCTTCATGGCATTTTGATAGCATTCTCTGGCTGATCTCTGTTCTCCTTTAATTTCACGAACTCCCCACCTCGTTGGGAATTTTATCATTTGGTGGTAAGTCGAAGGGATTGCTTTCATCTCATGAATCCACGGTCTCCCTAGGATTACGTTGTAGGGTGACTGACAGTCGAGCACCAGGAAGTTGACGTAGAGGTTCAGGCCTTCAGCATAGATGGGTAGCACGATTTCCCTCAACGTGCTTTTTTGTTCCCCACTGAATCCTGTTAGCATTGTCGTCCGACGGCTTAGCTTTGACTCTTCGACCTGCATTTCTCTCAGGGCATTGTTAAATAAGATATTACATGAACTGCCATTGTCAATCAAAATTCTTTTTGTTAAACAGTTAGCAATATGAAGTGAAATAACAAGTGCATCGTGATGAGGAGAAAACAAATCTGGTTTGTCTATAGATTTGAAGATGACGGTCTCGTCGAAGGTCGACGGATGCTCCCTACTTGGCTGAATTTCCGTGTTTAACACTTGTCGCGTGTGTCTTTTTGCTGCCGAATAACTAATGCCGCTTACTTCAGAACCTCCTGCAATGAAATTTCTAACTCTGTCTTGTCGAGGTGGTTCTGGTGGGTTGTCGTTAGTGCTGTTCATTCTGTCGTTTCGTCTTGCCAGGGTTTGTTTTCCCTTTTCCGTTAAGAACTCTTGTAGATGTCCTTGTTTCAGTAGTTCCGCAACTTCGAATTTGAGGGCAATGCAATCTTCTGTTTGATGGCCGTGATCCCCGTGGAACTCGCATCTCAGCTTTGCAACTCGATACTCTGGAAGCGCATTCATTTTCCTTGGCCATTTGATTGTCTTGCCCATTTCTCTCATAACCGCAACGAGGTCGACCGGTTCAATGTTCAGATTGTATTTTGGTACTTCTGCTCGTGGTTGACTAGTTCTCGAGTAAATCTGTTTGTATGGTCGACTGTCGCTTGAACCTTCACCGTTTTGTCGAGTGGATCTGTCATCAGTCGGATAGGGTTCTGCCCTTCTGTCGTTCGACCGTCTGTCCACTCGGTCGTTTCTACGATTCGAATAATTGTTGGCTTTGCTTATGTAGTTAGCTTCATCTTCTTCCCATTTTATCTGGGCCCACGCTTTGGCCAACACGTCTTCCATTGTCCTGCATGGATATTTGGTTAATTCCTTATAAAGGTCAGAGTCAAACCTGAGGCCCTTTCTAAAGGCATATATCGCGGTCGCCTGATTGCAGTGAGGGATTTGAACTTTCTCTCTATTGAAGCGACCTACATAAGTTCTTAGATTTTCGCCATGCTTCTGTGTTATGGTGTACAAGTCGTCCGACTGTTTTTCCAGCTTGCGACTACTCGCAAATTGCTCCACGAATGTATCTATAAGCTGCGCAAAAGAGTGAATAGAATTGTTAGGTAAATTTGTGTACCACTGCAAAGCTGGACCATTGAGGCTGGACCCGAAGGCTTTGCACATGCACGCTTCTCGTAGGTCGCGTGGAATTACTGCAGTGAACATTCTCTGTTTGTACTGCGCTATGTGGTCGTCTGGATCAGTTGTTCCTTCATACTGCTTCATGTTTGGGAAACTGAACTTTTTGGGCATCTCGACAAATGCTATTGCGTCGACAAAGGGTGAGTCTACAAAGCTGTTCATATTGCTCCTTTTAATTGGAGCTAGAACACCAAGGATCCTTTGTATGAGGGCTTCCATCTCTGCGAACCTGCGAGAAAATTCTAAATTAACAAGGGAAGATTGGTCATGTCCAGATTTTACCAAACCTAGTGTCGACTGGAGTGACACGGGTGTCCCCAAGACATTCTCTGGTTGCCTCCCCGTAATAGGATCCTGCTCGTTGTCGTTTCGTGTAGGCAAGTTGTTGAGGTCGATGTCGACTCGAGCAGTCTGGGGTGTTTGTTGGGTTTGCCCAACATTTGGATTCGCGTCTGGGATCCCTGGGCCTGTTGGAGAGTCTCGACCTCGTCGGTCGACCTCTCGTTCAACATTTAGGACAGGAATTGGGTGTTCCCCATCTTCGCTACCAGGTACAACGCCATCGACCATGGCTCGTAGTTCTTCATTAGTGGCTCGAATTGCAGCGTTTTCAGCTTCTAACGCTCGTAACTTTTCTGCAGTTGCTGCTGTTTGAGCGACCAATGCAGCGATCTGCTCTTCAATGGTTGGGGTGGTTCCTTCGCCAGACATCGTTGTTTGTTTGAAAGTTGGAAAATTTTGGTTGAAACTCATAAAGTTGCGTCGGGCCCCACAATGGGCGCCAAACTGTAGGGGGTCGACCTACAATCGAAGTGGATCGGGTGGATGTTTTGTTAGGCCCAACACAACTTGGATAGGACCGTTTAATTGATGCTGTCGTTAGGTTTAGTTTCCTGCAAATAAACTTGGTCGATCGACCTATTAACCTACAACAAACGAATAAGAACAGAAAAAGTAGATGAATGAAGTAAGAAACAAAAAGAATGATTCAGATAGTTAGCCTTAGGTATGCTTGGGCTGAGCAACGGTTGTAATGATCGTGAATGTTGGATTCCGGTGGCCGTGATTCTGTAACTCAGAATTTCAGTACGCTGTCGTAAGCTTTTTCCAATCCCCCTGCAATGTAAAAATGCCTTTCTATTTATAGGTAGCTTCAATGTTACCGTTTGAACCTGATAAATCAGATCATGGTTTGATTGTGGGCGAGATTTCTGGAGATATTCTCTCCGAGTATCTCTATCCATAGTTTCTTTGTTCAAATGCTGGCTGACTTGGTCTTCAAACGACCAAGTCATGCTTCTGCCTCTTTTGTTTGGGCTATTTATATTGGGCCAACTTTGAGATAAGTCTGGGCTTTGCATTTTGGACCAGTGGGTCATTTTTGGCTACCACAATCACCAATCCAATACAACACAAGAAAGTGAAAAAAAGGAAAAAGGAAAAAAAAAATCTCATAGAAAATAATTAATGATCTGTACATATAGTATTAGAATTTTGCATCGTGTAGATTCTATAGAGACGAGTTCGTGTGTGCTCACACCTCTCATGATTTTATACGAGTCTCTCTCACCCTATATTCCGACTCTACAACGTTAAAAAATTACTTTATAACATTACAAAGTTGAATCCCGAACGAAAAAAACATACAGGTCTATCTCACACTGATAATTTATTAATTAGTTAGGCTGGCAATCGTTGTGGAGATGTAGTTAATTTTATTATACTAACGGATACACATTGAATTTAAGAACCAATTGAATGATTTCTTAATATATATTTATTCAACATAATTTAATAACAAATAGTAGAAATAATGAGTACCGGTTATATCTACAACAGTAACCCGGGCCTTTAATGGGCTGGGATGTATTAGGCTTGAAAACATTCTGGCCCACATGATTCGAATTTTTTTATTAGTTTTTGAATAGATTTTTTTTTTTTTAATAGCCTGCGACTCAGCAAATGATTCCAATTTCCTCTGTATTTTTTTTACTTTCTCCCTGTTCGTGAGAAAATTGTGTGAGAAAGACAAATGCTTTCGTGTAATAAATATTATCAATTGATAACTTTGAAGCAAACTATTCAAAAATATGAGATAAATAAAATAAAGGTAATGTTAACGTGTGCTCTAAGACACGGTTTAAGAGCACAAAAGTTCCTTTTATAGGAAACTCAATCATTGTATTTATTGTAACAATACAATAAATATGGTAGTTGTGGTAGTTGACTTTCCTTGTATAACAAGATCGGACAATCTAAATTAATTAATTATCCAATTGGATTCTTAATTTGTATGAGTTATTTAATAAACACATCTCTACCGATTATGGTTGTTTGTTAATAATAAATAAATAAATTTTGACCCCCAAATAGTAATCCTAATATGTCATATCGTCATGAGATTTTGATTTTAAAATATGTATAGTTCAAAGGATTTAAGAAAATGTGTTAATTTTTTATTTTGCCTAATTAGAAGAATAAGCAAATCTTTTATATATATATACATTGATTGCTTAATAAATCTGGATGGATTTGAATCTACTTGTACAAATCCAAAACACCACGCACCAAAGCTGATTGTTTCCGGAGGAAATGTACCGGCACGCTTCGCTGAATTGCTCTCATCAATGAATGTGAACAATTTCCGCTTCAAGTTTTTCTACAAAGCTTTTAATGAACTCATACTTGTCTTCGACATTACAATACCTATGATTAGAACCCAAATAGAAAACAGTCAACACCATACGCTTTTGCCAAAGCCAACTCATCACATTCACATAAAACTAGAATTACAGAACTAAACAAATTAAGAAAAGGATTCGTGTACATTTCATGTTGCTTAGAGCTCTACCTGCATTAAAAAAATAATAATAATAAAAATAAAAATAAATAAAAAAATAAACCCACCATATCAATAAACTATAAATGACACGGGACAATCATACATATGATTCAAAATTTCTCCATATCTCACGAAAATCTAAATTTCAATATCTCCATTAGCTGCTGAATTTTTCTTCCACATACGTACACCCACCCACATATCATCTCAAACAAGGCCAACTCGTGAAACTGAAGCCCCAAACACAAATTGCAAATTAAATCAATCAAACAACCCATCAATTTGCATTTACAAGAACAAATAAGTATATGATCAACAACAGACAAATTCTCCATATCTCGCGAAAATATATATTTCAATAATAACCCTAATTAGCTACTGAGCTAGACCATACCATAGTAGATTCTCTGATTTTTAGATGTATCCTAGGGACATAAAGCAGATAAAAGTATATCACAAGGTCCATTGTTTTAATCAATCAAATTTAAAGATTGAAAATAAGATGAGCAAGAACAAACACAAAGCTAAATTTACTATATCAACAATTATAATGTTTCAAATATTTGCCGCTTATTAAACTCGGGCAAAAATTCCCGATTTTTTACATCAAATTTAGTATTCAAAGGCCCATAAAAGACCTCAACAAAAATTCATTTCTAGCCGCACAACTCTAGCTCATTAAAAAGAACCTAAATAAAAATTCATTTCAGTCCAAGCTACATCCCAAAATCAAAGACCCATTTTGCCATCAGTCTAGCTATTTTCTCCTCCTCAACAGATAACCCATTGCATCATATCAGTTCATATCTAAATAATTGACTGTGGCCGCAAAATTGTCTAGTAGTACACAACTGTCATCTAGGCATTCTAATGTAGAACCTAACACATGCATGTCCTCTTTTGTAATCTTTACATCGACTACAGGGAATGCAGTATGTGCATAATGTATATTCACATTTAGTGCATCTGCAATAGATGCTCTACAAAAGTAACAAATTACATCCCGGTTAGAACAGCTCTCATGTGTATATATATATCACAACATCTTTGATCGGTAACAACTTGCAAGGCAACTCCAGATGTGGGAAGTTAATTAGTTATAGGTTGATTATGAATTATGATTGATGATTATGTGGCTCCATTCCTGACTATCTCAGAGAGCTTACTAGCTAGCTAGTGAGTGCTATATAAGTTTCTCAAGGCTTTTTTTTTTTCTCTCTGCAGATGGTGTGTGTTTGTGGTGAAGTGTAGCAGGCAATGAAAAAATAAAGAGCCAAGAGGAGTGCTATATATAAATACATTTAAGTGTGTATGCTTGCTTTATGGCGATTAATTGAACAAGAATAATTGGGAAATTGGCCACAATTGTTGATTAATTGGAAAACCCTAATAATTGGAAAAGGAAAACATAACAAATTAAAAGAAAAGGGAAATCGGGATCCAGCTGCAAAGGAAGACGAAGTGAAAAAAAAAAAAAAAAAATGAAGTGGAACCAATGCACCACCATATTCTAGCGTGAACTCTAGAGATGTTTAGATGGATTTTGGATCCATCTGAGACACAGAAAGTGGAGATAAAGTGGAAATCTTTGTTTAGTGGGATTCACCACAAAGAAAATCTTCAAAAGGGCAAAAAAAAATAAAAAATCAAAAATAAAAATCCTCCAACAAAAAAGTTACTTCAAATCCTAGCCAACTCAAAATTGAATGCTGCATAAAAGTTGCATGTGAGAGAATTGTAAAAAAAATAAATCAAAAAGAGCCCATATGATTAAAAGCTTAGAATGAAATGATAATAGTAACATACGTATACGAATTATTGAATAGATTTTCATGACAAACAACATAAACCAAATATCAATTTCTTTTGAAAAAAAAAGTTATAAATTTCTGCAGTTGATTTTTCTACAAAAACAAACACACAGATATATCAATATTACTAAGAACAAATGAAAAAAAAAAAAAAAAAGAAGGTAATTTTGGGCTGTGGTTTCTAACCTTTTTTTTTTTTTTTTTTCTCTTTTTCTTTGTCCCCATGAAGAGAATATAGAGAGAGGAGTGAGTTGTTGGAGGATTAGTTTAGTTTTCTAGATGGGAGAAATGTCTAGTAAAGAAAGAAAACAGTGAAAGAGAGAAAGAATAATGAGGTTAGAAGAATGGGAGCTAGAGATATAAATAGAGTGAGATTTTTTAGTCTTGTACGGTCTTGTTCTGGAGCTGCAGTCATTTACAATTTTACATGAGATTATTAAAATGGGAATACCCTTAATAAGGTATAGTTTTACAATATAATCCTCTTAAATAAATATTTGAAATGCTTATCGAAACGAATAAAATATAAAAAATATATATATTTATTGGACATTACAGAAAAAATCAAGGTGAGGCCGGAACACTTTCCGCGGTGGCCATGGATCACGTCGTAGTTTGGGTCAACGGTGAGGCCACGACAACTCTAAATGGCTTCCAATTCTTATTGTTTGCTTAGTTTCGCCTCCCAATCTTGACTTTAAGATCAAACAACAAATGTAGGGAACATGTACCTACACATGGCTCACAAAACACATTATACACAAAAATACGCTCGAAAACGAGCACAAAAGCTAGGAAATGGGGACCTCAATTAAGTACAATTATCATTCGATCAATTTCCAAAAAAAATAAATTATAGATGAGTTCGCTGGAGTGTAGTTTGGCTCGTTTCTTTTTTTAGTGATTTGTTTTGCTTTGGTCTGTGTTGCTGGACGCCTAGACTGCTTCGTTTTGCTGTTTATTTTGGCTTGTGGCTTGTATTCTGGTTGTTTTGTGCCTTTTTTTTGGCTTTCTATCAATAAACTTTGCTGTTTAAAAAAAATAAAGAATAATGAGATTAGAAGAATGGGAGAGAGATATATATAGAGGGACTTTTGTTCGAGTCCTTCGGGAGCTACAAATAGAGGGATTTATTGGACATTTCATAAATAATCAAGGTGTACAGAATTGTAGTTGATGGTCCTGACTCCAGAGATATAAATGAATATAATTAACCAAACTCACACTTTCACTTGCCCATGTACTTTTCACTTATCAACCTCACCTGCCCTTTTAAGGATCACTTTACTCGACTCACCTAGCCTCAATTACACTCATCATACTTCATGACCCTTTAAATCTCTGATCAGCCAATACACACAAAATAATATTGAGTTTTGTATAAAATGTGACCGTTGATGGGTAAATGGTAAGTGGTTATACATGGTGAATGAGACAAAGCAAAATTAATGTGTATCTATTCATAATTTAACACCTCAACTGTCATAATGGTTTGGATGAAAGAATTTGGGATTTTAGATGAGATGTGTAGCATTACTGTATTTGAAATATTATAATAATTTGGAATTTAGAAAGAGAACTGGACTTGAATCCACAACCTCATAGTATATGTGTGAGAGATAAATTACAGAATCAACCTCATCTTGTCTCTACAAGGCCATCTCAACCAAACATTACACAACAATTAAGAGAAGAAGAAGAAAAATGAAGTATTATTTTATCTTAACAATTAATGCTTAGGTACTAACCGGTCAGTATCAAAAATACTGACCCACCAATAAGAGTGCAGTACGTGGTCCAACTTAGGTATATTATAATAATTTGGAATTTAGAGAGAGATAAAATATGTGTGAAAGATAAATTACAAAACCAACCTCATCTTGTTGACCTAGTGCTGTTAGTTGCACTCTCTACAAGGCCATCTCAACCAAACATTACACAACAATTAAGAGAATAAGAAAAAAATGAAGTATTATTTTATCTTAACAATTAAATTGAATTTAGTCCAAAAAAGAATGAACTAAAATGTTTTCAAAGTTTCTTGGAAAAGCTGAATACACATTTCGTTATAAATAATACTTAGGTACTGACCAATCAGTATCCAAAATACTGACTCACCAATTGGAGTGTAGTACATGGTCCAACTTATGATATAAATGTAAAAAGTAAAAGAAAAAAAGGCCACATGCTGCATTTCTATTGATGGGGTTAGTATTTTAAACACTGACTAATCAGTACCCAAACATTGTTATTTCATTATTATGATGAGGTTGTAGACTTGTAGTGCATAAACAAACTTATTTAATGTACTTTACATTTATTTTCAGGGCAAATTACACTGCACCTCTTGAGGTTTGGGCAATGAACATTTAGTTGGAAAAGTTTTGGTATTATACACTAACTACACTAACTACCCCAATAATTAAATTTGACTTTGAAAATACCTAAAATGCCTCTAGTTATATTATTTTATACTTTATTTTTTTTACTTTTTAACCAAAAACTTTATAAACTTTAATAGAATAAAAAAATTAAATAAAATATATGATTTACTAAATAAATAAATAGTTTTTAAAAAAAAAATAAATAAATAGTTTAAAAAATTGTTAAGGGAACCTGACCTGAGCATGAATGATGAATGGTCATTTCTTTTCACTTTTTCACTTTTCAGTATCAACAAATGAATAGCTCTTCTGATCAGTACTGCCATTCTTTCAAGTAATTAACCAAAGGGAAGAGGAAGGTGGCAACATTAACTGCTTTGGAATCCAAGGCTGGATAAATATTCAAGTGTTGAGTAACGTTGTTGATCCCATTTCCCATATGGTAGTGCAACATATAAAAGTGATATCCTTTTCTTATTTATTTAAAAAAACAATTTCAAGTTTGGAGCAGAATTTTGTGTAGAATCCCTCCCATTGTGATCTGGAGTCGAAACTCAAAAGATTTGAAAATAGCCATCAATAGGGAACCGGTAGTTGATAATTGGCAGATCTATTTATTTTGCAAGTCAAAAGTTTTAGTGAAAGTATACAAACAAGGTTAAATTGCTTAAGACGTACCTAGAGGGGGGGGCGGGGGGGGGGGGGGGGGGGGTGAATAGGTTTTTCGCCTAATTTCAATCCCTTGAACAAACTTACGTTTGTCCCTCAAGGTAGCCTTACATACAACATAAACATCACGGAATCATACTAAGACAAGTTATCATGTGATCATTCATACATTGTCTAAGTATCAATAAGTTGTATGAGGTATAAAGAAAATACAAAAACAATTAACAAGAATACTTGTATATCAATATATGTTCAATCATTACAAGTATATACAAATCTTGCTATACATAAAATTCTAAACAATATACAAAAGAAATGTAATTACAAATATGATCAAAAGAATATATTTACAAATCACACTTTATAAAATCTTGAATCCAAAACATCACAAGTGAAGATTGTACTACAAGATTAAAACATATACAAAAACAAATATAAAAGATAGAGATAGAAAGAATTAACACAAGAGATTTTTTAACATGGTAAAACCTCCAAGGTGGAAACATCCACGGGTTGAATTACAACCATTGGGTACTTATATATATATTTGGAAAGTAAATTAGAAATTCCACAAAATGACCAATCCTAGATCCCCAACCCATGTGGAGTCTATGTTTACCCAATCCCTATTGGAAGATACAAAGTCCCTCAATGATGTGAACCACCACATATTGGAACTCATACCAAAACCAACATCGTTGGAAGATTAGAAATTCCTCAAGAGTGCATACACATCCCATGTACCCCGCTCTATCAGACTCTATGTCTAACCAAACACCCGGGCCTACTAATATATAAGCCAACTCTCTATATAAGGCACACGTGCCTCTAGAAAGCCTCCCATGCATGACTATCCAAGTCCTCCCGACTCTAGCCAAGACTTCTTGCTTGTCTATCCAAGTCCTCCCGACTCTAGACAAGACTTCTTGCTTACCTATCCAAGTCCTCAAGACTCTAGGCAAGACTTCTTGCTTGGCTATCCGAGTCATCCCAACTCTAGCCAAGACTTCATGCCTTTTACAAGGACTTCCTAGTGTGATCAAGTGAATGCAAGTGATGCAATCAATCAAAACAACATAGAACATGTGATCAATACATTCCATGGAACAACTAGATCTAGAGATGTGAAAACACAAGCAATAGAAAACTAGATGCAAAAACATGAATGAAAACCTAGAGCATGTGAATACAATTAACACATAAAAACTACTAGAATCATTCATACAAATAACACTTGAACAATTCATATACATGAGGCACAAGTTCAAGATGTTATAAACATACATAAAAATGCTAGAATCACAAAATGTATTAAACAAGTATTCTAGCCAAAGATTTAGAGATAGGAGATATGTTAAAAACAAATCAATCCTAAAATATCTCTAAAAACACATATAAAGGCTTTAATCCTAGATTTCATCAATCATGGATCAAAGTCACATATAAAGGATTATTTTTCATAAACTTGATCAATCAAGTCTCAAACAATCCTAGATATCAATCTAATCACAATACAACTTGAAATTCCCTTTAAAGCAATAGTGTTATATAGCTAGAGGGGGGGTGAATAGGTATAGTCCCAAATTCTTCCAATATTCAAAAATGCGGAATATAAGAATGAAATGTATACTTGAAATGATATAACAATTGTATAATATGAATCAATTCACATAAGCATCAATATACAAAAGAATCAATACAAGTGAACATATGGAAGATAAGGAAATATAAAGCAAAAATGAGACACAATATTTTTACGTGCTAAAACCTCAAAGAGGAAACATCCACGGGTTGAATCCACAACCACCGGCAAAGCAAATCCACTATACGGAAAGGCCTTACACACTCAAAGCTATCAACACTATGATATCCACTTCAAGCTATCAAAACCTAATCAACCCTCGGGCAAGTGATTCACAAAGCCTACTCTCTATCCAAGATGTGTCCTACACCTCTAGAGAGCAACTTCCTATCCAAGACTAAAAAGCCTCTAGGAAGATTTCCTTGCTTAGCAATCTAGATCACTAGGATCCTAGTTAAGCTACCCTAGCTCAACCATCTGGAGTACGCAACTCCTTGCTAAGACTTTTGCTTAGTTATCCGGATCCTCTTGATCCTAACTAAGGCTTCTTGCTTGGCTATCCGGAATCCTTTCCTAGCCAAGTCTTCTTGCTCAAGTCAAATAGGCTTCACTCACCTTGACAAGAGACTTCAACCTTTCACAAGGCAATGATCTAGGTGATGCAAATGATGCAAGCACACACAAATAGAGTAAGTAGATCAAACACACTCTATAAACATGCTTAATGATAATCTAGAAAATACTATCAACACACAATCACAAATCTATCTAGAAATCAAAGCATGTCAAAACAATAAGAACAAGATTAAGATATTCAATATATGTCACAAAAAATCTTAGTTCTTATATCAAGAAATTGAGCCTAGAAGATAACATGAAGCACATTATAAAAACAATTTCTAGAATCAATTTCAATCAATCTCAAGTTTAGCAAAAATATGTTTAAGAGAAATCACAAAGCTAAACTCAATTAACTAATCAATCATACAACCCTAGCATATGATCTAACATACTTCTCAACATATTTCAACAATCAAATAGAAAGAATCATAGAGATGATCAAATGAAATTGCAAGAGAAGAAGTATCACATACAACTAATGACTTCGTACTGAAAATCAGAGTGCTGTGAAAACTGACGAAATCAATTGCCTCTAAAAATGCTTGAGATTTATAGCTCTCTTCAAGACCAACAATTTTGGTTTTTGAATCACTCAATTTTGAGTTCGTATGAGAGAGTTATGATCAAAATAAGAAAATGAAAATCATGAAGAAATCTGCAGAATTTTCAATTTGATGTTCTTCAAGTTCAATAGAAAATGGAGGGAAGAGAGGTCATTTAAAGGAGAGGGAAGAGGGGCAAATTTGTCCAAAAAATAGAGGGACTTCAGCCAGCCCACGTGTGGTCAGCGTGTGCCACACGTGGCTAGAGAGGAGCTCTGGCCGTGTGGCACATGTGGTCCACACGTGGCCACCCCTTGCTTGGCTTTTGGCCTAGCAACCTCCTCGCGCACCTCTCGCGTTCTTCAGCCGTATTCGGGCATCCGAACTCCGAATTCAAATCCGTTTTCAGATTACAAACCGTGACTCCCTCACGTACGACGAAGACTTTGAAACTTTGACAAATGGTTGAGAATTCATCTCAGAAAATGACGACGAACACAACTCAACGAATGAGAATGCAAAGTAGCATAACTACGTCGTATGGACTCGAAACTTAACGAATGAGTAACCGAAATGATCGGAACTCAATAAGGAATCAAATAAGATCATGTTAAATTCCAAAACACAAAAAACACAAACAAATAAACACTACGCAACACAAGCATGCCATATCTAAGCGATAGTGAGAAAACATGCAATAAGCGATAGTGAGAAAACATGCAATTCTACAAGATTGTCAACAATGAGATAAATGCATGTGCATGCTAAATGTGTGTGAAAGTGTTATACCAAATGTTTGAACTATGATGCAGGGACACACATGTATGACTTGTGTGTGTGTGCGCTTATGCCTTGCAAGAGGAAGAAGAATCTTGATACCTTAGCATCCAAGTATGCAATGTTCCCCTTGAAGACGATATTTGCACAAGTTGTTGCTTCTTCACCTTTGAGGCTCCTTTCTTCCAAGAAACACTTAAGCAACTACTAATACAAATATAGAGAGTTTTGCAATGGAATCAAGCCAATACAAATAAAGGATCTTACAATCTCCCCCTTTGGCTATTCCATGGCAAAACCTCATCCTCACCATACATTGATCACTCCAATAAACTCAATGTTGATAGCATTCTCTCACCTCACATTACAAAGAGATCCCTAGACTAAAAGGTCTTCAAGTCTTCTTGAGTCTTCAAGAATCCCTTCTTTGAACTTCAAAGTACCTATGAGAAAAGAAACAACCAACAAGAGAACTTCTTCCAAAGAAGAATGGTGAGAAATTATCACATAAACAAAATAACAAAACTTCCCTTATCTCATACAAAACTGCATTATCTCAAGTGAATAAATGTTATCACATAAAGCTCTCCCTTAGACCCTTAACACAATAAGGCAAGAATTCTTTTCTCCCCCTTAGGACAAGGATTCTCCCCCTTAAGACAAAGTCTCCAATAAGCACAAAGAGGTACAAAACTCACTCTCCATATTGAACATGGTGAAGTTTTCTCCCCATGGTGAGATTTCTCCCCTTATATGATCCCCAAGGTGAGATTTCTCCCCTTATAAAGATGGTGAGGTTTCTCCCCCTTTTTGTCAAGGAATAGACAAAGGACACAAGAGATAAAGAACAAGATATTAAGCAAACAAATCGTATAGAAAGCGTAGTTGAATAAACTAAAGCTCCCCCTTAACATATACTCCACATATTATCACCAAGTAGATTTGTTCACAAGGGAATCACACATTCACACATTCACACATTCACGCAATAAGAGAAAATATTTCATCACTTTTCAAAGTCCAAGAGAGAATCATAGATTTTCATTAATCTCTAAAAAATATTCTCACATTGCTAATGAATCAAGCACATAAGCAAAATATGTGTGTGTGTGTGAATGCTTCTCACATATATAGAAGGAGTAATTGTGATATCAACATGCAAACAATTTCCACACCTATCCAACTAAAGCTTTTCCAAAAATAAGTCAAACCGATATTCATCCGTATTTTCGCTTTAAAAGAATAGTTATCAACATGTGAGCGTGTGTGTGCATGTGGCTCGTTTTCCCGTTTCTGTTTGTCAACCCGAGCTTTTCACAATTCTCAACTATATACCATTAAGCCTTTTTTTTATTATTATTTCTTCTTTTAGGCTTAGAATCAAAGATTTTTTTTTTTTTAATGATTCTTTTCAACTCTTCTTTGATTTTTGTAACAAAAACATATACACTTCTTGGCAGTTTTCACTCATCACAAAGGCATAGCCCTTTCCAACATTGGGCGGCTTCACAACCAATGCGTGCAGCCCTTTCCAAGAGGGTGCTCGTTGAATACTATGTAGTGCCGAAGCAAAATGGATACATATCATAGGTCATTTATCATGTACTAAGCAATAGGCTTCTAGATGCATCCATTATCTACACATATTCAATCACATATACTCAAAACTAAAACATATAAGAGAAGCATTTGTGCACTTTTCAAACAAGATTTTTTTTCAAGCTCAAGTGCATGATCTAGAAACAATAAGAGTTATTAGGTTAAGATCATTACTTCTCAAGTGAGTAGCTCTCAAAGATATTGATATACAAATAAAGTTTTGCTCATCAAGCCACTCAACAATCACACATAGACAATAATCAACACAAAACATGCCAATGGATTTTCAAAGAGTTTTTAAACCTCTTATTTCCAAGGGCTTAGTGAACAAACCCACAAGTTGATTATTTAGTAGGCATTGCTTTAGAGTAACAATAGAACATTCAACAAGTTCTCTAATGAAATGATGCCTAATAACTATGTGCAATTGATATCATGCATACATAGAGTTAAAATGATGAAATAAAAAACAAGCTTTTAGAATAGAGAAATACCTTAGCAAGCTTTTTTTCACCAATGAAAGGTCTCCGCTCTTTTTATGAGCTCTCTTGGCTTGTTTGTCCTCATGACAACAAGTTGTTGGTGTGTCATCCCAAGAGAATAAAGACCAAACACTTTTAACTCAAACAAACACATGAAAATGACTTTCTCTAAAAGTCTTAACAAAAATTTTCACCAAATAGATTTCAAAATTCAACTTCTTTAAAGTTAATCAACAAATTTTGACTATCATAGTGAAGAATGTGAGATAGCTAAGTTCATGTCAAGTTGTATAGATACAAAGCAAAACAAGCTAAGCTTCTTAACAATAAGACACTAATCTTAAAGCTAACTCACATGTGCAACTTACATTATTGGTAAGAGCACTCACCCTTGACACACTTTGTCTTAGGTGAACCTACACAAACATTATCAAGATTATTATTGGCAACAATGTTGAAACTAGAATTAAGTTCTTCCATCTCTTGATTCTCAAGAATATCAATGATATTCTTCTTTTCAACATTACTAGTGACACATGCATTGTCAAATTTTGCAAGTTTTTCATTCTTCGCATTCCGGAAATTCTTAACATGCTTTGTGGCATTAACATGCTTTCCATATTCAAAAGCTTTAGCATGCCTAAAATTAAGTTCAATCTCTCTATCCCTAGATGCATTTTCCGTGTTGCAATATTCAATGAATTTATAGCACTTGGGCTTAATATGACCTATGGTATTGCAAAAATGACATATGGGAACAAAAGAAGAGATTTTACCTTCCGGAATGGGAGAAGTACAAACACATAAATCATCACAATTATTTCTCAAGACAATATCATAACTAGAAGATAAATCATTAAGACTATGAATATGATCATGTGAAACAACCTTTTTCAACCAAATCTTCTTGACATTCTTCTTCACATGATTATCAATATCATGCACAACATTCAAAGAGTTATCATTATAAACATGTTTAGAAGAATGACTAGGAACATTTTTCATATCATGCATGGATTTGGCTCTTAGAGCATATTGTGCAACTAGACATTTAGGTGTGTCTTTTCTAACCCACATACTCTTCACAATATGCATCTCACTCTTACCACTAACATGCTTTGACTAAATGTTTGACTTTTTAACATGCACCTTGACCTCATTAGTCACATTTTCAAAAATATCAAACAAAGCATTATCAACTTTCTTATGCATAGTAGAGTGAGGCACAACACAAGATTTAACAAGCAAGTCATCAACACGTTTCTTCTCAACATGCTTTTCCAAGGTCTTCCTAGGTCTAGTTCTAAATCCATACATGGATGATTGCCTAGGACCATTCAAAGACATATCATGTAAAGCATTATCAAATTTGCATTTCTGAATGTATTCAAAGCACCTAGGTCGAATATGTCCTACCATATTACAATGATGACAAATAGGTATGAATTTGAGAAATTTACCATTTGCATTTGCTTCCAAAGTATTTGGTCTTCTCATGTTTTTACCTCTTTGAAGTGCAACCTTTGATGCTTCACCTCTTGCACTTGAGGTTGATGCTCTTTGACTTTGATCTTGTTGAGATCTTCCATTTGAGTTCCTTGTTGATGTAGTGGCACCTCCGGTAGCTTTCATTGCTTTACCATGAGAGAGAGTACCTACATTTGGTTCAATACTTGTTTTGACAAAAATAGATTTGTTAGATGAAGGAGTCTCCTTCTCATTGATATAACCCAAACCTCTTTTCTCACTAGGATGCTTACCACTTTTAATGAGAGAATCAACTTTGTTAGAACTAGATGACATCTTGTGAATCATCCTATTAGCCTCATCAAGTTTATCATTAAGCATCATAATTTTAATGGCATATTTTTTCGCGATGTCATCACTAAACCTAACATCTTCACGTGATTTATTAAGCCATTGTTCATACTTTTTCTCTTGAGTTAAGTGCTCACTAAGTTTGACTTTAAGCATGTCTTCTTGCCTTTTAGCACTAACAAGAGAACTATCCCTTTGCTCAATTTCTTTCTTCAAGATGCTAAGTCTATCATTGCTATCTTTTAAGTTCATTTCTAGACTTAGGATCTTGTCTTTAAGTTCATTTAATTCTTTTGAGCCTAAACCATGATTCTCTAGCTTCTTGTTGACAAGTGTTTTAATTATTACCACTAAATTGGCATTGATCAACTTCAACTTGTTGTTCTCTTCATTCTTTTGTTGAAGGATCTTGTCATTCAAGCCACCATCCAAGAGTGGAGGTCTAGCACTAAAGGCACCTACCGGCATCGAATCACCCATAGCTCAAAATACAACAAAACAAAACAAAACAAAACACAAACACTATAATACGGATCAATCTAATTACTTCTAGACACCCGCTCTGATACCAATTGAAATTCCCTTTAAAGCAATAGTGTTATATACCTAGAGGGGGGGTGAATAGGTATAGTCCCAAATTCTTCCAATATTCAAAAATGCGGAATATAAGAATGAAATGTATACTTGAAATGATATAACAATTGTATAATATGAATCAATTCACGTAAGCATCAATATACAAAAGAATCAATATAAGTGAACATATGGAAGATAAGGAAATATAAAGCGAAAATGAGACACAATATTTTTACGTGGTAAAACCTCAAAGAGGAAACATCCACGGGTTGAATCCACAACCACCAACAAAGCAAATCCACTATACGAAAAGGCCAAGATGTGTCCTACACCTCTAGAGAGCAACTTCCTATCCAAGACTAAAAAGCCTCTAGGAAGATTTCCTTGCTTAGCAATCTAGATCACTAGGATCCTAGTTAAGCTACCCTAGCTCAACCATCCGGAGTACGCAACTCCTTGCTAAGACTTTTGCTTAGTTATCCGGATCCTCTTGATCCTAACTAAGGCTTCTTGCTTGGCTATCCGGAATCCTTTCCTAGCCAAGTCTTCTTGCTCAAGTCAAATAGGCTTCACTCACCTTGACAAGAGACTTCAACCTTTCACAAGGCAATGATCTAGGTGATGCAAATGATGCAAGCACACACAAATAGAGTAAGTAGATCAAACACACTCTATAAACATGCTTAATGATAATCTAGAAAATACTATCAACACACAATCACAAATCTATCTAGAAATCAAAGCATGTCAAAACAATAAGAACAAGATTAAGATATTCAATATATGTCACAAAAAATCTTAGTTCTTATATCAAGAAATTGAGCCTAGAAGATAACATGAAGCACATTATAAAAACAATTTCTAGAATCAATTTCAATCAATCTCAAGTTTAGCAAAAATATGTTTAAGAGAAATCACAAAGCTAAACTCAATTAAATAATCAATCATACAACCCTAGCATATGATCTAACATACTTCTCAACATATTTCAACAATCAAATAGAAAGAATCATAGAGATGATCAAATGAAATTGCAAGAGAAGAAGTATCACATACAACTAATGACTTCGTACTGAAAATCAGAGTGCTGTGAAAAATGACGAAATCAATTGCCTCTGAAAATGCTTGGGATTTGTAGCTCTCTTCAAGACCAACAATTTTGGTTTTTGAATCACTCAATTTCGAGTTCGTATGAGAGAGTTATGATCAAAATAAGAAAATGAAAATCATGAAGAAATCTGCAGAATTTTCAATTTGATGTTCTTCAAGTTCAATAGAAAATGGAGGGAAGAGAGGTCATTTAAAGGAGAGGGAAGAGGGGCAAATTTGTCCAAAAAATAGAGGGACTTCAGCCAGCCCACGTGTGGTCAGCGTGTGCCACACGTGGCCAGAGAGGAGCTCTGGCCGTGTGGCACATGTGGTCCACACGTGGCCACCCCTTGCTTGGCTTTTGGCCGAGCAACCTCCTCGCACACCTCTCGCGTTCTTCAGCCGTATTCGGGCATCCGAACTCTGAATTCGAATCCGTTTTCAGATTACAAACCATGACTCCCTCACGCACGACGAAGACTATGAAACTTTGACAAATGGTTGAGAATTCATCTCAGAAAATGACAACGAACACAACTCAACGAATGAGAATGCAAAGTAGCATAACTACGTCGTATGGACTCGAAACTTAACGAATGAGTAACCGAAATGACCAGAACTCAATTAGGAATCAAATAAGATCATGTTAAATTCCAAAACACAAAAAACACAAACAAATAAACACTACGCAACACAAGCATGCCATATCTAAGCGATAGTGAGAAAACATGCAATTCTACAAGATTATCAACAATGAGATAAATCCATGTGTATGCTAAATGTGTGTGAAAGTGTTATACCAAATGTTTGAACTATGATGCAGGGACACACATGTATGAATTGTGTGTGTGTGCGCTTATGCCTTGCAAGAGGAAGAAGAATCTTGATACCTTAGCATCCAAGTATGCAATGTTCCCCTTGAAGACGATATTTGCACAAGTTGTTGCTTCTTCACCTTTGAGGCTCCTTTCTTCCAAGAAACACTTAAGTAACTACTAATACAAATATAGAGAGTTTTGCAATGGAATCAAGCCAATACAAATAAAGGATCTTACACAACTCCCAAACATGTTAAAAACAAAGAATCAAAGATTCTAGTCAACATGTGTCTCTTATTAGACTATTCAATTATATTGATTATGAAGCTACCTTTCTCAATAGCATTCACTAAAAATATATATACATATAGAAGAAGAAACCCCAAGCAAATTGAAGGTTTAAAAAGATGAAATCACAAAGTTATGAACTCTACCTTAATTACACGAGCTGGTTCGGTTTTCTGTGAGGATCTCTTAGAAAATCAATCAAACAGCTACAAGACCACTTGGAAAAGGTAGAGGACTTGAATACGAACAATCTACAACTTGAATCACTCAATTCCGACTCCGTATGAGAAAGTTATGGTGTTTGGAAGTTGAGAAAATTTGGGAGAAAATCATAGACGGGATTTCACAATTTTTCTTCTTAGAAACAAATAGAGGGAATTGGAGAGGTTTAAAAAGAATGGGAAGAAGGGCAAAATTGTCCAAAACAAAATGACCTTTCAGCCACCTCCACGTGTGGTCAGCATGTGCCACACTTGGCCAGAGAGGGGCTCTGGCCGTGTGGCACACGTGGTCCACACGTGGCCATCTAGCTTGGCCTTTTGGCCGAGCAACCTCCTCGCGCACCTCTCGCGTTCTTCAGCCGTATTCGGGCATCCGAACTCTGAATTCTAATCTTTTTTTGGATTACGAACCATGACTCCCTCACGCATGAAGAAGACTATGAAACTTTGACAAATGGTTGAGAATTCATCTCGGAAAACGACGACGAACACAACTCAACGAATGAGAACGAAAAGTAGCGTAGCTACATCGTTTGGACTCGAAACTTAACGTATGAGTAACCGAAATGACCGGGACTCAATAAGGAATCAAATAAGACCGTGTTCAAGTCCAAAACACAAGAAACACAAACATACAAACACAAGTTCACATATGAATGCCATTTCCTAGACATAATCCTAGAACATGCAACTCTAAAATGTATGAGCATTTGAGTTCAATGCATGAGCATACAAAATCATGTGAATGTGTTATATAAATGGTGCACAATGATGCAGGGACACATATTAATGATTTTTGTGTGTGTGCCTAGGCCTTGTAAGAGGAATGAGGTCAATTATACCTTTGATGAGCTATGAAGCTACTTCCCCTTATCAAGCCATCATCTTCCATGTACCGTAGTCAAATCTTTCTTTGAAGCTTTGTATCATCATCAATATGACCACATAAACATTACAAGATAAACACGTTTTGATATGGAATATATGCCAACAACAACCAAAAACCTAACATTTACATTAATGTGAACTGTAAAGTGAGGAACAAGGATAAGTTTTTTCCTTAGGCTTAGGCCCCCCTTTACAATAAGGTAATTGAAGTCTCTGGTTGCCATGTCTCCCACCTTCTCCAATAAATGCGTCCGTAATATTCTCCTCTGAATCTGAAGCACACCATTCCATATGTTAAATACCTCTAGTCTCTAGAGTAGTGGAGTCTACTCTTCGAAATCTCGCTCCTGCACAAATGCGACTCTCTCAAGTCTCAACTACATTTATGATTTATGATTTATCATCGTCACCAACTCTACTTCACTCCTCAACTTCCGGCAACCGATGTCTTTCTTGAGCAGAATTTTGTATCATTTACGTTCAACACTTCTTTTACTTATGGTATCATTTACGTTTATTTTGATAATAAAATTTTGTTTTACAATTACAAAAAAAAAAAAAAAAAAAAAAAAAAAAAAAAAAAAAAACCTGATTATTTAATCATAAAGATTTTTAAAATAATTAATGAAACAATTTTTTCTTAAAAAAAGAGATATATATATAGATAAATTAGTGTACTGATATATTCTGGTCCTTATTTTCTCTACTTTGAAGGATAGTTGAGCAAGAATCATTGATTTGGTTTAAAGTAAGAATATATTAATTGAAAAAAAGATACTTTATGTTTATTCATGTAGAGAATGGAGCACTGCGTTTCGTGACCAATCGTCATGAAGATCAGTTGGGACTGGTAAAGTTCAACAGCAACAAAAAAAAAAAAAAAAAAAAAGAAATTTACAGTTTTTGAAGGAAGATGATGATGAGGAGGAGGCATTTATCTATTGGTTGATGACGAGGAGGCAGTTTTTGAAGAAATTTTAGTTAAAAAAAAAAATCCAAAAAAAAAAAATTTACTATTTTTTTTTTAATATGTGAGACATTTATCTATTTATTAATGGTGTTTTTTTTAAGGAAAGGATATTAATTAATGGTTTTTTTTTTAATAAAAAAAATGAGTAGTATTGGTTCTTGAATGTGCCTAAAAAAAGAGTGCATTTTTGCTCGGAAAATGCTTGGGTGCTAACTGGTCCAATAGGGTGTTGGCACGTAACATTTTTTCTTTCAACTTTTACATTTATCTCCTTACATTCTTTTTAAATATGCCACGTGTCAACTTCCCATTAGTGTGGTCAGTACCTTGTGTACGGACCAGTCAGTATATAAGCATTGTCCTTTTTGCTCACCCACACTAACTAGGGTGAATCATTACCACCTACTTCAGATATTGACACGTGTCCTAAAGTTAACCAAAAGTCTAAAGTTAATCCAAAGTGAACTCAAAGTTTGGGATACATGTCAACACCTGGAGTGAATGGTAATGGTTCACCCTAGTTAGTGTGAGTGAACAAAAATACACTACTATAAAAAAGCTTATATGCATATTTTATTGGAAAACAGTCCATTTCATCATTGATTTAATCATTAATTAATTTATTACAATATTATTATATTCTCAATTATATTATGTAATAATTAAAAAAAATAACAATTAATATTCACTATATGTCATATCACATAAATGGAATGAAATAAATGAGATGAGGCTGATTTCATGTAATCCCATCACACCTACACCATGAGGTTGTAGGTTCGAATCCTTATCTCTCTAAAAAAAACATGAATTTATGTAATACCTATATATAAAAAAAATAAATAAAATAAATAAAAAATGAATGAAATATGTAAAATCATGAGAAGTTTCTCTCAGCATAGGAAAGGGCATTTGCTACATATTCCCACTTTCCAGTACACGGTCTGTAAAATCGGTGATGTATTTGTTTTATTATTTATTAGTATTATTATTATATATATATATATTTTATAGAATGTATTTGTTTTTTTTTTTAAAAAAAAAAACTATGTCAATATTTGTTTTATTTATTTATCTCCTGTTTTTGAATAGTTTTGCTTCAAAATTGAAAGTATATACAGGCCATTAGCTAGCTACTAAAGTAGCTAATGTAATATTTGTCAATTGGTAATATTCGTTACATGAAAACATTTGTCATTCTCACACAATTTTCTCAATAAAATAAAATAAATAAATAAATAAAAAATAACTCAAGCCTTTTTATTTCTATTGTTCGACTTTAGTGGAAATTGCAGCGATATGAAAATTGCAACTTGACTTTAGTGGGTGAGAATGTGAGATTTGAGAATCTTATAGTGAAATAGAAGGTTGGCATTTTATTTGATTAAAACATTAACAAGTGTATTCAATTAGGATTTTAAAAGACTTTTAATGACTTTTATGGAATTAAAAAGTTTAGGTGTATTCAATGTAGACTTTTAACAACTCTATAAAAGTCATGAGGTATTCAATACAGACTTTTATACACCTTTAAAAAGTCTTTAAAAGTCACGAGGTATTCAATCAAGACTTTTTAACAGTCTATGAAAGTTATGAGGTATTCAAAATCTCAATGACTTTTAACGACTTTAAAATATCAATGACTTTTAATGATTTTTAGTTATAACAAATCTCACAATTTGTCTTCCATTCCTACCAAAAACTTTGGATGACTTTTTTTTTTATTTATTATTTTTACTTTTATTTTTATTTTTTTTAAGTAGAAAGAATATCACTTTAAAAGAAAAATATAAAACTCTTTAAAAAACATCAACCACCAAATATATGTTATATTTTCAAATAAAAGCACACCCTTCTTAACAAATTTCATAAATAAAATAAAACAAATAACTTTAAAATGAATAAACATTATAAAAAAAAAAAAACATACAAACATTAACGATCTATAACAAAAGAAAAAACCAAAAAATAAATAATATAAAACAACTCTTTATCGGCTATGTAATTAAGGACGAGAGATTTCATATTTGTTTACCTATATTTTTAAAGCAACTAAACAATACCGAAACAAATCAAATGAACTTCATTTATGTAAAATAAAAATAATAAAAGACAAAAACCAGTACTTAACCATGCCAATAAGTCATAATCAAAGTCGCGTATGAGTGTGACTCCATGTAATTATGATCAATATCAAACTACCCACTTTTAGGCATAGATCTTATTCAACAACTAGGTGCGGTTTTTATGTTTTATTTTTAGTAACTTAAATGAACTTTTGGTTGATTTTTTATACTCATTGTCATACTTTCGTAGAAACATGTAAACGTTAATATTATTGTCGGTTTGCTACATTTATTTTAAAGAAAATTTATAATATTTTAACTAATTATAAAAAACAAATAAAATTTTTACTAATTATTTTTTTTTAAAAAGGAAGCATAATGTCTTTATAATGCAAAATATAATTAAAATAAAATAAAAATTTTAAATCACATATATTGACATGAATGCTTTTATCAAGTTTAATTAACGTTGATTTTTTTTTATTCATTTGAAAAATTATTTTTATTGAGGTGATAAATATATATAATTTTGCTAAAACAAATTATACATTATATTTAGAAGTCAATGAAAGTCTATAAATGTCTATAAAAGTTTTTTAAAATGAAAGTCTACGAAAGTCTTTTAAAATGAAAGTCTATGAAAGTCTATGAAAGTCTTTTAAATAAAAGTCTATGAAAGTTTTTCATAATCTTGTAAAGTCTATAAAAGTCCATAAAATCTGCAAAAGTCATCCACTTAAAAAAAGTCAGTAAAAGTCTTTCGAAATCCTAATTGAATACACCCCCTTAGACTGTTGAAAAAAAAAAAGCCACAACCATCGATCTACAATAAAACCGCTACAAATTAATAATTTTAGGTCTTTCAAAATTTATTAATTAATAGAGTTATTAATTAATCGAGTATTAATTTATCCCATTGATCTAAATCAGAAAAAAAAAATTATATAATAGAGATTATTAATTTATGGAGGTTGTACTGTAGCTTGATAGATGTGGTAAATAACGTTTATTGTTTTAGATTCGACTCACCTCATCACCTTAGATGGTATAAAAAAGAATTTAAAAGCTACTTGGTCAAAAGAAAAAGAGGTCCAATCAAATCTACATGTTTGTTTTATGAACGATTAAGTTTTTCATCGGCTAAGGAAAAATAAAACAGAATATGATGGTATCTACTTATAAAAAACAAAATACAGTATAATTAAATAAATTGTATTTTGGTATTAAGTGGAGTTTATTTACAAATTAAAGATTTTAAAAAAAATTCATGATGGATGTGATTACGAAAGAGGTATATCTACGGTTTTTGAGGGATTCCAATTATCGCCACTCAAAAATAAAACAGAATATGATGGTTTCATTTCTTTGTATAAGCCCATATCAAATATATATATATATATATTAATTTTTCAATGATGGCTTTTTACAATACATACTTTAAGTACCTTTGATGAAATTATATGAAATATATTGAATCTTGATTTGATTTTTAGTATGGATGATGAAAACATTGAAATACATTTATGATAAAAAAAAATTAAAAAAATTCGGGTGCAATAACTAATTTTTTCAATATATATTTTTTTTAAGATAAAACATTTAAAAATAGGGAAATATAAGAAAAAATAGTTCTCAAATCCAAAAAATTTCTAAATTTTTACCAAATGTGTATTTTAATTTTCTTAGGATGCAAACAAAAAATATCATCTAAAAACATTTGATTATATGCAATTTCATCAAAGGTGTTTAAAGTGTGTATTGTAAAAGTCCTCATTGGAAAATTGTTATATATATATATGGTAGTTCTCTATTAAGGACATCATGAAAGTATAAGTTAATGACTTCCAACCACAGCCACACATTCATATTGGGTGTGAGTATTTGTTAACGTGAGGCCGTGGTTGAACGTCCTGAAATTATAAAATCAGGACGGTTCTGATTAGAGAAGTATTATATATATATATAGAGAGAGAGAGAGAGTAATTTTCTAGTGAGGACTTTTTACAATGCACACTTTAAGCCCCTTAGATGAAATTGCAAGGAATATATTGAATCTTTATTTTATTTTTTTGTATAGATGGTGAAAACTTTGAAATACATTTATAGAAAAAAAAAATTTTAAATTTCAGGTGCGAGAACTAATTTTTTCCAATTTTTTTAAAGATAAAACATTTAAAAATAGGAAAATATAAGAAAAAATAGTTCTCAAATCCAAAAGATTTTCAAATTTTTACCAAATGTCTATTTTATTTTTCTCAAGTACCAAATTAATCCCTCTAACTAAGTTTTGTCAGTCAACTTTAACTGTGTAAGGGTAAAATTGTACTTTACTCCTAAACAATATAATAATGACACGCACAATTTTTTTTTTTTTTAACACATGTATATTTTTATTTATTTTATTTGTAGGTTTTGATTTTCGAATAATTTTGACAATAATGCTTGTATAATTTTAACAAAAATAACAATTATATAAAAATGGTAAAAGACTAAACTAATAATGAATAGTAATTAAGGGTATAATCGATATTGTTTTATTAAAATATTTTTAGGTTTTTTAAGAAAATTTTAATTTAAAAAGGTCATTGATAATATTTTTGAATTTTATTATAATTATAATGATGAATTTATTACATAAAAGATAAAACAACTTTATTTTAATAAAACAAATAAAGGGTATTTACATACTTTAACTAAAATTATTAAAGTCACATGTTATATTTATCATAGTTAAACAGTTAGATACACTAATTTGATCATTTCTAAAAAATTGGATGGTATCAGAAGATGGAAAAGTGAGGTCGGTTTGAAGTTTGAACCGGTGGAAAGCTAGTAGTACTAGACTACCAGTACCAGTCCCAAAAAAATGCAAGGCATGTATTAATGCAAGGCATAAAACTACCAAGGCAAGCTAGCAGTACTAGACTATTGCACTAGTGGAAAGCTAGTAGTACTGGAAAACATTAAATTGTAATATTAATGTTTTCTACGTGTTTCACCAACTTTACACAATTTCTGCTTGTATTTATTTTCGCTTTACCAAGTTCCCAACAAAAAGAACAAAAGCTGTCTTCTGTATTCACTTCACTTCACCGTGTACCAACAAAAGCCGGTATTTAAATTGTTTTTGTATATTTTATTAATTATTTTAATATTATTTAATTATTTTAAAATTATATTAATTTATAATTACTATTATAGCCTTTGGTTATATAAGATTCTATAACATCTAATGTTGTTTTACCTTTTTACTCTCGTTGACCCTCGTTGACTTGACGGAACCCTAATAGAATTGGACGGTAGGGACTAAAATATGTATTGTCATAGAAAGAATGGACTAAAATTTGCAATACTAAACGCAGATTAAGGTAAATTATAAAGACTAAAATATAATTTTTCCTATATTCAAATGTAACAACATCCAATATTTGTGTGTAGATAATTGAGATTTAAGATTGATCATTATATCTTAACTCAAGAAATCCGATTTTAATATTCAAATTCTTGTGCTAATTATCCTCTTCCCACATGGCAAAACCTAGGTTTTGGTGATGATGGTACTTTTGAAAAATCTTTAATGCAAGACATAGTGATCGATCTTAAATTGACGTGAAATCAATATTTTTCAATGCTTGGACTGGTATATGAGCATCAATATTTTTAATAAATAATGCTCTACCTTTGAAATAATCCAATTAATGCTTGGACAGTTATTAATTAATAAATTGACGTGAAATCAATATTTTTCACCTACCTTTGTACTCTCTCTGATCAACCTCAACTAGCTCAGACACTCCATGATAATGATAATGGTTTTGTGAATTTTAATATTAATTTTGATCATAAATCCAATACCTATATATGGTTCTAAAGTATGTACAAAAAGTATGAAAAAGGATTAATATATAGTGAGAGAGAGAGAGACAGCTGTTGTAATAAAGAAGTTATAGTTTGATGGAATTGATGTGCAGTTCTGCTTGACCAAAGATATTTGTTCATGGTACAGTTAAGATGCTTTTTTATTTTGCACTCGGTTCTCTATGAAGAGCACCTCAAACTTCACCAATATAATCACACAACCAATCCAATCAAATCTCTCCTTTTTATATAGTACTTCACATTAATCAATTTTCATTTCTCTCCAAAAACCCAATGTTGTTTTCCTACATCAACCCATCATAATTTTTGTGAATTGTTTATTGTAAAGAAACAATAAACAAAACAAAAAACTCCACCAGTTCTTCTACACTACCACCACTGTTAGCAGAGGCAGTGGTTGCTTTTCCGGCACCGGTTTCAGCTCCATCAGTTTAGGTAAATTAATATATGAACCCAAAAGCAGAAAAGTGTCATTTTTTTCTGTTTGGATTTTGATAAAAATGTCATTTTGCCATCAAAAAATACCCTCTAGCTTCCTCAGTTTTATTTTCTGCTGCTTTTGCTTTTGAACTTTTTTTTAGATTATTTTCTGTTTGGATTTCAGTGAAAAAAAATTTCTAAATCAAAGCCAAAAACGCCCTTGATTCAACTGATCTCATCCCTCTAGTTCTCCAAAAACGGATTTCCATTTGGGAACTCAATCCATTAAAGATTCTGTATTTTATTTTTCTCTGATTCTTAAAAAAAAAAAGTTATTTATTTTTCTTTCTTTAATTGACGATTGATTGAAAAGGAAAAAAATGGTGTTAAATGTTAATGATGATCGAAGAAAATCAGTTGATGGATTTCTTGCTGAAGTTCTAATGAATTATACATTTATACCATAACAACACTTTTCTACTACTTCCAACACAACACAACATTTTCCCACCACATTTTCTCTCCCTAGAAAAAATATATATATATATTATAAGTTTATAACAGGGCAGGAAGCTGAGCTACTAGCTCTTGTTGTGAAAAAAGGCCTGCTGAAAGACGGAGTAAAATTGAAAAGACACAAAGCAAAACAGCTAGCTGTCTCTGTGTGTGTGCCCTGTTTTTGTTTCTCTTTATTTTTTCCAATTAAAAGTGTGAGAAAAGCCATTTGATTCTTTTTGTTCATGTTCAAGAATATGGGGTTGAAGAAGCTTGCAATGTGTAATAATGTGTTGTTGGTAGTGATTCTCTTGTTCATAGATTTTCTTATTGTTGTTGTTGAAGCTTCTGTGTCTTATGACTCCAGAGCTATCACCATTAATGGCAGAAGAAGAATCCTCATCTCTGGATCCATTCACTACCCCATAAGCACTCCTGAGGTATGTTTTCACTTTTCACACTCTCTCTTCAAAATGTGCTTCTTACCCACCTCTTGTTTTCTCAAAGTTTCCAACTTTTTAGCTTCTCTCCATCTGGACAACAAGTATGATGTCTACTTGTTGGTTGTGGAGTAAATGAATTATTATTCTTCAATTTCACAAGAGATTGCTTTGCACTTTCTCACTTATATCTGTTAAACTATGTCTTTGTTTTTTATTCCCTTTGGCTACTTAAGATTGTAAGTCTGTCAAAGCGAGGTAGGCTTGAACTTAGGATATTAATTAGAAGTAGGGATGGCAACGGGTTGGAGTTGGATTGGGTCCTATTAGATCCAAACCCATATTTGTCAAAAAATATTGTACCTAGACCTAGATCCAAACCCATGAAAAATCACAGGTTTGGGTTTGGGTTCGGGTTCGGGTTCAGGTCTAGACCTACGGGTCTAGATCAGACCCAGACCAAACCTGAGGACCCACGAAGTTGCATGGGTTCGAGACTGGACCCACAGACCCAGGGACCCGTAAAAGCTTTAAAGTTACTCAGATACATGCTTGATGCTTACTCAGTTACCTGCTTGATGCCGCTAAAATTATATGATGAAAATGTTGACAAGCATCTGAAGACAAAAATTGAAAAAGAAAAAAAAAAACTGCATAATAATTTCCAAACGTGATAAACATTAAATATATAATCTGAATCAGTCAGCTTGTTTGTAACAACAAAGCAGGCAACAAATGCAGTTGGATTGGAAACTACGAATAATTAAATAGAAATTCTACAAAAGAAATTGAGACGTAAACTAGTACTAAGTTGATATGTAACTAGTAATGTGCATTTTAAATGTAAAAGTATCCATAAAAATCAGGGAGCAGCTGCACACATTAATTTCTTTAATGGTTAAATCCTGATGTTATATTATTACATGATAAAGGAGAAACCAAAAGAAGCAAAACAAAACAAGATGGGATGAAAATGAAGGGAAGGACAAATCTAGAAGTGGGTAGCCAAAACCGAATACATTCTCCAGATCTCATCCTCTCCGAAAATGTGCATCTCAGGACCCTAACACTTACTGAAAATAGAAAACAGCCCAGCGAAGAAGCGAAGAAGAAAAGATTCTATATGAGAAAAGATTCTTTTCTCCAAATCTAATAGCCAGATTCTATGCAAGAAAACCTTGCTACCTAAATCAAAATCCAACAGGACCAAATGAAAAGGCAGCCAACAAAACCCAGCGAAGAAGAAAAGAAGAAGCAGAGTACAAAAGGGAAGCAAATCAGTGAGTGAGTAAATAAGCAAATCTGCAGCGAATCTGAGAAGTGAGAGTGAGAAGTGGTCTGCTGAAAGTGGAAACTGGAAAGGATTTACAATAGCGAAGAAGCGAAGAAGAACAGAAGAAATTGGGTTTAGGGATTTTTCATTATATACGGTGTCCATGTCTATTCAAAATTACTTAAGTTTTTTACTAGTCGGGTCCACAGGTTCGGTTCCGGTTTTTTCTCCGAACCAGACCTAGACCCGAACCCGAGTCAGGTCCTTTTTTTTAGATCCAAACCCGACTCATGACCTGAATGTGAGGACCCAGACCCAATCCATGCGGTTCGGATTCAGTTCGATATTCATGGATCCGAGTAAAATTGTCATCCCTAATTAGAAGTTTATTTTTTGGAAATTAATTAGAAGTTATTTTAACAAGGTACATCATTTTTTTTAAAAAGCAAACTCAAGATATTAATAAGACATTAAATACAGAACCAAAAATAATTTACACCTACCATGTTAATTAAATTATTTCTCTTCAAACACACACAAAATCAAATAAAAACCCTAAATTAAACAAAAACTAAATTATTCAATTATATGTAAAACAAATGTTAGTGTAGATCTCCTACTAAGGGTGCATTTAACTCCGTTAAAATGATCACTTAACCAAAATTGACCCATAATAGTATACTCATTAATTTGTCACTCTCTCAAAACTCCAAACTCGCTCACATGTAGTACGGTACTTGTCAATAAATAGGTCACACAAATTTTATGATATTATACTATCTTGGATGTGTGGGACAGTACCATATTATTATTTATTTATTTTTACAAATTATATTGTATTTGATGTATTCTCATGCTTTATTCATTTTACTATATTATTAAATTACTAAATATTTGATTTAGAAAAATTGGTAATATTTGATAATAAATTGCGTTTAAACTTTAAATCCATAAGTTGTAGTCATTGTTCTTTAATTAGTTGTGTTAAAATCTTAAAAGATAATGTAGATTGATGTATTATTATTGAAATTTTTTTTTGGAAAACTTATAGAATAACACATTCAAAAACAGTTACAAGTATCAGTAAGTAAATAAAACACAGTAAAAATGTGGAAAGATCATAATCTTCTTCACCAACAACACAATTCGCTTGTTTTATACAGTTACAATCTTACAGATTACTCTCTCTCTCATGCAAATAAATGCAGAATCTTCAAAATTTGCATGAATTCCATGTGCATATTATCTGTATCAACATATCCATTATTGAACATGAGCGAGATTTGGTGGTTCGAACCCAATTGGAATCGAATAATTCCCGTTACGAATTAAAATAAAGAATGAAATCTATAATTGCAGAAACAATTCCTTAAATATAAAATCCATATTCATGGTGAGTATACCTATCGTATACCTTATTCGTAATTTTTAACATTTCCTACAATCTATTCATAAATGCTTATTCAGACGTTTGTAAAACTTGATAAATTATTCATGTGAGTTGACATATGTATTGCATGTGGTAACTTTTGAAACAAGAAAATTACACTATGAAAGTAAGTTGTGAATTGTGTAGAAAGATCACTATAATATATAGTAGATAAATAATATTTAATTTAATGTAAGATGACTTGGGAAATTTTCACACAAATAAAAATAGAGATATACTTGATCTAACTAGCAAATAAATGATCAAATTAAGTAAAAATAAATATCACCAAGAATCATGTCGGGTAAAATAGATAAAAAAAAAATGAAACCAAATAGGGTTTTTCTTTTTCTTTTTTCCTAAAAAATGAAACCAATATAGAAATAAAACAAATTCAAAAAAAAAAAAAATTCTATTCAAAAAATTCGAACTAGTGTCTAGTTATTGTAAGTGGGCCAGAATGTTTTCAAGCCCAATACTGAATTAAAGGACCGTGTTACTGTTGGTGACATATACGATGTCGTATGATGTACTGTTAGAGTGCTAGCTGAATGAAACTCTATTATTAAAGGTGCATTTGCTTGATAATCATCTTTAATCCCCGTTGTTGATAATCACCAATCCAACACAACACAAGAAAGTTAAAAAAGAAAAAAAAAAATCTCATAGCAAATAATTTATGATCTGTACATAGAATATTAGAATTTTGCATTGTGTAGATTCTATAGAGACTAGTTCGTGTGTGCGGACGCCTCTTATGATTTCACATGAGTCTCTCTCACCCTATATTCCGACTGTACTATGTTAAAAAGTTACTTTATAACATTACAAAGTCAATTCCCGAACGAAAAAAACATATAGATCTATCTCACACTGATAATTTATTAATTAGTTAGGCTGGCAATTTTTGTGGAGATGTATGAATTTAAGAACCAATTGAATGATTTCTTAATATATATTTATTGAACATAATTTAATAACAAATAATAGAAATAATGAGCACCGGTTATATCTACAGCAGTAACCTATGCCTTTAATGGGCTGGGATGTCCTCTGTATTTTTCTACTTTCTCTATGTTCGTCTTTAACCTCTTACCAGAACACTTGTGCAGATAGATCTGCATACCTCCAAAAATAAAAAGTGTAGATCATTAGTAAATTAAAAGTGTGGATTGTTAAGATTGTAGACAGCATATAGAATTTTATCAATGCCATCCGAAAATTAATTACTAAAATAATTAGGCATGCGCATAGTGACGGATCATAATTCGTTCATAACTAAAAAACCATATTTATGTGAACGCAAAAACTATAAGATGCAGGAATCTTTCATGTTTTTCGTGGAACATAAGGGCCCATCCTGTAACGTTTTTCAAAGGTTATTTTTGTTTTTGTTTTTCGAAAATAAAAATGAAAATGAAAACAGTGTTTTTGGTTTCAGTTTCGAAATCTAAATACGCGTCTGGTGGCATATCCTGAAAGCTGGATTCCAAATATGAAAATGTAAAAAACGTGTCTGGTATCATTTTACAGGCCATAATTAATGAGTTGAATTTTATTTATTTTGTCAGCAACGCCCAGAATAGGAATATCGATGTTTTATGTGAAAATCTCCAGAACAAGTCCTGGAAACAACAACCAAAAAAAAAAAAAAAGTTAGACATGAACTACCAAGAGACACAGATTTACAAAAACAAAGGAAATCTGGAAATCTGGAAATTTTCTAAAAAATTTCCAGATTTCCTCTCTTAAGCAGATAAGAAAGAAGAAGGGAAGAAGAAGAAGGGAAGAAGAAGAAGAAGAAGAGGAAGAAGATATCGGCGACAGATCGGAAAGAAGAAGGGAAGAAGAAGAACTGAAGAAGAAGAAGAGTAGCTCGGTGAAGATCGAAGAAGAAGATGAAAAAAAGAAGAAAAAAACAAAAAAAGAAAAAAAAAATTGAGTTTTTTATTTTAAGTGAAAAACAAAACGAAAAACAAAATGAAAAACATCAAAAAGTTGTTTTGGAAATTTTTCACTTTTAACACTGTTGTTGTTTTCGTTTTTGTTTTTGTTTTGGAAAATAAAATGGAAAACAAAATGAAAAATGGTAACGAACGTGTATTCGAAATTTGATTTGAAAAATAAAAACAAAAACACCCTTCAAAAACAGTACCAGACAGCCCCTAAACTTGTAGGATCGCAATCCCAACTGCAACTTCTTATTCTCTGAAATTGTTGATAAAAATATGGGTCAAATGTTCCCAGAAGATCCACATAAAGATGATGTATTGAAGAGACTTTTTGTTTCGTTATATGTTATTTCATTTTTTTTTTCTTTCTAGCGGAATCTTACACTTATAATTTATTAATTAGTTAAGTTGGCAATCTCTATGGAGATGTAGTTAATTTTATTATACTAATAAGGGTTACACATTGAATTTAAGATCTAATTGAATGATTCCTTAATATATTTATATATATATATATAGGCCGACTTTTTGAGAGTCCGGTGCAAAATTCTAAAATGGACCCCCTTTTTCATATTAATTTTAAGACTTGAGAGAGTGATTGAAAGAAATCATTCAATGGTGGCTGGAGAGAAAAATAAGAAACCCTAAATCCTTTGATTCAGATGACATACTGAGGGAAAAAAAAAATCAAAATCTAATTCGGGCTTTTACACTCCAAGCTAACCCTATTTTATAAATTTGTTTTGTTTTAAATTGTTGGTTTTAATGCTTTATCATACGGGTCGTTTTTTAACTAATACTAATAATAGAAATTTGGGCCTCTTATGAACTAAAATAAAACAAAATTAGGCTCATAAACTAATACTGAAATGATGTAAATATTGGCATTTTTTAGACTAATACTCAAAATAGAAATTTGGGTCTTTTATGATCTAAAATAAAACAAAATTTGGTCTCTAAACAAATACTGAAATCATTTAAATATGGGCCCTTTAAAAAGAGGCCTGGGGTGGCCACTCCTCCTATATATATAAAGGAATAAATTTCAAGTGCAGGATCCCTTACTTTAATTTTGGTAATGACCTCAATTAAATCATATCGATTTATATGAATTTTGATCTAAATTTTTTTAGGATGATAAATCTAATGTTTCAATCACTAGAACTATTAATTTATTTCGATTTTATTAAATATGAAACATCCGAAAATTGCGCAATTTTATCCAGGATTCCTCACATAAAAATTACTATAAACAAAGTACAAGTACAAGTGCAACGAGCACAAGTACTAGTGTACTACTACTAGTCTACTACAAAGAACACTAGCTGTACCACCACAACGCGGGCCTTTAATTGGAACATTCCAACCCACGTAACTAGTTGGAATATGGCCCACTTGCACTTGTATTGAATCTCCTAGCTTACACTTGCTCTGGAAAGATTAATGAAATTTAATGTCTAAAATCCATCTAAAGTTGTAACCGTTTTAAATCTGATTGCATATATGCCATAACAGTGCTCAAATTTTTGCCAACTGATGATATGATGATCATGCATGAATGCTGAGAGATCAAAGAATGTGAAGTAGATCATGTTCATGAAACTCAAGGAAATTTTATACTTCACAACTCTTCAACTGCTCTCTGCCTATGTTAGGATACTATGGAAATGCACAAATGCATGTGGTGTTATCATGGCAGGAACTCAATGAAAAACCAGTCTCCGAAACCACAAAGCTAATCAAAGGGAGCAAGAAATCATCATCCACAATTCACAAACGAATTATAAGATGAGAGATTGATCAAGGCAAAATTAGTTTTTGTGTTAGTTGTACATTCATTGTTAGAGTCAGTTATCAGAGAGCTCGTATACATGTGAATGGTTCACAAAACTCAACACTGAAAACCATAACTGTCAAAGACGGAAAGTCGGAAACCCCAATATTGCAACACAAGCCTTTAAAGTCTAGGAAGAAACATATAAATATTCAATAACCAGAATTTTTAAGACTGTTTAAATAGCACTAGTAATTGCATGAAACTAACAACTATCTTAATTTATAATATTCATTAAAAGTAAAGTACAAAACCTGTTATGTAAGAGAGAATTATAATTGGAAGTAAAATGATCACACAAATATATCAAACAAGGTGGTTCATCTTCACATCCAATTCAAAAATTAAGGCTGGAACAAAATCAAGTGCAGAATATGGGGAAAGTGTTGGGTGCAAATTTAAGAGTGGTGAGAAATTAGAAGAAAATGAAAAGCTTAGGTAGAGCAAATTGTTATTTCCAGAACTGCAACTGCTTGTTTATTACTTTCTGTATTTTTGATAATGCTTAAACATTACAAAGTACATCAACAATTTTATATGAAGCAAGGATCATTCTACAGAAATATTTCAGACATTTATAGTTTCAATACTAGTGCTTGAGTGTCCCTATCTATGCAACACTCAAAATCGTAAATGTTAGGGATATTTTATTACAAATTGATCAAGATTTATCAGTCAAAGATAACGCTGTTTAATTTTGCCTCAGCCACATCAATTGAACCAAATTCATTAATGAAGCAAAAATACCTAGGCACCAACTTCCCATCCTTCTAGAGAAGTTCGAAGTTCAATTTGTTCCTTGATAACAAAATAAAAAATAAAAAATGAAATTATTAAACTCATTTATTCCTTTCAGCCACAAAACAACAAGAATATATATATATATATATAATCATATTCAATTTTTGTTACCTTGTTTAATTCCCAAAACAGACCATTCCAAATAATTTTATGAAATTGCTCTTTCCTACCAATCAAAAACACAAAATGTCATTAAAAAACACAAAATAAAAATATGAAGATCAACAACTTTACAAATAACCTATAAATACTTTTTCTCTTTTCTCTGTTCTCATATCCTTTGAAGAGCATAGTGTAGTGGATGGATTTTTATTTTTTATTTTTGGAGAGAAATGGGGAAGAGACCTTGATAGAAAGGCAAGGTTTATGCAACAATTTTTGGCTAAGTGTGAAAATTTGATATTTAAATAAATATGAGAAGTGGGAGAAAAAAAAAAAGCAAAGAGAAATTTCTTACAAAGTAACCAACAAAATCAGAAGAAGAAAAAGTTATTGTATTTGTTATTTATTTCTCCCACAAGAAATTAGTCTATATATATATATGTTGTTCATGGCTGACTTTAGATGAGTGAAGGTAATTAGTTACAACTTGATTGATGATTACAACATCTTTGACCAGTAACAACTTGTAGGGCAGCTCCAGACGTGTGAAGTTAATTAGTTACAGGTTGATTACTGCTTAATCAATCATGATTGATGATTATGATCGATGATTAGTGGCTCATCAATTAATCCTCTGTGGCAACGTGTCCTATTACAAGCAGTTCAAATGTTGAGCTAGTGATACTGATACTTAATCAGTGAGTGTTATCAACTACAAATATATTTGTTTTCACTTAATTAATTTGATAATTTATTTGTAACTAATTTGCTTGTTAGATCAAGTAAATCTCTATTTTAATCCCACCTCAAATTTTTTGAAGCCGTGCTTTAATATTCCTTGACATGTCTTTGAAATAAATTTGTTTGTATTTGAAGAAACTATCACAAAGATAAGCGGGAAGCAGAAAAAAAAAATAGTCTCATACTTTAATATTTATATGCGAATTAGCTAGGTAATTTTTGTGCGGTAATAGAATCTACGAAACTAATTACGTAGATTTCTTTAAATCCAATTAATGGTGGATTAAATAACGAATAAGGGTGTTTATATATAATAGTGTTAATTAATCTTAATCATGTATTAATGGTGCGTTGTATTGGATGCAGACTCATGCTTTATCCATTTTACTATATTATTAAATTATAAAATATTTGATTTAGAAAATTTGGTATATTTGATAATAAGTTGCGTTTAAATCCAGAAGTTGTAGTCTTTGTTCATTAATTAGTTGTGTTAAAATCTTAAAAGTGAATGTAGATTGATGTATTATATATTATTGAATTTTTTTTTGGAAAAGTTATCGAATAACACATTCAAAAACAGTTACAAGTATCAGTAAGTCAAGAAAACACAGTAAAAATGTGGAAAGATCATAATCTTCTTCACCAACAACACAATTTGCATGTTTAATACAGGTACAGTGTTACAATTAAATGCAGAATGTGCAAAAATTGCATGAATTCCATGCACATATTATATGTGTCAACATATCCATTAACGAACATGAGCGAAATTTGGTGATTCAATTAACCCAATTGGAATCAAATAATTCATGTAACAAATTACAATAAAGAACGAGGTCTATAATCTATTTATAATTTTTAACATTTCTTGTAATCTATTTATGTGAGTTGATAAATGCTTATTCAGACACGTCCATAAAACTTGATAAATTATTCATGTGAGTTGGCATATGTATTTTGGTTACTTTTGAAACAAGAAAATTATACTGTGAAAGTAAGTTGTGAATTGTGTAGAAAGATACACTATAGTAGATAAATAACATTTAATTTAATGTAAGATGACTTGGGAAATTTGCACACAAATAAAAATGATCAAATTAAGTAAAAACAAATATCACCAAGAATCTTGTCGGGTAAAATAGATAAAAAAAAAAAAAATGAAACCAATTAAGGTTTTTCTTTTTCTTTTTTCCTAAAAAAATGAAACCAATATAGAAATAAAATCGTACAAGGAAGGAAAAGGAAATTCAAGTGCTGCAAATTCAAATTCAAAAAAAAAAAATTCTATTCAAAAAATTCAAACTAGTGTCTAGTTACTGTAAGTGGGCCGGAATGTTTCAAGCCCAATATTGAATTAAAGGCCTGTGTTACTGTTGGTGATTTATACGATGTCGTATGATGTACTGCTAGAGTGCTAGCTGAATGAAACTATTATGAAACTCTACTTGATAATCATCTTTAATCGCCGTCGTTGATAATCACCAATCCAACACAACACAAAAAAGTGAAATAAATAAATAAATAAATAAAAATTCTCATATCAAATAATTTATGATCTGTACATATAGTATTAGAATTTTGCATTGTGTAGATTCTATAGAGACGAGTTCGTGTGTGCGCACACCTCTCATGATTTCACACGTCTCTCTCACCCTATATTCTAACTCTACAACGTTAAAAAATTACTTTATAACATTACAAAGTCGAACCCTGACGAAAAAAACATACAGATCTATCTCACAATGATAATTTCTTAATTAGTTAGGCTGGCAATCTTTGTGGAGATGTAGTTAATTTTATTATACTACTGGTTACACATTGAATTTAAGAACCAATTGAATGATTTCTTAATATATATTTACTGAACATAATTTAATAACAAATAGTAGATATAATGAGTACCGGTTATATCTACAACAGTAACCCGGGCCTTTAATGGGCTGGGATGTATTAGGCTTGAAAACATTCTAGCCCACATGATTCGAATTTTTTTATTAGTTTTTGAATATATATATTTTTTTTTAAATTTCCATTGGTATAGATTAATTTTTTTTTGAATAGATTTGAATAGATTTTTATTAGTTTTTATTAGCTAATTTTTTTTTATTAGCTTAAAAAATCCCCATTTTTTACATCAAATTTAGTATTCAAAGGCCTATAAAAGACCTCAACAAAAATTCATTTCTAGCTGCACAACCCTAGCTCATTAAAGAGAACCAAAATAAAAATTTATTTCAGTCCAAGCTACATCCCAAAATCAAAGACCCATTCTGCCATCAATCCAGCTATTTCTAGGGAAATATACTCAACATCTCCATATTGCCTTATGTGCATTGTCTATAGGGAATGCAGTATGTGCATAATGTATACGCACATTTAGCGCATCTTCGATGATGGTCTGAGATGCCCTACAATGGTAACAAATTACATCCTCGTTAACTGAATTTAGAACAGCTCTTTTATATATATATATATAGGGTTAATATTAACAACCTCCCATGACCTTTCAACTATTGTTGGATGTATAGGTAAAGATGTGTTTAGTTTAACAACCTCCCCTAAGTTCTAACAGAGTTAATTGTTCTGTTAAGTGGTAAGGGCAAATTTGTATATTCAAAAACAAAATAATAAGTACGAATTTAAAATTAAAAAAAAATAAAAAATCTATCCCTTTTATCTCTCTTTCACACCAATTCACGGCCTCCCTCATCAGTCATCAGCTATAATCCAAGTTCCAACTTTAAAATCCCAATCTCAATCCCCATCTCCATTAAGCCTAATTTAATGATAAAATCTCCAAATCAAAAAAAATAAAAAAAAAATCTCCAAATCTCCAAATCAGCTATCATCAGTCATCAGCTAGGCATAAATCTCCAAATCAAAAAAAACAAATCCTTAACAAAGATAAAATCAACACAACCGAACCATTAAGCATCAAAATAAAACTCACCCATATCAACACAAAACCCACAAACATTAAACATAACAGATGCCACAGCAAATCTATTTTCTCTCTTCTTCTATCAGCAATTTTTTTTTCCTAATCATATTTGATTATCTTTCTACTACATTGAATATTCTAGAAAAAAAATGAAAAAAAAAATGAAAAAACTTGATGGCAGATCTCCACCGTCTGATGGCATCGCGATCTGCAAATCGTCACCGTGCAATTGAGATCCTTCAATCTGACAGTGGAGGCATGCCATTTTCATCAGGTGGAGATATGCAGATCTCAAATCTCCATGACACGATGAGGATGAGGAGGACGAAGAGGGAGCAGACGTCGGCGACCTCAACCATAGTCGACTCCATCATCAACAATCCCACCCTCGTCAACAACTCAACCGTCGGCAACTCCATCACCACACATCACCTTCAAAAAAAATTTCTTTTTGAGTTCAACAACAATAACTAAACACAACTGAAAATCCAACTAAAACCCACTCTAAAACAAACCACAAAGAGAAAGGAAATAGAAGGGATAGAGAGGATGGAGATAGGCGGAGATTAAGAAAAAAAAAGGGAGAGCCGGAGATGAGGGACAGAGGGAGGCCGTAAAAGGGATGGAATTTTTTTAATTTTTAATTCTTTCTTTTTATTTTGTTATGGAATGTACAAGTTTACCCCTACTACTTAATAGAACAATTAACTCTGTTAGAACTCAAGGGATGTTGTTAAAATAAACACATCTCTACCTATACATCCAACAATTGTTGAAAGGTCAGGGGAGGTGTGTAATATTAAACCATATATATATAATCTTGCTCAATTTCTATTACCTTGTTTAATTCCCATGACCGACCATTCCAAATAATATGAATCTCCCTTTCCTACAAACCAAAAACACAAAATGTCATTAAAAAAACACAAAATAAAAATATGAAGATCAACAACTTTACAAAAATTGAAAGAAACTATAAATACTTTTTTTTTCTTTTCTTTGTCCTCATATCCTTTGAAGAGTAGAGTGTAGTGGATGGATTTTTGTTTTTTGTTTTTGGAGAGAAATGGGGAAGAGACCTTGATAGAGTGGCAAGGTAAGAATTTTTGGCTAAGTCTGGATATTTGATGTTTAAAGAGACATGAGAAGTGAAGAAAAAAAAGGAGAGAAATTTCTTACAAAGTAACCAACAAAATCAGAAGAAGAAGTTATTGTGTTTGTGACTTATTTCTCCCACAAGTCAGTCTATATATATATATATATGTATTGTTCATGGTTGAATCCTTATCATCTTCCATCAGTTGTTTGAAAGGGTAAATCTTATTACATCACGACATCTTTGACCGGTAACAACTTGCAAGGCAACTCCAGACGTGTGAAGTTTATTAGTTACATGTTGATTATGAATTATGATTGATGATTAGTGGCGCATCTATTAATTCTCAGTGGCAATGTGTCCTGTTACATTGCCGGATTTTGACACCCCTCAGCTTGGTATCCAATACCCGGATTTTGACACCCCTCAGCTTGGTATCTAGTACCCGGATTTTGAGTTTTAAGAATTTTTTTTTTAGTAAAAACCAAATCTGCCAATTTTGTTTTTGAATTTATCACTCTGTTAACAAATATATTTATTCTTTTTAAATTTTGTTTTAAAAAATATTTTTGATCATTACATGAAACCAATTCATCTTAAATATTTTTCTCTAATATAGAACACCATTACATGAAATCAATTCATTGGACTAAGAACATGGGGAAAAAAAAGCATGGCTTCAAAAAATTTGAAGTGGAAAATTTGCACACAACTTAAAATAGAGATCTACTTGATCTAACTAGCAAATTAGTTATAAATAAATTATCAAATTAAGTAAAAACAAATATCTTTGTAGTTGATAACACTCGCTAAGTATCAGTATCACTAGCTCTTCGAATGAGGAAGCGGATTGTCTGGCTAGGAGAAGTTCTGGAGGGGGGAGGACTGTGTTCTGTGGTTTGAGTTTTGAGCTAGGGGTTGGGCTGCCGCCTGCTGGCCCGGCTTTGTGGTTGGTTTTGGCTGTGGGGCTCTGTTTTCCTGGGGGTTCTGTTCAGTTGGGGTGTTTGTGGGGGTGCCTGTTGTTGGGTTGGGGTGAGGGGCCTTGGGGGTTGTCCGTTTTTGTGTGTGATATTGTTCCCTCCCCTCCCCTGTTTGGCCCCTGTTTCTTGCTCCTGCTTGCCTCTTGGCTTTTTATAAAATTGGCTGTTGTTCAAAAATATGTCCTGTTACAAGCAGTTCCAATGTTTATCTAGTGATACTGATACTTAGCGAGTGTTATCAACTACAAAGATAATTGTTTTTACTTAATTTGATAATTTATTTATAATTAATTTGCTAGTTAGATCAAGTAGATCTCTATTTTAAGTTGTGTGCAAATTTTCCACTTCAAATTTTTTGAAGCCATGCTTTTTTTTTTCCCCATGTTCTTAGTCCAATGAATTGATCTCATGTATTGGTGTTCTATATTAGAGAAAAATATTTAAGATGAATTGGTTTCATGTAATGATCAAAAATATTTTTTAAAACAAAATTTAAAAAGAATAAATATATTTGTTAACTGAGTGATAAATTCAAAAATAAAATTGGCAGATTTGGTTTTTACTAAAAAAAATATATTCTTAAAACTCCAAATCCGGGTATTGGATACCAAGCTGAGGGGTGTCAAAAACATGTGAAATCTCATAGCTAATAGTTATATTGATTTTTTATAAAAACCGAAAAATTTAAGGATTGACATGATTTGAATAAATTTACTTGTATTTGAAGAAACTGTCATAAGGGTAAACGGAAAGTAGAAACAGGGATAGTCTCAAACTTTAATATGTATGTACGATACGAAGATTTCTTTAAAAACAATTAATGGTGGATAAAATAATGAATAAGGGTGTTTATTTACTATCTTAATTAATCTTAATCATGTACTAAAAAGGAAAGCTACTTCATCTAATTAAACATATTATTGAGGTGCATTGAAGCATTTCTCCACATGTAGTTCAGTCAACAAAAGCAACAACAAATGTACTAATATTAGTACAGTCAACATATTTGTACAGTCAACAAAGAAACAACGAATATCAGTACAGTTTTTTTTTTCTCTCTTTCTTTTTTTCTCTCTTTCTTTTTGGTTTATGTAATCTCCTCCTTGGGTTTGGTAAGTTGCCATTAACTGCAATGTTACTGAGTTAGTATTTGACATTGGATTTTAATCCAAGTATTCACAAAATTCAATGGTTTAAAAATTAAAAATAAATAAATAAATAAAGCATTTTCTTTTGATAAGTAACCCAGTAACAATAACTTAGTCCAACCCTCTCTTTCATATATGGATCGTTATTTTGTTTTCCTTAACTTTATTAAAAAGCTTTTGTTTTAAAAAAAATAGGGTCAAAATTAAATATATATTAAAATTTTGAAATATATTAAAAAAATTATATAAAAATTAAAAATTGTTTAATTTTTATATTCTTAAAAATAAATTAATAAATATTTTGTCATTCTTGAAATATTTCTCATTTATAATCCAATAAAACCTTAAACATATAATATACCTTTCCATAAAAATATGACCGATTTTCAAATTTCAAATAGAAAAAGAGTTTTTGTTCATATTATGATGACTTGTGAGTTGTGACAGTCAAAAAGGGATTTTTGACTACTTTTCCAACACAAGAAAAGGCTTTTGGGTTAAAATATACGGTTTTAGCTAGGAAACAAAAGAAAAAAAAAAGATATCTTTTCCTTGGTTTCGTATTTGCAAATTGCAAAGTGAGGTAGGCTTGAACTCAGGATATTAATTAGAAGTAGGGATGGCAATGGGTCGGGGTCGGGGTTGGGTTGGGTCCTATTAGATCCAAACCCAGACTTGTCAAAAAAAATTGGACCTAGACCTAGATCCAAACCCATGAAAAATCACAAGTTTGGGTTTGGGTTCGGGTTCGGGTTCAGGTCTAGACCTACGGGTCTAGATCAGACCCAAACCAAACCTGAGGACCCACGAAGTTGCATGGGTTCGGGACTGGACCCACAGACCCAGGGACTCGTAAAAGCTTTAAAGTTACTCAGATACATGCTTGATGGTTACTCAGTTACCTGCTTGATGCTGCTAAAATTATGTGATTAAAATGTTGACAAGCATCTGAAGACAAAAATTGAAAAAGAAAAAAAAACTGCATAATAATTTCCAAACGTGATAAACATTAAATATATAATCTGAATCAGTCAGCTTGTTTGTAAGAACAAAGCAGGCAACAAATGCAGTTGGATTGGAAACTACGAATAATTAAATAGAAATTCTATAAAATAAATTGAGATGTAAACTAGTACTAAGTTGATATGTAATTAGTAATGTGCAGTTTAAATGTAAAAGTATCCGTAAAAATCAGGGAGCAACTGCACACATTAATTTCTTTAATGGTTAAATCCTGATGTTATATTATTACATGATAAAGGAGAAACAAAAAGAAGCAAAACAAAACAAGATGGGATGAAAATGAAGGGAAGGACAAATCTAGAAGTGGGTAGCCAAAACTGAATACATTCTCTAGATCTCATCCTCACCGAAAATGTGCATCTCAGGACCCTAACACTTACTGAAAATAGAAAACAGCCCAACGAAGAAGCGAAGAAGAAAAGATTCTATTCGAGAAAAGATTCTTTTCTCCAAATCTAATAGCCAGATTCTATGCAAGAAAACCTTGCTACCTAAATCAAAAATCCAACAGGACCAAATGAAAAGGCAGCCAACAAAACCCAGCGAAGAAGAAAAGAAGAAGCAGAGTACAAAAGAGAAGCAAATCAGTGAGTGAGTAGAGAAGCAAATCTGCAACGAATCTGAGAAGTGAGAGTGAGAAGTGGTTTGCTGAAAGTGGAAATTGGAAAGGATTTGCAGTAGCGAAGAAGCGAAGAACAGAAGAAATTGGGTTTAGGGATTTTTCATTATATACCGTGTCCATGTCTATTCAAAATTACTTAAGTTTTTTACTAGTCGGGTCCACAGGTTCGGTTTCGGTTTTTTCTCGGAACCAGACCTAGACCCGAACCCGAGTCAGGTCCTTTTTTTTAGATCCAAACCTAACTCACGACCTGAATGTGAGGACCCAGACCCAATCTATGTGGTTCGGATTCAGTTCGATATTCCCGGATCCGGGTAAAATTGTCATCCCTAATTAGAAGTTTATTTTTTGGAAATTAATTAGAAGTTATTTTAACAAGGTACATCATTTTTTTTAAAAAGCAAACTCAAGATATTAATAAGACATTAAATACAGAACCAAAAATAATTTACACATACCATTTTAGTTAAATTATTTCTCTTCAAACACACACAAAATCAAATAAAAACCCTAAATTAAACAAAAACTAAATTATTCAATTATATGTAAAACAAATGTTAGTGTAGATCTCCTACTAAGGGTGCATTTAACTCCGTTAAAATGATCACTTAACCAAAATTGGCCCATAATAGTATACTCATTAATTTGTCTCTCTCTCAAAACTCCAAACTCGCTCACATGTAGTACGGTACTTGTCAATAAATAGGTCACACAAATTTTATGATATTATACTATCTTGGATGTGTGGGACAGTACCATATTATTATTTATTTATTTTTACAAATTATATTGTATTTGATGCATTCTCATGCTTTATTCATTTTACTATATTATTAAATTACTAAATATTTGATTTAGAAAAATTGGTAATATTTGATAATAAATTGCGTTTAAACTTTAAATCCATAAGTTGTAGTCATTGTTCTTTAATTAGTTGTGTTAAAATCTTAAAAGATAATGTAGATTGATGTATTATTATTGAATTTTTTTTTTGGAAAACTTATAGAATAACACATTCAAAAACAGTTACAAGTATCAGTAAGTAAATAAAACACAGTAAAAATGTGGAAAGATCATAATCTTCTTCACCAACAACACAATTCGCTTGTTTTATACAGTTACAATCTTACAGATTACTCTCTCTCTCTCTCTCTCTCTCTCTCTCTCTCTCTCTCCATGCAAATAAATGCAGAATCTTCAAAATTTGCATGAATTCCATGTGCATATTATCTGTATCAACATATCCATTATTGAACATGAGCGAAATTTGGTGGTTCGAACCCAATTGGAATCAAATAATTCCCGTTACAAATTAAAATAAAGAATGAAATCTATAATTGCAGAAAAAATTCCTTAAATATAAAATCCATATTCATGGTGAGTATACCTATCGTATACCTTATTCGTAATTTTTAACATTTCCTACAATCTATTCATAAATGCTTATTCAGACGTTTGTAAAACTTGAGAAATTATTCATGTGAGTTGACATATGTATTGCATGTGGTAATTTTTGAAACAAGAAAATTACACTATGAAAGTAAGTTGTGAATTGTGTAGAAAGATCACTATAATATATAGTAGATAAATAATATTTAATTTAATGTAAGATGACTTGGGAAATTTTCACACAGATAAAAATAGAGATATACTTGATCTAACTAGCAAATAAATGATCAAATTAAGTAAAAATAAATATCACCAAGAATCATGTCGGGTAAAATAGATAAAAAAAAAAATGAAACCAATTAGGTTTTTCTTTTTCTTTTTTCCTAAAAAATGAAACCAATATAGAAATAAAATCATACGAGGAAAAAAAAAATTGAAACCAATATAGAAATAAAAACATACAAGGAAGGAAAAGGAAATTCAATTGCTACAAATTCAAAAAAAAAATTCTATTCAAAAAATTCGAACTAGTGTCTAGTTATTGTAAGTGGGCCGGAATGTTTTCAAGCCCAATACTGAATTAAAGGTGCGTGTTACTGTTGGTGACATATACAATGTCGTATGATGTACTGTTAGAGTGCTAGTTGAATGAAACTCTATTATTAAAGGTGCATCTGCTTGATAATCATCTTTATTCCCCGTCGTTGATAATCACCAATCCAACACAACACAAGAAAGTGAAAAAAGAAAAAAAAAATCTCATAGCAAATAATTTATGATCTATACATAGAATATTAGAATTTTGCATTGTGTAGATTCTATAGAGACGAGTTCGTGTGTGCAGACGCCTCTTATGATTTCACACGAGTCTCTCTCACCCTATATTATGACTCTACTATGTTAAAAAGTTACTTTATAACATTACAAAGTCAAATCCCAAACGAAAAAAACATATAGATCTATCTCACACTGATAATTTATTAATTAGTTAGGCTGGCAATCTTTGTGGAGATGTAGTTAATTTTATTATACTAATGGTTACACATTGAATTTAAGAACCAATTGAATGATTTCTTAATATATATTTATTGAACATAATTTAATAACAAATAATAGAAATAATGAGCACCGGTTATATCTACAGCAGTAACCTATGCCTTTAATGGGCTGGGATGTCCTCTGTATTTTTCTACTTTCTCTATGTTCGTCTTCAACCTCTTACCAGAACACTTGTGCAGATAGACCTGCATACCTCCAAAAATAAAAAGTGTAGATCATAAGTAAATTAAAAATGTGGATTGTTAAGATTATAGACAGCATATAAAATTTTATCAATGCCATCCGAAAATTAATTACTAAAAAAATTAGGCATGCGCATAGTGATGAATCATAATTCGATCATAACTAAAAAACCATATTTATGTGAACGCAAAAATTATAAGATGCAGGAATCTTTCATGTTCTTCGTGGAACGTAAATTTGCAGAATCGCAATCCCAGCTGCAACTTCTTATTCTCTCAAATTGGTGATAAAAATATGGGTCGAATGTTCCCTGAAGATCCACATAAAGATGCTGTATTGAACAGACTTTTTGTTTCATTATATGTTATTTCATTTTTTTATTTATCTCTTGTTTGCTTTGGTTTCCCATTTGTGTTCGTGGCGTTGAGCTTCATGGAAGAAACTACTGTACATTGTTTGTTAGTAACCAAATGCAAACATTCTCCAGTTCAGACGATCGTATACTTTTTTGTATTTTCGGTTGTTTACTTTACATTTTGAATCATAAGGAAGCTGAAGAAGAAAAATTAGATTGTGGCGCCGGCAAAGAAGAATCAAAGATGATTAGGGTTGATAAGAATTAGATTGTGGCATCAACTGACAAAGAATTAGAAAAGAATTAAGGATAACAGATCGACTTGGCTCTCTTTGCTATAGTTCTTATATTAATTATTGCCATAATAATTCTCTAAAAATAATTATTTCTATTTCAATTATAAGTACAATTTATTTTGTTTTTCCACTTTAATTAATTTATTTTGCCATAACAATTTATAAGTATTAGATTTCCTTTTTAGTACATGATTAGGATTAATTAAGACTATTATAAACACCATTATTTATTATTTATTCCACCATTAATCGGATTTAAAGTCATTTTCGTAATTATTTTCGTAGAATCTATTACCCTGTGTAAATTAAATAATTCCCACATATTAAAGTATGAGACTATCCTATTTTTGCTTCCCGTTTAGTGAATTTTTCTTCAAGCACAAGTGGAATCTTACACTAACAATTTATTAATTAGTTAAGTTGGCAATCTTTGTGGAGATGTAGTTAATTTTATTATACTAGTAATGGTTACAGATTGAATTTAAGATCCAATTGAATGATTCCTTAAAATAAATAAATATATATATATAGGGCCGGTCCTGACTTTTTGGGAGCCTGGGGCAAAATTCTAAGATGGACCGCTTTTTCATATTAATTTTAAGACTTGAGAGGGAGATCGAAAGAAATCATATATTGGTAGCCGGAGAGAAAAATAAGAAACCCTAAATCCTTTAGTGATTTAGATGACATACTGAAGTAAAAAAAATAATAATAAATAAATAAATAAAAAATCAAAATCTAATTCGCGTTTTTACAATCCAAGCTGGCCCTATTTTATATTTTTGTTTTATTTTAAATTGTTGGTTTTAATGCTTTATCATACTGACCTTTTTTTTTTTTTTTTTTTTTGGTTTACACCATCCGGTTTCCGGGTGGGGCGGATCCACCATACGGTGCAATCGGCCCAGACCACACCCTGACTAATCCGGACTCGCACCGGGTCGGCCCACTAAGGGGTAAAGTGCTCCCAATATGTGTAGCTCCGTTCACAAGGGGGGTTGAACCCACGACCTTGCTTAAGGGATGAGAGAGCCGAACCGGAAATTTGGGTCTTTTATGAACTAAAATAAAACAAAATTGGACCCATAAACTAATACTGAAATCATGAAATATGGGCATTTTTTAGACTAATACTCAAAATATAAATTTGGATCTTTTATGATCTAAAATGAAAACAAAATTGGGCCCCTAAACTAATACTAAAATCATGTAAATATGACCCATTTAAAAAGAGGATTGGGCGGCTGCCCCTCCTATTAAAGCCTAGGGCCTGCCCTATATATATATAAAGGAATAAATTTCAAGTGAGAGATCTCTAAATTTAATTTTGATAATGGCCTCAATAAAATGATCATATCAATTTTTTTGAATTTTGATCTGAATTATTTTTTGGATAATAAATTTAATGTTTCAATCACTAAAATTGTTAATTTATCCTGATTTTATTAAATATGAATCATCCGAAAATTTGCACGATTTTCATCCGGGATTCCTCACTTAAAATTTACTATAAACAAAGTACAAGTACAAGTGAAATGAGCACAAGTACTAGTCTACTACTAGTCTACTACTACTACAAAGAACAGTAGCTGCACCACCACAACGCGGGCCTTTAATGGGAACATTCCAGCCCACGTAACTAGTTGGAAAATAGCCCAATTGCACTTATATTGATTTTCCTAGCTTACACCTGCTCTGGAAAGATTAATGAAATTTAATGTCTAAAATCCATCTAAAGTTGTAAACCATTTTAAATCTGATTGCATATATTCCATAATAGTGCTCAAATTTTTGCCAACTGATGACATGATCATGCATGAATGCTGAGAGATCAAAGAATGTGAAGGTGATCATGTTCATGAAACTCAAGGAATTTTTTTACTTCACAACTCTTGAACTGCTCTCTGCCTATGTTGGGATACTACGGAAATGCAAAAATGCAAGTGGTGCTATCATGGAAGGAACTCAATGAAAAACCACTCTCCGAAACCGCAAAGCTAATCAAAGAGAGCAAGAAATCATCATCCACATGCAATTCACAAACGAATTATAAGATGAGTGATTGATCAAGGCAAAATTAGTTTTTGTGTTAGCTGTACATTCATTGTTAGAGAACTCGTGTACATGTCAATGGTTCACAAAACTCAACACTGAAACCATAACTGTCCAAGACGGAAACCCCAATGTTGCAACTCAAGCCTTTAAAGTCTAGGAAGAAACATATAAATATTCAATAACCAGAATTTTTAAGACTGTTTAAATAGCACAAGTAATTGCATGAAACTAACAACTATCTTAATTTATAATATTCATTAAAAGTAAAGTACAAAACCTATTATGTAAGAGAGAATTATAATTGGAGGTAAAATGATCACACAAAAATATCAAACAAGGTGGTTCATCTTCACATCCAATCCAAAAATTAAGGCTGGAACAGAATCAAGTGCAAAATATGGGGAAAGTGTTGGGTGCAAATTTAAGAGCGGTGAGAAATTAGAAGAAAATGAAAAGCTTAGGTAGAGCAAATTGTAATTTGCAGAACTGCAACTGCTTGTTTATTACTTGCTATATTTTTGATAATGCTTAAACATTATAGAGTACATCAACAATTTTATATGAAGCAAGGATCATTCTAGAGAAATATTTCAGACATTTATAGTTTTAATACTAGAGCTTGAGTGTCCCTATCTAGGCAACACTCAAAATCATAAATTTTAGGGATATTTTATTACAAATTGATCAAGATTTGTCGGTCAAAGATAACACTGTTTTACTTTTACCTCAGGCGGGTCAGTTGAACCAAACTCATTAATGAAGCAGAAATACCAAGGCACCAACTTCCCATCCTTCTAGAGAAGTTCAATTTGTTCCTTGATAACAAAATAAAAAATAAAAAATAAAAAATGAAATTATTAAACTCATTTATTCTTTTCAGTCACAAAACAACAAGAATATATATATATAATCATGCTCAATTTCTATTACCTTGTTTAATTCCCAAAACCGACCATTCCAAATGATTTTATGAATTTCCCCTTTTCTAAGAACCAAAAACACAAAATAAAAAACTGAAGATCAACAACTTTACAAAAATTGAAAGAACCTATAAATACTTTTTTTCTTTTCTTTGTCCTCATATGCTTTGAAGAGCAGAGCGTAGTGGATGGATTTTTATTTTTTATTTTTGGAGAGAAATGGGGAAGAGACCTTGATAGAGAGGCAAGGTTTATGTAACAATTTTTGGGTAAGTGTGAAAATTTGAGATTTAAATAAATATGAGAAGTGGGAAAAAAAAATAGAGAAATTTCTTACAAAGTAACCAACAAAATCAGAAGAAGAAGAAGAAGTTATTGTGTTTGTGATTTCTTTCTCCCACAACAAGTCAGTCTATATATATATATATACATCTTTGACCAGTAACAACTTGCAGGGCAGCTCCAGACCTGTGAAGTTAATTAGTTACAGGTTGATTACTGCTTAATCAATCATGATCGATGATTATGATCGATGATTAGTGGCTCATCAATTAATCCTCTGTGACAATGTGGCAGTTCAAATGTTGAGCTAGTGATATTGATACTTAATCAGTGAGTGTTATCAACTACAAAGATATTTATTTTCACTTAATTTGATAGTTTATTTGTAACTAATTTGCTTGTTAGATCAAGTATATCTATTTTAATCCCACTTCAAATTTTTTGAAGCCGCGCTTTAATATTCCTTGACATGTCTTGAAATAAATTTGTTTGTATTTGAAGAAACTATCACAAGGGTAAACGAGAAGCAAAAATAGAGATAGTCTCATACTTTAATATATGTATGCGAATTAACTAGGTAATTTCTGTGGGGTAATAGAATCTACGAAACTAATTACGTAGATTTCTTTAAATCCAATCAATGGAGAATTAAATAACGAATAAGGGTGTTTATATATAATAGTGTTAATTAATCTTAATCATGTATTAATGGTGCATTGAAGCATTTCTCCACATGTAGTATAGTCAATAAAGAAACAACTAATATAAATCATGCAAATGTAATGTGTGGTGTGTGGGTGGGTAGGTAGAGTTTTATTCTCTTCCATATATGGATCGTTATTTTGTTTTCTTTAACTTTATTAAAAAGCTTTTGTTTTAAAAAATAGGTTAAAAATTAAATATATATTAAATTTTTGAAATAGATTAAAAAAACATTTTTATATAAAATTAAAATTTACTTTGTTTTTATATTCATAAAAAAAATATATAAATTAATAAATATTTTGTTATTCATAAAATATTTTTCATATATAATCCAATAAAACCTTGAACATATATTATACTTTTCCATAAAAATATGGCCGATTTTCATATATATATATATATTTTTTAAAAAAAGTTTATGCTCATATCATGATGACTTGTGAGAGTCAAAAAGGGATTTTTGACTACTTTTAGAACACAAGAAAAGGCTTTTGGGTGAAAATATTTTTAGCTAGGAAACAAAAGAAAAAAAAAAGATATCTTTTTCTTGGTTTCTTATTTGCAAATTGCAAAGCTTGAACTCAGGGTATATATTAATTAGAAGTTATTTTAACAAGGTACATCATTATTTTTCAAAGCAAACTCAAGATATTAATAAGACATTAAATACATAGCCAAAAATAATTTACACCCACCATTTTAATTAAATTATTTCTCTTCAAAAACACACAAAATCAAATAAGAACCCTAAAGTAAATAAAAACTAAATTGGAATTATTCAATTGTATGTAAAACAAATGTTAGTGTAGATCTCCTACTAAGGATGCATTTAACTCAGTCAAAATTGACCACTTTACCAAAATTGACCCATAATAGTACACTCATTAATTTGTCACTCTTTCAAAACTCCAAACCCACTCACATGTAGTACGGTCAACAAATAGGTCACACAAAGTTTATGATATTATACTACCTTGGATGCATAGGACAGTTCAATATTATTATTATTATTTTATTGTACAAATTATATTGTATTGGATGCAGACTCATGCTTTATCCATTTTAATATATTATTAAATTATAAAATATTTGATTTAGACAATTTGGTATATTTGATAATAAAGTGCATTTAAATCCAGAAGTTGTAGTCTTTGTTCATTAATTAGTTGTGTTAAAATCTTAAAAGTGAATGTAGACTGATGTATTATTTTTTTTTTTTTTTTTTGGAAAACATATCGAATAACACATTCAAAAACAGTTACAAGTATCAGTAAGTCAAAAAAACACAATATTTTGTTTTATACAGTTACAGTCTTACAATTAAATGCAGAATGTTCAAAAATTGCATGAATTCCATGCACATATTATCTGTGTCAACATATCCATTAACGAACATGAGCAAAATTTGGTGGTTCGATTAACCCAATTGGAATCAAATAATTCACGTAACAAATTACAATAAAGAACAAGGTCTATAATTGTACAAAAAATTCCTTAAATATAAAATCCATATTCATGGTGAGTATACCTATCATATACCTTATTCATAATTTTAAAAATTTCCTGCAATCTATTCATGTGAGTTGATAAATGCTTATTCAGACATCCTTAAAACTTGATAAATTATTCATGTGAGTTGGCATATGTATTGTGGTTATTTTTGAAATAAGAAAATTACACTGTGAAAGTAAGTTGTGAATTGTGTAGAAAGATACACTATAGTAGATAAATAACATTTAATTTAATGTAAGATGACTTGGGAAATTTGCACACAAATAAAAATGATCAAATTAAGTAAAAACAAATATCACCAAAATCATGTCGGGTAAAATAGATAAAAAAAGGAAACCAATTAAGATTTTTCTTTTTCTTTTTTCCTAAAAAAAAATGAAACCACTATAGAAATAAAATCATACAAGGAAAAGGAAATTCAATTGCTGCAAATTCAAAAAAAAAAAAATTATATTCAAAAAATTCGAACTAGTATCTAGTTACTGTAAGTGGGCCGGAATGTTTTCAAGCCCAATATTGAATTAAAGGCCTGTGTTACTATTGATGACTTATACACCATCGTTGATAATCACTGTAGGGGGTCGACCTACAATCGAAGTGGATCGGGTCGATGTTTTGTTAGGCCCAATGCAACTTGGATAGGACCGTTTAAATGATGCCGTCATTAGGTTTAGTTTCTTGCAAATAAACTTGGTCGATCGACCTATTAACCTGCAACAAACGAATAAGAACAGAAAAAGTAGATGAATGAAGTAAGAAACAAAAAGAATGATTCAGATCGTTAGCCTTAGGTATGCTTGGGCTGACCAACGGTTGTAATGATCGTGAATGTTGGATTCCGGTGGCCGTGATTCTGTAACTCAGAATTTCAGTACGCTCTCGTAAGCTTTTTCCAATCCCCCTGTAATGTAAAAATGCCTTTCTATTTATAAGTAGCTTCAATGTTACCGTTCAAACCTGATAAATCAGATCATGGTTTGATTGTGGGCGAGATTTCTGGAGATATTCTCTCCGAGTATCTCTATTCATAGTTTCTTTGTTCAACTGCTAGCTGACTTGGTCTTCAAACGACCAAGTCATGCTGCTGCCTCTTTTGTTTGGGCTATTTATATTGGGCCAACTTTGAGATAAGCCTGGGCTTTGCATTTTGTACCAATGGGCCATTTTTGGCTAGCACGGTTTGTCCCCCACTCTCTAGAGAATTTTCAATGAAGTAGAGAGTGTCTTATATTGAGTCGACCTTTATCGAACGGGAAAAGACTTAAGTCTACTTGATCCGTAGCTAATTATTAAAACATCGGGTTACGAACATATCATCTTGAGTCGACTTGATCAATGATACCAATAGTCAATCTGAGTCGACTTGATCAAGGATGCTAGCAGAACATCAAGTTTCCAAACGTCGTACGACGAATGCTCTATAATGAGGCAAATCAAAGGTCAAATTGAAAAGACACCTTTCTTTTCAGAACCCTAAAATGACGTCATATACATTTAATTTAGGCATGCTTACTCTGTTTGAGAAAAGATGTTTTGAATTGCAAAACTCATCATGAGCAGTTGCATGCGTGGGTAACTGAAGGGTTGTATCCACTTCAGGGGTGGACAAGTGGTAGAGGGGGTTGTAAAGGGTTTGGTTATAAATATATCCTCCCCGCTTCTTCAAGCCACTTTTACACACAACAAACTACTTTCAAACTCTTTCGGAGCCTTATTTCAGCAAATTCTCAGTTCTTCGTGGATTTCACATCGGACTTCTTCAGGGATTATCTTTCTTTCAAGGTATTTATTTTTGTTTGCCTTTCCTATTTTCCTGTAATACTTGGTTATTTGAAATAAGAAAGACAATATGCGTGTAATGTAAAGGAAAGATTTTGCTTATTTGAAGTTTTAGAGTTCTGGATATGTATTTGTTGATCTTCATTGTTCTTCTTCATTGTTCTTCATTGTTCTTGTTATGTTTCGATTATTTTTATTGTTTGATCTCGTTTCCATAGTTGGCTATACTGTTTGGTGTTCATTTTCTTCATGCGACCACTGTAGGCGAGATGCTTTATTCAATCGACTTGTAGGACGTTTGCAGGGTTAGGTTAGCTTCAAAGATTGGATGTTCTTTGTGATATCCTTTGCCTAGGATTTTAGAAACCCTAGGTTGTGATTGTAGCGCATTCTGACTTGTGTATTTTTTGCCTTGTCAGCTTTAGAAGGCTTCATGTCGAACGACGATATTAACATGTCGAGCGACGGTATAATTTCTGATCCAAAATATGTTTGGACTACAAGCGAGGGAGAAGATAGTGTCGATGGAGTTGATAGTAGGAGGGTAGATGTAGACCGACAGGTTACTGTAGAAGACCCGTCGAATGTCGTTTCAATAGACAGGAGAAGTATACTAGAACAAGGCGGCGTACGTGCCGTTGCATCGATAGTCGACCACCCTGAGTATATAGATGTAGATGAGGCTACTACATCTGGTCAACCATTAGGTGTGCTTGATGAAAGTCCGTCTAGTTTGGTTACGGAGGAGAACTTATGTGTGTTGAGGGAGATTTATGGGATCCCGAGAGGTGTCGAGTGATCGAACCAAAATTGGTGTGATTTTGGCCCTCATATCCTTCTCCTTTTGTTTGATTCTTGGGCATTATTCTGTGATTTAATGGGTTAAATTAAGTGTTTTCAGGAATTTATAGAATTCAGGGGCATTGGAGTTATTTTGGTGAAATAAGGGTAAAAGAGTAATTATTGGAGGAATTTTTGGTGTTATCGCAAATACAGAAGAGTTCAGGGGGCCATCCGTAATTTACCACGCAAGCCAGTCAGCAAGCGCCACGTCAGCTGGTGATACGGTGCGTTTAATGTGATGGGGCGATCAGGTGCAGCCCACGTGCAAGGCCCAAACTCGCGCAGCCCGTTTTCCCTCCCCCTAAAACGGTGCGTTTTGAGGCGTGGCCCAAGCAGATTAGAGGAGCCCAACACGCGTGGCCCAAACTCAGCCACATTCCACTTATCAAAACGGTGCCGTTTTGATTTAAGTGAGCAGGCCATACACTTGGCCCAATTCACGTGAAGCCCACATGGCCCAACCACCTGATCTGCAGCAGTCCAATTTGCACCCCACTCACTTGCTGTGTGCACCCCAGATCTACTCTATTTGCACCCCATTTAAGACAAAAATACTGCAGCCCATTGCACCCCATCTGATTTCTAAACGCACCCCTTTACTATTCATTTTCTTCTACCTTTCAACGTGCAGCCATGGCCAAACCACCTTAAACCCTTGACCGGCCGGAAACCACCCTTCCCGGACCTATCTCTGGCCGGTTTTGGGCCTAAAATTACGGCCAACCGACCGGCTGGCCGGTCGGTCCAACTTCGGCCTCTCAAATGACCGGTTTTCTCCACGACCAAATCACACCCTTCATTCCCCATTTTGCCCCTAGGTCGCCATTTGTCATTCGAGGTCGCCATGGCGACAGGGAGTTGATTCCCACACCTGATGAGGTCGCCATTTGCATCCCCCAAGGTCGCCATTTATGCCAAACTGTGACCTCCCCTGTTGTTCAACGTTGATTGGCTGTTTTTGGTAGGTAAATTATAGAAAGGCCCCCTAGAGGGGCTAAAATGGTAATTTGACAAGTACAGGGGGTGTTTTGGTAATTTTACCATTCGTGACCTATTTTGAAAACACTATAAATTCATCCTCTTTTCAATTTGAATACCAATTCCTACCAAGCCTTTCAAGCCTATTCTCTCCTACCAATCTCCCTTTTTCTCCATTAATCATCTCCCAAATTCCTCCATTTCTATACTTGGACTTATCTTTTCCATCCAAAACCTCACACCAAATCTTGATTATTTCCCTAGACCATTCCTTCCCTACCATTTTCTCCATCACAAATCCTTTGTCACTCACCATATGCCATCCACCTATCTAGACACATCCTCCTCTTCCATTCTTTGCAACTAGGAGCATCAAAGGAGAACAAGGATCAAGCACTAAAGAAGGTGGCCCAAGGGTGATTTCCTTACCATTTACTTGTTTTTATTTGATTGCTACTATGTGTAATTAAACCCCTAATCTAGGGGATTGATGTGATGAACATTTGGTTGTGGGTTTTTGCTTAAGCTTTGTAATGAATCTCTATATGTTTTCTATTTATTAATTCATTAGATTCTATTCATTATGTGATTGACTTGTATACCCACTTGTTAATTACAATCTTGTTTAGAATAACATGTTATATAATCACTCTTGGATTGACACACTTGAGTGATTAAGAACCCAATAAATAGGATAGATTAGTAGAGGGTATATCAACCACATTAATCTAAACCTAAATTGGTTAACATGTAGAGATTGGTCCTTAAAGAGGCTTAAAAAGCAATACCCATATCTACTTGCTAATCAATCAATTCCCTAGCATCAACATTAATTGTTTACATCCATTTGTCTTATCAAGATTGTGAGTCTTCTATTTTTCATATCACCATATTTTTAGTTAGGTTAATTTTGTATGTATGTTTGATGGTTTGACAAACCATACACTCATTCATCATTTTATGATTTATTTTATTATTTATAGATTAGCTAATTAATTCAACATATTACTTAAATTCCCTGTGGAACGAACTCTATGCTTACCATTTACTAATTTTCATAACTTAAAATATATTGCGTAAAATTCATTTTATAAACATTCTTTTGGTAATTCGCAATTTGGTAACGACACAAAAAGCGAGTCATCAAAATGGCGCCGCTGCCGGGGAATTAAAGCGATAGTTGATTCAATTAGCTTTTCTTAGTTGTTTTTAGTCTTTTTAGTTCTTTTCACTTCTTTGTTAGTTTTTATTAATTTTTAGTCTCTTAGTTGTTTTTAGTCTTTTTTGTTTCTTTTCACTTCTTTGGTAGTTTTTGTTTATTTTTGTTTCAGGACTCTATGGATTTTCTTATGCAAAACTCGAGGCCAAGCTACGCGCCAATGAGAATGTCGGCGGAAGAAAGGAATGACTATACGTCATCTAGTTGGCCGGACCAAGGAATAGAGTCCAAAATTGAAGAAAATTTCAACAACTCCATCAATGCCACAACTCAACACAATATCGAAGTCTTGTATCAATCGAAGGAAGAAGATCTATGCAAGATCACATTAGAGATGAACAAGAAGATTTTGAGCATGAGTGAAGACCTAGTGATGGCGATGGATGTATTGAAAAAGGAGAATGCTCTACTTCAAGAAAGAATCATGACAACTTCCCTCCAACATGAAGAAATCACCAAGGATTATGAAGGGAAGATACAACTCTTGAAGAAGAAATTAGAAGGCAAGGAAGCCTTAGGAACAACAAAGGAGAGCATGCTTCAAGAATTGAACAAGAAAATCATTCTTGAAGCAAAGATGCTCAGAGCCGAAAATGGTACTCTCAAGAAGCAAAATGGCGAAGTCTCCACCAAGATCAAAGAATTTGAAGAACAAATTGAGAGACTTGAAGCCGAAAAGAGTACAACATTGAAGGAGCTTGAAGAGACCAATGAGGACTTTGTAAGGAGGATGCGGCTAATGCAAGCCGAAATTCAAACAAGAGACAAGGCTTTGGAGATAATGAAGACGAAGGAAGTTGACCACCTTGCGAAACTTGCAAGGTCTAAGCAAGAAAAAGAAGAAATACCCGACACGAGTCAAGCCTCTTCTAGTGCCAAGGTCAAGGAACCGAATCCTAGCAAAGCAAGGAGGAGAAAGGCAAAAAGAAGGAATGAGAACCCTCCACCTCCACCTCCAACAAAGAACCACCAAGAAGGTATCATTCCTAACTCTATCACCATGTGCCATCATTGCCATATGATAGGTCATTTTAGACCACTAAACCAAGAAAATGAGAGGCATGGCACACAAGGGAATTTTAGACATAGAGAGACATATAGGCATGTTAGGAAGGTATGGGTTGAGAAGCCTAGGAATAGGAGGAGTCCACCTAGGATAAGAAAAATTTGGGTGAGGAAAGATTCAATGAACCAAAGGAGAGAGAAGGGAAAGGAAATGATGGGGAAATCATCTACATTTATTTGGGTTGTAAAGAAGAGTGAATTTCCCAACTTGATCAAACCACCCTTAGTTAATCTTCATCCCACCCCAAATGCACAACATTGAAAATATTGGTGCATGTTATTTTTATGCTTTTTATTTTGATCGCTTATTTTGTTTATTTTCTTTGAATAATTGGTGTTTCAAGCTATTGTTGGCAATTGCTTGAATTGAGTATATTTTGCCGGAACTTTCTAATGAGTTTTGTGAGTGTATAGATTTTCTATTGCTTCTTGAGGAAGCAAATGTGTGTTGCTTGTGCGTTATATCAAGGTTCTTTATCTCTTGGGATGAAACAAAGACAACTTGCAAGTCTTGGAGGGACGAGCAAGCCAAGAGTGCTCATAAGAAGGGCGAGGACCTTGTCACTTAGGAAGCAACATTTTTGGAGGTTCGAAGTGCGGAAGCACCATGCCACGTCTTGCCTAGACGTTAAATAGAGCGCTTGGTGGGAGGCAACCCACTTGGTATATTTCTTTCATAGTTTAAATTTTTTAGTAGTCTCTTCATTTTTGATTTCCCTTATCTCTATTTTGTTTTTGTTTAGAATAAGGGTGTGAGATGAATTTTGGTAGTGGATTTAGGATGAATGTGCTTAATTGTTGATTTTTGAATTATAGGAATATTGAGGTATATGCCATACATGATTGAGCATCGTTTTAGATGATTTTGTGCATAATAGGATGAGAGGGCACTTTGCCAAAATTTTGAAAATACATTGATTAATTGTGAATATATATGCATCTTTTGTTTTGGATTTGTTGGGTTGTGCCTTTTGAAAAATTTTGCCTCCCATGAACATTGAGGACAATGTCCAATTTAGGTTTGGGGGTACACTTGCACAACACCACTTTACTCACTTTGCTTGATTTTTCAAATTTGAGCCTAATTTTTCAAATTCTTGCGATAATGCCATATTTAAGCATACTTTGCTTGTTGAGATTGTGCTTTACATGAAGTAGTGAGGAATTGTGCATCTTTGCCATTGTTTGGTTTAGATTAACATCATGCCATTTAAGGTGTCATTGAACAAAGTGCGTAAATCTTTTTCTCATAATGTTAGGGTGAATAATCATTTTTGCTTAAAGGCTAGGAATTAATAGTGGAGATTCCCGTGAGGGTCACAAACACGGCCTTATAAAGCGTATTTTGAGTTGTCAAATATTCACTCTTTAAACACTCACTCTCAAACACTCTTTTAAGCATGTATAGGTCTCATTTGCACTTAAATATTGCATATCATAGAATATTATGGACTGCTTGTGGATGCTTTGATTTGCTTGTGGACAATCCTTTAGAAATGACTTTAGGCAATGCATGTGAAAAACCGTAAATTGGCCTAAACACTTCCATACCCTCTACATGTGTGTGCTCCCAAGCCCTTTTGAAGCCAAACACATCTTAAGCTTTTCATTTTCGAACCACATCCACATGAACCATATAGCCTACATAATTGACTTACCTTAACCAAATGATTTTGCTAAGGCTTAGGATATGGTTGTAAGTTCTTTTCGAGGAAATGTTGATACATGTACCTAGGCATGTAAAATTGTGTAAAAGAGTGTTGAAATGCAAGAGTGGATAAAAAGAAAAAGAAAAAGAAAAAGAAAAAAAGAAAAGAAGAAGAAAAGCAAAAGAAAAAGAAAAGCAAAGAAAAAGAAAAGAAAAAGATTGAAATAAAAGATGCAAAAGAAAAGAAAAGAAAGGGGAAAGTCAAACAAAATGAAAAAGAGAACCATGAATGAGGCACAAATGGCCTAGATAGAGGGTTTATAATTGAATAGGCTACTCAAAGAAAAGTGAGTAGTGAATATGCAAGTGAAATGATATTGTAAGTAATGGGCGCCAAAGGCGTGAACAAATGTGTGAAAACAATTGGGAATCATTATTAGAATGTATGCCTTAGTATGAATCATTGGGTTCCTTGTTACCTATTGCCCCATTTTATTGGCTCACCATTCACCTAAGCCCCATTACAACCTAAGAAAGACCTTCACGATCTTTAGGTTTGTCCACTTGTGAGTTTTGGTATTTGCATGTTCTTTCTAATTCATGATTTGCAATTCCATTCATGAGACCTCATTTTCAGAAATTGCGATTTAAATAACATCATATGCAATCAATTTGATATCCATGAAATAACTTCATATTGCATATGTATTTTTGAGGGAAACCTAGGAATCAAAGAGAAGAAAAGAGAGAATCTAGTGAGGATTAGATCGAGGCGAATTACATTCTAAACCGAATAGCACATTTGCTTTGAAGCTTTGGCATTTTGAATGTAAGGTCGCATTGCGTACAATCATATCTAGAGTGGCATGCTTTTAATCTTTACTTGACATCATCTTACATGTTTAAGTCCTCACTATGGCATCATTGTGTTAATCTCTTCATTGTTGGTTTCGCATGATTGGATAGTAGATCCTTGCTTGAGTGGGTTAGAATTTTATTGAAAATATTTGAAATGGCTTGATGCATGTCTTTGGGGGTTGATTTGTGATTGTTTTGCTCGAGGTCGAGCAAAAGATAGGTTTGGGGGTATTTGATCGAACCAAAATTGGTGTGATTTTGGCCCTCATATCCTTCTCCTTTTGTTTGATTCTTGGGCATTATTCTGTGATTTAATGGGTTAAATTAAGTGTTTTCAGGAATTTATAGAATTCAGGGGCATTGGAGTTATTTTGGTGAAATAAGGGTAAAAGAGTAATTATTGGAGGAATTTTTGGTGTTATCGCAAATACAGAAGAGTTCAGGGGGCCATCCGTAATTTACCACGCAAGCCAGTCAGCAAGCGCCACGTCAGCTGGTGATACGGTGCGTTTAATGTGATGGGGCGATCAGGTGCAGCCCACGTGCAAGGCCCAAACTCGCGCAGCCCGTTTTCCCTCCCCCTAAAACGGTGCGTTTTGAGGCGTGGCCCAAGCAGATTAGAGGAGCCCAACACGCGTGGCCCAAACTCAGCCACATTCCACTTATCAAAACGGTGCCGTTTTGATTTAAGTGAGCAGGCCATACACTTGGCCCAATTCACATGAAGCCCACATGGCCCAACCACCTGATCTGCAGCAGTCCAATTTGCACCCCACTCACCTGCTGTGTGCACCCCAGATCTACTCTATTTGCATCCCATTTAAGACAAAAATACTGCAGCCCATTGCACCCCATCTGATTTCTAAACGCACCCCTTTACTATTCATTTTCTTCTACCTTTCAACGTGCAGCCATGGCCAAACCACCTTAAACCCTTGACCGGCCGGAAACCACCCTTCCCGGACCTATCTCTGGCCGGTTTTGGGCCCAAAATTACGGCCAACCGACCGGCTGGCCGGTCGGTCCAACTTCGGCCTCTCAAATGACCGGTTTTCTCCACGACCAAATCACACCCTTCATTCCCCATTTTGCCCCTAGGTCGCCATTTGTCATTCGAGGTCGCCATGGCGACAGGGAGTTGATTCCCACACCTGATGAGGTCGCCATTTGCATCCCCCAAGGTCGCCATTTGTGCCAAACTGCGACCTCCCCTGTTGTTCAACGTTGATTGGCTGTTTTTGGTAGGTAAATTACAGAAAGGCCCCCTAGAGGGGCTAAAATGGTAATTTGACAAGTACAGGGGCTGTTTTGGTAATTTTACCATTCGTGACCTATTTTGAAAACACTATAAATTCATCCTCTTTTCAATTTGAATACCAAGTCCTACCAAGCCTTTCAAGCCTATTCTCTCCTACTAATCTCCCTTTTTCTCCATTAATCATCTCCCAAATTCCTCCATTTCTATACTTGGACTTATCTTTTCCATCCAAAACCTCACACCAAATCTTGATTACTTCCCTAGACCATTCCTTCCCTACCATTTTCTCCATCACAAATCCTTTGTCACTCACCATAAGCCATCCACCTATCTAGACACATCCTCCTCTTCCATTCTTTGCAACTAGGAGCATCAAAGGAGAACAAGGATCAAGCACTAAAGAAGGTGGCCCAATGGTGATTTCCTTACCATTTACTTGTTTTTATTTGATTGCTACTATGTGTAATTAAACCCCTAATCTAGGGGATTGATGTGATGAACATTTGGTTGTGGGTTTTTGCTTAAGCTTTGTAATGAATCTCTATATGTTTTCTATTTATTAATTCATTAGATTCTATTCATTATGTGATTGACTTGTATACCCACTTGTTAATTACAATCTTGTTTAGAATAACATGTTATATAATCACTCTTGGATTGACACACTTGAGTGATTAAGAACCCAATAAATAGGATAGATTAGTGGAGGGTATATCAACCACATTAATCTAAACCTAAATTGGTTAACATGTAGAGATTGGTCCTTAAAGAGGCTTAAAAAGCAATACCCATATCTACTTGCTAATCAATCAATTCCCTAGCATCAACATTAATTGTTTACATCCATTTGTCTTATCAAGATTGTGAGTCTTCTATTTTTCATATCACCATATTTTTAGTTAGGTTAATTTTGTATGTATGTTTGATGGTTTGACAAACCATACACTCATTCATCATTTTATTATTTATAGATTAGCTAATTAATTCAACATATTACTTAAATTCCCTGTGGAACGAACTCTATGCTTACCATTTACTAATTTTCATAACTTAAAATATATTGCGTAAAATTCATTTTATAAACATTCTTTTGGTAATTCGCAATTTGGTAACGACACAAAAAGCGAGTCATCATCGAGCTACGCGCACCCAAGGAGTATGAAAAGGCTGACTGGGATATACCTGAGTGGACGTGTTTTTATGAGTATACCCTTCATTTAGGGTTCAGGTTCCCAGCTCCCCAATTGGTGCGACGGACGCTGCTTTACTACCACCTTGCTCCTGGTCAACTAATGCCAAATACATGGAGAATTTTGTTGAGTTTGGGAGTGCTCAGTGAAAGATATAACATACCTTTTGGGATGGCGAGCCTCCTCCATAACTATTATTTAAAGGAGCACCTATACGACCGAGGTCGTTATATGTTGGTACCTAGTAGCAAGGAGCAGCAGATCATCACTGATACGACAACGAACTACCGAAATCGGAAAGATACCTAATTTTTTACGAAGGGTCCTCCAATCGATGGTCCATGGTTCGCGGGGAATAAGTCGTATCAGCTACGACAGACCTGGAATCGGTTTGGTGAGTGTCGTCCGACTTTTTTCGTTTTATTGATTTTTGTTTACCTGAAATTATCCTTGCTGATATCCAGCTCATTTTGTAGAAATAAAGGGTTTAGAGAGTAAACCGTCGAGCGACGTTGCTCCGGTTCACACCGAAGCAATGCTAAGAATCCCTGAAACGGATTGAAGTTGTAAGGTGCTGTTAACAGAAGGTAAACTTAGGCCTGGCAGTCTATGGAGATGGTCGACTCTCAATAGGTCGCGAGCACCTTATCCTAGCGTGAAGTATTTCTTGTCGTATATCTGGATTAGGAGGAGTTTCAAAATTCTTCAATATACCATGAAATTCTTGTCACCTGTTTCTGACAATGAACGTCATGTTGCAGTGACATCGATGGCAAGCGCAAGGTTGAACATGCCAAATTCTGCCGACGCTTTCAAACGCTTTAGAGAAGAACTTTCCAAAAAGAGAGCAGCAGTAAAAAAGAAGCAAGCTGTAGATCAGTCGACGGACGGCACTGGCGTGTTGAATGAGCATATATATACCTCATCTCCTGAACCATCACCCCAAAAGAAGAGGCCAAGGAAGGACCCATCGGCCGACAAGGGGAAGAGGGTCGAGTCGAGTGCAAGGAAGCAAGTGGCTGTTACACGGCCAAATTCGTCGACAGTACCTTCTTCCGACCTATCGTCCTTTGATGAGCCGACTTCTTTCCTGGAGAGGTCGTTCGACTATATCCTTCCTGCGGATGAGAAGCATCTGCAGAAGAAGAAGATTGGGGATGTGTTCGATGCGACTATCCTTTCGGCTTTTCATGTAAGTTAGTTGATTTCTTTTAGAATTTTATGATGTAGTTTCACTTATGCGAACTCTTCGATGTTGTGCAGTCTTTGCAGGCTTTGCTACATTTGCATGAGAGGTATAAGACGCTGAACGACAAGTGCGGGAAGCAGCGGAAGATGATCGACGTTATGAAGCAGGAAAAAGCCAAGGTCGACAAAGCTACTAGAGAGTTGAAAAGCAAAAAATTGACTCTTGAAAAATAGTTGAAGAAGGTGAAGGCAGAGAGGGATCGACATTGCTTGGAGTCGACTGAAGCTTGCGCCGCCTTAGTTGAAGAGCGGTGTCTTGTTGTTGGTCTGAAGGATCAATTGACGTCGATCGCTTCTGCTGCGATGTGCAAGGCGAAGGCGGAGCTCTACAAGAAGTATCTGTCAGGCGAGCATGCTAGCTGGAATTGTGATGATATGCAGGAGATGATCGATGCCTACGAGGAGATGTGTAGGCTGGAGGAGTTGTCGCCTGGACAAGGTGAGGAGCAAGCGCCGGAAGAGAATGAACTCCTTGAAGGTGTTGGTGCTGTCGACCTTCCTTTGAGCGACCTAGATGTTGTCGATCCACCTCTTGTTGATGCTAGCAACGTCGACCAGTCTCTTGTCGATGCTACAAATGCCGATCCATCTCATGCCACAAATGACGCTTCAACTCTTGACCCACCTGTCAGCTGATATCTTTGAAATTTATTTTTTTGCTTTATTTGTAATTACGGATGATTTGGTCGTTTTGACCACTTAATATTTCATTAGGGACTACTTTGATTGTATCGATTTTTATAATATCTCTGCATGTCTTCAATACTTGTATGACATTTGTTTGCATGTGGAAATGACACGACCTTTTGCATGTGAAAACGACACGACCGTCATATAATGGGGTTTACACAAGATTAAATATCTGAATGAAATAAACCTGTAAACTTATATTCATGCGTAGGTCGAACGACATTATAGATAAAAATTGATAAAAAACATGGCTGATATTTATTTATAGAGTACTCGCGTACATGCGTTCAATCAACAATTTACATCGCGAACAGGCGTCAATCGACAAATTTCATAGCGTACATGCGTCAGTCGACAACTTTTATCGCGTACATGTGTCAGTCGACTAATTTCATCGCGTACATGCGTCAGTCGACATTTATTTTTGTCTAGTGCTGTCCCCTCGACTCCCAGCATTCGTTTGTTAAATAAGAATGTTGGGAGTAGGTTTTTGTTGTCGTCCAAGTCGGGGTACAAACTGTCAATGCTGTAAGAACTATAATTTCATGGCAATATAATATGTCGAAGTCGACTTAAATAATAAAAAATATTTTTTGTGAGCTCAGTTCTTAACTTGGTGCTAAGTTTTTCATCATTGCTCTTTATACATCGTTAGTATCATTGAGCGAAAGTTAAAAAAGTAACAAGAAGATTGAAGTTTAGAAATGATACTGTTTTAGGTGCAGTGCATTCCAGCTGTTGTTTAATTCTCGACCGTTGAGTCCTCGCAACTTGTAAGCCCCTCGACCAACGACCTCTGTTATTTGATAAGGTCCTTCCCACGATGGCCCTAGTTTTTCGGCTCCCTCTTCTTTGGTGTTTTGGAAAACATGTCGTAGCACCCAGTCGTTGAGTTTGAAGGTTCTGATGTGCACTTTCTTGTTGTAATGTCGTGTGACTTGTTGTTGATATGATTGAACTCTGAGAGCTGCTCGGTCACGTCGTTCATCCAAATGATCTAACTTGAAGGTGAGCTCACGGCTATTTTGGGCTTCGTTTGGATTTTCACTCCGTGCGGTTGCGAGTCGTGTCTCGATGGGGATCACTGCTTCAGATCCATAAACAATGGAGAATGGAGTTTCCCCAGTCGACCGTCAATGAGTAGTACGATACGACCATAGGATCTCTGGGAGCTTTTCCACCCATTCACTCTTTTCAGCATCTAGTCGCTTCTTCAGTGTGTTGATTATGGTCTTATTTGTCGACTCCGCCTGTCCACTGGCTTGGGGATAACGTAGAGTCGAAAAACTCAGTTTTATGCCATATTTGTTGCAGAAGTTCTTGAAGTCGAATGAAATGAACTGGGATCCATTGTCGGTCACTATTTCTCGTGGAACCCCGAACCTGCAAATGATATACTTCTATACAAAATTACGTACCTCTATGTCGCGTACTTGGGGAAAGGCTTCGACTTCCACCCATTTTGTAAAGTAGTCTGTCATTAACAACATGTAGACGACGCCTCCAGGTGCAGCTGGGAGTTTTCCTACAATGTCCATTCCCCATTTCATAAATGGCTAGGGGGCCGAAATTGAGTTCAACATACCTGGGGGAAGATGGCATATAGGAGTGAATCTTTGACACTTGTCGCACAACTTTACGTGAATTTGAGAGTCGGAGCGCATTGTCGGCCAGTAGTATCCTGCTGTGATGGCTCTATTCGACAGACTTCGAGCCCCTGAGTGATTTCCACATTCTTCATAGTGTAGACTTTTGAGAACGTCGTATGCTTCTCGTGGGGTCACGCACCTCAAGTAGGGTCCTGTAAAAGATTTCTTATATAACTTACCATACAAGATGCAGAATTTTGCGGTTTTAGCTTTGATCTTCCTAGCCTCAGTTCTGTCTCCAGGTAGAATGTCGGCTAGTAAGTAGTCTAGTAATGGGTCCATTCAATTTCTTGTGTTGTCGACTGGGGCGATTATTTTCACCTCCTGGATCATTGGCGATGTGAGGTGCACTACCGGATTTGATTTTGATCTGTTGGTCGATGTCGAGCCTAAATGTACCAGTGTGTCTGCCCGGGAATTCTCTTATCTAGGTATTTGTTGAATGTTGAATTTGTCGAAGGTTGACTGAATCCGTTTTGCCGTGGCCAAGTAGGCGGTCATTCTTTGATCCCTAGCTTCATACGACCCATTAATTTGTCGGACGAACAATTGTGAGTCGCTGAACACTTGGATGTGTTTGACGTCCAGGCTCTTGGCTAGGTCGAGTCCAGCAATTAGTGCTTCGTACTCTGCTTCGTTATTTGTCACCCGGAACTCACAATGGATGGACTGTTCTATTATGTCCCCGTGAGGAGATTTGAGTACCAATCCCGGTCCGCTGCCTTTTATATTGCTTGATCCGTCGATCGACAAGGTCCATTTTTAGTTCGACGTCGTCTCCGCAAGAGCTACCAATTCTTTTTCAGCCTGTAAATTTTTGTTAGGTGTAAAATCTGCAACAAAATCAGCTAATACCTGTGATTTCAATGCTGTTCGTGGATGATAGTTGATGTCGTACTCACTTAGTTCGACGGCCCATTTTGTCTGTCGACCTGAAACTTCAGGTTTATGCAATATATTTTTGAGAGGATAAGTGGTTAATACCTTAATGGAATGGCAATGAAAGTACGGTCTTAATTTTCGGGCCGCAACGACCAATGCTAGCGCCAATTTTTCCAATCGACTGTATCGCGTCTCAGCGTCGAGCAATGCCTTGCTTATGTAATACACCGGATGTTGTCGATCACATTCTTCTCTCACTAATACTGCACTGACGGCTATACTTGAGACGCTAAGTATATGAGTAACGTCTCACTGTCATTTGGTTTTGACAACAGTGGTGGTGAAGTCAAATATTCTTTTAGATCTTGCAACGCCTTATCGCATTCATCGTTCCATTCGAAGGCGTTTTTTTTCCTCAAGGTGTTGAAGAATGGATGGCATCTTTCAGACGACTTGGAAATGAACCTATTCAATGCTGCTACTCGGCCAGTGAGCTTTTGTACGTCTTTAATGCATTTTGGCGACTCAATTTCTCGTATTGATTGGATTTGGTCCGGGTTGGATTCGACGCCTCTTTGTGTGACCAAGTACCCTAAAAACTTTCCTGATGAAACACCAAAAGAGCATTAAGTGGGATTTAATTTCATACCGTATTTGTCGAGGACGTGGAACGACTGCCTCAGGTGGTCTATGTGTTGTTGGGCCACAAGCGACTTGACCAGCATATCGTCGATGTAGACTTCCATTGTCGAGCCAAGCATTTTGGCGAACATCATATTCACAAGTCGTTGGTAGGTGGCACCTGCATTTTTCAAACCAAACGGCATTACTTTATAACAATATGTACCTCGTTCTGTTACAAAGGCTATTTTCTCTTGGTCGTCTGGATGCATTAGGATCTGGTTGTAGCTAGAGTAGGCATCCATGAAACTGAGTAGCTCGTGTCCGGCTGTTGCATCGACAAGCATGTAGATATGGGGCAAAGGGAATGAATCTTTGGGGCATGCTTTGTTAAGGTCTGTGAAGTCGATGCATACCTGCCACTTGCCATTTTTCTTTTTAACGACCACGACATTTGCTAGCCAGTCGGGATACCTAACTTCCTTTACTAAGCCGATGTCGATCAGCTTTTGAATTTCTTCGTTGATTACTTTGTTTCTTTCCAGAGCAAATTTTCTCCGCTTTTGTTTTACAGGTTGGTGATCGGGGTCGACCTGCAATTGGTGAACAATTACCTCTGGATCGATGCCGACCATGTCTGAATGCGACCATGCAAAACTGCCTTGCCGTTCCCTTAGGAAGTCGATCAGTTGTTCTCTAGTTTCTTTCGACAGTTTGGACCCTATGAACACCTTCCGATCTGATCCATTTGGGTCGATCGACACCTCATCGAGATCCTTCATCTTTGGTTCGTTTGGAGTCAACTCGACTTTAGAGTCCTGTAATTGCTATAACGACTCCTTTTTCCTCTTCATGGCATTTTGATAGCATTCTCTGGATGCTCTCTGTTCTCCATTAATTTCATGAACTCCCCACCTCGTTGGGAATTTTATCATCTGGTGGTAAGTCGAAGGGATTGCCTTCATCTCATGAATCCACGGTCTCCCTAGGATTGCGTTGTAGGGTGACTGACAGTCGAGCACCAAGAAGTTGACGTAGAGGTTCACGCCTTCAGCATAGATGGGTAGCACGATTTCCCCCAATGTGCTTTTTTGTTCCCCAATGAATCCTGTCAGCATTGTTGTCCGACGGCTTAGCTTTGACTCGTCGACCTGCATTTCTCTCAAGGCACTGTTAAATAAGATATTACATGAACAACCATTGTTAATCAAAATTCTTTTTGTTAAACAGTTAGCAATATGAAGTGAAATAACAAGTGCATCGTGATGAGGAGAAAACAAATCTGATTTGTCTGTAGATTTGAAGATGACGGTCTCATCGAAGGTTGATGGATGCTCCCTACTTGGCTGAATTTCCTTGTTTAACACTTGTCGCGTGTGTCTTTTTGCTGCCGAATAACTAATGCCGCTTACTTCAGAACCTCCTGCAATGAAATTTATAACTCTGTCGTGTCGAGGAGGTTCTGGTGGGTTGTCGTTAGTGCTGTTCATTCTGTCATTTCGTCTTGCCAGGGTTTGTTTTCCCTTTTCTGTTAAGAACTCTTGTAGATGTCCTTGTTTCAGTAGTTCCGCAACTTCGAATTTGAGGGCAATGCAATCTTCTGTTCGATGGCCGTGATCCTCGTGGAACTCGCATCTCAGCTTTGCATCTCGATGCTCTAGAAGCACATTCATTTTCCTTGGCCATTTGATTGTCTTGCCCATTTCTCTCATAACCGCAATGAGGTCGACCGGTTCAATGTTCAGATTGTATTCTGGTACTTCTGCTCGTGGTTGACTAGTTCTCGGGTAAATCTGTTTGTATGGTCGACTGTCGCTTGAACCTTCACCGTTTTGTCGAGTGGATCTGTCACCAGTCGGATAGGGTTCTGCTCTTCTGTCGTTCGACCGTTTGTCCACTCGGTCGTTTCTACGGTTCGAATAATTGTTGGCTTTGCTTATGTAGTTAGCTTCATCTTCTTCCCATTTTATCTGGGCCCACGCTTTGGCCAATACATCTTCCATTGTCCTGCATGGATATTTGGTTAATTCCTTATAAAGGTCAGAGTCACACCTGAGGCCCTTTCTAAAGGCATATATCACGGTCGCCTGATTGCAGTGAGGGATTTGAACTTTCTCTCTATTGAAGCGACCTACATAAGTTCTTAGATTTTCGCCATGCTTCTGTGTTATGGTGTACAAGTCGTCTGACTGTTTTTCCAGCTTGCGACTACTCGTAAATTGCTCCACGAATGTATCTGTAAGCTGCGCAAAAGAGTTAATAGAATTGTTAGGTAAATTTGTGTACCACTGCAAAGCTGGACCATTGAGGCTGGACCCGAAGGCTTTGCACATGCACGCTTCTCGTAGGTCGCGTGGAATTGCTGCAGTGAACATTCTCTGTTTGTACTGCGCTATGTGGTCGTCTGGATCAGTCGTTCCTTCATACTACTTCATGTTTGGGAAACTGAACTTTTTGGGCATCTCGACAAGTGCTATTGCGTCGAAGAAGGGTGAGTCTGAAAAGCTGTTCATGTTGCTCCTTTTAATTGGAGCTGGAACACCAGGGATCCTTTGTATGAGGGCTTCCATCTCTGTGAACCTGTGAGAAAATTCTAAATTAACAAGGGAAGATTGGTCGTGTCCAGATTTTACCAAACCTAGTGTCGACTGGAGTGACACGGGTGTCCCCAAGACATTCTCTGGTTGCCTCCCCGTAATAGGATCCTGCTCGTTGTCGTTTCGTGTAGGCAAGTTGTTGAGGTCGATGTCGACCCGAGCAGACTGGGGTGTTTGTTGGGTTTGCCCGACATTTGGATTCGCGTCTGGGATCCCTGGTCCTGTTGGAGCGTCTCGACCTAGTCGGTCGACCTCTCGCTCAACATTTAGGACAGGAATTGGGTGTTCCCCATCTTCGCTACCAGGTACAACGCCATCGACCATGGCTCGTAGTTCTTCATTAGTGGCTCGAATTGTAGCGTTTTCAGCTTCTAACGCTCGCAACTTTTCTACATTTGCTGCTGTTTGAGCGACCAATGCAGCGATCTGCTCTTCAATGGTTGGGGTGGTTCCTTCGCCAGACATCGTTGTTTGTTTGAAAGTTGGAAAATTTCGGTTGAAACTAGTAAAGTTGCGTCGGGCCCCACGGTGGGCGCCAAACTGTAGGGGGTCGACCTACAATCGAAGTGGATCGGGTCGATGTTTTGTTAGGCCCAATGCAACTTGGATAGGATCGTTTAAATGATGCTGTCGTTAGGTTTAGTTTCCTACAAATAAACTTTGTCGATCAACCTATTAACCTGCAACAAACGAATAAGAACAGAAAAAGTAGATGAATGAAGTAAGAAACAAAAAGAATGATTCAAATCGTTAGCCTTAGGTATGCTTGGGCTGAGCAACGGTTGTAATGATCGTGAATGTTGGATTCCGGTGGCCGTGATTCTGTAACTCAGAATTTCAGTACGCTCTCGTAAGCTTTTTCCAATCCCCCTGCAATGTAAAAATGCCTTTCTATTTATAGGTAGCTTCAGTGTTACCGTTTGAACCTGATAAATCAGTTCATGGTTTGATTGTAGGCGAGATTTCTTGAGATATTCTCTCCGAGTATCTCTATCCATAGTTTCTTTGTTCAACTGCTGACTGACTTGGTCTTCAAACGACTAAGTCATGCTGCTGCCTCTTTTGTTTGGGCTATTTATATTGGGCCAACTTTGAGATAAGCCTAGGCTTTGCATTTTGGACCAGTGGGCCATTTTTGGCTACCACAATCACCAATCCAATACAACACAAGAAAGTGAAAAAAAGGAAAAAAGAAAAAAATAAATCTCATAGCAAATAATTCATGATCTGTACATATAGTGTTAGAATTTTGCATTGTGTAGATTCTATAGAGACGAGTTCGTGTGTGCTCACACCTCTCATGATTTTATACGAGTCTCTCTCACCCTATATTCCAACTCTACAACGTTAAAAAATTACTTTATAACATTACAAAGTTGAATCCCGAACGAAAAAAACATACAGGTCTATCTCACACTGATAATTTATTAATTAGTTAGGCTGGCAATCGTTGTGGAGATGTAATTAATTTTACTATACTAACGGATACACATTGAATTTAAGAACCAATTGAATGATTTCTTGATATATATTTATTGAACATAATTTAATAACAAATAGTAGAAATAATGAGTACCGATTATATCTACAACAGTAACCCGGGCCTTTAATGGGATGGGATGTATTAGGCTTGAAAACATTCTGGCCCACATGATTCAAATTTTTTTATTAGTTTTTGAATAGATTTTTTTTTTTTTAATAGCCAAGCGACTCAGCAAATGATTCCAATTTCCTCTATATTTTTTTTACTTTCTCCCTGTTCGTGAGAAAATTTTGTGAGAAAGACAAATGGTTTTGTGTAATAAATATTACCAATTGATAACTTTGAAGCAAACTATTCAAAAATATGAGATAAATAAAATAAAGGTAGTGTTAACGTGTGCTCTAAGACATGGTTTAAGAACACAAAAGTTCCTTTTATAGGAAACTCAATCATTGTATTTATTGTAACAATACAATAAATATGGTAGTTGTGGTAGTTGACTTTCCTTGTATAACAAGATCGGACAATCTAAATTAATTAATTATCCAATTGGATTCTTAATTTGTATGAGTTATTTAATAAACACATCTCTACTGATTATGGTTGTTTGTTAATAATAAATAAATAAATTTTGACCCCCAAATAGTAATCCTAATATGTCATATCGTCATGAGATTTTGATTTTAAAATATGTATAGTTCAAAGGATTTAAGAAAATGTGTTAATTTTTTATTTTGCCTAATTAGAAGAATAAGCAAATGTTTTATATATATACATTGATTGCTTAATAAATCTGGATGGATTTGAATCTACTTGTACAAATCCAAAACACCACGCACCAAAGCTGGTTGTTTCCGGAGGAAATGTACCGGCACGCTTCGCTGAATTGCTCTCATCAATGAATGTGAACAATTTCCGTTTCAAGTTTTTCTACAAAGCTTTTAATGAACTCATACTTGTCTTCGACATTACAATACCTATGATTAGAACCCAACTAGAAAACAGTCAACACTATACGCTTTTGCCAAAGCCAACTCATCACATTCACATAAAACTAGAATTACAGAACTAAACAAATTAAGAAAAGGATTCGTGTTCATTTCATGTTGCTTAGAGCTCTACCTACATTAAAAAAAAATAATAATAAAAATAAAAATAAATAAAAAAATAAACCCACCATATCAATAAACTATATATGACACGGGACAATCATACATATGATTCACAATTTCTCCATATCTCACGAAAAACTAAATTTCAATATCTCCATTAGCTGCTGAATTTTTCTTCCACATACGTACACCCACCCACATATCATCTCGAACAAGGCCAACTCGCGAAACTGAAGCCCCAAACACAAATTGCAAATTAAATCAATCAAACAACCCATCAATTTGCATTTACAAGAACAAATAAGTATATGATCAACAACACACAAATTCTCCATATCTCACGAAAATATATATTTCAATAATAACCCTAATTAGCTACTGAGCTAGACCATACCATAGTAGATTCTCTGATTTTTAGATGTATCCTAGGGACATAAAGCAGATAAAAGTATATCACAAGGTCCATTGTTTTAATCAATCAAATTTAAAGATTGAAAATAAGATGAGCAAGGACAAACACAAAGCTAAATTTACTATATCAACAATTATAATGTTTCAAATATTTACTGCTTATTAAACTCGGGCAAAAATTCCCGATTTTTTACATCAAATTTAGTATTCAAAGGCCCATAAAAGACCTCAACAAAAATTCATTTCTAGCCGCACAACCCTAGCTCATTAAAAAGAACCTAAATAAAAATTCATTTTAGTCCAAGCTACATCCCAAAATCAAAGACCCATTTTGCCATCAGTCCAGCTATTTTCTCCTTCTCAACAGATAACCCATTGCATCATATCAGTTCATATCTAAATAATTGACTGTGGCCGCAGAATTGTCTAGTAGTACACAACTGTCATCTAGGCATTCTAATGTAGAACCTAACACATGCATGTCCTCTTTTGTAATCTTTACATCGACTACAAGGAATGCATTATGTGCATAATGTATATTCACATTTAGTGCATCTGCAATAGATGCTCTACAAAAGTAACAAATTACATCCCGGTTAGAACAGCTCTCATGTGTATATAAATTTCACAACATCTTTGACCGGTAACAACTTGCAAGGCAACTCCAGATGTGTGAAGTTAATTAGTTACAGGTTGATTATGAATTATGATTGATGATTATGTGGCTCCGTTCCTGACTGTCTCAGAGAGCTTACTAGCTAGCTAGTGAGTGCTATATAAGTTTCTCAAGGCTTTTTTTTTCTCTCTGCAGATGGTGTGTGTTTGTGGTGAAGTGTAGCAGGCAATGAAAAAATAAAGAGCCTAAGAGGAGTGCTATATATAAATACATTTAAGTGTGTATGCTTGTTTTATGGCGATTAATTGAACAAGAATAATTGGGAAATTGGCCACAATTGTTGATTAATTGGAAAACCCTAATAATTGGAAAAGGAAAACATAACAAATTAAAAGAAAAGGGAAATCGGGATCCAGCTGCAAAGGAAGACGAAGTGAAAAAAAAAAAAAAAAAAAAAAAAAAAAAAAAACTGAAGTGGAACCAATGCACCACCATATTCTAGCTTGAACTCTAGAGATGTTTAGATGGATTTTGGATCCATCTGAGACACAGAAAGTGGAGATAAAGTGGAAATCATTGTTTAGTGGGATTCACCACAAAGAAAATTGTCAAAAGGGCAAAAAATAAATAAAAAAATAAAAAAATAAAAAAATAAAAAATAAAAAATCCTCCAACAAAAAAGTTAATTCAAATCCTAGCCAACTCAAAATTGAATGCTGCACAAAAGTTGCATGTGAGAGAATTGTAAAAAAATAAATCAAAAAGAGCCCATATGATTAAAAGCTTAGAATGAAATGATAATAGTAACATACGTATACGAATTATTGAATAGATTTTCATGACAAACAACAGAAACCAAATATCAATTTCTTTTGAAAAAAAAAGTTATAAATTTGTGCAGTTGATTTTTCTACAAAAACAAACACACAGATATATCAATATTACTAAGAACAAATGAAAAAAAAAAAAAAAAGAAGGTAATTTTGGGCTGTGGTTTCTAACCTTTTTTTTTTTCTCTTTTTCTTTGTCCCCATGAAGAGAATATAGAGAGAGGAGTGAGTTGTTGGAGGATTAGTTTAGTTTTCTAGATGGGAGAAATGTCTAGTAAAGAAAGAAAACAGTGAAAGAGAGAAAGAATAATGAGGTTAGAAGAATGGGAGCTAGAGATATAAATAGAGTGAGATTTTTTAGTCTTGTACGGTCTTGTTCTGGAGCTGCAGTCATTTACAATTTTACATGAGATTATTAAAACGGGAATACCCTTAATAAGGTATAGTTTTACAATATAATCCTCTTAAATAAATATTTGAAATGCTTATCGAAACGAATAAAATATAAAAAATATATATATTTATTGGACATTACAGAAAAAATCAAGGTGAGGCCGGAACACTTTCCGCGGTGGCCATGGATCATGTCGTAGTTTGGGTCAACGGTGAGGCGATGACAACTCTGAATGGCTTCCAATTCGTATTGTTTGCTTAGTTTCGCTTCCCAATCTTGACTTTAAGATCAAACAACAAATGTAGGGAACATGTACCTACACATGGCTCACAAAACATATTGTACACAAAAATATGCTCGAAAACGAGCACAAAAGCTAGGAAATAGGGACCTCAATTAAGTACAATTATCATCCGATCAATTTCCAAAAAAAATAAATTATAGATGGATTCATTGCAAACTTAACAATATTTTCTTTCTTGAGACTAACTAATTTCATATTCAGGTTAGTTGATGAAAAATAAAACACATATTAGAGTAGATGAAATTTAAAAATCAAATCATTAAAAGAAAAAACTCTCAAATTACGAAGATAGACGGCAGCTGACAGTTGACAAAGAAGAGATGAGGGCAGGGGCACTAGTTGGTGAAGAAGAATGGGAGGCGAACTATTAATGAGCAAGAAGAGATTGAGCAGTTGGATGAGAGGAGGAGGAACTTTCAAGAAGAAAAAAAAAATTGAAAGAGAAGAGGCAATAGGGGCTGCTGCTAACTTTTAAAATTAGGTGAATGAGCGCTAGGGTTTTCAGTTTCTTTGGAAACTACTTATAGTATATATTATATGTAAACAATTTTATAGTAATATGATGCAACCACCTAGGGCTTAAAATAAATTAAAATTAATAAGATATTAAAACCCTAAAAAATTAGGTTTTGTCTGAAGATATGAATAAAACAAATTGGATATTGGGCCGGGGTTATTTTTTTTGGGTAATGTTTGAACTTTTTTTTTTTTTTTTTTTATTTTAAAGAGAAGAATGTTTGAGCTGTTCTATCTAAAACAATAATGGGGTCTTTTTTTTATTTTTTGGGCTTTTTTTTTTTACAACTTTAACATACGATAACTAAACCCACATATCTATTTGGGGCCCCTTGGCATGACAGACCCTGGGCGAGCAACCCCCGCCCCACCCAGGGACACCCCTGTATAGCATCAGCAGCTGATAGAGGCAATGGCCTTCAGAGCTCGGTTGGTATGTGTCATGCACCTTGGAATGTATTAATTTTATATTCTTAAGATTCAAATTAATTAATGTTAGACAATGCTGGAGTGATTAGTCCAGAGTAAGTTTAACTCTTCGCTTGATATCTTTGTGAAAGATCTGGTCAAATTGATCACTACTCCATGCTTGAATCGAAACAATTAATTTATTAATAGTTTCTTCTTGTCTGACATAATTAAGTAATTGTCTATAGGGTATTGTGGCTCGTGAAAGCTCATCCCAAAAATTTCCAATGCGTTCTTGGCAGGTGCGATATGTAATCTAGCTACATATATATTCTTTATAGCGATATTAGCCATACTTATTTTACATTTTTAACTTGTAAATATTTTGTGCGTAAATTTAAGGAGCTTTCGACTTTTGTTTCAATTCATAGTTATCGGTATAAATCGATCCTCTACAAGGATGTAACCCTATATTAGTGGGTGCTATATCCTTTGATCATCTCTAAATTTTAGTACTTTACTTCGAATATAAATAGAATTGGTATAGCCCTACCAAGACACTTTATAATCAACATGTGTCGACAAATGTTGGAACACATACACACTACACACTACAAACTAAAACATGTGAATTAAAACCTATTAAGAAATATCATCACTAATGAGAAAATATTGGCTGATAATTATAAAGTTTGTGATTGATAAACAAGCAAACGTAAATGCAAAGGTGGCCGGTTAATACATGACAAGACTAGTACTAAAGTTATCTTCCTTCTCCTTTCGAAGACATGTTATAAATGAAGTAGATAATCTATTCACATAGGCACGGACCTCTACAATATGAATTATATTGTTATCCGTATAGCATCTCAGTGCTATACTATCCGGTACCTCATTCCTCGATACCATGGCGGACACGTAAAGATCTTTGTCGTAAAAGTTTCTAGGGTATATATTATGGTTTTACAAAGACGCCGTAAGATTTGCTCCTGGAAGTTTCATCAATGCAATAAACTTTCTGAAAAATATCATAGCATCTTTGTTATTTGCCGGATCAGCGCTGCCATGTTTTTGCCACTCATATGCCGAAAATACAAAGTTATCGTAGTCTACAAAACCGCCATTCATATTCTGCCGATAGATGTCCATCTGATTGGCCAAAGAAGGATTAGCTATCTGAAATAATAAATAAATAAAAATTAATTAAACCAAGAATTGATAATATTGCAATAAAAAAACATAAAACGTAATATATATATTATTACAATATCATTTTTATTTGCAGCTAGGGCTTTGGGATCTGCTGGTATAGCGTTTCTGTTAACGTCAGCCGGTCAAAGGCCGTTTACGCTGAATCGCTATGTCATTGCCCGTGCAGCGTTACTGTAGGGAATCTGCAAACAATATCCAGGAGGATATAGTTGTACCAACCATGCATGATCAATTGTCTTAGGTGGTTTGGGTTTGGGCTTGGACAGCTGCAGCCTAGTAGTCGCAAAAATAGGTGCAAACAAAATTACAAACAACCACCAATATAGCTGTAATAGTCTTTTTATTCATTCTCATGAGAGTTTTCTTTTGGAGTCTGCTCTTGATCTTCTTCTATCCTTCCAAATATAAAAACAACAAAATAATTAAGAATTGATGAATTGTATGCAACTATTAAAATATTACACAAAGCAGATAAGATAAGTGTCAAAAAAAGTATATTTTTTTTGAAACGGCTCAAGAAGCTGCTAACCTGTTAATAATGAGTTTAGATAATTACAAAGCTTATAAAGAATGGGACAAATATAAAAGCATAACACGCCATTAGAATAGATCTTCACCTTCTTAAATTCAGGCCCCAGCTCAATAAATGGATTTTCATGTTTTTTCTGATCTTCATTCTGGATAACAAAGCATCAACCACATTGTAAATATCGGACTGAACAAGAAGCAAATCATAAGTTGACTTCAATTGAAAGAATCGAGATCGGGACACATTAATGCCAATGGCAAGATCAAAGAACTAGTTTACATATGGAAGTAATCTTAGTTAGAAGACAAAAGTTCAAAATCTTAGTTAATCAAAACAATAATTTCTGTAAAGTGAGTACCCGAATTACCGCTCCAGCTGCAGTTTCGAGTGGCTTCTTTCAATGGAAGGAATTGAGATTGGGGCAAATAATTTTTAAGTAATTATTTAAACAGTAAAAATAATAATTTTTAAATAGTAAAAAAAAAAAAAAAAGTTTGAGTAAAGTTTTGATTTTGACTTTCATACAAATAACACAAGCAACAGACTCAAATAACTAAAGTAAAATTACTCAAAAGTGAACAAAACCAGAGCAAAAAAATCGTTAAAAGAGGAATAAAAAATTCAAACTATATAAGCTTAGGGTTTCAAAAAAATAATAAAAAATAAAAAATAAAAGTAAAGTTGCATAAGCATAAAAAATAACACAAATTAAACTGTCCTTTACAATAGCTAAAAGGAGTGGTAATATATAGCCTTCTCACAACCCAATATAAAGTCTAATATAAGCCCAAACAAATAGGAAAAACTAAAATTACTGTAAATTCCAACATCATTTTCCTTTACCAATTAACAACAATTGTGGCCAATTTCCCAACTATTCTTGTTCAATTGATCAATTAATCGCCATAAAGCAAGTATACACACTTAAATGTATTTATATATAGCACTCCTCTTGTGTTTGTGCTTTTCCTTTTGTTTTTTCTCCTTTTGGTGCGCTGTTTTCGTGTTTGTCTGTTGTTTCGTGTTCTCTGCTGTGCTTTCTAATAAAATTGCTGTTCAAAAAAAAATATAGCACTCCTCTTGGCTCTTTCTTTTTTCATTACCTGCTACACTTCACCACAAACACACACCATCTGCAGAGAGAACAAAAAAAAAAATAAAAGCCTTGAGAAACTTATATAGCACTCACTAGCTAGCTAGTAAGCTCTCTGAGTCTCTCTTTTATACTTTTCTATTTCACGCTTTGTTTTGGTTTTATCTCGTGATTTTAGAGTAATTGTGTTAATATATTCTAACTTTGAAGCAGAAGAAACATGAGCTGATCGGTTGATATATATATTACACTTTTTTTAAAAAAAATAAAAAAAATTAGCTTCATTTCAAAGTACAACTATTTTTATGTATTTTCGTTTTTCTGATATGCTTTGCGTGATTTAATTAATTGAAAAAAATTGTGCATTTAATTTGTTGCTGTTGCAGCTCATTTCTTGTTGTTAATAGACGGATTAATTGCATGTGAAGCATTAATTAATGTTTGACGAATCATTAGTACATATATGGTTACATATATATATTTTTTTTGATACTTCAGCCGACACCGATTCCTTCCACCATATCCGGAAATCTTTACTACTTTGGAAAAAAGAAACACTTTTACAATTTCCATCTCCTTTCTAATTTTTTTTTTTTTTATCAGTGCAAAAAAGCCTTGAATTTGCTCAAGTTATAATAATCATGCAGCTCTTACATTAGGCCATTAACATCATTTCATAAGTCTAAAACTCTAAAACTCTAAAACTATATTTCCTACTCAGGATCTTCAAACAATGCTCGAAGTTCCTCCAAGCTATAACGTTCAAAAATATTATCAACACCAAGATCACTCCCTGCTGCTCCTACAGCCCTTGCTGTTGCCGCTTGTATACTGGAACTGGATTCTCCTGCTACTGCCTTCAATCTCTTTGCTCGAAATGCTTTATTGGTGAACCAGTTATTCAAATTAATATCATAAAATTCTCCGAGTTTATTCAACTCATGAGCATATTCTGTGATTCTTGCCTTCCTAGGATTTTGTTGCCCATGTTCTTCAAATATTTGTTCCAACCTTCTAACCAATGGGATTGTAGGCTTCCAGCGCCTCTTGCCAAGGACGGATGCCTCCTGCTGCTAACTGGCCTAGGAAGAGATCATGCTGCTGCCTGAGGAATCTGATGTAGGAAGATTTTAGAAATCTTTGCCAAATCCATGGCAATAAGAGAAGAAGAGAGCTCTGCTCTACAATTTTATATATAAGAAAATAAAAAAATATTAAACTATCCTTTACAATAGCTAAGGAGTGGTAATATATAGCCTTCTCACAACCCAATATAAACCCAATATAAAGTCTAATATAAGCTCAAACCCAACAGATAGGAAAAACTAAAATTACTGTAAAATCTTCATACATCAGAAAACACAACAAATCAAAAGAAAAGGGAAATTGGGATCCAGCTGCAAAGGAAGGTGAAGTGAGGAAAGAAAAAAAAAAAAAAAACTTGAAGTGGAACCAATGTACCACCATATTCTAGCGAGAACTCTAGAGATGTTTAGATGGATTTTGGATCCATCTGAGACACAGAAAGTGGAGATAAAGTGGAAATCTCTGTTTAGTGAGATTCACCACAACTTTGTACACAATTAAGAACGAAGAAAATCTTCAAAAGGAAGACAAAAAAAAAAAAAAAAAATTTAAAAATCCAAAACTCCAACAAAAAAGTTACTTCAAATTCTAGCCACTCAAAATTGAATGTTGCACAAAAGTTGCATGTGAGAGAATTGTAAAAGAATAAATCAAAAGGAACCCAATGATTAAAAGCTTAGAATGAGATGATAATAGTAACATACATATACAAATTATTGAATAGATTTTCATGGACAAACAACAGAAACCTAATATCAATTTCTTTTGAAAAAAAAAAAGTTATATTACCTTTGTTTTTTCCAACACCTCCCATACCAACAAAAAAATTTGTGCAGTTGATTTTTCTACAGAAACAAACACACAAATATATCAATATTACTGAGAACAAATGAAAAATATGTATATTATATGTAAAAAAAAAAAAAAGTAATTTCGGGCTGTAGTTTCTAACCTTTTTTTTTTCTCCTTTTCTTTGTCCCCATGGAGAGAATATAGAGAGAGGAGTGAGTTGTTGGAGTATTAGTTTAGTTTTCTAGATGGGAGAAATGTCTGATAAAGAAAGAAAATAGTGAAATAGAGAAAGAATAATGAGATTAGAAGAATGGGAGCTAGAGATATATATAGAGTGAGATTTTTTAGTCTCGTTACTCTCGTATGGCCTTGTTCGAGAGCTGCAGTCGTTTACACTTTTACATGAGATTATTAAAAAGGGAATACCCTTAATAGAGTATAGTTTTACAATTTTGCCCTCATACTAAAGAATAGAATATAATCCTCTTAAATAAATATTTGAAATGTTTATCGAAACAAATAGAATATAAAAAATATTTATTGGACATTACAGAAAAAATCAAGGTGTACAAAATTGTAGTTGATGGTCCTGAGATATAAATGAATATAACAAATCGGTCTTTCCTTTTCACTTGCCCATGTACTTTTTTTTTTTTTTTTTTTTTTTTTGATAATAAGAAAAGCGTTACACACCAACAGAAACAGACCCAGGGCTGGCCCATGTACTTTTCACTTATCAACCTCACTTACTCTATGAGTATCTCTTACTTGACTCACCTGCTCTGGATCTCTTGACTTGACTCACCTACTCTCTTAACACTCATCATACTTCATGACCCATTAAATCTCTGAACAATCCATATACACACACAAAATAATATTGAGATTTGTATAAAATGTACATACGAGACTCTGAATGGTCAAAGATTTTGTAAATTATGATGAAGAAAAAATCTTTATTTTTCATTTCAAAATATGAACGATGTGTTAAATGGTGAGTGGTTACACGTGGTAATTGAGATAAATCAAAATTAATATATATTCATTCACCATTTGACACATCAACTGCCACAATGGTTTGGATGAAAAAGTTTGAGATATTATAATAATTCAAGATTTGAAGTGGAGGATAGACTCAAACCCATAACCTCATAATATATATATATGTGAGAGACAAACTACGGAACCAATCTCATCTTTGTTGACCTAATGTTGTTAGTAGGACTTTCTACAAGGCCATCTCAACCAAACATTGCACAACAATTAACAGAAGAAGAAAAAAAATGAAGTATTATATTTGTAGACACGGAAAAATTAAATTGAATCTAGTCCAAAAAAAAAATAATACTTGGTCAGTACCTAAAATACTGACCCCACCAATAGGAGTGTAGTACGTGGACCAATTTATGAGGTAAATATAAAAGTAAAAGAAAAATGGCTACATGCTACACTCCAATTGGTGAGGTCAGTATTTTAGATACCGACAAAAAAAAAAATTGAACTAAAAAGTCTTCAAAGTTTCTCAGAAAAGTTACCACACAGAGTTGTAGTACATGGACAAACTTATTTAATGCACTTTGCATTTATTTTCATTTGAGTGGTTGAGGCTGTGATTTTATTTTTTTTTTCACAGTAAGAACATCTCCAACAAACTCCCTTAATGACATCCCTTAGCTTAATTAAGGGAGTCTGTGTATTTTTGCAGCTCCAACAACTCCCTAAAGGACTCCCTTAATTGTGTTTTGGTGGAGTTCACTCCCTTAATTAAGGGGTGTTTTTAGACTCCCTTAAAGTGGGCTCCATCTATTTAAAATTATTTTATTTCTTAAAAAACTCTATATATTTTATTTGATAAACAATATATAATATTTATTACACAATATTTAAAATTTAAATAAATAAAAATTATTAAAGAGACCATTTATAGGAGTATTTAAGGGAGTATTGTTGGAGCACATACTCCCTTAATAACCCCTTACAACAACATCCACCCTTATTTAAGGGAGTCTCCAAGGGAGACTATTGGAGATGCTCTAATGTTACACATCCCACTTAAAATCCCATATTTTTTATTCCACTACATATGGCATGTGAGGTGTCAAATTGTGAGTGGATACATGGGGTAGGTGAGATAAATAATCATTAATGTGTATCCACTCACAATTTGACACCTCATATGTCACATGTAGTAGGATGAAAAAAGTGAGATTTTAAGTTGGATATTTAGTATTATTGTTTTTTTTTAAAAAAAAAAATTGAAATAAAATGTACGCATCTGCAACCATTTTTATCTTTATATGGGTTCCATTTTGACCATCAGATCAATACAACTATCGAAAAGCAATCTCACATCTTTTTATAAAAAAATATTTTAAAAAATTAAAAATATTTATACTCTTCAGATAAGTGATTTCAATCTATAAAAAAACAATAATGCTAAACATCCCACCTAAATATGAAAATCTGGAAAAATAACTTTAACTTTGTCTTCATCTTCATTCAAATTTTCACCAAAACTCTTTAAATAAATTTCTTCCACAACAAAATTACATCAAACACTACACAAATAAACAACAAATTCCAACAATGAAAATTTTTAGGGTGTTCAATGATGGACTTGGTTTCGCTAGTATTACTCATATATTGAATATTGTTATTTGGACGAATATTGGTTTTGTGATCACCAAAATGATAAAGAGTTTTTGAAAACTCAAATGCGGCTCTTAAAATAGAAGATGTGCATTGACTTTTGATGATAAAATAAAGTGTGTATGGTTGTGACTTGTGAGGTCGATATTATGTATTAATTGTTAATTAAGTCTCTTAAAGTTTTTGTTTAAGATGGTTTTATAATTTATTTATTTGTTATATATTATAATTTATATGTTTATTTTTTCTTGTAGAGTCAGTATCCAAAATACTGACTCCATCAATGGGAGTGTAGCACATAGCCTAATTTATGAGATAAACATAAAAAGTAAAAGAAAAAGACACGTGCTATACTCCCATTGGTAAGGTCAGTATTTTGGGTACTGACCGGTCAGTACCTAAGCATTATTCAAAGTAAAATACCAAACGCAATTAAGAAACATGTATTTTCTTTGATTATTACCTTCAAAAATCGGAAATAGTAAAATGTTAATTATAAAATATTTTAAATAGTTAGTAGTCATCTTCCCTATATTCTTAAGTTGATATTTACATGCAATCTTTTTCATTTTGTATAACAAACTCACCAAGAAGGAGTTGCATGTAATTTTGATTGGATAATGGAATCTAGGTTCGCCAGATTTTTTAAGAGTTTCCTAATCACTGGGGCAGTGGCAATAGGTGAAGTTATAAAGTGACACAAAACAACACATTTATGAGAAAATTAAAAATATGTCATATATGTATGACAAGATGAAACACCGATTAATGCTTCCTTTTTTATCAAAGCAGTTCTTTCCAACTTACCTTCCTATTTTATCACAGTCTTCCCAATCCCTGTGAATGTGGCAAAGTGTATAGAAAAGCTTCAAAGAAGGTTCTTTTGGAATGATGGTCTGGTGTCCAAGAAAATCCACTCGGTGGACTGGGAATCTATTTGTAGTAGTAAGAGGAATGGTGGTTTAAGTGTGGGGAGGATAAAAGACAAAAGTTTGAGCTTTATGGCAAAATGGATTTGGAGGTTCGGAAGAGAAGAGTTCTCGTTGTGGAAAAGTGTGATTACTGCCAAGTATAATCTGGGCACCAATCCAATAATGTGGGTTAACAATACTGTCAGATCAGTATCTCCTTTCTTTAAGGCGATAGGCAGATTTTTTAATCAGAGTCACAGAGCTTTCAACATAGTTAAGTCAGGTTTTCAGGTGGTCATTGATAGTGGGGAAAGGGTTCGGTTGTGGCAGGATTTTAGTTGGGACTCTTATTCGTTAAAGGATGCCTTCCCAAGAATTTTTGCATTGGCACTTAATAAGGAGGGGATGATGAAAGTTTATGGTAGGTGGGTTGGGTCTAATTGGGTGTGGAAGGTAAATTTGAGAAGACCTTTATTCAATTGGGAGGTGGAACAATGGAATTGCTTTTTAATGGCTTTGGGTAACATTGTTATTCGAAGAAATGTAAAGGATGCATTGGCTTGGAGTTTTTGTCCAAATGGGCTATTCTCTGTCAGTTCATTCAGACGGTGTTTGGAAGGAAATGCAGCAATGAATTCTTCTCAATTATCTTTCATTTGGTAGGGGATTTGTACTCCAAAAATTGAGGTTTTTACTTGGCAATTGATGAAAGGCAGAGTCTTATGTAGATAGGTCTTGCGTAAGTTTGGTGCAGCTCAATTGGGTACTCTCAACTGTCAACTGTGTGATTTAGCAGCAGAATCCATAGACCATTTGTTTCTTCTATGCGAATGGTCTAATAAATTATGGAGGGTCTGTATGGGATGGTGGGGGATTTTAGTTTGTTCAAACTCTTCAATACAGGATTGGCTGGAAGGCTGGATTGGCTTGTGCCCGTTGGTGTCTGGTAAAAGAGTGTGGAATACTCTCTTTTTTGCTGTTATTTGGACAATCTGGGAGGTTCAAAATGAGATGGTATTTTGTAGTAAGCAAGATGATTTCAATATGGCTTTGGATACAATTAAATTTAGAACGGCATTATGGTTTAAGAACCATGGTTGTGGGTTAAACATTGATCTGACATTGCTCATGTTAGATTTAAAGGACAGATGCATCGACTCTGCCCAGTCCAAGAAGAAGAAAAAAATTGAATGGACTCCTCTGTTGAATAACGATCTTATTTTCAATGTGGATGGTTCCGTAAGTAACAGTTCAAGCGAAGCTGGCATTGGAGGGGTCCTCAGAGATTCAAGTGGAAAGGTTTTGTGTTTATTTTCAGTCTATGTTGGAATTATGGATTCAAATTCGGCAGAAGTAATGGCAGTACATCGAGCTTGTCAGCTTATTTCTTCAAATGATTCTTTGGTTGGGAGGAAAATCACAATCATTAGTGATTCGCAGTTGACGGTTAGTTGGATTAAAGGTGATGATTTCGGAAATTTAAAGCTGACGAACCTGATATATGATATAAGACAAACCATTCAATCTTGGGATGGCTTAGATATCAGATTTATGCCCAGGGATTTGAATTTGTTAGCAGATGGATTGGCTAAGGCTGGTTCCAGAAGAAATGGGGATAGACTAGAATGGGGAATTTTTTGATATGGTTCTTTGTGTAGGTTGTGCTGGTCGGTTTTGTTATTTTTGGGTCACTATTGGTTTCCCCTGTTTTCTAATTTTCGGTGTTTGCTTCTTCGTGTTGGATCTTGTTTGGGTGTTGTTCTTTTATTTTGTATTCTGTTGCTGGAAAGGCTGTGCTTGATGTACTCTGTTGTTGGTTGCCTTTTTGGCTTTTTTGAATATATAGTGCCGTTTCAAAAAAAAAAAAAAATGCTTCCTTTTATATATATATATTAAGCATTACATCAATTCGTTTTTTTTTTTTTTTTTTTTTTTTTTTTTTTTTTTTTTTTTTTTTTTTTTTTTAATAAGAGTAATGCTAGAAGTTTCAAAAAAAAAATTTCTAAATTTTGTCTCAAATGATATGGCACGTGATGTGTCAGCATTTTATAAATCATAAGATTATGTGATAACTGATGTGATGTTGACACATAACGTGCCACATCATTTGAGACAGAATTTAGGAAAAAAATTTGGATATATAGCATTACTCTTTTTTTTTTTTTTTTTTTCAAACGGAGGACTTAAACCTATAACCTTGTGATATAGGTAGGAGTGGTACCACCACACCAATCTCTTCTCGTCATTTTTGACTTTAATAACTAAGGGCATGTTTGGTGCATAAGATGAGATAGGAGTATAGGACAGGACTAATAATCTCATCTCATGCAAACAATTTATCTCACCAATATGGGACTAATTAGTCCCATCACAAAGGTGGGACTAATATTAGTCCCACCATTTTATAATCTTTTTTTTCTCTTTTCAATTTATTTTATTATTGTATGTGATTAAAATATAAATATATTTTAATAATTAACAAAATATTTTATTTTAAACAATTTAAAAAATAATAAATATTATTTTGAATAAAATAGATTTTTAATCTTTTATTTTTTTTTGAAATTTAATTTAAATAATTATTTTAACCGGTCCAATTCTATGTAACCATTTTATTTAGGTGAAGTGGGGCTATTTAGTCCCATAAATATATTTAAAAAATATATTTTTTATTTTTTTATTTAATTATAAAATTTTCTATTTATTTAATATATCTTATTATAAAATTAAAAAATATTTTTAAACTATTAAATATTAATTAAAAAAATGTTATTTTCTTTAATACTAATTTTAAATATTTAAATCTTTAATAAAATTTATTTATTTAAAAGTAATTTAATATTATTTAATTTCACACCGTATTAAATATATGATAAAAATAATATTTTTATCCAATCTCATACCACACCAAACAAGAGATGGATTATTTTAATCCAATCTCATACAACACCAAACACACCATAACACTAATTTTAGTTCAATCTTATCCTATCTAATCCAATTCAATCCCATGAAAATAATCATATCATATACCGCACACCAAACGGAAGGAACATTTTGCATAATTGTAATCTATGTAGTTTAAATAGTATATAATAAACTAGTAATTGGTCAAGTAGTACTAGACAGTTAAGAATTTTCTACTACTATTACTTATTAGTTTTTTATGACATTAATGAGAACACTTTTCCATGCAGAAAAATAATAATAATAATTGCACTAAATTAATGGTTGTATTTGTATAGTACACTCTTATCAAAACAGTGGAGAGGAGAGGAATCAAATCCACGATCGGACAGTGTAGGTGTAAGCAGGCCGACCAGAAGGGGCAGCAAACCTATCATTTTGTTGGGACCCCAAATGGTTCAATTCAATATCACTTCAATTTTTTTATCAAAATAAAATTATATATATAGTGCATAATTTGTCACATTATATATAGTGCATAAGGTGTGTATTGGTTAATGGTCGTTATAGAAACATATTGGGGCATAATTAACCAATTTTTTACTTAAAAAAAAAAAAAAAAAAAAAAAAAAAAAACCAAGACCCAATTCCTTTTTAAAAATAAAATTCAAAACCCAAATTCTATAAATTATAATCCTGATAATATTATAACCCTAAAAGTAGTTATTTTACTTATTAATTCCTATCACTGCACATATCATTCATACAAAAATAAAAAATTATGGAACCTTGAATTTTGTTAATATCATTGAATAGATCGGACCCGAAATATCTAAAGATGGCCCTAGGTGTGTGGGTTATATGAGAGTTATATCACTGGACTAATCCTAAATTTAAGTAATATTTCAAAATTTAAAAAAATAAATAAATAATCTCAGACAATGACACACTTCTTAGTTTTAACCCATATTGTATCATCAGCTTTCCAAAAAAAAAAAACCTATTATTTAATTTTAACACTAATACTAAATAACCTGAAAAATTAATCCAAAACCCAACTTGACATTTGGTCTATCCATTAACCACGGTAGGGTATATGTTGTTACTTCTTCAGTTCTTCCCACTAACTTAATATTAAAAAATACCTTAAAAAAAATAGCTTAATATCAATAAGGTTTAATTGCACAAATATACCCTGACATTAGACCTAATTGCATTCATATGCAACTTTTACTAATAATTACACATATATACCCTGTCGTTAGTGGTCGACAGTTAAACTTAACCATTGACTAACTTGTACATGTAAAAAGTCCTTAATGCCCTTATTATCTTCTTTTTTTGAAAGACCCCTATTATCTATTTTAGTATTTATTTGATTATTTAATAAATAAAAGTTTTTATTAAAAAAAAAAAAAGACAATACAATTTTATTTTTTTTAGAAAGGCAACAAAATAGATTACGAATCAAAACAACCCACTTAAAGAATTTATAGATCTATTCTTAGATTTTTTTTTTTTCCTTTGGTTTTTGGTTTTTTGTTTTTTAATAAAAATCTTTTTCAATGATTCTCCAAATTTCTTCCCAATTTGTTTTTTGTTTTTTTTTTTCTTTTTTTTTTTAAAAAAAAACATCTTTCAATGGTGGAGATTCTTTAATGGATGGAGGGAATTTGATTTCCTCCATCCATTCTTTTTATAAATAATTAAGTTTATATCAACAATTAATAATGATTTTGTTATATTAATAGTTTAAAAGGCTTCTTTACCCCTTAGTTTTAACATCTAACAGTGCACCACTAACGACAGGGTATGTACGTGTAATTATAAGTAAAAGTTACATATGAATGCAATTAAGTCTAATGTCAGGGTTGTTTATGCAATTTACCCTATTAAAAATGTAAAAACTAATAAAGAGTTTTTTGTCTTGATTCAATTTATCACCCCACCCACCAATCACCAAGGCCGTTGTTGTAAATTTTTTTTTTTAAAAAAAAAAATGCAGTTTTTTTTTTTTTTTTTTTTTTTTTTTTTTTTAAGGATTAAAAAAAAAAAAATGCAGTTACAAACACATTAAAAATTTCAGAATTCATAGTCCAATGACATGCAATTCCTTCTTTGGGAGTTTGTCAGACAGGTGATCAGGAATCTGGAATCTGCAGAAAGAGAAAATGAATTGCTTGTACAAATGAATTTTTTATGTAAAAATGAATCAGACATGTAACATGTTTGTTTGTTTGTTTGTTTGTTTTTTTTTTTTTTTTTTTTTTTTTTTGTTATTTAAGAGGGTGTCAGGAAATGGGGAAAGAAAAAAATTGACAAGTAAAAATAAAAGCACATAAGAAAATGTGATCAATTGTATTAAAAACCTGGCAGTCAAAAAGCTTCATTCCAAAATTGCCCTCAAACGTTCTCTAAAATTACAACAATATTTTATTTAATTAAAACAATTTATGTAGTCTCTTTATTAGTATTAGCCTATTAGACCATCTCCCATGATTTTTGAGAGTGATACATAAATTTAGATTTTGAAAATTATGTTCCCCATTCCCCAATCCCTCCCAAAATATATATCAAACATTTTCCATTTTCATTCATGATTCTTCACATTTTCCTGATATTTACATTTCATTTATTATAATAATGTATGTTAATAACCATTTTAATTATGGCTCAGCTAATAAATTCTCACTGTCCAAGAGCTCTTATTTATGAACGGATGCACATCGCATAGGTACTAGATAGTTCAGTTATCAAAGTTGTATGTTTTCAATTTTTCAAACTATTTAATTTATGACTAATGTTGGGGACTAAACACATGGGAAGTTTGTGAAATTTTCCCTTTTATTTATTTATTGAAATATTACAATAATTCAAGGTGAGGAAGGGAGGAGAGACTTAAACCCACAGTCTCGTAGTGTGGGTGTGATGAGGTCGGGGGCCAACCTCTTCAAATGGATTATAAGAGAATTTTTTTTTTTTCTTTTTTGAATGGGATTACAAGAGAATTTGAAAATAAAAAACAAAAGTAAAATTCATGAATGAATGAGTAATTGAACAGAGAGTATGAGTAAGAAATGCTCTAAATATACAAAACAATGATAAATTTAAGCACTTTTTTATCATAAAAAATTACTAAATTCAACCTAATATGGTACGGTTGATATTAGAAAATTAAACAAGTGTAATGAATAAAACATGACAAACACGGCGGTTCAATTGATTTGATTTTCTAAACTAAACACATTAATTATCAATTATTCCCATATCACACTTTATCTATCTCTAAAATAAAGTTCCAAAATGGAATATTCTTTCCAGATTTCAACTCTAAATTTGTTTCATTCCCACCACAATCTCTATTCTCTATCTTAATCTCTATTTTTATTTCTCTAAATATTCAAATAACTTATATTTTCATTGTTATTTTTTACTTTCTCCAATAAAATATTTTTACATAATTTTATTTTTCAAATAAATTTTAACAAATGTTATTTTAATAACATTTTTTTTAAAAAAATAACTTTTTATAAAAATATAATGTTTTTATTAATGCATAGATCGGCTAAAATTTGTATGTCTTTGAGTATTATCCATCCGGGTCTCAAATAGGCAAATAATTTTGAAGTTTTATGAAAATTCAGTTTGGTGTAGCGGTGGCCGTGGTTACGGTAAAATCAGCGATTTTCATCGGTCAAAACCATAACCGAAACTGTGACCGTAACTACCGGTTACAAAACTGATTGGAAACTAGTTTTGTGATGGTTCGGTTACGGTTACAAGTAAAAAAAAAAGGGTCTAACAACCGACTGTTTAACTGCTTTTAAAAAAAAATTAAGCAAGTCAATCAGGAGCTGACACGTAGCAGTGTTTTTGAAAACCAAACCGAACCCATAACCGAACCGCCTAACCGGCGGTTAAAAACCATAAACCAAACCTGCTAAGCCGATTACTGTTACGGTTTTACCTTCCCACAGAATTGTAACCAGCGGTTTCAAACCGAAACCGAACCGTGAGCACCACTAGTTTGGTGATACTTGAAATCGAACCCATAGGGGTCAAACGCATTTTCAAATCACAACTCACAAGACTATCTCCAACTCCACCGAGGCAAATTTGTAGAGGAGAAAACTTGTGAACATGTAATTATAAATAGGCTAATTGGCACAAATGGCCCCTGAAATATACATGAATATATTTGCATGTTGCCCCCTAATTTTTTTTTTTAGATATTAAACCCTAAGAATTATCACTTATTTGTAAAACCCGATGGAATCACGACGGAACCCACTTTTCTAGTTGTATTTTCATCTAATTTTATAGGACATTAGTGCATTTAATTATGATAATAAAAGTAATGCAACATGTAATTGGCTTTATTTTACTGAGGCAAGATTAAAATTTTAGTTGAAAGCTTTTTTGACTATATTAGGACTTGGGAGATAATAACACAAAATCAAAACCATTTGCTTTTGCTTTATTTATTTTTTTTAAAAAAAAAATAAATAAAATTGTACTTATATTAGTTGATTGAAGAGTAAAAGCATCATGGCATGACATCAAATATCAATAGCCTCATTGAAAATCTTTAACTACCAACTACCAACTTTCTTCTCGTTGAACAAGTACAGTACTGAACACAACATACAGAAAGAATGGGTGTGTTCAAAGTTTCAACAAACAGGTCAAGAAGATAAGTTCAAAATATATGGGTGGTCAAAGATTTCAAAGTAGTTGTGATAGTGTATATATTTGATGACGTAAGAACATATCCGATGTAAATATGCATTTTTGAGTTTCTAAATAGTGTCACATCAGCATTTTTATTCATCATAGGCTCACTTTTAAAAAACAATTAGAGAAATATATATTCACATCTCCAATGCAATTATCAAAAATCAAATATGCATTCATTTTATGATTAATCATAATAAAACAATTATTCTACCCTCTCTCTCTCCTTTTATTTGACAATTAAATGAGTGAGTACCTGAATTACCGCTCTAGTTGCAGTTTCTAGCTAAAGAGTGGCTTCCTTCAATGGAATGAGTTGAGATTGGGGCAAATAATTATTTAAAGGAAAAAATTTTGGTGTTGACCAGTCAGCACCCATCCATACTGACCACCCAATGGGGTGTTGCCATGTGGCCAAAACTCTTTCACTTTTTACCATTTTCTCCTTGCTTTGGATTATGTGGCAACCAACCATTGATTGGTCAGTATGGCTGGGTGCTGACCGGTCAGCACCCAAGCAGTGTTCTTATTTAAATAGTGAAAAAAAAAATTAATTAGTAAAAAAAAAAAAAAAAAGAGTAAAGTTTTGATTTTGACATTCATACAAATAACACAAGTAGCAGACTCAAATAAATGAAATAAAATTACTCAAAAGAGAACAAACCCAGAGCAAAGAAATCGTTAAAAGAGGAATAAAAAATTCAAACTATATAAGCTTAGGGTTTCAAAAAAATAATAAAAAATAAAAAATAAAAGTAAAGTTGCATAAGCATAAAAAATAACACAAATTAAAGATTAAAATTGTATCGCTTTGACAAATTCTTAAATCAAAGAAAATTAAAGATTTAGAAAGGAGATGGAAATTGTAAAATTGGGTTAAAAAATTAAATAGCACTTTTTAGGGGTGGTCTGGTGAAAATAGCACTACATTAATAAGTGTTGTTTAAATAGCACTAAAGTATGTGCTCGGACAAAAATACCCTCATATTAGGGCATCATACAACTTATTCTTGATTTATTTTTTACTTTTTAATTTTTTTTTTTCATCTCCAACTTTACTCTTCTTTACCATTGACTCAAGGAAAGAAGACAAGTTGAAGCAATAGCGACAACCATCGACGGCGACAACTGTGAGCAGTTCGACGGCACCAGCGACAACCTCCAGGACTTCGACAGCAACCGCGCGACTCCGGTGACAAGTCCATCGTTCTCGTCAATCGATTTGAGGTATTTTCGTTTGGGTTTTGTTTTGAAATTTGATATTGTTGATTTTCAGAAATTAAACACTTATTGGTTGATTTCCAACAGTTATGTGGGTGATATGAACAATCAATTGGGGCTTTGTTCTTTTTTCCCCTTTTCTTTGGTCTTCCAGAGCTGTCAAAGCACTGCGACAGCTGTTCGGTGTGGCTACCGTCGCAGTTTTTGTTGGTTTCTGTTTCTTTTCTTGTTTTTTTCTGGTTGCTTTTCTCGTGAGGTGTGGTGTGTTCCCCAGCAGGTGGTGGTGCTGTTGGGGGCCTGTAGGGCTGGGTGTATTGTGTTTTGGGGGTTTCGCGGTGTGTGTCTTCTTGGTTGTTCTGGTTTTTGCTGTTTTTGGCGGGGTTTGGTGGTCTTTTTCTTTCTGCTGCTTTGTTTGTGTGTTGCTGGTCTGCCCTGTTCTAGACGGGTGTTGCCTGGGCGTTGTGTTGCTCTTGGCTTGTTTTGTTCTCTGTTCTAATAAAGCTTATTTTCAAAATATATATATATATATATGAACAATCAACAGTAAAGAATTGGCATATGAATTTTGGTGATATATGCTTTATGATAAGGAAGATTTTAAAAAGAATTGGCATTTAGTGGATTTTACCACAGATGGAGTTTCGTTTGCAGCTGATGTTTATAGGTTGTATTTTGCTAGTGTATTTATGGATGGCTTGGTATTGGCCATTCCCCTGTTTTTTCAAGTTGCTGTATAGAGGCTGTATGTTTTCTGTTTAGCTTGGGTCTGGGATTGTTTATTAGGTGGGCAGTTTTGTTTGATTTCGGTTATTTGGCCTCAAGTTTCTTGTTGTATTCTGCCTCTATGGTTTATTTATATATATACAAAGCTTGCTGATTCAAAAAAAAGAACTGACATATAATTGCATAGTATTATTCTTTAGTAGAGATTACGTTGGGTAGGTGAGCCAATTGAGTGGAAACTGGGCCTGCCAGGTTGGAAATTATATTGTGGATGGCTGTGTCAATCTCAACAGTTTTTATGGGGTCTCTTTGATCACATGAAACTCTACCTAAACTATTCCATGATTGCTTCCTTGTGGCCCACCTGCCTATGATGATCTCTTCTGCTAATCTGCCATCAGTTCTCTATATCTTTTCAAGACATGTTGCATCAAGTTCAAGTTAGTTGTTTACATATTTTAATGGAAGAGAAATGCAATGAACATGTAAATTAGGTCACGTTAAAAAACTGGTGAGAGAAGGCATGAGCAAGAGACTTTTAACGTTTCAAAAAAAAAAATTCTTTAGTAGAGATTTTAAACCTTTCTCAATCATATTGATTATTGATATTAAGATTTGGGTGATATGTGTTAATTAGGTTTCGTGTAATTTTATTAGATGTGGACTTTTGTCTTTCTTATAATCCTGTAGTTGAGATTCAATATATTAAATATAAATGGGATTTAATTACTATATGTGTGTTAGATACATTAGCTCTAAAAGGGATTTCTCATGGTAGGATAAAGAAAATCCAACAAGAAAAGCCAAGTGATCCTGTTGATGATGTATCTTAATTTGTGAAAATATGAAGCAAATGCAGTGAAAAAGCAAATCAACTTCCGATAAAACAAAAGCTTGTCATGAAGAATCCAACAAGAAAAGTAAAGCTATAAATTTGATTTTTATTGGATATTTTGGTTATGGACGGATGTATGAATTATGTTGATTACTTTTGATATTTTGGATATTTTGGTTATGTTGGATGGAATTGAAATAGACATCATGTGTTTATAATGAATATTTTTGAATGAATGGAATTGAATGGAACATTTTCAATGGATAGGTTTTTTTTTTTTTGGTCAAGGGATGGTTTTGTTTCCAGTAAGTCTGGAATTGATTATATTACAATAATTTCGAGACTTATTCAGTATTTTCGAGACTTATTCGGATTTTTTGAGACTTATTATAATATAGTCGGGACTTATTTGGTACTTTCGAGACGTATTACAATATATTCGTGACTTATTTGGTTCTTTCGAGACTTATTACAATATATTCGTGACTTATTTGGTTCTTTCGAGACTTATTACAATATATTCGTGATTTATTTGGTTGTTTCGAGACTTACTGGGTTGCATTTGTCATTCTGTATTGTAAACCTTTAAACCTACACTAATGAATTTTATAATGCAACATAACAGCTACTAACCATCCACATGCAAATTACAAAACAACAAAATGAGACCTTACATCTAGAAAGTACGATTAAGGATAATGGAAGCATTACAGTCATCTATAAAGTGAGATAAAGTAGAATAAATTCATTATAAGCATTACAGTCATCCAACGATTTCATCCTTTTTTGGGCAAGTTTCTTTGTTATGCCCGCTTTCATGGCACAAACTACATTTCCGACGGTATGCATGTCGCCAAACGAAAATGACTCTGATCCAGGGATAACCCACGTTGTTGTATTGTTCGAACTAGAAATGAACTCTCCTTCCACACGCCTTCCTGATGTATGATGTTGTTTGGGACCATCACTAGTGTCATAACAGTCGTCTAATGGCTGTTCTAACTGACAATCAAATTGAGGTACGGTATGAGGTGCATCAACCTCAACTGCCTTGTACGAATCATGGACAACATTATTAGATTGCCGAGTTTCTACGGGATTTTGATTCATTTCAAAGTCATCACCTATGACATGTTCCTCGCATCTTCTTTCAACAAGTGTAACACACACTTTCGGAATTACCTTATCTTCCCCTAGTAGAAACTGAACATCATCATCATCCGCTATCATAGTGCGACATGTATTGTCTGGACCAACCGATATTGATTGTATGTCAATTTCATACCTGTTCGGATCATATTTCACAATGGCCTTTACAACCCCCAACAGTTCTTCGTATGTCAAATTCTTCCGGACATATACACCTTTATTAAGGGCGCCGACATATCTCTCGCTTCCATCCGGTAGTTCATTCCATCGTCCATTATATGATATCAATATTCTAACACGATCCATCATCCTGGAAAAGAGTAACACTATCAAAAAAACATACGAAAACTAGTCAAAAACTAGTCAAAAACTAGTGAAATAATTACTGTGAAAAAACCATATGAAAACTAGTGAAAAAATTACAGTCAGTCTAATTCATCCCAGTAAGTCTCGAATTTGATATAAATAAGTCTCGATAACGTTATAAATAAGTCTCGAATATTATATAAATAAGTCTCGATAAATATATAAATAAGTCTCAAATACGATATAAATAGGTCTCCATATATAGGTCTCCATATGATAGAAATACGTCCCAGAATTGATATAAATAAGTCTCGAAATTGATATAAATAAGTCTCGATAACATCAAATAAGTCTCGAAAAACAGATACTATTCCAGCAAATCAGATCGAAATGGAGAATTAGCTTCAGTTCAACATAAACATCTAACAAATTGAAAGTACAAGTTTCCAGACCAGATCTAAAAGAAATGTCATTCACGAGTTTCGCAACTACTTTATGGAGGAAATTTACCTTATCAACTCTTCCAATAATCCAAATAGCTTGTCTAGATATGAAATTAAAAATGGAGAAATCGAATTAGTTCAACATATCTAACAAATTGGAAGTGCAACCTTCAAGACCACAAGTGAATGAGTTTCTCAACTAGTTTATTACTGAAATTTACCTTCCAATAATCCAATTAGCTTGTCTGAATCTGAAATTAGTGAGTTGTGGAAGATTTTTTTTTTTTTTTTTTTTTTTTTTTTTTTGAAGACAGCAATTTTATTAAGGGCCAAAGAGGCCAGCAAAGAACGGCACAAAGGGGGGCAACGAAACCCAGGAAGCCAAAACCCAGCAGAAAAACCACAAGCACAAGGGCCAAAAAAGAGACAAACACAGAGAAAGAAAAAACAGGGGAAAAAATAGCAACAAACTCCAGCACAACAAGAGCAGCAAAAACAGCAACAACACAGAAGACATAAACAGCACCCAACCACAAACAGAACAGTAGCTGCGAAACAACAAAGAAGACAGCAGCTCCCAGCCACTAAACAGAAGACAGAATAGCAACAGCACCAGCAACAGCAAACAACACCACAAAAACAGCAAAAAACAGCCACAACTACAACAGAAGCAGCAAAACGAACCCCCAGACACCACAACACAACCAGAGCCAAAAACTGCAAACCACTGTCAAAGAACATTCCAAACCACCTACTCCCCATTCAGCTCCATACCCTTCTTTGCAAAACCATCCGTCAACTCGTTAGCACTTCTAGGGATAAAGATCAGAGAAGAATTGACTAAGCTACCCAATTTAGAGCGGATATCGAAAATAATCTCCAGCAACTGCAGATTTCCAAATTCTTCATCATTCACCCAACCTATGACCTCCCTCGAATCACTTTCGAAGCTAATCTTTCGACCCCTTAAAGACTCCTTAGTTGCACTCAAAACACACGCTTTATGAACAGCCATTAGCTCCGTCGTAGGGTATCAACCATACCAACAAAAGCTGAAAAAGAACACAGCACATCCCCTTTCGAGTCACGCAAAACCCCACCAATTCCTGCCCTCCCCAACTCCAAATTACACGACCCATCCACATTGAATTTCAACTCATCACCTAAAGGCGGAATCCACCTCCTAACTGAGATTTTCTTCACAAGGTTTTCTTCAAAGCAGCAGAATTCTAGGTTCTGCACCAGGACTATTATCGGTTCAGCCGATCCCCTACCGTGATGTTTGAACCACCACGCCGTCCTAAACCTCACCAAATCAACATACTCCTCCAACTCTGGGGTGACGTTTTTAAAATCCTTGTTATTCCTAGCCTCCCAAATCACCCAAACAACAACGAAAAAAATCGTCATCCACATCCTCTTCATCTTCGAAACCGGACATAGCCCAAACCAACCTTCATACCAATCCTTCACATTCTTGTTCATGCATCCCTCCACCGACCACCACCCCAAACAAACACACCACAATTTCCTAGCCCAAGAGCACCATAAAAATAAATGATCCACCGTTTCCTCCAACCCACCACACATCGGACATGACAAGTCATCACTTCCGGTAATACACAAACGATTCAAATAGCCCCGAACCATTATCCTCCCGTAAAGCAATTGCCAAACAAAGATCTCAACTTTTGGAGGGCAAAAACCATACCAAATAGTGGGTAACTCACTGCACCTATCATCCCTAATCTCTTCAACACACCTCCGAAAAGAGCTAACCGAGAACATGCCTTTCGGGCAAAAAGACCACGCCAACGAATCCGACATATTTCTTTGGAGATTAACCTCCTCAAGACCCGAAGAAAAATCAGCCCACACTTCTAACTCCCAATCAAACACTCTTCTCCTCAACTTAATATCCCATTTCCAAGTCTCTCCTTCCCAAGAACCGTAATCCTCTATTTTACCACCTATATTAACCGCCAACGCAAAGATCCTCGGATACACCAACTTAAGCGGCAAACTATCCCTCCAAACCTCATCCCAAAAGCTAATTTTGTTGCCACTACCCACAATCAACTTCATCCCCTCTTTAAGAATCCTTGCCGACTCCGAACCTTCAGAGAAAAGACCAAACACCGCTTTAATAAAATGAGAAGCATTAGTTCCGTAATTCCAATTCCATTGAAGTCTATAAGCCTTAACACCATATTTCGCACATATCGTCCTCTTCCATAAAGAATCCTCATCACAACCGAATCTCCAAACCCACTTAGCCAAAAATCCCTGATTTTTGTCCAACACCCTCCCCACCCCAAGACCTCCCTTTCTCTTGCTCCTACAAATAGTCCCCCAATCGATCGCGTGAATTTTCCTTTTCTCCACCCCATCACCCCAAAAAAAACTTCTTTGGTATTTTTCTATAGCCTTAGCCACACCCACGGGGACTTGGAAAACCGTCATATAATAAGATGGGATACTAGAGAGGACGGACTTTATCAAAACTAATCTTCCCCCCTTGCTCAGGAACCTCCTCTTCTAAGGAGCCAATCTTTTCTGAATACGACTGATCACTGTATCCCAACAAACCTTGGAATTAGGCCTAGCCCCCAAAGGCATACCAAGGTATGAAATTGGAAGACTTACTTCCTTACACCTAAACACCACTGCCCAGTCCACCTCGTTAATCCTCTTCTTTCCCACCATCTCCACACAAGACTTGTGGAAATTTATTCTAAGGCCAGACGACAACTCAAAACAACGAAGAATTCTCTTCAAGTTCACCAAATACTCCTCCTTTGGCTCTAGAAAAACCATGGTATCATCCGCATATTGTAAATGTGACACGTGAACTTCTTCCCTCCCAAAACTACATCCTCTAACCAATTTCAACTCCACTGCTTTCTTCAAACATTCGCTAAAACCTTCTACCGCCAAGTTAAAAAGAAAAGGGGATAACGGATCCCCTTAGCGTAACCCTCTCTCCAAATCAAACTCAGCCGTAGGACTACCGTTAACCAAGACTGACAACGAAGGAGTTGAAATGCACCATTTCATCCAAGATCTCCATCTTTCCCCAAAACCCATCTCACTCATCACAAAATCCAAAAAAGCATGATTTATAGAATCATAAGCTTTTTCAAAATCAAGTTTCACCAAGAGACCTCCCACATTGTCTCTTTTCCAACTATGAATCACCTCCTCTGCCACTACAAAACTGTCCATAATCTGTCTATTCTTGACAAACGCCATTTGATTCTCTCCTACCACCGAAGTCATAACAACTCTCAACCTATTCGCAAGCACCTTAGCAAGAATCTTATACAAAGAACTCACTAAGCTAATAGATCTGTAATCCTTCATACTTACTGGATGCGCACATTTCGGAATTAAAGCCAAAAACGTCTTATTCAAATCCTTAACTATCTCTCCATTATAATAGAAATCCTTGATGAAACTCATAAAATCCCCGCTTATCAAATCCCAATTAGCTTTAATGAAATTTAGGTTGAAACCATCAGGCCCAGGCGCCTTATTTCAGTCACAATTGCGCACCGCTTCCCAAACTTCCTCTATACTAAAACCACGCTCTAAGGCAACACTTTCAGTCTCCGAGATCTTCCTAAAAATCATACCTCTAATTTTAGGCCGAGTCCACTTAACATTCGAGTAATGAACCTTAAAGTGTTCCATGATCCCTTCCTTAACTCGCACCGGGTCCGAGACTACCCCATCACCAAACGACATTTCCGTAATACGATTCTTAGATTTTCTCCCACTTGCCATGCAATGGAAAAATTTTGAATTCTTGTCCCCTTCCTTCAACCAACTAACCCTAGAACTTTCTCTCCACTTTTGTTCTTCCTTTCTAAGCTCTTTCCACAACTTTGAGAGCAAAACCACCCTCTCCTTCCTTAAACACTCGGACCACCCCACCAAACCTGCTCTCAAATCCAAGGCAGCCAGCTTACCTGCCAACTCTTCACTACCAGACTTCACCTTTTTGTTATTAGCTAACCATTCCTTCATACTACTTTTGGCACATTTAATTTTGGCTGCCAGAGAACAGCCTACTAAGCTAACCGGACTGCCCACTCTCCAACCTTTCGCCTCCTCCTTCATCAAACATTTATCCTCCAACCACCCATTAAAAAATCGGAAAGGTTTAGGACCCCAATCCTCAACCTTTTCCCCAATCCAAATAGCATTATGATCCGAGAGTGAACGGGGGAGACCACATTGAATTAAATTAGGAAACCAAAGAAGAATTTCCGGGGAAATTAGGAAATGATCTAACATCGCCCAAGAGGCCTTATCTCTATTATTAGTCCAAGAAAACTGAATACCCATCAAGGGAATATCCATCACCTTCGCATCATGCACAAAGACATTAAAACTCCTCATTGACCCGTAATCAACCACTTTACCACTCCTCTCTGACGAAGAAAGAACGGTATTAAAATCTCCTCATATGCACCAAGGCAAGGGAAAAGATTTCTGCACCTCCACCACATAATCCCATAATTGCCTCATCTCCACTTCCACATTAGCAGCATATATATTACAAAAAACTAACTCACGGTTACAGCCTCTCAACTCACCCATCACCACTAAACATCCATCCGACGACACACATGCCTTCACCGTGAACAACTCCTCATTCCACAAGGTAATAAGGCCCCTCGAAGCCCCATTAGCCACCACTCCAATTCCTCTAGACAGCCAATTACCACCTAATGACCTGATAACTCTACTATCGAAAACTTTCAACTTGGACTCTTGAATAAAGAGCACCATCGGTTTATATCGTAACACTAACTTCCTGACAACCTTACACTTTTCCACTTTCCCTAACCCTCTAACATTCCAAGAGAGCACTAACATTAAAACCGCAGAAACCACCCACAGAAAAAGGAAGAAAAACTAACCAGAAATTGCTTCAAAACGTGCCAAATCCTCCTCTTCTCTTCTAGTGACTTCTTCCAGCATTTCCTCTTCCACCTCTGAGAAATCGAACCCAATTGCTGCTCCAATTGCCATTTTCTTTACCACCTCAACCTCCACCAAACCCTGCTCCGAATCCAACGCTTGAGATCGCTACTCCACCTTTCTGTTCTTGGCGTTTCTCGTTTTCATTCTATGAGAGTTTGAGCCTTTGGGTTTAGTTCTACTACTTTGTATGATCTCCTGGCAAGACCCATTTACTGCTCCTTTGAAATAAGTAGAATTGTTCTCTGCTATAAAGGTAGCAAGGACAACATCCTCCCCACCATCGACCACCTGCACATCACAATCCCTCCTCATTTCCTCTTCTGCCGTAGCTCGAATCATAACCTCCCTTGAATCTGAATCCTCACTGCTTTCAACCGCACATTCCTCTAACACACTCCTAACTCCTACTTCCTCGTGATCACCTATACATTCTGCTTCAATCGTTGCCTTCACCATCTCTTCTTTAGTAGCCTCACTATCAGTCGAAGACCTCATCTCAAATTCTGGCACCGAACCTCCCCCCAACCTGACCTCCCTTTCATTATTTCTCCTCACTAGTGGGCTTTCCTTTAGTGGACCCAGGTCCACACAAATATTTGATTTCACCGACTTTGTGTGAATTGGGCCTTAAACTAAATTAAAGGACACTCTCTTGGGCCTGCCAGAGAGCAGCCCACCCTTCCTTCCTCCTGACACCCTCGAATAGCTTCCCTTCTCTATTAAAAACTCCAAAAAACAACTTTTTCTTCCAACAACTTCAACTGATGATGAGCTATCTGCTGAACTACTCACGCCTACTCTGACATCACTTTTCTTTTTTTCCAAAATTAGACCCCCATTCCTGATCAAGTGGACAAAAGGCTTCCTCTTGACCTTAAAAGACCTCTTCTTTTTACCTTTATCTAAGAACCTATTAACTACCAGTCCCCTGCTTCTATTATCCAGCCTACATAGTCCACTCCGCCCACTCTTTGTTGACTTTACAGACTCTCCATCCTGACATGTCAGTATCCTTCTGTCCTCAACCAACCCCACTTGGGAAGTGCACTTCTGATTGAACTCTCCTACCTCATTCAAGCAAGAAATTTGAAATCTATCCTTCTCTGGCACTGCACTCCGACCATCTGGAAACTTACATTTCCTCAAAGCTAACTCTTTCTCCACCTATTCAATGTCCACCGGCGTCGCTTCTTCTTCCAGCTTGATTGTAAATGGTTTAAATCCTCCCGTTATCAGAACCTTGACAGAGATTTTCTTCTGGTTTGGAATCAACACTAACATTCTCCCTTTGTCAAAAAGAACTCTATCTGCCGTCTTAGCAGCCACTTTCAGAGGCTCCCCTATTTGCCACCCAAGCTTCTTGAAAAACTATTCTGACTAACAAGATATTGGCACTCCCCAACAATTAATCCATACCAAACGAGCCTGCACCATTAAAGATTTTGACCACCTCACCATACTGGAGAAACAGTCCTCCCACATTCCTCTGTCTTTAATGAACCTTTCCTTTTGAATACCGGAATCGAAGACCTACAGAATGTTTTTGTCTCCTAAATATGCTGCATTGAACTCCAAACCTAAATCCAACAATCTCCTATTGACCTTATCAACCCTAGTGAATTCTCTAAGAACTCCCACTGCACTTCTATTCAGCCAATCCTGATCATTCCTCCTAAAATCCCAAGACATTGACAGCTTCTCCTCCTTCTCACTCTCACTAGTGTTGTTACCCCTATTTTTTACAACCCCCATAGCCTCTGTGAATGACTTCTTGTAACTCGGCTCTTTCCACTGAAAATCCTTGCCTTGCTGCTGCTCAAACCTTTGATATTCCTTTCCTTTTTGCTTATCTTTCACCTCATAGTAGTTCCTCTGTTCCTCCTGTTTATTGCTTCTATTCTTCCAGCCTTTAGTCTCCACTTTCGCCGTTATAGGCCAACTGTACACATGCATCCCATTAGTCATCTCTGCTACCTTGGTAGCTTCTTCTGCTGTACCGAATCTCACAAATGCAAATCTGTTGCTCCTATTAATCTTCTCAGCAGAAAGATAAATGTCCCTCACCTTTCCAAAAGGTTTGAATAAACCCCAAAGACATTCATAATCAACCTTCTCATTCAAGTTATCCACAAATATTGAGAACAAATTGTCCCTAAAGTATCCTCTGTGATCATTCCTGGTGAAAGCAGCGTTCCTCTCTCTTGCATTCTCTCTCATGTTTTTTTCCATACTATGAAAATAGCTTGAATTAAATAAGTTGAGCTGTGGAAGATTGAGCTGTGGAAGAATGAGCTATCATATGGTAGAGGAAGAACGACTTTGGAAGATGGGAGAGGAAGAACAACTTTGGTAGAGGTTGAATTCGACTATGGAAGAAAGGAGAGGAAGAAAGGGGAGGAAGAAGAGGAAGAACGACCTCTCTATTTAGACAAAGTGAGGGAAAATGAAAATTGAAAATGAAAATGCATAGTGGACAAAAGTAAAAGTGGGGGCATTTTGGTCTCAAAACACTTTTTGGTGCTAATCAAACATGAGTTATTAATGTGGTGATAGTTGCACAAATTCAAGTTTCAAAAGTGCTATTTTACCCCATTTCCTCAATTGTAAAAGTGCTTATTTTTTCCAAAGGAGTATAGATTTCCGGAAATGGTGGAAATCGCAACTCAGGCTGGAAGGAATCGGTGTCGGCTAAAGTATCCATATATATATATGTAATCGGTGTCGGTTTGGGGAGGATGTCTAGTAGTTGGGAATTTATGTGTGTATCATGTTTTGCTGCATTTTCCCAAATTGGTTTCGTTTAGTTGCTTGCGCTGTTGTTGTGACGTTTTTGGGGAATTTCTGTAGGTGCTGCAGTTGTGTTGTGTTTTGGGAAGTTTTTGTTTGCTGTCTGTATTTTGAAGGACTGTTGTTGTTTTGTACAGTTGTGCTATTTGCTTGGGTTTGGCTTATTTATAAAATTGCAGTTTCAAAATATATATATATATATGTAATATATATATATGTAACCAGTATAAATATATGTACTCATGATTCATCAAACATTAATTAATGTTTCACATGCAATTAATCCATCTATTAACAACAAGAAATGAGCCACAACAACAAATTAAACACATAATTTTTTTCAACTAATTAAATCACGCAAAGAATATCAGAAAAACGAAAATACATAAAAATAGTTGTCCTTTGAAATGAAGCTAAATTAAAAAAAATATATATATATAACAGTGTAATATATATATAAAATACTTCTCTGATCAGAACCGTCCTGACTTTATAATTTCAGGTCGTCCAACCACAGCCATAAATTTACAGTGGGCCTATAGCCCAACATTAACAAATACCCATGTCCAATATGAATATGTGTTTGTGATGAAGTGTAGTAGGCAAAGTTTACTGGTGAGTGCTATATATAATTATATAAATACGTTTATGTGTTATTGAGGTTGATCAGAGAGGGTACAAAGGTAGAGATGTAAAGTGAAAAGGTAGGTGAAAATATTGATTTCACATCAATTTATCTTGTAAATTATTGATTAATCTAAATTACGGTTTGAAAAAAGTTGGTTACACACGTAGAAAACATAATATTACAATTAACTTAAAATCAAAATAATAATATTCATTTCCTTCGATTTACCATTGTAATTTGATATTACCTTAATCTTATATGTGATCCAAATGGCTTTAAAAATTGCAATCAAAATAATATAATAATTCATAAATAGTACTGCAGACTACAATTGCATATAAGCTTTCATCTTTAACGGGTAAACAATTGGAATTGGGCTTTGGAGAATATCATCACATCAAATGGCTAGCTACTTAATGAAGCACATGTAGCTACTTCATTTCCTAAATTGGGCTCTGGAGAATATCATCACATCACATTGGCTTAAATGATGATCATGGATCCACGGTAGTCCTTATCTTATTTTCTGATTTCTCCCTCCAATAGTAAAACAAAATGATCTAATTAATACAAGCATCACCAGATTTTTACAAGAGAAACACTTTGTACCACCAGGGTCGCGGCACCTTTGCGGCCCCGTAGTGAAAAAACAAGTGAAAACACAATACGTTGGCCCACGTGTTTTTTCTCTTGTTTTCCACTACGGGGCCACAAAGGTGCCGCAACCCCGGTGGTACGTAGCAGCCCTCTTTTCACAAACATGGAAATGTACATTAATTAAATTTAAATTTATAATTTCATAAATACGTGATGGCCTACAATAGTGGCGTGAAATGTACATTGTTGCCATATGTGTTTCGCCACAGCAATAATGGTGTTAAAATTCTTAAAATACACGATGACCCAGTTGTTGTTGAGTGGATCTGTAATGCCATGTTCTCCTACTCAAGTGACCAAAATTGACCAAAGTTTAATGTCATCTCCTACATAAGCACCACCATTCAAATCCAGCAAATATGTGTTCATATAATTAAATAGAGAAGGATCATACATCTGAAACAATAATAATAAAAAAAAAATCAGTAAAACAAGAATAATATAACAACAAAAACTAAAAACTAAAAGTAGAATCGTAGAATATTACTATGTCAGAAATTTTGGACTGTGAAGCAACAGGATCTCCTTTTATAGTATGTCCTCTGTTATTTACTAGCCATAGCCTGTGAATGCTGAATTTTTCTTCGTTTGCCTTAGAAATATTTTTGTAGCCTAAAAAAGCAGTCGGACATTAGCCACGGGGTAAAGTATTGTCAATCAGAAATGATCGACCGTCTTTACAGACGGCTACTGCAGCTTAATAGTTGTAAAAATAGCTGCCAAAAAAATTACAAACAGAACAACCACCGATATAGCTGCAACAAGTCCTTTTTTTTCATTCTCATGAAATTTTCTTTCAGACTCTGCTATTATCTTCTTCTATCCTTCTAAATATAAAAATAACAAAATGATCAAAGAATATTATACAAAGCAGTTAAGATAAGCATAAAAAATATATATGTAACCGGTATATATGTACTCATGATTTTTTGAACTAATTAAATCGTGCAAAGCATATCGGAAAAACGAAAATACATAAAAATTAGCGCGTTGAAAAGTAAAAACGCAACATACAAGAAGATGAAAAACGAAAAAGAACTCAAGAAAGCCAATATTATTGTGAATTTTGTGTGGATATACCACCAAATCTCTACACTACATAACACTTGATCCAACCCTCCTCTTTACATGAATACAACTAGCTTCCACCATCTTCTCTTCACAAATTCTTAGACACACGTGGAAGCTTGGTTTGTTTTGCTTCATGCATAAGCCAATTAGGTGGTGGAATTTTACAACAACCATCCCTTATATGGATGGGTTTAAATGTAAAGAGGATGAAAATTTATAATCTGAAAACTTATACTCTCACTTGAAATAAAAAGGCAGTCATCTTTCTCTCGTCTATCTCTCGTCTATCTCTCTTACTTCTCATCTCTCATCTCTTCTTCTATTTTTATTTAATCTATTTCTTATTAATTATTTACTTTATCATATTATTACTCCGTCATTTCTGTTTCCATTATATTATTTGTTAATTCAATTTAATTTACAACAAATATCAATTTCTTTTGAAAAATAAATAAGTTATATTACCTTTGTTTTTTCCAACACCTCCCAAACCAACAACAAAATTTGTGCAATTGATTTTTCTACAAAAACAAACACACAAATATATCAATATTACTAAGAACAAATGAAAAAAAAAATTATAAAAAAAGAAAGTAAAACGATCTTTAAAAACCTTTTTTTTTTTCTCTTTTTCTTTGTCGCCATGGAGAGAATATAGAGATAGGAGTGAATTGTTGGAGGATTAGTTTAGTTTTCTAGATGGGAGAAATGTCTGATAAAGAAAGAAAATAGTGAAAGATGAGTTTGCTGGAGTGTAGTTTGGCTCGATTCTTTTTTTAATGATTTGTTCTGCTATGGTCTGTGTTGCTGGACGCCTGGACTGCTTCATTTTGCTGTTTATTTTGGCTTTTGGCTTGTATTCTGGTTGTTTTGTGCCTTTTTTTTGGCTTTCTGATGTAGGACAGTTTTAGGTGTTTTCTTATTTTATTAATTTGGGTCTTTATTTCTTGTTTAGCAAAGTTTATTTACTTTAGTTTGATTAGGAATTAAATTTAGGTTTTGGAAATAAATCAAACTTACCTTTTGGGTAAGATTTGATCTTTGTTTTTTAGTTAAGTTAGGAATCATGAATCTTAGAAGATTATGATTAGTTTTGATATTTTCTTGTTTTAGTCTTTTTAGGAATGTCGTATTCGAATCGTATTAGGATTAGTTTATTATAAATAGTCTTATTATTTTCAATTATTGTAACTTTTTGATAATCAATAAAATCGTTCTTTGGAACACTTATCTGTCGTGGATTCGACATGCTCTTTGAGGATTCGAGAGCGCCATTTTCTAATGTAGATTAGGGAATGATGGCCCCTGCATGGTGATCCATGATTGGGTAACTACCGGTCGCTACGTCAAAGTTCGTCTGAGTGTGCCTCAGGGTTCGACAAAGTGATCATTCTTATTTTTGCCATACCCCGCTGCGTCACTTTCTATCAATAAACTTTGCTATTTAAAAAAAATAAAGAATAATGAGATTAGAAGAATGGGAGAGAGGCATATATAGAGGGACTTTTGTTTGGGTCCTTCGGGAGCTACAAATAGAGGGATTTATTGGACATTTCATAAATAATCAAGGTGTACAGAATTGTAGTTGATGGTCCTGACTCCAAAGATATAAATGAATATAATTAACCAAACTCACACTTTCACTTGCCCATGTACTTTTCATTTATCAACCTCACCTGCCCTTTTAAGGATCACTTTACTCGACTCACCTAGTCTCAATTACACTCATCATACTTCATGACCCTTTAAATCTCTGATCAGCCAATACACAAAATAATATTGAGTTTTGTATAAAATGTGACCATTGATGGGTAAATGGTAAGTGGTTATACATGGTGAATGAGACAAAGCAAAATTAATGTGTATCTATTCATAATTTAACACCTCAACTGTCATAATGGTTTGGATGAAAAAATTTGGGATTTTAGATGAGATGTGTAGCATTACTGTATTTGAAATATTATAATAATTTGGAATTTAGAAAGAGAACTAGACTTGAATCCACAACCTCATAGTATATGTGTGAGAGATAAATTACAGAATCAACCTCATCTTGTCTCTACAAGGCCATCTCAACCAAACATTACACAACAATTAAGAGAAGAAGAAAAGAAATGAAGTATTATTTTATCTTAACAATTAATGCTTAGGTACTAATCGGTCAGTATCAAAAATACTGACCCACCAATAAGAGTGCAGTACGTGGTCCAACTTAGGTATATTATAATAATTTGGAATTTAGAGAGAGATAAAATATGTGTGAAAGATAAATTACAAAACCAACCTCATCTTGTTGACCTAGTGCTGTTAGTTGCACTCTCTACAAGGCCATCTCAACCAAACATTACACAACAATTAAGAGAAGAAGAAAAAAATGAAGTATTATTTTATCTTAACAATTAAATTGAATTTAGTCCAAAAAAAAAAATGAACTAAAATGTTTTCAAAGTTTCTTGGAAAAGCTGAATACACATTTCGTTATGAATAATACTTAGGTACTAACCAATCAGTATCCAAAATACTGACTCACCAATTGGAGTGTAGTACATGGTCCAACTTATGATATAAATGTAAAAAGTAAAAGAAAAAAAAGGCCACATGCTATTTCTATTGATGGGGTTAGTATTTTAAATACTGACTAATCAGTACTCAAACATTGTTATTTCAATATTATGATGAGGTTGTAGACTTGTAGTGCATAAACAAACTTATTTAATGTACTTTACATTTATTTTCAGGGCAAATTACATTGCACCTCTTGAGGTTTGGGCAATGAACATTTAGTTGGAAAAGTTTTGGTATTATACACTAACTACACTAACTACCCCAATAATTAAATTTGACTTTGAAAATACCTAAAATGCCTCTAGTTATATTATTTTATACTTTATTTTTTTTTTACTTTTTAACCAAAAACTTTATAAACTTTAATAGAATAAAAAAATTAAATAAAATATATGATTTACTAAATAAATAAATAGTTTTTAAAAATTAAATAAATAAATAGTTTAAAAAATTGTTAAGGGAACCTGACCTGAGCATGAATGATGAATGGTCATTGCTTTTCACTTTTTCATTTTTCAGTATCAACAAATGAATAGCTCTTCTGATCAGTACTGCCATTCTCTCAAGTAATTAACCAAAGGGAAGAGGAAGGTGGCAACATTAACTGCTTTGGAATCCAAGGCTGGATAAATATTCAAGTGTTGAGTAATATTATTGATCCCATTTCCCATATGGTAGTGCAACATATAAAAATGATATCCTTTTTTTATTTATTTAAAAAAACAATTTCAAGTTTGGAGCAGAATTTTGTGTAGAATCCCTCCCATTGTGATCTGGAGTCGAAACTCAAAAGATTTGAAATTAGTCATCAATAGGGAACCGGTAGTTGATAATTGGCAGATCTATTTATTTTGCAAGTCAAAAGTTTTACATTAATGTGAACTGTGAAGTGATTAAGATTTTGCCTGATTGCTTCAGACTTCGGAACAAGGATAAGTTTTTTCCTTAGGCTTAGGCCACCCTTTACATTAAGGTAATTGAAGTCTCTGGTTGCCATGTCTCCTACCTTCTCCAATAAATGCGTCCGTAATATTCTCCTCTAAATCTGAAGCACACCATTCCATATGTTAAATACCTCTAGTCTCTAGAGTAGTGGAGTCTACTCTTCGAAATCTCGCTCCTGCACAAATGCGACTCTCTCAAGTCTCAACTACATTTATGATTTATGATTTATCATCGTCACCAACTCTACTTCACTCCTCAACTTCCGGCAACCGATGTCTTCCTTGAGCAGAATTTTGTATCATTTACGTTCAACACTTCTTTTACTTATGGTATCATTTACGTTTATTTTGATAATAAAATTTTGTTTTACAATTACAAAAAAAAAAAAAAAAAAAAAAAAAAAAAAAAAAAAAAACGTGATTATTTAATCATAAAGATTTTTAAAATAATTACTGAAACAATTTTTTCTTAAAAAAAGAGATATATATGTATATAGATAAATTAGTGTACTGATATATTATGGTCCTTATTTTCTCTACTTTGAAGGATAGTTGAGCAAGAATCATTGATTTGGTTTAAAGTAAGAATATATTAATTGAAAAAAAGATAATTTATGTTTATTGATGTAGAGAATGGAGCACTGCATTTCGTGACCAATCGGCATGAAGATCAGTTGGGACTGGTAAAGTTCAACAGCAACAAAAAAAAAAAAAAAAAAAAAAAAAGAATTTTACAGTTTTTGAAAGAAGATGATGATTATGAGGAGGCATTTATCTATTGGTTGATGATGATCTATTTATTAATGGTGTTTTTTTTAAGGAAAGGATATTAATTAATGGTTTTTGTTTTAATAAAAAAATTGAGTAGTATTGGTTCTTGAATGTGCCTAAAAAAAGAGTGCATTTTTGCTCGGAAAATGCTTGGGTGCTAACTGGTCCAATAGGGTGTTGGCACGTAACATTTTTTCTTTCAACTTTTACATTTATCTCCTTACATTCTTTTTAAATAGGCCACGTGTCAGCTTCCCATTAGTGTGGTCAGTACCTTGTGTACGGACCAGTCAGTATATAAGCATTGTCCTTTTTGCTCACCCACACTAACTAGGGTGAATCATTACCACCTACTTCAGATATTGACACGTGTCCTAAAGTTAACCAAAAGTCTAAAGTTAATCCAAAGTGAACTCAAAGTTTGGGACACATGTCAACACCTGGAGTGAATGGTAATGGTTCACTCTAGTTAGTGTGAGTGAATAAAAATACACTACTATAAAAAAGCTTATATGCATATTTTATTGGAAAACAGTCCATTTCATCATTGATTTAATCATTAATGAATTTATTACAATATTATTATATTCTCAATTATATTATGTAATAATTAAAAAAAATTACAATTAATTTTCACTATATGTCATATCACATAAATGGAATGAAATAAATGAGATGAGGCTCATTTCATGTAATCCCATCACACCTACACCATGAGGTTATAGGTTCGAATCCTCATCTCTCTAAAAAAACATGAATTTATGTAATACCTATATATATATAAAAAAATAAATAAATAAATAAAAAATGAATGAAATATGTAAAATCATGAGAAGTTTCTCTCAGCATAGGAAAGGGCATTTGCTACATATTCCCACTTTCCAGTACACGGTCTGTAAAATCGGTGATGTATTTGTTTTATTATTTATTATTATTATTATTATATATATATTTTATAGAATGTATTTGTTTTTTTTTTAAAAAAAAACTATGTCAATATTTGTTTTATTTATTTATCTCCTGTTTTTGAATAGTTTTGCTTCAAAATTGAAAGTATATACAGGCCATTAGCTAGCTACTAAAGTAGCTAATGTAATATTTGTCAATTGGTAATATTCGTTACATGAAAGCATTTGTCATTCTCACACAATTTTCTCAAAAATAAATAAATAAATAAATAAATAAATAAAAAATAACTCAAGCCTTTTTATTTCTATTGTTCGACTTTAGTGGAAATTGCAGCGATATGAAAATTGCAACTTGACTTTAGTGGGTGAGAATGTGAGATTTGAGAATCTTATAGTGAAATAAAAGGTTGGCATTTTATTTGATTAAAACATTAACAACCAGCTTTAGACTGTTGAATAAAAAAAAAGCCACAACCATCGATCTACAATAAAACCGCTACAAATTAATAATTTTAGGTCTTTCAAAATTTATTAATTAATAGAGTTATTAATTAATCGAGTATTAATTTATCCCATTGATCTAAATCAGAAAAAAAAAAAAATTATATAATAGAGATTATTAATTTATGGAGGTTGTACTGTAGCTTGATATATGTGGTAAATAACGTTTATTGTTTTAGATTCGACTCACCTCCTCACCTTAGATGGTATAAAAAAGAATTTAAAAGCTACTTGGTCAAAAGAAAAAGAGGTCCAATCAAATCTACATGTTTGTTTTATGAACGATTAAGTTTTTCATCGGCTACGGAAAAATAAAACAGAATATGATGGTATCTACTTATAAAAAAACAAAATACAGTATAATTAAATAAATTGTATTTTGGTATTAAGTGGATTTTATTTACAAATGAAATATTTTTTAAAAAATTCATGATGGATGTGATTACGAAAGAGGTATATCTACGGTTTTTGAGGGATTCCAATTATTGCCACTCAAAAATAAAACAGAATATGATGGTTTCATTTCTTTGTATAAGCCCATATCAAATATATATATATATATATTAATTTTTCAATGATGACTTTTTACAATACATACTTTAAGTACCTTTGATGAAATTACATGAAATATATTGAATCTTGATTTGATTTTTAGTATGGATGGTGAAAACATTGAAATACATTTATGATAAAAAAAATTAAAAAAATTCGGGTGCACTAACTAATTTTTTCAATTTTTTTTTTTTAAGACAAAACATTTAAAAATAGGGAAATATAAGAAAAAATAGTTCTCAAATCCAAAAAATTTCTAAATTTTTACCAAATGTGTATTTTAATTTTCTTAGGATGCAAACAAAAAATATCATCTAAAAACATTTGATTATATGCAATTTCATCAAAGGTGTTTAAAGTGTGCATTGTAAAAGTCCTCATTGGAAAATTATTATATATATATATGGTAGTTCTCTAGTAAGGACATCATGAAAGTATAAGTTAATGACTTCCAACCACAGCCACACATTCATATTGGGTGTGAGTATTTGTTAACGTGAGGCCGTGGTTGAACGTCCTGAAATTATAAAATCAGGATGGTTTTGATTAGAGAAGTATTATATATATATATAGAGAGAGAGAGAGTAATTTTTTAATGAGGACTTTTTACAATGCACACTTTAAGCCCCTTAGATGAAATTGCAAGGAATATATTGAATCTTTATTTTATTTTTTGTATGGATGGTGAAAACATTGAAATACATTTATAGAAAAAAAATTTAAAAATTTCGGGTGCGAGAACTAATTTTTTCCAATTTTTTTAAAGATAAAACATTTAAAAATAGGAAAATATAAGAAAAAATAGTTCTCAAATCCAAAAGATTTTCAAATTTTTACCAAATGTCTATTTTATTTTTCTCAAGTACCAAATTAATCCCTCTAACTAAGTTTCGTCAGTCAACTTTAACTGTGTAGGGGTAAAATTGTACTTTACTTCTAAACAATATAATAATGACACATGCACAATTTTTTTTTTTTTAACACATGTATATTTTTATTTATTTTATTTGTAGGTTTTGATTTTCGAATAATTTTGACAATAATGCTTGTATAATTTTAACAAAAATAACAATTATATAAAAATGGTAAAAGACTAAACTAATAATGAATAGTAATTAAGGGTATAATCGATATTGTTTTATTAAAATATGAGAGCTTCTCCTTACAATCCATAAATTATCTATTCACACTCCAAATTGACTTTTTTTTATTAATGACAATTTTAACCTAAACAAAAATTACTAAACAAGACAAAAAAAAATTTAAAGACACTCCAAACTAATTAATTTGTTAAAAATAAAAATAAAAATTCTCTCTCCCAAATCATTAGATTAAATATTATGTATTAAACTCTCTTCCTTAAATTTGTTATTTCCATATTAAATACTCTATTCCGATTAATCTCTCTCCATTTTTTTTAATTATATATATATATATATATCATATTTCCATACTTTCTATATCAATCTCTAATTAATAGTTAAAGAAAAAAAAAAACTTATGAATATTTTAGGTATTTACTAACAGTAATATATATATATATATTAAAAAGTCAATTTTTTTTTATAAAAAAAAAGATATATGAAAACTTGAATTGTTTCAACTAGATTCGATTAAATTCATAATTTCTAAGACTAATGAAAGAATTAAAGTTCTCTAGGCAATCACATACCTACAAGAGTAACAATTTTTTATTTTATTTTTTTCATATTTTGATTTTTTTTATAAATAAATAATAAAATAAAATAAAAAACAAGATTTTTTTTTTTTCCTTAACTGTTAGTCTTACTTGAGAAAGAATGGAGATATAAAATTAGAGATATTTATTGGAGGAGAGAGAGTTTAATATGGTAATTAAATATTTAGGAGATAGTATTTGATATGTAATAATTAATTTAATGATTTAGGAGAGATAATTTCTTTTTTTAATAATTTAATTCAAAAAAGATAAAAAAAAGGATAATTTTGTAACAAAATGAAGTGTCTTTAGAATTTTTTTAAAATTTAAATTTTGAGAATGAAGTGTTTTTAGAAAAGAAGTGTATAAAGAAAAAATTGGATTGTCAAAAGAAGCTCTCTTAAAATATTTTTAGGTTTTTTAAGAAAATTTTAATTTAAAAAGGTCATTGATAATATTTTTGAATTTTATTATAATTATAATGATGAATTAATTACATAAAAGATAAAACAACTTTATTTTAATATAACAAATAAAGGGTATTTACATACTTTTACTAAAATTATTAAAGTCACATGTTATATTTATCATAGTTAAACAGTTAGATACACTAATTTGATCCTTTCTAAAAAATTGGATGGGATCAGAAGATGGAAAAGTGGGGTCGGTTTGAAGTTTGAACCAGTGGAAAGCTAGCAGTACTAGACTACTAGTACTGGTCCCAAAAAAATGCAAGGCCTTGATTAATGCAAGGCATAAAACTACCAAGGCAAGCTAGCAGTACTAGACTACTGCACTAGTGGAAAGCTAGCAGTACTGGAAAACATTAAATTGTAATATTAATGTTTTCTACTTGTTTCACCAACTTTACACAATTTCTGCTTGTATTTATTTTCGCTTTACCAAGTTCCCAACAAAAAGAACAAAAGCTGTCTTCTGTATTCACTTCACTTCACCGTGTACCAACAAAAGTCGGTATTTAAATTTTTTTTGTATATTTTATTAATTATTTTAATATTATTTAATTATTTTAAAATTATATTAATTTATAATTACTATTATACCCTTTGGTTATATAAGATTCTATAACATCTAATGTTGTTTTACCTTTTTACTCTCGTTGACCCTCATTGACTTGACGGAACCCTAATAGAATTGGACGGTAGGGACTAAAATACGTATTGTCATAGAAAGAATGGACTAAAATTTGCAATACTAAACGCAGATTAAGGTAAACTATAAAGACTAAAATATAATTTTTCCGATATTCAAATGTAACAACATCCAATATTTGTGTGTAGATAATTGAGATTTAAGATTGATCATTATATCTTAACTCAAGAAATCCAATTAAAGATTTTAATATTCAAATTCTTGTGCTAATTATCCTCTTCCCACATGGCAAAACCTAGGTTTTGGTGATGATGGTACTTTTGAAAAATCTTTAATGCAAGACATAATGATCGACCTTAAATTGACGTGAAATCAATATTTTTCAATGCTTGGACTGGTATATGAGCATCAATATTTTTAATAAATAATGCTCTACCTTTGAAATAATCCAATTAATGCTTGGGCAGTTATTAATTAATAAATTGACGTGAAATCAATATTTTTCACCTACCTTTGTACTCTACATCTCTACCTTTGTACTCTCTCTGATCAACCTCAACTAGCTCAGACACTCCATGATAATGATAATGGTTTTGTGAATTTTAATATTAATTTTGATCATAAATCCAATACCTATATATGGTTCTGTAGTCTGTACAAAAAGTATGAAAAAGGATCAATATTTAGTGAGAGAGAGAGAGACAGCTGTTGTAATAAAGAAGTTATAGTTTGACGGAATTGATGTGCAGTTCTACTTGACCAAAGATATTTGTTCATGGTACAGTTAAGATGCTTTTTTATTTTGCACTTGGTTCTCTATGAAGAGCACCTCAAACTTCACCAATATAATCACACAACCAATCCAATCAAATCTCTCCTCTTTATATAGTACTTCACATTAATCAATTTTCATTTCTCTCCAAAAACCCAATGTTGTTTTCCTACATCAACCCATCATAATTTTTGTGAATTGTTTATTGTAAAGAAACAATAAACAAAACAAAAAGCTCCACCAGTTCTTCTACACTACCACCACTGTTAGCAGCGGCAGTGGCTGCTTTTCCGGCACCGGTTTCAGCTCCATCAGTTTAGGTAAATTAATATATGAACCCAAAAGTAGAAAAGTGCCATTTTTTTTTCCGTTTGGATTTAGATAAAAATGTCATTTTGCCATCAAAAATTACCCTCTAGCTTCCTCCATAGTTTTATTTTCTGCTGCTTTTGCTTTTGAACTTTTTTTTAGATTATTTTCTGTTTGGATTTCAGTGAAAAAAAATTTCTGAATCAAAGCCAAAAATGCCCTTGATTCAACTGATCTCATCCCTCTAGTTCTCCAAAAACGGATTTCCATTTGGGAACTCAATCCATCAAAGATTCTGTATTTTATTTTTCTCTGATTCTTAAAAAAAAAAAGTTATTTATTTTTCTTTCTTTAATTAACGATTGATTGAAAAGGAAAAAAATGGTGTTAAATGTTAATGATGATTGAAGAAAATCAATTGATGGATTTCTTGCTGAAGTTCTAATGAATTATACATTTATACCACAACAACACTTTTCTACTACTTCCAACACAACACAACATTTTCCCACCACATTTTCTCTCCCTAGAAAATATATATATATATATATTATAAGTTTATAACAGGGGATGGAGCTGAGCTACTGGCTCTTGTTGTGAAAAAAGGCCTGCTGAAAGACAGAGTAAAATTGAAAAGACACAAAGCAAAACAGCTAGCTGTCTCTGTGTGTGTGCCCTGTTTTTTTTCTCTTTATTTTTTCCACTTAAAAGTGCGAGAAAAGCCATTTGATTCTTTTTGTTCACGTTCAAGAATATGGGGTTGAAGAAGCTTGCAATGTGTAATAATGTGTTGTTGGTAGTGATTCTCTTGTTCATAGATTTTCTTATTGTTGTTATTGAAGCTTCTGTGTCTTATGACTCCAGAGCTATCACCATTAATGGCAGAAGAAGAATCCTCATCTCTGGATCCATTCACTACACCAGAAGAACTCCTGAGGTAAGTTTTCACTTTTCACACTCTCTCTTCAAAATGTGCTTCTTACCCACCTCTTGTTTTCTCAAAGTTTCTAGCTTTTTAGCTTCTCTCCATCTGGACAACAAGTATGATGTCTACTTGTTGGTTGTGGAGTAAATGAAATATTATTCTTCAATTTCACAAGAGATTGCTTTGCACTTTCTCACTCACATCTGTTAAACTATGTCTTTGTTTTTTATTCCCTTTGGCTACTTAAGTTTGTAAGTCTGTCAAAGTGAGGTAGGCTTGAACTCAGGATATTAATTAGAAGTAGGGATGGCAATGGGTCGGGGTTGGGTTGGGTCCTATTAGATCCAAACCCAGACTTGTCAAAAAATATTGGACCTAGACCTAGATCCAAACCCATGAAAAATCACAGGTTTGGGTTTGGGTTCGTGTTTGGGTTCAGGTCTAGACCTACGGGTCTAGATCAGACCTAGACCAAACCTGAGGACCCACGAAGTTGCATGGGTTCGGGACTGGACCCACAGACCCAGGGACCCGTAAAAGCTTTAAAGTTACTCAGATAAATGCTTGATGCTTACTCAGTTACCTGCTTGATGCTGCTAAAATTATATGATTAAAATGTTGACAAGCATCTGAAGACAAAAATTGAAAAAGAAAAAAAAAACTGCATAATAATTTCCAAATGTGATAAACATTAAATATATAATCTGAATCAGTCAGCTTGTTTGTAACAACAAAGCAGGCAACAAATGCAGTTGGATTGGAAACTACGAATAATTAAATAGAAATTCTATAAAATAAATTGAGACGTAAACTAGTACTAAGTTGATATGTAATTAGTAATGTGCATTTTAAATGTAAAAGTATCCATAAAAATCAGGGAGCAACTGCACACATTAATTTCTTTAATGGTTAAATCCTGATGTTATATTATTACATGATAAAGGAGAAACCAAAAGAAGCAAAACAAAACAAGATGAGATGAAAATGAAGGGAAGGACAAATCTAGAAGTGGGTAGCCAAAACCGAATACATTCTCTAGATCTAATCCTCACCGAAAATGTGCATCTCAGGACCCTAACACTTACTGAAAATAGAAAACAGCCCAGCGAAGAAGCGAAGAAGAAAAGATTCTATTCGAGAAAAGATTCTTTTCTCCAAATCTAATAGCCAGATTCTATGCAAGAAAACCTTGCTACCTAAATCAAAAATCCAACAAGACCAAATGAAAAGGCAGCCAACAAAACCCAGTGAAGAAGAAAAGAAGAAGCAGAGTACAAAAGAGAAGCAAATCAGTGAGTGAGTAGAGAAGCAAATCTGCAGCGAATCTGAGAAGTGAGAGTGAGAAGTGGTCTGCTGAAAGTGGAAACTGGAAAGGATTTGCAGTAGCGAAGAAGCGAAGAAGAACAAAAGAAATTGGGTTTAGGGATTTTTCATTATATACCGTGTCCATGTCTATTCAAAATTACTTAAGTTTTTTACTAGTCGGGTCCACAGGTTCGATTCCGGTTTTTTCTCGGAACCAGACCTAGACACGAACCCGAGCAGGTCCTTTTTTTTAGATCCAAACCCGACTTACGACCTGAATGTGAGGACCCAGACCCAATCCATGCGATTCGTATTCAGTTCGATATTCCCGGATCCAGATAAAATTGTCATCCCTAATTAGAAGTTTATTTTTTGGAAATTAATTAGAAGTTATTTTAACAAGGTACATCATTTTTTTTAAAAAGCAAACTCAAGATATTAATAAGACATTAAATACAGAACCAAAAATAATTTACACCTACCATTTTAATTAAATTATTTCTCTTCAAATACACACAAAATCAAATAAAAACACTAAATTAAACAAAAACTAAATTATTCAATTATATGTAAAACAAATATTAGTGTAGATCTCCTACTAAGGGTGAATTTAACTCCGTTAAAATGATCACTTAACCAAAATTGACCCATAATAGTATACTCATTAATTTGTCACTCTCTCAAAACTCCAAACTCGCTCACATGTAGTACGGTACTTGTCAATAAATAGGTCACACAAATTTTATGATATTATACTATCTTGGATGTGTGGGACAGTACCATATTATTATTTATTTATTTTTACAAATTATATTGTATTTGATGCATTCTCATGCTTTATTCATGTAAGGATTCCCGGTTTTTGATTGACTTATTTCGTGGACAAACCACATGTTGGGGTTTGTTTGTAAGGGTAGCTTAGGTGGTGAAGGATAAAGCTCTAAGGCCCTTTTCAAGACCTCAAGAAAGGAAGCACTCCAAAGGTATATTTCTTAGTGTTTCTTGCAATGAAGAGAAGTAGATGCACACACACACAACACTTGCATAAATTCTCATTCTTGAATGTGTTGTGTCTTTATTTTGTGTATGCATTAATGCCTATTTAATCTCTCTTCATGCATGTTTATTTGGTGCATCTTGCTTAGTATTGCATAGCATGGTTAGATTTTATGATGCTCCATCAGGTGCAATTTGCACCCTGTTCTGCGGTCAAGGCCGCAGAAATTAGGCCGCAGAAGTTAGGCCAGAATTCACATTCTCTGGTCTCTTTTGTGCGCCCTTGGGTTTTGCGTTTAGGGGCCGCAAAACCATCAGGTGCATTTCTGCGCCCTTGAGTTCTGCGGTCCCGGGCCGCATAATCAAGCCGCAAAACTGTTGAGTACAGTTCTGCGCCCTGTGTTCTGCGATCAAGGCCGCAGAATCAAGGGCGCAGAAAAGGCGGTCTTTTGCAAATTTTATAAAACGGCACCACATCACTTTGGCATACTATATATATGCCTCTTTCATCCTAGGTCGTTTTTAAGAGTCCAAAAATCATATTTTTCTTCAAGAACACATTTCAAGAGAAAAATTGAAAAGAACTCACCTTTATACACTCAAAACTATATACATGGGCATCAAAGATCATCTAAGCATTTTCTAGCATAGTTAGTTTGCTTAGTTGAATGGTTTTGCATCATCACATCTTCCTTGGTATGTTTTTCACTAATCTCATCTAATTTTAGTGTTTTTCATATTAAGGCATCTCTTTTATTACTTGTATGTTTTTAGATAATATGCTAAATACAAGATAGAGATTGTTTGTGATGACTTGATTGAGTGTTGTATTGTGATAGCTATCTAGGTTTTTATAATCTATGTTTAGCTAAGCTATTTGACATGTCATTTAGCTATTGATATCTAGGATTGTATTTATTGTTATCTAATCATCCTAGATAAGCATCTAAGGTTACCTAGCTTTATTTGCTCATTGAATATCATCATATATTCACATAGGTTGTATTATCTCTTTATTGAGAATTTAAGTCTTGTTGGCTAAGGTTGCTTAGGCCACAAGCAAGATGGACTAGAGCCACTTTTAAAGGCCCGCGTGGTAGAAGTGGGGGGTTACAGACCGGAGTGTTAGACGAGGTCTACATAGGTTGTAAACTTCATTTCAATTAGTGGATTTTGAGGTTCAAGTGTGGCGCACTAAACAGCCCGTGGTTTTTTCCCAGTGGTTGGGTTTTCCACGTATACATCAAGTGTCTTTTATAATTCCGTACCATATTACACTTGTTGTTTTTATATTGACTATTAGGGGCATTTTTGTAATATTGACCTTAAACGAAAATTGGGTGAAAATTAGTTAAAATCTATTCACCCCCCCCCCCTCTAGATTGATATTGTATACACACCGTGTTATTTGTGGACTTTCAATTGGTATCAGAGCAGGTTCCTAGATATACTTAGGTGATCCTTGCTCACTTTTGGTGTGTTTTGCATTGTGTGTGATTTTTTGATTTTTTTCATACATTTTGCATTTAACTCATTTGCATTCATCCAAACACTATGAGTGATATCGGGATGAGCAAAGAGGGAGCGTCGAGTGTGAGGCCACCGTTGCTCACCGGCGTGAATTATGCCTCATGGAAAGGCAAGATGGAGGCATACTTGTGTCAAATCCATGATAGGGCATGGATGGCAATTGAGGATGGGTATGCACCTCCTATGATGACTCCCACTGGTGGAGGAGATCAAGTTCTCAAGCCTAAGGCGGATTGGACAAATGGAGAGTTTGAGATTTTGAAGTGGAATAGAAAGGCATGGCACGCCCTTCTATGTGCAGTGGACGAAAATCAGTACAAACTGATTCAAAACACTAGGATAGCCAAGGAGGCATGGGATATCTTGGAGGTTGCACACGAAGGAACCGATGTTGTCAAGGATTCCAAGCTACAAGTCCTTCAAACGCAATTTGAGTTGCTCAAGATGGAGGAGGACGAGTGCTTCAATGACTTTGAAGTCAAGTTGATGGATATTGTCAATCAAAGCTATCAACTAGGTGATCCATACTCGGATAGGAGAGTCAAGCAGAAAATTATGAGGTCTCTCCCCGCTAGGTTTGAATCAAAGGTGACGGCTTTAGAAGAGAATTCTGAATATAGGGACATGAAGCCGAGCGAGGTTATTGGAAGACTCTTCGCCTATGAGTCCAGGATAGGCCCTAGCACTTCACCTCCTAAAAAACAAAAAGGGATTGCTTTGAAAGCTTCCAAGGTTGAGAAGGAGGAAAAAGATGACTCGGACGAAGACACGGCTTTATTACTTAGAAAATTCAAGAAGTTTGTCAAGTTCGAGAAGAACGGTTATGGATCCAAAGGCCAAGATTTGAAGAAAAAGGCCCCTTTCAAGAGATTTGAGCCTAGGCAAGAGAATAGTGAAAGGAAAGGGATCCAATGCTATGAATGTGGCGGTATAGGACACATCTCACCCGATTGTGGGAATTTGAAGAACAAGACAGGAAAAGCTATGGCCGCCACATGGAGTGATAGTGATAACTCCGAAGAGGGAGATAAGTCATCAAGTGATGATGAGCTTACCATTAACTATACGGCTTTTGGAGCCACTTTTGTAGAAGATAAAGTTGATGGTAAGAAAAATGTGACAAGTGATCCCATAGAAGAAAGAGATGAAGAAGTAGCTCTAGATGTGGTTGGGGTAGCTACTCATTGGGATATGTCCATTACTTCACCAAGAGACAAATTTGATGATCTTGATGAAGAAGATGACTCCATTGGTGAGTTGGAGAACATTGAAGATGACTCAAGTGTTGAGAATTTGTCACCTATCTCTACAAAAGGAAGTGTAGAGAAAATGGATGTTCATGACTTTATAGTCAAGTGTGAAAGTTCTATGATGAAGAATAAAAGAAAGATAAAGATTTTAGAGGAAGAAAATCTAGAACTTTCTTCACACAATGACCACTTAAGTAAGCAAGTGGAGATGATGGGTCTTAAAGTCAATGTTGAAAGCTCTAGGTTAGAGAATGAAAAAGAGATTCAAAGTTTAAAGGAAGAAAATCTTAGGCTTTCAACACTTGTTGACCACTTGAGTAGTGAAGTGGTAAGATCCATGAAGGATGAAGACAAGCTAAAAGATGAACTAGCTTTGTCTAAGAGGAATGAAGAAGGGTTGAAAAGAGAGCTTAGGAATGCTAGAGAATTGATCACTAAGTTGACCTCTAGCACGGAAAAACTCAACCACTTGTTGAGTGTTGGAAAAGGCCCTAGTGACAAAAGAGGTCTTGGCTTTGAAGAAGACAAGGAGAGGCTCACTCCTAACAAGACCATATTTGTCAAGAGCTTAGGCAAGAGAGAGACTTCACCGGTGCAAACTCCTAGGAAGAAGATTGATCTAGGACAATGCTCTCATAGTGCACAAGTGAAGGTAGCTTCAAGGAGACAACCTCAAGCTCAAAGAGTTCCTCATGCTAACTTCCCTCAAACTAAGATCCACAAAGGGAAGACACCTATCATGCAAGCTCAATTGAACGAGCAACCTTGTCTTGGTCAACAACAAAGATGGAGAGATCATATCCAACAATCGAGACAACCACAACGACATGGGAATGCACCAAAGCATGCACACGGGAATGGTATGATTCCTAACTTTATTCCCACTTGTCATTTTTGTGGTATTGATGGTCACATAAGACCAAGTTGCTTTTATTACATTCAAATGTGTAGAGTTAAAAGCATGATAGAAAAGAGAAAGGCTAGAGCTAGAATGCATGTTAACATAAAGGAAGAAACTCATTTGCATGATCCTTTAACTTCTAAAGCTCTAGAACCTTTATCCACTAGGAAGAAAAATATATCACCTAAGTGGATAAGAAAAAATTATGAACCCGCTTGTTACGAGACTAACAAGTCTCATATAGGTTCAACCGAGTCTAATGGACTTGGAAGGTCCATAGGACCTAATGACCTTCATTGTTGAAGGGTGGTTTTTGACCCCATATGGGGAACTCAAGCAAAGAGAGTTTTTGCATACTTGATGCATGCAAAATATTTTAAAGATCTTATGCTTCTTTGTTGATTGCTTGAGTAAGCTTGGTTGCACATATGTATATATGTTTTCTATTCAATAAGTGTGAACCTTGCTTTGTTTTCAATCCATGTCATATTTATGTTCAAACATGCATTTTTGGACTAGGAAATCTACATAGGAAGTATGATTTGAATGACCTATAGTTATTTCCATGACATGATGATTCTTAATTGACATGCTTAATGCCATATGAAAAGCATGAAATTCAAATGACTTGCTCAAATGAAAAAGCATGAATTGATGATTGCATGATTCTTAAATGCAAAACTTGTGTGAAAAAGCTTATGAGACTCAAATTGATTAAAGGATCTTGTATCCGGTCAAAGGATTTTACAATCCAAATGTCTCTCTTTCTTTATTTGTTGAACATGGTTACTATCATACGGGTTTCATATCCGGAAAAATCAAATAGGGTGCAAAGTCACTCATGCCATGTTTCGCTTATAAAGTTGGATATAGTGTTTATTAAATTGAAAATCAATGAATTCTCTATATCTTTGCTTCTCTCATGACATTGGTAAAATTGGTTTGAATTCTTATTAGAAACCTTTGTCATCTGCTTTGCCAAATACCATTGTATTTTGGACTTGAATGCTACATGTCTTGTATGCAAAGCATTTTTGATTCACACATTTTTTTTAAAATAACCCTCCTTGTTTCTCTCCAATTATTTGAGTAGCATAAGTGACTTACATGAATATGCAAATATCCTGTATGCTACTATCTCTCTTTTCTATGAGTGACCTTGTTGAGGACTACTCCTTTGCCTATATCATGACAAAAAGGGGGAGTAGAATGTGGTGAAGGGGAGATGCTAAATTGTTGTGGCAATTTGTGCATATTGGGGAGATTACATATTGAGGGGGAGTAACCCATTGAGGGGGAGCATTGCATTCACAAACATTGCATTATGTTGTGCTTAACTTACGTAATTGCAAATGCTTGATTTATCTCACATGATTAATCTCACATGTATGTGTATTGGAAAATATAGAAACCTTGTTTTCAGGGATTGGTTATTCTACAAGAGATTGAAGACTTCAAGATTTTATTGTTATTATATCTCTTTGTAATGTAGAAAATCTTTGTAGATCCATAGTTTCTATTTTGTTGTGAGAAATCAATGTGAGTGGTGGTTTTGTCACGAAATAGTCAAAGGGGGAGATTGTAAGGATTCCCGGTTTTTGATTGGCTTATTTCGTGGACAAACCACATGTTGGGGTTTGTTTGTAAGGGTAGCTTAGGTGGTGAAGGATCAAGCTCTAAGGCCCTTTTCAAGACCTCAAGAAAGGAAGCACTCCAAAGGTATATTTCTTAGTGTTTCTTGCAATGAAGAGAAGTAGATGCACACACACACAACACTTGCATAAATTCTCATTCTTGAATGTGTTGTGTCTTTATTTTGTGTATGCATTAATGCCTATTTAATCTCTCTTCATGCATGTTTATTTGGTGCATCTTGCTTAGTATTGCATAGCATGGTTAGATTTTAGGATTCTCCATCAGGTGCAATTTGCGCCCTGTTCTGCGGTCAAGGCCGCAGAAATTAGGCCGCAGAAGTTAGGCCAGAATTCACATTCTCTGGTCTCTTTTGTGTGCCCTTAGATTTTGTGTTTAGGGGCCGCAAAACCATCAGGTGCATTTCTGCGCCCTTGAGTTCTGCGGTCCCGGGCCCCATAATCAAGCCGCAAAACTGTTGAGTACAGTTCTGCGCCCTGTGTTCTGCGATCAAGGCCGCAGAATCAAGGGCGCAGAAAAGGCGGTCTTTTGCAAATTTTATAAAACGGCACCACATCACTTTGGCATACTATATATATGCCTCTTTCATCCTAGGTCATTTTTAAGAGTCCAAAAATCATATTTTTCTTCAAGAACACATTTCAAGAGAAAAATTGAAAAGAACTCACCTTTATACACTCAAAACTATATACATGGGCATCAAAGATCATCTAAGCATTTTCTAGCATAGTTAGTTTGCTTAGTTGAATGGTTTTGCATCATCACATCTTCCTTGGTATGTTTTTCACTAATCTCATCTAATTTTAGTGTTTTTCATATTAAGGCATCTCTTTTATTACTTGTATGTTTTTAGATAATATGCTAAATACAAGATAGAGATTGTTTGTGATGACTTGATTGAGTGTTGTATTGTGATAGCTATCTAGGTTTTTATAATCTATGTTTAGCTAAGCTATTTGACATGTCATTTAGCTATTGATATCTAGGATTGTATTTATTGTTATCTAATCATCCTAGATAAGCATCTAAGGTTACCTAGCTTTATTTGCTCATTGAATATCATCATATATTCACATAGGTTGTATTATCTCTTCATTGAGAATTTAAGTCTTGTTGGCTAAGGTTGCTTAGGCCACAAGCAAGATGGACTAGAGCCACTTTTAAAGGCCCGCGTGGTAGAAGTGGGGGGTTACAGACCGGAGTGTTAGACGAGGTCTACATAGGTTGTAAACTTCATTTCAATTAGTGGATTTCGAGGTTCAAGTGTGGCGCACTAAACAGCCAGTGGTTTTTTCCCAGTGGTTGGGTTTTCCACGTATACATCAAGTGTCTTTTATAATTCCGCACCATATTACACTTGTTGTTTTTATATTGACTATTAGGGGCATTTTCGTAATATTGACCTTAAACGAAAATTGGGTGAAAATTAGTTAAAATCTATTCTCCCCCCCCCCCCCCCCCCCCCCCCCCCTCTAGATTGATATTGTATACACACCGTGTTATTTGTGGACTTTCAATTCATTTTACTATATTATTAAATTACTAAATATTTGATTTAGAAAAATTGGTAATATTTGATAATAAATTGCGTTTAAACTTTAAATCCATAAGTTGTAGTCATTGTTCTTTAATTAGTTGTGTTAAAATCTTAAAAGATAATGTAGATTGATGTATTATTATTGAATATTTTTTTTGGAAAACTTATAGAATAACACATTCAAAAACAGTTACAAGTATCAGTAAGAAAATAAAAACACAAGTAAAAATGTGGAAAGATCATAATCTTCTTCACCAACAACACAATTCGCTTGTTTTATACAGTTACAATCTTACAGATTACTCTCTCTCTCTCTCTCTCTCTCTCTCTCTCTTTCTCTCTCTCTCATGCAAATAAATGCAGAATCTTCAAAATTTGCATGAATTCCATATGCATATTATCTGTATCAACATATCCATTATTGAACATGAGCGAGATTTGGTGGTTCGAACCCAATTGGAATCAAATAATTCATGTTATGAATTAAAATAAAGAATGAAATCTATAATTGCAGAAAAAATTCCTTAAATATAAAATCCATATTCATGGTGAGTATACCTATCGTATACCTTATTCGTAATTTTTAACATTTCCTACAATCTATTCATAAATGCTTATTCAGATGTTTATAAAACTTGATAAATTATTCATGTGAGTTGACATATGTATTGCATGTGGTAACTTTTGAAACAAGAAAATTACACTATGAAAGTAAGTTGTGAATTGTGTAGAAAGATCACTATAATATATAGTAGATAAATAATATTTAATTTAATGTAAGATGACTTGGGAAATTTGCACACAAATAAAAATAGAGATATACTTGATCTAACTAGCAAATAAATGATCAAATTAAGTAAAAATAAATATCACCAAGAATCATGTCGGGTAAAATAGATAAAAAAAAAAAATGAAACCAAATAGGGTTTTTCTTTTTCTTTTTTCCTAAAAAATGAAACCAATATAGAAATAAAATCATACAAGGAAAAAAAAAATTGAAACCAATATAGAAATAAAAACATACAAGGAAGGAAAAGGAAATTCAATTGCTACAAATTCAAAAAAAAAAAATTCTATTCAAAAAATTCGAACTAGTATCTAGTTATTGTAAGTGGGCCAGAATGTTTTCAAGCCCAATACTGAATTAAAGGCCCGTGTTACAGTTGGTGACATATACGATGTCGTATGATGTACTGTTAGAGTGCTAGCTGAATGAAACTCTATTATTAAAGGTGCATTTGCTTGATAATCATCTTTAATCGCTGTCGTTGATAATCACCAATCCAACACAACACAAGAAAGTGAAAAAAGAAAAAAAAAATCTCATAGCAAATAATTTATGATCTGTACATAGAATATTAGAATTTTGCATTGTGTAGATTCTATAGAGACGAGTTCGTGTGTGCGGACGCCTCTTATGATTTCACATGAGTCTCTCTCACCCTATATTCCGACTCTACTATGTTAAAAAGTTACTTTATAACATTACAAAGTCAATTCCCGAACGAAAAAAACATATAGATCTATCTCACACTGATAATTTATTAATTAGTTAGGCTGGCAATCTTTGTGGAGATGTAGTTAATTTTATTATACTAATGGTTACACATTGAATTTAAGAACCAATTGAATGATTTCTTAATATATATTTATTGAACATAATTTAATAACAAATAATAGAAATAATGAGCACCGGTTATATCTACAGCAGTAACCCATGCCTTTAATGGGCTGGGATGTCCTCTGTATTTTTCTACTTTCTCTATGTTCGTCTTCAACCTCTTACCAAAACACTTGTGCAGATAGACCTGGATACCTCCAAAAATAAAAAGTGTAGATCATTAGTAAATTAGAAGTGTGGATTGTTAAGATTGTAGACAGCATATAGAATTTTATCAATGCCATCCGAAAATTAATTACTAAAATAATTAGGCATGCGCATAGTGACGAATCATAATTCGATCATAACTAAAAAACCATATTTATGCGAACGCAAAAACTATAAGATGCAGGAACCTTTCATGTTTTTCATGGAACATAAGGGCCCGTCCTGTAACGTTTTTCAAAGGTTGTTTTTGTTTTTGTTTTTCGAAAATAAAAATGAAAATGAAAATAGTTTTTTTGGTTTCAGTTTCGAAATCTAAATACGTGTCTGGTAGCATATCCTGAAAGCTGGATTCCAAATATGAAAATGTAAAAAACGCGTCTGGTATCATTTTACAGGCCATAATTAATGAGTTGAATTTTATTTATTTTATTTTATTTATTTTGTCAGCAACGCCCCGAATAGGAATATCGATGTTTTATGTGAAAATCTCCAGAACAAGTCCTAGAATCAACAACCAAAAAAAAAAAAAAAAAGTTAGACATGAACTACCAAGAGACACAGATTTACAAAAACAAAGGAAATCTAGAAATCTGGAAATTTTCTAAAAAATTTCCAGATTTCCTCTCTTAAGCAGATCGGAAAGAAGAAGGGAAGAAGAAGAAGAGGAAGAAGGGATTGGGGGCAGATCGGAAAGAAGGGAAGAAGAAGGGAAGAAGAAGAAGAGGAAGAAGGGATCGGCGGCAGATCGGAAAGAAGAAGGGAAGAAGAAGAAGAAGAAGAAGAAGAAGAAGAAGAAGTCGAAAAAGATATCGGCGGCAGATCGGAAAGAAGAAGGGAAGAAGAAGAACTGAAGAAGAAGAAGAGTAGCTCGGTGAAGATCGAAGAAGAAGATGAAAAAAAGAAGAAAAAAAAAATTGAGTTTTTTATTTTAAGTGAAAAACAAAATGAAAAAAATCAAAAAGTTGTTTTGGAAAATTTTCACTTTTAACACTGTTGTTGTTTTCGTTTTTGTTTTTGTTTTGGAAAATAAAATGGAAAACAAAATGAAAAATGGTAACGAACGTGTATTCGAAATTTGATTTGAAAAATAAAATCAAAAACACCCTTCAAAAACAGTACCGGACAGCCCCTAAACTTGCAGGATCGCAATCCCAGCTGCAACTTCTTATTCTCTGAAACTGGTGATAAAAATATGGGTCGAATGTTCCCAGAAGATCCACATAAAGATGCTGTATTGAAGAGACTTTTTGTTTCGTTATATGTTATTTCATATTTTTTTTTCTTTCTAGCGGAATCTTACATTTATAATTTATTAATTAGTTAAGTTGGCAATCTCTATGGAGATGTAGTTAATTTTATTATACTAATAATGGTTACACATTGAATTTAATATCTAATTGAATGATTCCTTAATATATGTATATATATAGGCCAACTTTTTGAGAGTCCGGTGCAAAATTCTAAAATGGACCCCCTTTTTCATATTAATTTTAAGACTTGATAGAGAGATTGAAAGAAATCATTCAATGGTGGCTGGAGAGAAAAATAAGAAACCCTAAATCCTTTGATTCAGATGACATACTGAAGGAAAAAAAAAATCAAAATCTAATTCGGGCTTTTACACTCCAAGCTGACCCTATTTTATAAATTTGTTTTGTTTTAAATTGTTGGTTTTAATGCTTTATCATACGGGGTCTTTTTTTAACTAATACTAAAAATAGAAATTTGGGCCTCTTATGAACTAAAATAAAACAAAATTAGGCTCCTAAACTAATACTAAAATGATGTAAATATTGGCATTTTTTAGACTAATACTCAAAATAGAAATTTGGGTCTTTTATGATCTAAAATAAAACAAAATTTGGTCTCTAAACAAATACTGAAATTATTTAAATATGGGCCCTTTAAAAAGAGGCCTGGGGTGGCCACTCCTCCTATATATATAAAGGAATAAATTTCAAGTGCAGGATCCCTTACTTTAATTTTGGTAATGGTCTCAATTAAATCATATCGATTTATATGAATTTTGATCTAAATTTTTTTTGGATGATAAATCTAATGTTTCAATCACTAGAACTATTAATTTATTCCGATTTTATTAAATATGAAACATCCAAAAATTGCGCAATTTCATCCAGGATTCCTCACATAAAAATTACTATAAACAAAGTACAAGTACAAGTGAAACGAGCACAAGTACTAGTGTACTACTACTAGTCTACTACAAAGAACACTAGCTGCACCACCACAACGCGGGCCTTTAATGGGAACATTCCAACCCACGTAACTAGTTGGAATATGGCCCACTTGCACTTGTATTGAATTTCCTAGCTTACACTTGCTCTGGAAAGATTAATGAAATTTAATGTCTAAAATCCATCTAAAGTTGTAACCGTTTTAAATCTGATTGCATATATGCCATAACAGTGCTCAAATTTTTGCCAACTGATGATATGATGATCATGCATGAATGCTGAGAGATCAAAGAATGTGAAGGAGATCATGTTCAAGATACTCAAGGAAATTTTATACTTCACAACTCTTCAACTGCTCTCTCCCTATGTTAGGATACTATGGAAATGCACAAATGCATGTGGTGTTACCATGGCAGGAACTCAATGAAAAACCAGTCTCCGAAACCACGAAGCTAATCAAAGGGAGCAAGAAATCATCATCCACAATTCACAAACGAATTATAAGATGAGAGATTGATCAAGGCAAAATTAGTTTTTGTGTTAGCTGTACGTTCATTGTTAGAGTCAGTTATCAGAGAGCTCGTATACATGTGAATGGTTCACAAAACTCAACAATGAAAACCATAACTGTCCAAGACGGAAAGTCGGAAACCCCAATATAGCAACACAAGCCTTTAAAGTCTAGGAAGAAACATATAAATATTCAATAACCAGAATTTTTAAGACTGTTTAAATAGCACAAGTAATTGCATGAAACTAACAACTATCTTAATTTATATTATTCATTAAAAGTAAAGTACAAAACCTGTTATGTAAGAGAGAATTATAATTGGAAGTAAAATGATCACACAAAAATATCAAACAAGGTGGTTCATCTTCACATCCAATTCAAAAATTAAGGCTGGAACAGAATCAAGTGCAGAATATGGGGAAAGTGTTGGGTGCAAATTTAAGAGTGGTGAGAAATTAGAAGAAAATGAAAAGCTTAGGTAAAGCAAATTGTAATTTCCAGAAATGCAACTGCTTGTTTATTACTTTCTGTATTTTTGATAATGCTTAAATATTACAAAGTACATCAACAATTTTATATGAAGCAAGGATCATTCTACAGAAATATTTTAGACATTTATAGTTTCAATACTAGTGCTTGAGTGTCCCTATCTAGGCAACACTCAAAATCATAAATGTTAGGGATATTTTATTACAAATTGATCAAGATTTATCAGTCAAAGATAACGCTGTTTAATTTTGCCTCAGCCACATCAATTTAACCAAATTCATTAATGAAGCAAAAATACCTAGGCACCAACTTCCCATCCTTCTAGAGAAGTTCGAAGTTCAATTTGTTCCTTGATAACAAAATAAAAAATAAAAAATGAAATTATTAAACTCATTTATTCTTTTCGGCCACAAAACAACAAGAATTTATATATATATATATATAATCATATTCAATTTCTGTTACCTTGTTTAATTCCCAAAACAGACCATTCCAAATAATTTTATGAAATTGCTCTTTCCTACCAATCAAAAACACAAAATGTCATTAAAAAACACAAAATAAAAATCTGAAGATCAACAACTTTACAAATAACCTATAAATACTTTTTCTCTTTTCTCTGTCCTCATATCCTTTGAAGAGCAGAGTGTAGTGGATGGATTTTTATTTTTTATTTTTGGAGAGAAATGGGGAAGAGACCTTGATAGAAAGGCAAGGTTTATGTAACAATTTTTGGCTAAGTGTGAAAATTTAATATTTAAATAAATATGAGAAGTGGGAGAAAAAAAAAAAAAAGCAAAGAGAAATTTCTTACAAAGTAACCAACAAAATCAGAAGAAGAAGAAGTTATTGTATTTGTGATTTATTTCTCCCACAAGAAGTCAGTCTATATATATATTGTTCATGGCTGAATCCTTATCATCTTCCAACAGTTCTTTGAAAGGGTAAATCTTTTTACATCACAACATCTTTGACCAGTAACAACTTGTAGGGCAGCTCTAGACGTGTGAAGTTAATTAGTTACAGGTTGATTACTGCTTAATCAATCATGATTGATGATTATGATCGATGATTAGTGGCTCATCAATTAATCCTCTGTGGCAATGTGTCCTATTACAAGCAGTTCAAATGTTGAGCTAGTGATACTGATACTTAATCAGTGAGTGTTATCAACTACAAATATATTTGTTTTCACTTAATTAATTTGATAATTTATTTGTAACTAATTTGCTTGTTAGATCAAGTAAATCTCTATTTTAATCCCACTTCAAATTTTTTGAAGTCGTGCTTTAATATTCCTTGACATGTCTTTGAAATAAATTTGTTTGTATTTGAAGAAACTATCACAAAGATAAGCGGGAAGCAGAAAATCGTCTCATACTTTAATATGTATATGCGAATTAACTAGGTAATTTTTGTGGGGTAATAGAATCTACGAAACTAATTACGTAGATTTCTTTAAATCCAATTAATGGTGGATTAAATAACGAATAAGGGTGTTTATATATAATAGTGTTAATTAATCTTAATCAAGTATTAATGGTGCATTGAAGCATTTCTCCGCACATAGTACAGTCAATAAATAAACAACTAATATAAATCATGCAAATGTAATGTGTGGTGTGTGGTGTGTGGGTGGGTAGGTAGGGTTTTATTCTCTTTCATATGTGATCGTTATTTTGGTTTCTTTAACTTTATTAAAAAGCTTTTGTTTTAAAAAATTTGGTTAAAAATTAAATATATATTAAATTTTTGAAATAGATTAAAAAAAATTTATATAAAATTAAAATTTACTCTGTTTTTATTATCATGAAAATAAATATATAAATTAATAAATATTTTCTTATTCATGAAATATTTTTCATTTATAATCCAATAAAACCTTGAACATATATTATACTTTTCCATAAAAATATGGCCGATTTTCAAATTGAAAAAAAAAAAAAAAAAAAAGTTTATGTTCATATCATGATGACTTGTGAGAGTCAAAAACCCAAAAACCCTAAAGGGGTTTTTGACTACTTTTCGAACACAAGAAAAGGATTTTGGGTGAAAATATTTTTAGCTAGGAAACAAAAGGAAAAAAAAAAGATATCTTTTTCTTGGTTTCTTATTTGCAAATTGCAAAGCTTGAACTCAGGATATATATTAATTAGAAGTTATTTTAACAAGGTACATCATTATTTTTCCAAGCAAACTCAAGATATTAATAAGACATTAAATGCATAACCAAAAATAATTTACACCCACCATTTTAATTAAATTAAATAGAAACCCTAATTGTACACTCATTAAAATATAGTATTAGAATTTTGCATTGTGTAGATTCTATAGAGACGAGTTTGTGTGTGCGCACACCTCTCATGATTTCACATGTCTCTCTCACCCTATATTCTAACTCTACAACGTTAAAAAATTACTTTATAACATTACAAAGTCGAACCCTGACGAAAAAAACATACAGATCTATCTCACAATGATAATTTCTTAATTATTTAGGCTGGCAATCTTTGTGGAGATGTAGTTAATTTTATTATACTACTGGTTACACATTGAATTTAAGAACCAATTGAATGATTTCTTAATATATATTTATTGAACATAATTTAATAACAAATAGTAGATATAATGAGTACCGGTTATATCTACAACAGTAACCCGGGCCTTTAATGGGCTAGGATGTATTAACTTGAAAACATTCTGGCCCACATGATTCGAATTTTTTTATTAGTTTTTGAATAGATTTTTTTTTAAATTTCCATTGGTGTAGATTAATTTTTTTTGAATAGATTTGAATAGATTTTTATTAGTTTTTATTAGCTAATTTTTTTTTTTATTAGCTTAAAAAATCCCCATTTTTTACATCAAATTTAGTATTCAAAGGCCTATAAAAGACCTCAACAAAAATTCATTTCTAGCTGCACAACCCTAGCTCATTAAAGAGAACCAAAATAAAAATTTATTTCAGTCCAAGCTACATCCCAAAATCAAAGACCCATTCTGCCATCAATCCAGCTATTTCTAGGGAAATATACTCAACATCTCCATATTGCCTTATGTGCATTGTCTATAGGGAATGCAGTATGTGCATAATGTATACGCACATTTAGCGCATCTTCGATGATGGTCTGAGATGCCCTACAATGGTAACAAATTACATCCTCGTTAACTGAATTTAGAACAGCTCTTTTATATATATATATAGGGTTAATATTAACAACCTCCCATGACCTTTCAACTATTGTTGGATGTATAGGTAAAGATGTGTTTAGTTTAACAACCTCCCCTAAGTTCTAACAAAGTTAATTGTTCTGTTAAGTGGTAAGGGCAAATTTGTATATTCAAAAACAAAATAAAAGGTAAGAATTTAAAATTTTAAAAAAAATCTATCCCTTTTATCTCTTTTTCACACCAATTCACGGCCTCCCTCATCAGTCATCAGCTATCATCCAAGTTCCAACTTTAAAATTCCAATCCCAATCCCCATCTCCATTAAGCCTAATTTAATGATAAAATCTCCAAATCAAAAAAAAAAATCTCAAAATCTCCAAATCAGCTATCATCAGTCATCAGCTAGGCATAAATCTCCAAATCAAAAAAAAAAAATCCTTAACAAAGATAAAATCTACACAACCGAACCATTAAGCATCCAAATAAAACTCACCCACATCAACACAAAACCCACAAACATTAAACATAACAGATGCCACAGCAAATCTATTTTCTCTCTTTTTCTATCAACAATTTATTTTCCTAATCATATTTGATTATCTTTCTACTACATTGAATATTCTGGAAAAAAAATGAAAAAAAAATGAAAAAACTTGATGGCAGATCTCCACCGTCCGATGGCATCGCGATCTGTAAATCATCACCGTGCAATTGAGATCCTTCAATCTGACAGTGGAGGCATGCCATTTTCATCAGGTGGAGATATGCAGATCTCAAATCACCATGACACGATGAGGATGAGGAGGACGAAGAGGGAGCAGACGTCGGCGACCTCAACCATCGTCGACTCCATCATCAACAATCCCACCGTCGTCAACAACTCAACCGTCGGCAACTCCATCACCACACATCACCTTCAAAAAAAAATTCTTTTTGAGTTCAACAACAATAACTAAACACAACTGAAAATCCAACTAAAACCCACTCTAAATCAAACCACAAAGAGAAAGGAAATAGAAGGGATAGAGAGGATGGAGATAGGCGGAGATTATGAAAAAAAAAAAAGGGAGAGCCAGAGATGAGAGACAAAGGGAGGCCGTAAAAGGGATGGAATTTTTTTAATTTTTAATTCTTTCTTTTTATTTTGTTATGGAATGTACAAGTTTGCCCCTACTACTTAATAGAACAATTAACTCTGTTAGAACTCAAGGGATGTTGTTAAAATAAACACATCTCTACCTATACATCCAACAATTGTTGAAAGGTCAAGGGAGGTGTGTAATATTAAACCATATATATATATAATCTTGCTCAATTTCTATTACCTTGTTTAATTCCCATGACCGACCATTCCAAATAATATGAATCTCCCTTTCCTACAAACCAAAAACACAAAATGTCATTAAAAAAACACAAAATAAAAATATGAAGATCAACAACTTTACAAAAATTGAAAGAAACTATAAATACTTTTTTTTTTCCTTTTCTTTGTCCTCATATCCTTTGAAGAGTAGAGTGTAGTGGATGGATTTTTGTTTTTTATTTTTGGAGAGAAATGGGGAAGAGACCTCGATAGAGTGGCAAGGTAAGAATTTTTGGCTAAGTCTGGATATTTGATGTTTAAAGAGACATGAGAAGTGAAGAAAAAAAAGGAGAGAGAAATTTCTTACAAAGTAACCAACAAAATCAGAAGAAGAAGTTATTGTGTTTGTGACTTATTTCTCCCACAAGTCAGTCTATATATATATGTATTGTTCATGGTTGAATCCTTATCATCTTCCATCAGTTGTTTGAAAGGGTAAATCTTATTACATCACGACATCTTTTACCGGTAACAACTTGCAAGGCAACTCCAGGTGAAGTTTATTAGTTACATGTTGATTATGAATTATGATTGATGATTAGTGGCACATCTATTAATTCTCAGTGGCAATGTGTCCTGTTACATTGTCGGATTTTGACACCCCTCAGCTTGGTAACCAATACCCGGATTTTGACACCCCTCAGCTTGGTATCCAGTACCCGGATTTTGAGTTTTAAGAATTTTTTTTTTTAGTAAAAACCAAATCTGCCAATTTTGTTTTTGAATTTATCACTCAGTTAACAAATATATTTATTCTTTTTAAATTTTGTTTTAAAAAATATTTTTGATCATTACATGAAACCAATTCATCTTAAATATTTTTCTCTAATATAGAACACCATTACATGAAATCAATTCATTGGACTAAGAACATGGGGAAAAAAAAGCATGGCTTCAAAAAATTTTAAGTGGAAAATTTGCACACAACTTAAAATAGAGATCTACTTGATCTAACTAGCAAATTAGCTATAAATAAATTATCAAATTAAGTAAAAACAAATATCTTTGTAGTTGATAACACTCGCTAAGTATCAGTATCACTAGCTCTTCGAATGAGGAAGCGGATTGTCTGTGAAAATGCCAACAAGGTTATACTAAACAACCTAGGGGAGGGGGGGGGGGGGTGGTGAATAGGTTGACACACTAGTTTTAAAAACTCTTTCGTGACTAGTGACAAAACCTTGGTGAGCATACAAATTGACCTTTAACAAGATTGTTATGAGAAAACAATTAACACATGTATGCTCAATTCACCACCCTTAGTCTACACAACATATATTAATAAACCATGTATCTCATATACAAGTATATTCAATGAAGTGCACATTCCACAAGTTGTACTTAAAGTATTACAATATAAGAACACTACAACTTGCTAGAGAAGAAACTATATTAAACTTAATACAAATAATTCTTGTATTTACAATAGTGCCCAATATGTACAAGAATCAATCAAAGAATACCTATACACAAAAATCAATGAATAAAAGAATTATATTTACAATTATGATCAAAATGGATATGCTTGCAAATCACACTTTACAAAATCTTGTTTCCAAATACATCACAAGTGAAGATTGTACTACAAGATTAAAACATACACAAAAAACAAATATAAAAGATAGAGATAGAAAGAATTAACACAAGGGATTTTTTAACGTGGTAAAACCTCGAAGGAGGAAACATCCACGGGTTGAATTACAACCATTGGGTACTTATATATATTTGGAAAGTAAATTAGAAATTCCACAAAATGACCAATCCTAGTCACCAACCCATGTGGAGTCTATGTTTACCCAATCCCTATTGGAAGATACAAAATCCCTCAATGATGTAAACCACCACATATTGGAACTCATACCAAAACCAACATCGTTGGAAGATTAGAAATTCCTCAAGAGTGCATACACATCCCATGTACCTCGCTCTATCGGACTCTATGTCTAACCAAACACCCGGGCCTACCAATATATAAGCCAACTCTCTATATAAGGCACACGTGCCTCTAGAAAGCCTCCCATGCATGACTATCCAAGTCCTCCCGACTCTCGCCATGACTTCTTGCTTGTCTATCCAAGTCCTCCCGACTCTAGACAAGACTTCTTGCTTACCTATCCAAGTCCTCCCGACTCTAGGCAAGACTTCTTGCTTGGCTATCCGAGTCATCCCAACTCTAGCCAAGACTTCATGCCTTTTACAAGGTCTTCCTAGTGTGATCATGTGAATGCAAGTGATGCAATCAATCAAAACAACATAGAACATGTGATCAATACATTCCATGGAACAACTAGATCTAGAGATGTGAAAACACAAGCAATAGAAATCTAGATGCAAAAACATGAATGAAAACCTAGAGCATGTGAATACAATTAACACATAAAAACTACTAGATTCATTCATACAAATAACACTTGAACAAAACATATACATGAGGCACAAGTTCAAGATGTTATAAACATACATAAAAATGCTAGAATCACAAAATGTATTCAACAAGTATTCTAGCCAAAGATTTAGAGATAGGAGATATGTTAAAAACAAATCAATCCTAAATATCTCTAAAAACACATATAAAGGCTCTAATTCTAGATTTCATCAATCATAGATCAAAGTCACATATAAAGGATTATTAATCATAAACTTGATCAATCAAGTCTCAAACAATCCTAGATATCAATCTAATCACAATACAACTCCCAATCATGTTAAAAACAAAGAATCAAAGATTCTAGTCAACATGTGTCTCTAATTAGACTATTCAATTAGATTGATTATGAAGCTACCTTTCTCTATAGCATTCACTAAACAAACATATACATATAGAAGAAGAAACCCCAAGCAAATTGGAGGTTAAAAAAGATGAAATCACAAAGTTATGAACTCTACCTCAATTACAAGAGCTGGTTCGATTTTCTGAGGAGATCTGTCAGAAAATCAATCAAACAGCTGCACAACCACTTGGAAAAGGTAGAGGACTCGAATACGAACAATCTCCAACTTGAATCACTCAATTCCGACTCTGTATGAGAACGTTATGGTGTTTGGAAGTTGAGAAAATTTGGGAGAAAATCATAGACGGGATTTCATACTTTTTCTTCTTAGAAAAGAATGGAGGGAAATTGAGAGATTTAAAAAGAATGGAAGAAGGGCAAAATTGTCCAAAACAAAAGTGACCATCAGCCACCTCCACGTGTGGTCAGCGTGTGCCACACGTGGCCATAGAGGAGCTCTGGCCATGTGGCACACGTGGTCCACACGTGGCCATCTAGCTTGGCATTTTGGCCGAGCAACCTCCTCGCGCACCTCTCGCGTTCTTCAGCCATATTCGGGCATCCGAACTCCGAATTCGAATCCGTTTTCGGATTACAAACCGTGACTCCCTCACGCACGATGAAGATGACTAAGAAACTTTGACAAATGGTTGAGAATTCATCTCGGAAAACGACGACGAACACAACTCAACGAATGAGAACGAAAAGTAGCGTAGCTACATCGTTTGGACTCGAAACTTAACGTATGAGTAACCGAAATGACTAGGACTCAATAAGGAATCAAATAAGACCATGTTCAAGTCCAAAACACAAGAAACACAAACATACAAACACAAGTTCACATATGAATGCCATTTCCTGGACATAGTCCTAGAACATGCAACTCTAAAATGTATGAGCATTTGAGTTCAATGCATGAGCATACAAAATCATGTGAATGTGTTATATAAATGGTGTACAATGATGCAGTGACACATATGAATGATTTGTGTGTGTGTGCCTATGCCTTGTAAGAGGAATGAGGTCGATTTTACCTTTGATGAGCAATGAAGCTTATTTCCTCTTAACAAGCCATCATCTTGCATGTACCGTAGTCAAATATTTCTTTGAAGCTTTGTATCATCATCAACATGACCACATAAACATTTACAAGATAAACACGTTTTGATATGGAATATATGCCAACAAAAACCAAAAACCTAACAGTCTGGCTAGGAGAAGTTCTGGAGGGGGGGAGGACTGTGTTCTATGGTTTGAGTTTTGAGCTGGGGGTTGGGCTACCGCCTGCTGGCCTGGCTTTATGGTTGGTTTTGGCTGTGGGGCTCTGTTTTCCTGAGGGTTCTGTTCGGTTGGGGTGTTTGTGGGGGTGCCTGTTTTTGGGTTGGGGTGGGGGGCCTTGGGGGTTGTCCGTTTTTGTGTGTGCTGTTGTTCCCTCCCCTCCCCTATTTGCCTCATGTTTCTTGCTCCTGCTTGCCTCTTGGCTTTTTATAAAATTGGATGTTGTTCAAAAATGTGTCCTGTTACAAGCAGTTCCAATGTTGAGCTAGTGATACTGATACTTAGTGAGTATTATCAACTACAAAGATATTTGTTTTTACTTAATTTGATAATTTATTTATAATTAATTTGCTAGTTAGATCAAGTAGATCTCTATTTTAAGTTGTGTGCAAATTTTCCACTTCAAATTTTTTGAAGCCATGCTTTTTTTTCCCCATGTTCTTAGTCCAATGAATTGATTTCATGTAATGGTGTTCTATATTAGAGAAAAATATTTAAGATGAATTGGTTTCATGTAATGATCAAAAATATTTTTTAAAACAAAATTTAAAAACAATAAATATATTTGTTAACTGAGTGATAAATTCAAAAACAAAATTGGCAGATTTGGTTTTTACTAAAAAAAAAATTCTTTAAACTCAAAATCCGGGTATTGGATACCAAGCTGAGGGGTGTCAAAAACATGTGAAATCTCATAGCTAATAGTTATATTGATTTTTTATAAAAACCGAAGAATTTGAGGATTGACATGATTTGAATAAATTTACTTGTATTTGAAGAAACTGTCATAAGGGTAAACGGAAAGTAGAAACAGGGATAGTCTCAAACTTTAATATGTATGTACGAATTAGCTAGGTAATTTCTGTAGGGTAATAAAATCTGCGAAACTGATTACGAAGATTTCTTTAAAAACAATTAATAGTGGATAAAATAACGAATAAGGGTGTTTATTTACTATCTTAATTAATCTTAATCATGTACTAAAAAGGAAAGCTACTTCATCTAATTAAACATATTATTGAGGTGCATTGAAGCATTTCTCCACATGTAGTACAGTCAACAAAAGCAACAACAAATGTACTAATATTAGTACAGTCAACAAAGAAACAACGAATATCAGTACAGTTTTTTTTTCTCTCTCTTTCTTTTTGGTTAATGTAATCTCCTCCTTGGGTTTGGTAAGTTGCCATTAACTGCAATGTTACTGAGTTAGTATTTGACATTGGATTTTAATCCAAGTATTCACAAAATTCAATGGTTTAAAAATTAAAAATAAATAAATAAATAAATAAATAAAACATTTTCTTTTGATAAGTAACCCAGTAACAATAACTTAGTCCAACCCTCTTTTTCATATATGGATCGTTATTTTGTTTTCCTTAACTTTATTAAAAAGCTTTTGTTTTAAAAAAAAACAGGTTCAAAATTAAAATATATATTAAAATTTTGAAATATTTAAAAAAAATTATATAAAAATTAAAAATTGTTTAATTTTTATATTCTTAAAAATAAATTAATAAATATTTTGTTATTCTTGAAATATTTCTCATTTATAATCCAATAAAACCTTAAACATATAATATACCTTTCCATAAAAATATGACCGATTTTCAAATTTCAAATAGAAAAAGAGTTTTTGTTCATATTATGATGACTTGTGAGTTGTGAGAGTCAAAAAGGGATTTTTGACTACTTTTCCAACACAAGAAAAGGCTTTTGGGTGAAAATATACGGTTTTAGCTAGGAAACAAAAGAAAAAAAAAGATATATTTTCCTTGGTTTCTTATTTGCAAATTGCAAAGTGAGGTAGGCTTGAACTCAGGATATTTATTAGAAGTAGGGATGGCAATGGGTCGGGGTTGGGTTGGGTCCTATTAGATCCAAACCTAGACTTGTCAAAAAATATTGGACCTAGACCTAGATCCAAACCCATGAAAAATCACAGGTTTGGGTTTGGGTTCGGGTTCGGGTTCAGGTCTAGACCTACTAGCTCTTGTTGTGAAAAAACGCCTGCTGAAAGACAGAGTAAAATTGAAAAGACACAAAGCAAAACAGCTAGCTGTCTCTGTGTGTGTGCCCTGTTTTTGTTTCTCTTTATTTTTTCCAATTAAAAGTGTGAGAAAAGCCATTTGATTCTTTTTGTTCATGTTCAAGAATATGGGGTTGAAGAAGCTTGCAATGTGTAATAATGTGTTGTTGGTAGTGATTCTCTTGTTCATAGATTTTCTTATTGTTGTTGTTGAAGCTTCTGTGTCTTATGACTCTAGAGCTATCACCATTAATGGCAGAAGAAGAATCCTCATCTCTGGATCCATTCACTACCCCAGAAGCACTCCTGAGGTATGTTTTCACTTTTCACACTCTCTCTTCAAAATGTGCTTCTTACCCACCTCTTGTTTTCTCAAAGTGTCTAGCTTTTTAGATTCTCTCCATCTGGACAACAAGTATGATGTCTACTTGTTGGTTGTGGAGTAAATGAATTATTATTCTTCAATTTACAAGAGATTGCTTTGCACTTTCTCACTCATATCTGTTAAACTATGTCTTTGTTTTTTATTCCCTTTGGCTACTTAAGTTTGTAAGTCTGTCAAAGTGAGGTAGGCTTGAACTCAAGATATTAATTAGAAGTAGGGATGGCAATGGGTCGGGGTTGGGTTGGGTCCTATTAGATCCAAACCCAGACTTGTCAAAAAATATTGGACCTAGACCTAGATCCAAACCCATGAAAAATCATAGGTTTGGGTTTGGGTTCGGGTTCGGGTTCAGGTCTAGACCTACGGGTCTAGATCAGACCCAAACCAAACCTAAGGACCCACGAAGTTGCATGGGTTCGGGACTGGACCCACAGACCCAGGGACCCGTAAAAGCTTTAAAGTTACTCAGATACATGCTTGATGCTTACTCAGTTACCTGCTTGATGCCGCTAAAATTATATGATTAAAATGTTGACAAGCATCTGAAGACAAAAATTGAAAAAGAAAAAAAAAGCTGCATAATAATTTCCAAACGTGATAAACATTAAATATATAATCTGAATCAGTCAGGTTGTTTGTAACAACAAAGCAGGTAACAAATGCAGTTGGATTGGAAACTACGAATAATTAAATAGAAATTCTATAAAAGAAATTGAGACGTAAACTAGAGTTGATATGTAATTAGTAATGTGCATTTTAAATGTAAAAGTATCCATAAAAATCAGGGAGCAACTGCACACATTAATTTCTTTAATGGTTAAATCCTGATGTTATATTATTACATGATAAAGGAGAAACCAAAAGAAGCAAAACAAAACAAGATGGGATGAAAATGAAGGGAAGGACAAATCTAGAAGTGGGTAGCCAAAACCGAATACATTCTCCAGATCTCATCCTCACTGAAAATGTGCATCTCAGGACCCTAACACTTACTGAAAATAGAAAACAGCCCAGCGAAGAAGCGAAGAAGAAAAGATTCTATTCGAGAAAAGATTCTTTTCTCCAAATCTAATAGCCAGATTCTATGCAAGAAAACCTTGCTACCTAAATCAAAAATCCAACAGGACCAAATGAAAAGGCAGCCAACAAAACCCAGCGAAGAAGAAAAGAAGAAGCAGAGTACAAAAGAGAAGCAAATCAGTGAGTGAGTAGAGAAGCAAACCTGCAGGGAATCTGAGAAGTGAGAGTGAGAAGTGGTCTGCTGAAAGTGGAAACTGGAAAGGATTTGCAGTAGCGAAGAAGCGAAGAAGAACAGAAGAAATTGGGTTTATGGATTTTTCATTATATACCGTGTCCATGTCTATTCAAAATTACTTAAGTTTTTTACTAGTCGGGTCCACAGGTTCTGTTCCGATTTTTTCTCGGAACCAGACCTAGACCAGAACCCGAGTCAGGTCCTTTATTTTATATCCAAACCCGACTCACGACCTGAATGTGAGGACCCAGACCCAATCCATGCGGTTCGGATTTAGTTCGATATTCCCGGATCCGGGTAAAATTGTCATCCCTAATTAGAAGTTTATTTTTTGGAAATTAATTAGAAGTTATTTTGTTATAGGTAAAAATAGTCGTGGCAGACACGTCATCACCATATAGGGCTATGCAAGCAAGAATCAAGATAAGTCAACTTATGGAGCAATAAATCCCCCACAACGACTGGCTCGGAAAAAGAGTAAGTCGCCCGACCACAAACAAAGACCATCAACTCGGGCAGTAAATCTTACTCGGGCATGTACTCGGGCATACTCGGGAATCAATAAAACAAATAGTCACCAGTGCTCATATTCAAAACGCAAGACATAATCAGCGACCAGCGTCTCCATGATAAGCAACGGCGTGGTTGCACAGAGTTTAAGTAAGGAAACACAGAGTTTCTCCGCAAATAAAGGAGGATGAATCAGAATCAAATTCAGAATCAGTCAAAACAGGAAATATACTACAAAGAAAGAAATAGAATCCATTTACGATTAGAACGCATACCCCAAAATTAGGGCACCACATGCCAAACCCTAATAACAACATGTATAAATACCCCCTTTTGACGCAAATAGGGGGTACGCAAGAAATAGCTAAAGAGAGAGAGAGATTGTAGTGCAATAGTCTTGTAACCATTCTTCATAGTGAATTCGGCTTCGTTGCTAAGGCAACAATTTGTGGATGTTTCTCTAATCATTGGAGTTTTACCACGTAATTGCTTGTTATTTCTTCTTGATTTTTAATCGTTCTCGTTCATAAACTATATCAATTCAAAAGTAAATCATTGACTCGGTGACCATCAAAAATCACCGTCAACAATTGGCGCTAGAAGGAGGGTCACCCGGAAGTTTGTGACAACAATGGCTGGCGAAGGAGATGGTAGCGATTCCAGGTACAGTCAAGGCGTGCCAAGTAACGAGCTGGAAGATGACACCACACTCAATACAGCGGATGTCATCCTAACGACAGTAGATTAGTCAGCCGCCCTAGCTGGTATTCAACGTTTTCCTACAACTAATGAAGAAATCGCACAACGATTCCATGCTTCTCTACAACAACTTATATCAGACGCAACAAGGCAAGGAATTGACCTTTCCACCACGGAAGGTTTGATGTCGCCTCACAATCTATCCGCCCCAAAACCAGCAGGCAGCAAGATTACGTTCTGCAGTGGTGATACCAACGCCTGATGAGCCCCTAAAAGCAAGACGAGATCCTACAGGCAGACCTGAGATATTATCCGAAAGAGTGGCCAGGAGAAGTAGGAAACAAAGAGAGGGGAATGATTCTGACAAAGGGTACGATCAAGATCGGATAGCAGGGGATCGAGATCACCCTAAGAGGCGCAGCCACCGGAGAGACCGGTTATCATCCTCAGAAGAAAGTGAGCAGAATCATCATCGCAAGCGACATAGGGGCACAGTTCGGCTACATGGTTTAAACCGAGATCGTAGAGAGTTGAATCCGGAGGAAAGGGGCCAAAAACTGATAATAAGTCAAGGTTTCAATGCGATAGGGGAACCAGAAGGAGACAGAGACATACTCATACATAGTCTGACCCGGGAAGTTCAGAATAATCGTCGACAAATTGATGCTTTAGTCAGGCAATATGGGCGTAACGAGCTGTCAGATGATGAATCTGGGAGCCCTTTCACCAATGGGGTCCTAAGGATGCCTTTCCCTGAGAGATTCAGGATGCCAAACATTGAGCTGTTCAAGAAAGATACCGATCCAAACGAACACGTCCGGAGGTATATGAGCGCTATGGCACAATATGTCCACAATGACGCGTTGCTATGTTTGAATTTCCCCCAGACTCTTGGGGATCTAGGCTCCCGGTGGTTTGGTAGACTACCAGCAGCAAGCATAAGCAGCTTCAGCGAGCTGAGCAAAGCCTTCTCAAGGCAGTTCCTCGGGAATGTAAACAAGAAAAAATCAGTGGCCCACTGATCCCAACTCAAACAGGGAAATGACGAGTCACTGAAGAAATATCTGGGGAGGTTCGGTTAGGAAGTGTCTGAGATTAGGAGTGCAAATGATGAAGCAATAATTGCCGCGTTCATCAACAACCTTCAGAATGGCCAATTACCATTTGACCTCAGAAGAGCCCGATTAACCAGTTACGCTGATATGATGGACATGGCGGGGGGTTACGCCCTGGCTGAAGAGGAAGAAATCGCCACAGGAGGTTACTTTGTGCATGGAGGTCGCCCAGAGGGATCCAAAACCAAAGACCAAACGAAGGCGCCTGATACCAAAGGTAACAAACAGAAGAATAAAGCGCAGGATGGTTGGGACGGACGGTGAGCATACGACCCGAAAACCAATCAACCGCGGCAGAGGTTCCAAGGCAAATATACAAATTATACCCCATTGAAGAAAGATCAAGGTGAAATCCTAGCAATCTTAGAAGAGAAGAGCATGTCTAAAGAACCGCTTAAGCAGTCAACATATGCTCGGAGGGACACCACCAAATATTGTTGTTTCCACAAGAAGAATGGGCAAGAGACATCCAAGTGTTTCCAACTAAGGGACCACAACGAAACCCTCATTAGGGAAGGGCATTTGAAAGACATTGTCCTCAAAAAGGTGGACAAGGCGGATGGACAAAAGGATAGCCGACAGGACGGACGGGCGGGCAAGAAAGCTTAGTCCCAAGAAAACCGAGGATGAAGGAGCAATTAACACCATCTTTGGAGGACCAGCGACTGGCAAGAGTAACAGGGAGAGGACCCAGGAATTCCGGGAGGCCATGGAAGCACGAAGAGACCTGGACGTCAATTCCATTGAACCCGACTAGAAGAGAATCAAGGAGGGCTGGGACCAGATCATATTCACAGAAGCCGACTCACACAGAGTAGATGTTAGGCTAAATGATGCACTGGTGATCAGCGCACAGATCGGTCATAGAGAGGTTCATCAAATTCTGATTGACAATGGGAGTTCAGCAGATATTCTAAGTTCAGAAGTATATGACCAGCTGAGGCAAGATAGGAAAGACTTACAACCATTTCCTACGCCCCTTAGAGGATTTGAGGGAGTCGAAGTAAGGTTTCTTGGCACGGTGAAGTTGATCGTGAAGATCGGGAAGACTCCTTGCCAAAAAACGGTGCTACTCGACTTTGTGGTGGTGGATACAGAAAACTGGCCGTACAACGCCTTATTGGGCCGACCATTTCTGAATAAAGCCAAGGTGGTGACAACAACCTATGCCCTCATGATGAAGTTCCCGACCGAATATGGCATAGGAGTGGTCAAGGGGTCACAAGAGATGGCCAGAAGAGCAAACTTGTCAGTATATAAAGATAGGGAAGTACACCAAGTATACGCAGTAAAAGCCCAGCAAAAGGTTGGAGAACCTAAAGAGCAGGCAGAGGTGCTGAAAGAATTTGAATTGGATCCTAGAGAAGAGCCTGAGGCTAGAAAGGATGAGCCGACCGAAGAAGTGGTGCTGAATCCAGAGGATCCTAGTAAGACAGTGAAGGTAGGGGCAAGTTTAAATATGCATGTCAAAACCCAGCTTGTCACACTGCTGAGAAGTTATGAGGATATTTTTGCTTGGGGTCACGAAGATATTTTTGGGCTTAATGTTGTGTGGCAATGATGGTGCGTTGGTGCGTGCTTGCCAAGCGAGATTTGCCTTGTGATAGACAGCGTTGGTGCGTTGTGTGCTATGTTGGCTGTGCAATGTGCGGCATATGAGAGGCACATGAGACCGAACATGTGAGAGACATTTGCGGTGGTTACTAGCTGATTTATGACATGTGCAAGTTGTGGGCAAATGTGTGGGATGATGACAGTTACTTTCTAATGGCTGTTATGGGGCGGTTATGGGTGGTTACTGACAGTTCCATGAAGACAAAGTCTACAACATGAGATGGCACATTCTGAAGGATCCTTGTAAGCTTGTTGACAGGTGTTGAAAGCTGGTTATTCCAGCAATGCCTAGCAGTTAAGGTTTGTTAACTGCAAGTGTGCTTGTGTGTGCACTGTAAATAATAACACATGTGTAGAGACACCAACTAGCTAGAGATAGTGCTAAGTTGTGGTGATCCTGCAAGCAATTGTAAAGTGTTTTCCTTATCAATAAGAGTGTTGATCAGGTTGGGAGTGGGCTCCCGTAAATGGCTTGTGTTTGTTCTTACTTCTACCTTTCTATGTGTGAGTTACATTGATTGTGTGTGGTGAGAATTGTGCAAACAGTGTGTGAGTGTGCTGTGTGCATTTCGGGCTATTGTGTTGCATTGCTTGTTGATTTCGTGGTTAATCATAGTGTGGGCTGTGATTGGCAAATCGTTAAACACTTGGTGTGCGAGGCCTTTGTGTTGGCTGGATCATTGTGACAGATTGAGCACAAGCTTGGTTTGGAGAGCAAACAAGCTGTGCGAGAGTTTGAAACAATCTTGGCGAGAGTTTGAAACAAGCTTGGTTTGGAGAGCAAACAAGCTTGGCGTGAATTTGAAACAAGCTTGGTTTGGGAGCAAACGGGCTTGGCTAGGAGATTGAAACAAGCTTGGCTGTGAGAGTAAACAAGCTTGGCGGTGTAGCAAGTTTGGCTTGGTGGTGAAAGAGTGTGGCTGGATTTGAGAAGGCTGGTCAGACAAGGGTGTTTGGCGCCGGGCATCAAAGAAAATTCATAGGGGATTTTTAAGGGTGTCACAGTTGGTATCAGAGCCTGGTTGGTGCTGTGCAAAGTCAAGATTGGCTTAATTTCTTCTCATTTTCTGTGCAATGACACTTGCAGATGTCAAGGAGAGACTGACTCGGCTGGAGAGATAGATTGGGGAACCACTTGATGAGAACATCACTGATTTGGCCCTGCTTAGCATGGAGACAAGAGAAAGAGTTCTTTTTCTCCAACTTGCACATGAAGACTTGTTGAAGGACCTAGAGGTAAGGTTCAATACTTCTCGTTTGGAACAAGCTTCTGTTGTTGATAATTTGGTTGAGCAGATAAGGGTAATGAGGGATGAAATTGGTGTGCTTCGGAGGGCACTCAATAACAGTCCAAGCCATGGTGATGAAGGGTCGGTTTCAAAAATAAAAGTACCTGAACCAAAGCAATTTCAAGGGAGTAGAAATGCCAAGGAATTAGAGAATTTCTTGTGGGACATGGAGCAATATTTCAAGGCTGCCAGAATTCCTGATAAAGAGCAGGTGAACATCACAAGTATGTATCTAGGAGGGGATGTAAAGCTGTGGTGGCGTATTAGGTTATCGGATGACCTTAGTGCAGGCAGGCCGAAAATTGAGACATGGGAGGTGCTAAAGAAGGAATTGAAGGATCAATTCCTACCTTGCAACACGAGTTGGTTGGCAAGGGAGTCTCTTAAGAAACTGAAACAAATGGGCTCTTGTAGGGAGTATGTGAAAGATTTCAGTTCATTGATGTTGGACATACAAAACATGTCAGAGGAGGAAAAGTTGTTCAACTTCATGTCGGGGTTGCAAAAGTGGGCACAGGTAGAATTGAGAAGGCAAGGAGTGAAAGACATTCCAATGGCTATGGCTGCAGCAGAGGGCCTAGTCGATTTCCATTTAGGCAGGTCTACATCCAATTCTGTTGACAAGGGGAAGTCAATTGAGAGCAAGTTCGGAAGGAACAAAGAGAAGGATTGGAAGAAGAATGTTGATGGAAAGAAAGAGAAGGAAAAAGAAGTCGAGACTACAAAGAGTAAGGATCATGTTTACAGCGAATATCAGGGATGTTTTGTTTGCAATGGTCCACATCGTGCAAGAGATTGTCCTATGAAGGAGAAAGTCAGTGCACTAGTTTGTCAAGAAGCTGAAAGTTCTGACTCAGATGCTGATGTTGTGCGGGCTAATCCCATACAGTTGCTGAATACAATGAGGATGGATAGGCAACAGAGATATGGCTTGATGCAAGTGATGGTACAAGTCAATAGGAAACAGGTTCGAGCCTTGTTGGATACAGGTGCAGACAACAACTTTCTGTGCAAACACATGGTGGACAGGTTAGAGTTGAACTTGTCAAACAGCAGCAGTTTGGTGAAGGCTGTAAATTTGAAAGCTGTTGCAGTACATGGTGTGGTTGAAACAAATTTGAAAGTGGGGACTTGGCATGGGACATGCATGGTGAATGTGGTGAGTCTTGATGACTACGAATTAATACTTGGCAACGAGTTCTTTGTGAAGGCCAAGGTGAGTTTGATGCCTTACCTTCGTTGCATCTTAATTAGGGATTGTGAAAATCCTTGCTTCATACAAGCAGATGAGAGTTTGAACAATCAGGAGAAGGAAGCTTATTCTGCAAAGGGAAAGGGCAACAAGGCGTTGGATAGAGGAAAATGTGCGGCAACATTGGAGACCAAGCCTAGTGTTGTGGCAGAATCAAAGAGGGAGGTGGATGACCTGCAGGCATCCAAAGTTTCTTGTAGTGGTCCTGTTCAGTTTTAGAGGAAATAAGAGGAAAATTGTTCAAAGCTTGGGAGAGGGCCTAAGCAGCTTATGAAGCACGAAGGTGGAGTAACTGTAGGCCACAATGAGCGTGTGATGAGCAATGGATCTTTGGATGAGGGGTTGGCTCATCAAAGACATGGGGTTTCTAGCAGTAGAAATCCTTCCTCAGTGAAAGGGGAAAAATCAGAGAGAGTTTCTTTGGAAGAGCTTTATTGGAACAGGTTGGGGATAGGGGCAAGAGGTCACCTGAAGAACCTCTCAACGAGGACGTTGGCTGTTTCAAGTGGGGGAGGTTTGTCACACCACCAAAAATGAGCATAGGCAACAAGGCCTATGGTGGGCTTGATGTTGGGGCATCAGGCCTAAGACAAGTTATGTTCGGTGGCATAGCTTGGAAGAAGAATACAATGCGTGGACCTTGGTGGGTTGGTATTGTGAAACAAGCTTGGATTGTATGCTAGTTGGCTTAATGTTGTGCAACAAAGTAGCAAAGGCAAGGCAAGGCAATGATGGTGCGTTGGTGCGTGCTTGCCAAGAGAGATTGGCCTTGTGATAGACAGCGTTGGTGCGTTGTGTGCTATGTTGGCTGTGCAATGTGCGGCATGTGAGAGGCACATGAGACCGAACATGTGAGAGACATGTGCGGTGGTTACTAGCTGATTTATGACATGTGCAAGTTGTGGGCAAATGTGTGGGATGATGACAGTTACTTTCTAATGGCTGTTATGGGGCGGTTATGGGTGGTTACTGACAGTTCCATGAAGACAAAGTCTACAACATGAGATGGCACATTCTGAAGGATCCTTGTAAGCTTGTTGACAGGTGTTGAAAGCTGGTTATTCCAGCAATGCCTAGCAGTTAAGGTTTTTTAACAGCAAGTATGCTTGTGTATGCACTATAAATAATAACACATGTGTAGAGACACCAACTAGCCAGAGATAGTGCTAAATTGTGATGATCCTGCAAGCAATTGTAAAGTGTTTTCCTTATCAATAAGAGTGTTGATCAGGTTGGGAGTGGGCTCCCGTAAATGGCTTGTGTTTGTTCTTACTTCTACCTTTCTATGTGTGAGTTACATTGATTGTGTGTGGTGAGAATTGTGCAAACAGTGTGTGAGTGTGCTGTGTGCATTTCGGGCTGTTGTGTTGCATTGCTTGTTGATTTCGTGGTTAATCATAGTGTGGGCTGTGATTGGCAAATCGTCAAACACTTGGTGTGCGAGGCCTTTGTGTTGGCTGGATCATTGTGACAGATTGAGAACAAGCTTGGTTTAGAGAGCAAACAAGCTTGGCAAGAGTTTGAAACAAGCTTGGTTTGGAGAGCAAACAAGCTTGGCCTGAATTTGAAACAAGCTTGGTTTAGAGAGCAAACAAGCTTGGTGAGAGTTTGAAACAAGCTTGGTTTGGAAAGCAAACAAGCTTGGC